>CAMZMU010000086.1:15127309-15727309 GCA_947311845.1 Poa pratensis
TGATTTCTGGTGTCGCAACCCTATGGAGGTACAGATGGCGAAAGCATACACAAGGAAAATTTTCAACAGATTTCAGAAAGAAATGAGGGAAAAAGAATCATACCACTGTGTACACCTCAATGGCTACGGTTTGAACTAAGAGTCCTAGGTCCTCCAGTTCCACACTACGGTACAGAACCTACACTGTGTTTGCAAACTGGGAAGATGGGGTTTACTCATGTGAATGCTGCAAATTTGAACGAGACGGGATGTTGTGTTGCCATGTCATGAAGGTGATGACACATATTGGATCAAAGAAATCCCACAGGCATACATACTAAAAAGGTGGGGCTGGGATGCAGAAGAGATGCTAGGAGAACCAGATGGCAATGCTAATCCTCCACAACAAGGCATGCCAGAAGATGCAAGGGCTATGATGGAATTGGCTTCTTATAGAGATGAGTTCAGGAAAGTAGCAAAGGTAGGAGTCAAGTATGCCGATGGGAGAAAAGTAATTAGGACACACCTAAAGCAAATGAAACAAGAACTAGATGTGATCAGAAAAAGGGAAGAGAAGAAAGTAAGAGAAGCTGAAGAGGAAGCCATTACTATGCCCTCATCCAGCACTACTACCGCACCAGTGCCACCCGTCAAAGCTGGCCCTTCAAGCATTCGACGGACAAGCAGCAACATATTTGTACCTACTACTGAGACCTCAGGATCCAACATTCAATCAACCCAGCATGTGCAGAACCCACCAGTCTCAACTACAAGGGGGAGACCACAGGAAATAGCAAACAAAAACCCTCTCGATCTTGCTACGAAGAGACCAAGGAAGTGCAGTTTCTGCGGTGAGACTGATCATACCGTAAGAAAATGCCAGGAGAGACTTAAGATGTTGGGCTACAAGCTGTAGGCAGCCCCGAATTAAACATCATTGTAATGCACTGTGATAAAAATGACTAGTACTATGATGACTTATTTATGATCCCTTAATGTACTATGATCCCTTGTTTATGGTTGATTATCAAGAATTATTTACATCTGTTCACCATGTTATAAATGTCTCATGGTAAAAACCAGAAAGTTACCCATGATTGGGGCATGAAGTTACCATGTGATTGTAGTTAAATTTACCAAGGGAGTACTGATGAAGTTACCCCATGAATGTAAAACAAAAAGTTACCGTGGCTTTCCTAGACATAGTTATCCCATCACACAGCACCAAAATAAGGTTATCACACAAAAAGTGGACACATAATTCATCCACAAAAGGGTGGAAACATAAAAAACATGCACTGATTTTAATAAAAAATGCAAATGCACAGCGCAATTTCAAAACCATTTACACAAAAAATAGGAGATCATAAACATTACCTCAAAAGAAATGTTTGTCCAGTAGATACCTCCAAGCAGAAAGCTTATTACCCGGATGTTCCAGCCACAAAGCCGTTAGCATCTCCTGAGAGCTGGAATCTCCTCTTGTGATATAGCAGGCACCACGCTGCCGTTCCACAGTTCAAGGAACTTTAGCATGAAAAAGCCACAGTCAACGCTGAAAAAATTATTAAGATAGGTCAGAATACTTATCTATCTGTCATCAATACAGAAAAGCATATTAGAAAACAGGGGTCAAGAACTAACATGCCAATCTGCTTCGGTACAGGAATGTACACCAACTCATATGTATCGATATTTCTTCTTGAATCTGAATAGTTAACCCTGTACATTGTTTGATTGCATCCACTAACCGGTTGGCATGTTCTATCAATCCAGGGTCGCTATCGCCACGAAGGGAGTCGGAACTTCAAACCTTTTAGCTGGGAAGTTTACCGTTAGCACATACCAATGCCCCACTGTTTTCCTCTTCTTCCCCTTCATATAAGACCCAAAATTCTGAAGCACAGCGAAGGAAAGCTGCACCAAGTGAATGCAAAAAAGAACAAAATAATAGGGACATATGGATCAGAAACTGAAAAAGCTATAAAAACAGCAAGAAATAAAAAAAAATGTACACGATCGACATACCATATCTTTGTGACTAAGCTTGTATAAGTTATCTTTCCTGAAGTGCTTCTTGAGGACATTTGATTCGAATTTGCGGTCCAGCAAGTACGCCGTCACAATGAATGGGAATATGACCTTCTTTTCTCCCATATTTTCACGCAGGACGGATATACCAATGTCAGCAACGGTGCCTGAGATCTCACCACCTGGCATCATGCTCTCAGCAAGTTCACCCGCTGTTACCCACATCTGGTCAATGTCCAAAATTCTAGTGCTGGGACAAACAAAACACATAATAGTTAGCCATAGTAAGGCAGGACAGTTACCCAGAAGATGATACAACTTGCCCCACCCCCGCAAGCAATAATTTGTGAAAAAGCATTTACCCACCGTGAAGTGTATAAGTTACCCATTTTAATGCATGTCTTTACCAACCATGCAGTGCATACTTTACCCATGTTAATGCAGTGTATATTTACCCCATGTTAATGCATACATTTACCCACCAGGAAGAACAGAATTTACCCAGCATGGATAGGAGGGTGAAAATTTAAAACAAGTTATGCTAATGCAGTGTATATTTACCCCATGTTAATGCATATTTTTACCCACCAGGAAGAACAGAATTTACCCAGCATGGATAAAAGGGTGAAAATTTAAAACAAGTTATGCTAATGCAGTGTATATTTACCCCACGTTAATGCATATTTTTACCCACCATGAAGAACATAATTTACCCAGCATGGATAGAAGGGTGAAAATTGTAAACAAGTTATGTTAATGCAGTGTATATTTACCCCATGTTAATGCATACATTTACCCACCAGGAAGAACAGAATTTACCCAGCATGGATAGGAGGGTGAAAATTTATAACAGGACTGAAAAAATGTTATACCTTTTAAGCTTCGAGAACTCTGAATCTGGGTGATGTATGATAAACCTTTTCGTAAATGGAGTCTTGGTGCTTTGAGCTCGTAATACATGAAAATGGAGGCAGAAGGGCCTTAGAGGGCTGGATAATTCTGACCGTGCGAAGACGGCTAATCGGTGTACAGCTAACAGGCTCCTCAATGGGTGCAGGAGGGTTAATTGTCGGTGTCAAGAAAACAAAATTATCTACAAAACCAGGGGAGAGAAAAAGGAAACCTGTCATATGTGTAATATAAATATAGACAAACGTAGTACATGAAAAAGAATTTGCATATTACCTTTGGCAGTAGAAGTACTTGATATGTGAATTGGTTGACCTTCTGTCTTCTCAGTCAACAAATCATCAAGAGTAATGACTACAGATGCATCTTTGACCGGCATTTTGCCTTCATCAGTATCAACTACTTCTTTTTCAGCTACAAAAATATATCGAAAAAGAAAAATGAAAATGGCTGCCCCCACGTGGAGAAAAAGTACCACATGTTTTTGACCAGAAAAATAAACAAAAAAATGATTCAGAAAAATAATAACAAAAGCGGGTACAAGTAGGATTGGGAATATAAACCAAAAACAGTACTGATACTTTAGAACTGTCACACGGACATAATGTCATAAAATGTACAAAACACACCTTATTACACAAAAAAGGCAAAGGCTAATGTACCATGATAAAACTAAACCCCTACATAAAACTAATGCTACCGACACAAACAAAAGTGAGAACTCCATTCGCAGACTGATAACCAACATCCGACCCCCACAACCCCATGACTCCCCACCAACAATATCTTCTTCCGATAACGTACGAAACTTCATAGTCCATATAAGTTTATTTAGATGCATCGTCAGCCTCGTTCACATCATCTGTGGTTGCCGCACCAAATAAAGGTGGGGTCGATATAACAATCGGAACGTTTACATCTGCAGAAGAAGAAAGTGTCCAGATAGAAAGACAAAAAGAAGAGAAGGGGAGGAAACAAAAACACATTTGTCAGCAAATAAATTTTTATAAAAAACATCTACAGAAAGAACACTTTTCAACTGCAAAACTAAATGATAAGTATTTACTCATGGCAACTATTGCTACCCACAAAACTTGTTCATGCATGCTCGAGGCAGATACCCACAATAATACACAATATTACCCTACAGTGAGCAGATAAATGATCCAACAGAAACCATATAGGTTACCCCACGAAACAAAAAATCACAGAGCTTGTTCAATGAAGGCATTCGCAAACAAAAAACTTGTGCATTTATGATAAAGTATATTACCCACAATATAGTACACAAATTACCCCCATTTGAGCAACAAATTATCCACTAAAATGCAGATAAGTTACCCTACTAGACAAAAAAAATTGACATAACTTGATCTTCAATTAAAGGACACATATGAATAAAACTTTTGCATGTTTGTTCAAGCAGATATACACAAAATAAAAAAGAATATAAAATTACACACAAGTAAGCATACAAAATGATCCACCAGAAAAGCAAAAAAAAAGTTACCATGCTATACAAAAAGTTCTAAAAACAGCTCATCCGAACTAAGATTGCATAAAAATAGACGAACGCGCGATGTTGCAAAAAAACTAAAATAGAGATGGATTGTAACATTACCAGGGGCTGCCCAAGACAAAGGCAGCAACAGATCATCAGCTTCAAAGCTATTAAAAAAATCGTCAGAAGAAGGCACATTAGATGAAGCACCTGCCGCTGGAGCTGCAGTTGGAATAGCTGTGGTATGGCCCGTGCCAGATGCGGCTGCCGCAGGAACTGCAATTGTAATAGATGTGGTATAGCCCATACCAGAAGCACCACGATCAGTAGCAGGTAGAGGATTTGCCGGAACAACTTCAGGCGACTGGCTTGAAAAATTCCACATAGGTTCATCTATTTCATATGCCACCGTCCGTGCAGGAACATGAACTGCCTCTTTACTCTTCATATTTGCATCTACCTCAACATGAACTGCCTGCCCAGATGGCTCTTCATCTTCCAAAGCAACTGGATCATTATTAACACACTGCACATTTGAACTGGTTCCTGCTAGCAGCTCTCTGAACAATGTTGAACCATTTACGAAAGCATTTCCCTTAGCATCAACATAACCATCTCGCCGAACATCAGACCGAACGGTGTCATCAATCTTGGAGGTAGTGGTAAGGACAGCATCAGTTGAAACGGGCGCAAGACCACCAGGAACAGCTGAAAACACAGATGCGACATGATGACCAGCAGGTACAGGTTCTGAGACACCAGATGCAGTAAACAAAGGTGCTGCTGGAAATGCATCAACATCAGGTACATTTTCCAAAGAAACTGAACGTGACACTGGACATGCATCAACAGCTGGTAAAATCACAACATTTTTGGCGCTTTCATCAACCTCAACATGAACCGTCGCGCTAGCTGGAACTCCGTGCTCACGGGAAGGAGACGCTACTGGGGAACATACTTCCAAATCAATAGTTGGGGTGACTTCCAAACTGGAGACACCAGTTGCAGCACGCAGCTTCGCCAGACGGGGGGATGACCTAGCAGTAGCAGCACCTTCCTGTAAACAAAATGATAACAACATCAGTACATAAAAACACAAAGATAATGTAAGCAATATAGATGACACACTTTGAAGCATTGTAGGTAGTTCAAAAAAGAAAATGAAAAAAGCTAACATAATATTGCTTGAAATTTAGTAACAAACCCCAAAAAATAGGAGCACATTTACCAGAAAAACAAAAAAACACTATATAAGTGAAATAGTTACCCAACATAAAGTGAAACAGTTAGCCTGCATAATTAATTGATTTACCCCCAGAAAGTGAACTAGTTCCCCATTAAAGTAAATTGAACTAATGACCACACATGAAAGAAACATATGTTATCCACGACCCGGTGCTTGATTTATCCACATGAAATAAATGAATTTACCCACATGATTATCGCAAAGGTAACCAAAAAAAGACTATTACACAAAGTATAGATACCAACAATAAGAGAAACATGAAAACACACAATTATTTGTGGGAAAAGCTTGTACCTCTTGGGACTCGATTTCTTTCTAGCACCTACTCTATTCAAATCTGATTGAATCATCTCAGCCGTGACTTCCAACTCAATAGTTGGGGTGACTTTCGAAACTGGATACACCAGTTGCAGCACGCAGCTTCGCCAGACGGGGGGATGACCTAGTAGCAGCAGCCTTCCTGTAAACAAAAATGATAACAACATCAGTACATAAAACACAAGATAATGTAAGCAATATAGATGACACACTTTGAAGCATTGTAGGTAGTTGAAAAAAGAAAATGAAAAAGCTAACATAATATTGCTTGAAAATTTAGTAACCAACCCAAAAAAATAGGAGCACATTTACCAGAAAAACAAAAAACCCACTTTATAACTGAAATAGTTACCCTACATAAAGTGAAACATTAGCCTGCAGAATTAATGGATTTACCCACCAGAAAGTGAACTAGTTCCCCATTAAAGTAAATTGAACTAATGACCACACATGAAAGAAACCTATGTTATCCACGACCCGGTGCTTGATTTATCCACATGAAATAAATGAATTTACCCACATGATTATCGCAAAGGTAACCAAAAAAGACTATTACTCAAAAAATAGATACCAACAATAAGAGAAACATGCAAAACACACAATTATTTGTGGGAAAAGCTTGTACCTCTTGGGACTCAATTTCTTTCTAGCACCTACTCTATTCAAATCTGATTGAATCATTTCAGCCGTGATATTGAGCTCTTTTACAACAATATTCTTGATAAACTTATCCTTCTCCCCAAGAGTCTTCAGTTTCTTCTTTTCGTAGACACAAAGACCAGGAACTTCAGCAAGATTGGTCTCTTCTGAACCAACGGTTCTTTGACCCACACTGCCAGCAGCAATTGATGATGTCTGTGAAGATGCTACTTCAGCAGCCGCATGCGCAAGCGCAGGCTCATCGACACCTCCAGGTTGGGAAACTACACTGTGACCAACAACAGGATCGTCGCCAAGAACAAACTGTGAACCTTGATTTCGAGCAACAACAGGTTCATGGCCATCACGAGACTGGGAATCCTCATTGTGAGCATCGACAGGTTCGTCAGCATCAATAGAATGGCGATTATCATCCAGAGAAACATCCTGCTCGCCACTAGCAAATGACTGCCCACCAAACTGCCCACCTCCCATTTCTTTCCCTTCCCTTGGGGCACGGATATAATTATCTATGAAATCATCGTCGCTTGAGTCACCATCAGAGCTCCCGTTGTCCTCAGAATTAATGAACACCTTATCCTCAGGAAGAGAAGTGCATAAATTCTTCGGTCCAGAAGTGGACGCACGGGTAGCCCTCGGAGCATGAGCACTAGGACCAGGGGTAGCCCTCACAGCATGAGCACTAGGGCCAGGGCCACTAGAGGTAGCTCCTCCAGGTACAAATTGTTTGGCAACCTCACTAAACTGGTTTGACATTTCAGCTCTGGCTGTCCTATGCAACTTTGTCCACTTTTGAACGAGAGATCCCATTAAACCAACCATGCCAGATGCGAAAGGGGCCAAAATGTTAGAAACCTCTTCCCTGTCCTGTAACAACAAAGATGCAAAAATGAGAACAGTATGAAATAAAGCACGAATAAAAAGAAGTAAAAAAAAGAAATTAACGGTTTAATACCTCTTCTGTGCAAGACGGATCAGAGACTGTGGCAAACCACTTGTCATAACCAGCAGCACCACCAAAAAGGGAGAAATTGAGTCCGAACTCACGTTTAAGCTGCGGGATCAAAAGAAAAGAAAACCATCATCAAAATTTACCCACTATATGTACTATATTTATCCATCCGTAAACATATAAGTTACCACACATAAAAATGAGGATACAAGAAATACCTCGAGCTTGCCATAAGTACCATCGGGTTTCAAATCAGCTAACAAAGCAGCATCAATATTCTCTTTAGACCAAACATTCACAGCAAAATGTCCATCAGGCAAGGTAAGATCCAAACCAGTAACATCAAGAGAGTCGATGTATGACAACTGTGATGTTATGAACAGGTATACAAAGTTAACAACATAAGGTAACGAAAAACAAATCATCTAAAACAAAACAACAGGTATACAGGATTCAAATTGAAATTACCTGCAAGTGGAAAAGGCATTCATGCGAAAATTTGCCACAAGATAGCTCATGATGTAGCCGGTCAGCAACAAATTGACACCAATTTAATTTGTGCACATTGTCAATGTTTGCCTGTGGAAAAAAAGGTTATATGGTTGTGAGCATACATACCAAGTAGCAAATAATGTATAAAAACAAAGCACCACAGAACAATGCTGCTTACCCACATAACAACACATAAGTTGCCCACTAGGGGACATAAAAATTACCCACAAAAAAGTACTGAAATTACCCCAGTGAACTGAAAAGAATTGACTATGCAAATACAAAGATGGAGGGGGGTGTAAAGCTCACCATCACAGGGTAGCATCTGTTGCTACACTGGGTGCTAGTGGAAGGAGCAAGAACTGTAGAAACAATGTACATGATCAAGATTTGTTTGTAAGCCTTGTCACCTACTTTCATTCCCTTCAGAATCTCAAATACTCTAGATGTTAAGGGGGCACTGCAGTCTGCAGGGAATAGAACAGGAGCAAGGCTAGCCTCAATTTCCGCATCCATAGCATAGACAACAGGCTCACTGCCTAGAGGTAAACCAAGTGTGCGATAAACTGAATCTGAATTCAAAGGAATCCTTCCTCGTCCTGGAATCACAAATTCACGGGAATGTTTGTCATATGTCCCTGCAAACCACTTGATGACATGATAATTCAGAAAGTGACACTTGATGTCAAGCAGGCTCTGCATCTCCATTTTTACCACTGCACCAATCGTACTATCATTCATAAACTCATATAACTTGACAATAGCAATTGGCGATGCCCTGTTACGCACACGATTGTTAGCACGTGGCGCAACGTCACCGCCAAGAGCATCAGCTGCCTTCCGTTTCTTCGACAAGGCACCAGGAGGCTTCCGTGCCTTAACAATGTCACCATCGCCACCCTTCCGTTTCTTCACCATGGTAACTAGTAAGCAACATTAAGCACATATGCGAACAAAAAAATAGTCAGTACAACATGGTGGTACAGTAGTACTACTACGGAACAAACATGAGAATACAGCTATCAGAAAAAATAAATGAACACAAAAATTCAGAAAACACTGAAATCAAAACCAATTACATGATGAATTGACCTCATAAAAAATCGAAGAAAATCTGAATCACACTAAAACCCTAGTTTAGCAGTTCAATCTACAACAAAACACTGGTATAGCAATTACAAAATCTAACTGAAACCAAACATTTCCATGGTGAACTACTTCGGACAGAACATAAATGCACAAAATCAAGTGAAAAAACAAGGGATAACTGAAATCGGTGTGAGATTGAAGTAGCGCAACTCACCTATTTCGATTTAACCTGCATTAACATACTAGTTTACTGGAGCAGGTTGGAGCGGATTCAAAATAGAGCATACCCTAAACAAAAAAAATCGGTTTCGTCCTTCATCTGACGAGCTCTAATACCACGATGAACGCGCATGTGGGCGGAAACACCAGATCTACCAGTGGAGAAGAACAACAACCAAAACACACCGGAAAATCTACCGTGCAAAATCTCACGCACTCACGCATGGAAAAATGTAGAGGAAACACAAATCCACCAGTTCTATAGCTTTACCTGAGGAGCAGTAATACGGGGAGGCCTCCGCGACGAGCTCGGAAAGGCGGATCTACACCGGAATCGACGGGAAGGACGGCGGCGACGGCGGAAATCGGCGACGGGGGCAGAGGAGAGGGAGCGGGGAGAGAGCCGTTTCTCTCCACGCACTGCGGGGGAGAAAGGGCGAACTGGCTTACAGGTGGGCCCCGACGGACCCCCACGTCGTTCCAACACGCAACGATTGAAGCCACGTCGCGCACGGACACCGCACACCCGCTTCGATCTGGACCGTTCGCTTTCGACGAGATCGGACGGTAACGAGCGAACTGCCGAGTTTGGCTACGTAGCGACCGTTCTAAAGATAGAAATCCCCTATAATATAGGTCGATCGTGACCCAAAAGAGGTCATCGAGAACGTGAGTTCTTACACCCTGCCTGCCTTGTACATCCACCTCCTGCATGCCGCCATGGAAAGTTCCGGCACAACCGTCATCGCCGACGCCGCGCGCCTGGTGCATCGGCTCAAGATCCAAGGCTTCAGCACAACCAACAAGTACATCCACACTGCTAGTCAAAAGTACTTCCCATCCATATGGATCGTCGATGGGTACGAGTGGGAAGTCCGTATATATCCTGCTTGGACGTCGAGTCCCGGTGACAAACCGTGGGTGATGCTGACGTTCCAGTTCCGCAGCACACCCGCGTATCCAGCGTGGAAGCCAGCCTGGCATGTCGGCTGGTAGATCCGAGCGGGAAGCTTCAACCATTGTCGCAAGAAAAGAGCCTCTCAAGAATATTCACGGCTCCTAAAGAACCATGCTTCTTTGATAATCTCTATCTCGTGCGTCGAGATGATTTGCCAGCGTCCGGTTATCTCAAGGATGATGATAGTTTGACTATACAGTGCGCCATCACGGTATACAAGGACTAACTGCAGTACCACGTATCCCGGCTGAGGTTGAGGTTCATGTGCCACCCTCCAACTTGCACCAGCACTTCGGTGAGATCCTGCGGAGCGAGACGGCGGCGGCCGGCGGACGTCACCTTCCTCGTGTCCGGCGAGTCCTTCGCCGCGCACAAGAACATACTCGCCGCAAGGTCTCCTGTTTTCATGGCCCAGTTCTTTGGAGAGATGAAGGAGAAGTGCTCGGAGCGCGTGGAGATCGAGGACATGGAGGCAGCGGTCTTCAAGGCGATGCTTCATTTCATCTACACCGACACAGTCCCTGAACTGGACATGGAGGCGTCTTCCATGGTGATGGCTCAGCATCTGCTTGCAGCTGCTGACAGATATGGAATGGACAGGCTCAAGCTGATATGCGAGGCCAAGCTCTCTGATGGCATCACCGTGGACACGGCAGCGACAACTCTGGCCTTAGCCCAACAACACAGTTGTTCGCAACTCAGGACTAAGTGTGTGCACTTCATTGTTAGCACTCCTGCAGTTCTTGATGCCGTCTTGGCGACAGATGGTTATAAATACCTGGAGGCTAGCTGTCCTCTGGTGCTAACTGAGCTTCTCAGGTCTGCCTCTGGGAGAAAGAGTTGATGCGTAGCCATGGCTCCAGAGTTGAGGTCCAAGGTTTGAGATTGCAATGTCTCTGTTTGTGCTTGTCACGCATCCATGCGGTTTAGCAGAAACTAATGTCGGCCATTCCCTGAAAAAGAATGGCAATGTCCATCTATATATCAATAAGTGCTGTATGGGATGGTCATTTCTGTTTTCGTTTCACTCTATAAGATCATGTAGTTCTTTCTTTCGTCAATGAAATCAGGGATTTAATCGACTAATATGGAGAGAAAATGTGCTATGGGCAACTTTGTTCTTGCACTTCTTCTGAAACGTAGGCTCCAAGTTGCACAACCTTTCATTTGTTGTATTGATTCCCAAAGCGGCTAGCCCGGAGGAACTGGGTCAGCTTAGACCAATTAGTTTCTGCAAAGTGATATACTACCTCCGTTCCAATGAATAAGGCCTATATTATTTTTAAAAAGTCAAACTATGTTAAGTTTGACAAAGTTTTTTTTAATAAATCATGAACATGTAGAATACAAAATAACTATCCAAAGATACATCATGAAATATATTTTCACATTATATCCATATAATATTATAGTTAATATTTTTTCCTAAAAGTTTGGTCAAAGTTTATGACTTTAAAAAAAAAATATAAGCCTTATTTATTGGAACGGAAGGAGTATATATACGTATGCCATCCTCCCAGCTTGTTACAGTGTAGATTCGTTTATTCTTCCGAGTTCAATTTTTTTTTTTTTTTGACTTGTTCAAATTGTTGATCAGGGTGAATGGTGTTAAGTGCAAACCTGTAGCGACTAGCTAGCTCAGAGTATGTGTGAGGTGTGGAGTAGGCACCCTCGTGTGCAAGTTTCTTGTAATCAAATTCCCTCTTCTACAAATTTGTGGTACACGAGTAGACGTCCTTACATTTCATGATACATTTTTTCATGATGAAACTGTAATGAGTTACCCTTAAGTTCTGTAGCAACCCTTTGATCATCAATTCTGAACAGCCACTATACCAAGTCAGTGAGCCAGTAATTCGAACTTTGGCAAGTGCAAAGCCATCATACATAGGAAAATTAAATAGTTCTGGAGCAAACCTGATCTCTAATACAGAATACTCTAATATTCAGGATGCACCCTGTTCTGCTGTTCCAGAGATGGCCTACTGCTATGGATATAAAGCGATCAGAACAAGCAATATCCGCAACCAACTTACAGTCACAGCAACTACTGAAATTGAAGCAAAATCAGAGCAAACAACCACCATTCGCCACCAATAAATGTGGTGCCTGGATTCACACATGAATGGACACAGAACCGGGACGGCCAGGTGCACACACATTTTGGAAATTTTCGGTCACAAATTCGTTAAATTATTAGCTAGGGAACCATCTGTATCATAGATAAGCAGAAGAGGCTGAAACACAATAGGTTGCAGCAACCGACTGCGACGGTGCTTAATGCTCAACATATTCGAAAGGTAGTTTCTTACAACCACAGATACATAGACGGTTTATCACTTATCATTTTCTGGGCATTACGGATGGGGTAGGCAGACTCATTTCTTCCCACTCTTCTTGAGACCGGATCCTCCCAGCGCACCCTTCTGGCCTGCCTTGGCCTTCAGGTCCTTCAGTGCCTGTTTGTCAAGAAAAACAATGCAGTTCCATGTCAGTGACAAGGGTTATAAGATGAGCAGAGTAGACACAAATAATATATAGCCACTACTGGTCTCACCTTTTCCTCATCTTTCTTCTTCTGGAGGTACGCAAGGTCATTCTGCAAAAAGAGAGGGGACAAACTATGATAAGTAAACATCCGATCAACTGTAACTAGTCACTGAAGTAGCTCATTGTATCCATTTATTGCCTATGGACTGGTTTTTACAACAAAGAAGCATTTTTGCTTTATAGGGATGATACCAAAATCAGATCACCCTCCTCTCCCCTCACAATACTTGGGAATCCATGACACTGTTATCGCTTATGTATTAAGAGAATGGTAGTATGGTTGGAGTACCAAGTAAGATGACTGTAGCAGAGAGTTATAACTAATTAAACAAGAAACCCCAAGTCTCATACAACTAAATGAATACACATCTTTCTACAGAACCAGATAGACAAATACAGTTAAGTACTTGAGTTCAAAGGTGAACTAACCGGACACTTCTTAACTATCAAAAAACAGATTACGGTAGTGGCATAAAGGAACAAGCTAAGGATATAGCTATGGAATCCAGGTATTGCTTCAAATTCCACTAAGCATATTACCCTTGGATAAGCCATGACTGCATCGTGTAAGACACAAAATTACAGAGGGGGCAAGTTGATGTTAGCTAATGGCAGCAAGTCCTGACAAAAAAAAAATCAAAAGTGCATAACATTGCTCACTAGCTAGCACACACAATCGCTTGAAAATTTCGAACGTCGCAAAATTTTCAAAGGTTATGTGACCTTCTCATCCAGAATAACCGGTACAATCAGTAACAATTCGGCGAATTCCCCTTCCAAGTAAAGTGTTAGACCAATCATTCACGAACCCCTAATTATTTTTTTCAAAACAAAACCTATAGAGCAGCATAACATGACCAGACAAGTAGCAATTTCGCAAAATTCCTGTTCACCCCAACAACTCGTCTACGGTAACCAACCAACCAAACACGGATCGATCTAGCACCACCGCCCAAAAGTTACCTAAACGCCTCCAAACCAGGAATTAATCACAGGGCCGGACAGATCGCCAATCCGGGCGGCGAATCGGGAGCAGGACGATAGCATACCTCGTCGTAGTCCTTGCCTGCGGTCTTGGGTTGCTTCAGCGGCTTGGCCTTCCCTCCTGCAAAACCACCCCGAAACCGAACGAGACATCAGAAACCGCGAGGGGTCAAATCGATCGGTGCCGAACGACGGCGAGATCGAGGAGAAATCGGGCGGGATCGAGAAGACAAACCTTGCTTCGACATGGCTGGGGTGGTGGGGGGCGGGAGGCCGGAGGAGAGAAACCCTAGCTCGAGCCGCGACGAGGAGGAAAGGAAGGAGGGGAAAGGGGCGAGAGGAAATGGAGGAGAGGAGGAGAATGGGGTAAATATGGAGAGGAGTTGGTGGAAAATGGAATCTTGTCTTGTGACTGGGAAAGTCTGGGCCGGGCTTCTATTGGCCCGCAGGTTCGATGATGGGCTTTCTGTTTCCTTGAACTGGCGCTTTCAGCCCGTGATTTCCTTTACGTTGGTTCTCGTCAACTTTGGGATTGTTCTAAAAAATACTACTTCCGGATTTCCCATTCAATTATTTTCCGCTTATGTCAGTGCTATTTTTTTTGCGGGTCTGTCAGTGCTATAATAATTTTAAAAAATGATGTTCACAAGCAAAACGGCGGAGAGCAGGACAATAATCGATAGTGTAGGAGGATACAAAATTTGTCGCTTGTACAGCTACCAACTTATGCGTTTAGCGTTCATTTCCTCTGACAGTTTAATCGGATCGAAAGGAGTATCGGAGAGAGCGACATGAACGAGAAGTGGTAGAGGCATGGCTCGCTGCCCATTTTGGGACGTGAATCCTCTTATGTACGCTACAGTGATGTTGAGTCGATCATAAGTGCTCGACTCATCGTCATTGTGTACGTCAGAGTATATGTTCCCCGTATTTTTAGACATGGCAAACTAATCATAGGTCTGTTGCAAATGACGTGACGAGACCATCAACTTCTAAGGCGTGGCTATCCACAATGACGTGCGGATGCCGCGCTAATACGGAATTGTTATTCCGTCCACGGTCGACCTCCAGAGGGATAGACGGAACCCAACCGGCAATCCTACTCCGAATCTCTATGCGCTCTCCAATGCTATCATTGGGACAAAACTTGAGAAGAAGAAGAACAACAAGAAGGACAAGAAGAAGGCCAAGGACGACGACGACTTAGAAGACCTCTGAATTTTCGGATGGGCAACGTTCCATTGAGATACGATCAAGTCTTGTATGCCGCTCTGGACGCTCGCCTCGGCTTCGAGATTGCACGGAACTGGGATAATCTACGTGGCTATAATATCAATGGCGATCGTCTTAATGTCGTTGATGAGTAGACTAGCTATATAGTGATGTGTGTGCTCCCATATGTGTGTTCTCATGTATTGGTCAATTCGGTATATAGTAATGTCTTAATTTCGATTTACCGGTTTAAAGATATGAATATTTCCATATTAAATTGAAAATGACAATAATAATGTAAAATTAATTTTTTTGTTATTTGAATTCAAAACTATTAGTACTTAATCATTAATATTTATGTTAACATAGGTTTGGACTTCAAAAAAATAATATGATTATTCTCTACAAATATCAAAAAATGAATTAATAATTTTTATTTAATAATCATTAATATTTATGCAAAAGATGATATGGACACAATATTTGGATTCCTATCATTTTTCTGATCGATTCATACATATTATTTGTCGAATTTCGATTTGCGGTTTAAAGATATGAATATTTCCATATTAAATTAAAAATGACAATAATAATATTTCGATTTATCGATTCATACATATTATTTTTTTGATCGATTTATACATATTATTTTTTTAATTAATAATTATTATTACTTAATCATTAATCTTACTTATGCAAAAAATAATTTGAAGTAATATTTATGCAAAAAATGAATTAATTTTTGAATTAATAATTTGAAGTAATATTTATGCAAAAAATGAATTAATAATTATTATTACTTAATCATAAATCTTACTTAATCATTTTTTGATCGATTTATACATATTATTTTTTCGAATTTTGATTTATGGATTTAAAGATATGAATTTGTCCATATTAAATTGAAAATGACAATAATAATGTAAAATTAATTATTATTTTTTTGAATTCAAAACTATTAGTACTTAATCATTAATGTTTATGTTAACATAGGTTTGGACTTCAAAAAAATAATATGATTATTCTCTACAAATAACAAAAAAATGAATTAATAATTAGTATTACTTAATCATTAATATTTATGCAAAAGATGATATGGACACAATATTTTAGATTCCTATCAGGATTTATACATATTATTTTTCTGATCGATTTATACATATTATTTTTTGAATTACTAATTATTATTACTTAATCATTAATCTTACTTATGCAAAAAATAATTTGAAGTAATATTTATGCAAAAAATGAATTAATTTTTGAATTAATAATTTGAAGTAATATTTATGCAAAAAATGAATTAATAATTATTATTATTTAATCATAAATCTTACTTAATCATTTTTCTGATCGATTTATACATATTATTTGTCGAATTTCGATTTACGGAATTAAAGATATGAATTATCCATATTAAATTGAAAATGACAATAATAATGTAAAATTAATTTTTTTGTTAACAATTATTATTACTTAATCATTAATATTTATGTTAAATATAGGTTTGAAATTCAAAAAATAATATCATGTGACATCAAAGTCTAGAGGATAATAAGATTGATACCATAGTATCATCAGGATGTTATCAGTGCAATCTTGGAAGCTAATTGGAAAGGAACTCAAAAGTTAAGCGTGCTGGGGGTGGAGCAGTGTGAGGAAGGGTGATCGATCGAGAAGTTTGATTACTAGTGCGAGGATGGGGGCAAAGCGTGCTGGGACTTGAGATTAGGGGCGATTAGAGATTAAACTGACAAATAATTCAAAGATTTGAAATATACGGGAAGTTTGATCACTAGTGCGAGGATGGGGCAAAGCGTGCTAGGACTTGAGATTAGGGGCGATTAGAGATTAAACCGACAAATAATTATAAGATATGAAATATAGAAAAAAATTCAAAAAAAAATTCGAAAAATTTCAAAAAAAAAAGGGCCTCTAGTTCCGGTTGGTTTTACCAACCGGGACAAAAGGTTCTCGACCACGCGCGGTGTCAGCGGCCACGTGGGTAGCCATTTTGTCCCGGTTCGTAACACACCCGGGACTAGAAGAGGGGGGGGGGGTCTAGTACCGATTCGGGGCTGAGAAACCGGGACTAGAGGCCCTCCCCACCCGGGACTAATGTCCGGTTTCTACTAGTGACAAGGGTTGTCCTGCCTCGCAAGAATACCATGTGCAAGTCCTCTTTCATTCGGTGGTAACTCCCTGCTCGGTCCCAACATGAGCTCGACATCATCGCATGCAACAACGAAGATGTTGTTCCTGGTACCGGGCATAAGCATGTCAGGGCGGATTGAGAGCAGGTAAGCCATATAGTTGGATATCACTTTGCTTCGAACGGCGCACTTTTGGCCATGAGGGGTTGTGCTTTTATTGTGAAAGCAGCGGTCTGTGGCGATGTGCCAAAGAAGGACACTTCTATCAAACGACATCTTCAAGCTCCACCCCAGATGAGATTGATGCCTCAGAGCCCACTCGCCCCTGCGGCTATTGAATCTCATGTAGCTGGCTGTGTCGTGGATGTATCCTTTCCAACCATCCCTAACATATCCATAAACCAAATTTGCAACTTGGTGTGAGGATGATGTTGATACGTGTTCTGTATAAAAATTCATGTGAACATAGTTTTTGCAGCAGACAAGTGCGGCAAGCTTCATCAGAATAGTGGGCTGCTTCTTGCGAGCACAATATGAAAGAGGTTATATTGGGAAACCATCTCCGGTCCTATGAACACGATGCATGGACCAGTGAAGAACAATAGGAGATCCAGGACCGCGGTACAAGAGAACAAGATGTAAGTTACCTTGACGTCTGTTGAGTTGTAGCCATGATTTTTGTGGTTTGTGGAGAAGAGGATGACAGAAACTAGTGTCAGGAACGGAAGGCAGAAATACAAACAGCAGCCAGGGTAACCGCATATTATAGGCAGTTTTGTATAGAGGAACAAAAATGACTCATGGAGCATCTTTGTCGATAAAGTATTTGCATGTAGATAATCAAGGGTCATTAAAAGTTGTAGGCTTTTGATCCGTCTAGAGTATGGGGCGGATATGTCTACCAGTAGCCTGAAGACATTTGCTTGCTCAACCGGACTTTGTGCCAGGTTTTGTGCTTGCTCCTGATCACTAGCCAACTCTTGCGGATTCTTGCTTGCTTCATGTATAAATTCTTGGAGCGTCATGTCTTTCTCTTCATCTCCTTCTTCTTCTCTAGGAATTGTGTCTCTGGATTGGTACCAGCCAAATGGACAACACATCACTCGGCAACACATTGCAAACAAGCCTTCTTCACTCCGAGTGGACAGGGAGAAAGTGGCGACTATGTTGCTCACACTGGCATTCCTCAGATCACATGGCTTCTGGCTGGATCTGATCACTACTGGAAATTTGGAATTTGCCGTGGGGCAAAACCACACGGCAAAGGCTTTGCGGAACACGGCAAAGGCCACACGGCACAAGTCACGTCGGCAAAGCTCTTTGCCGTGTGTTTTTTGGAAAATACACGGCAAAGAATTTGCCGTGTGTTTTTTCCACCACACAGCAAACTAAAGCAGTTTGCCGTGTGTTTTTCACCGGTACACGGCAACCATCTTTGCCGTGTGCTTTTTGCTCCACCCGGCAAACAGGTAAAATAGGATTAAAAAAAGTCCCGTCACCGATGCCGACGACGCCGTCGACGAGCAGGGAGCAACACGTGGTGGCGGCGTGGCGCCGAGCAAGATGAGGAGGCCGTGACGTGGCCGTCGTTCCCCGACCCACACGCCGGTGCAGGTGCCCCCCGACCGCACCTTGACGGCCGCATCCTCGCCGTGGCCATAGAGGTCCCCGTCGTGGCCGCATCCTCGCCGTGGCTGGTGGCGCTCCGGCGTCCCTCGAGGTGCTCTGTTGCGGCGGCGACCGAGAGGTCGGTCTTGGCGAGGAGCTCTGTTGCGGTGGCGACCGGGTCGTGATGCCGAGGCTCTCGGTGCAGCGCCAGAGTTGGTGCTCCTGGGCGGTCGGGCACGCGAGGAGCGCGTCATGGCGCTGGGCGTTCGGGCACGCGGGGATGCGCGCAGCGCGAGGAGCGCGTCGCGGTGCTGCTGCCACCACCGGCGGAGGAGCTGACGGTCAGACGCGGCGAGGCGCAGCACAAGGAGCGCGTCAAGGAGGGCGAGGCGGCCGCCGGCGGAGGAGCTGCAGCCGGCGAAGTTCCAGGCAGCGGTGGTGGCGGCGATGCTCCAGGCTACGGTGGTGTTCCAGGCAGCGGTGGTGCCGGTGATGCGCGGCGACGAGCTAGCCTCCAGGCCTTCTTCAGCTAGCTCGCGCGGCGAAAGATTCGATGGGAAATAGAAGTAGCTAGCTAGCTAGATGCTAACGTCATCACGTGCTCACCCTGGAGGCTGCCACGACCAATCAGAGAGAACTACATGGATTGTGTGCTTTCTTAGAAACGTTGGGAGGCGTTGGATCGGCAGGATCAATAATCCAACAGCTCATGTGCGTGATCCGTGTGAACTCCTCTTGACCAATCAGAACGCATAGTTTCTTTGCCGTGTGCAGACACACGGCAAAGACATTTTTGGGTTTTTACTTTTTCTTATTTATTTTCTTATTTTCTTTAATTATGTAGCTCACTAGTACAGAACGACACATCGGATACTCCTCTATGGAAACGGCACGAGTTAGGCGACAGAGAATCGCGATTTTAGCGTTGCGGACGAGGCCTGGCAGAGGCTGGTCCGTCAACATTGGTTACGGAGAATTTTATATCTCCGTTACCAAAAGTATTGGCAACGGTCATAAATTCGTCTCCGTTTTCAATATGTATCTCTATGGCTACGGTTGTTTCTGTATATCCGTTTGCGATGTGCTTGGGAAATTGCGGTTGCAATCTGGAAGCGCGCTTGTTCATTGCGGCTTAATTCACGAGGGATTGGAACTGCCTGCTCGACGCTAATAAAATGTGACTGGAACCGCGCGAAGCCATGCAGGTCCCGCATTCTCCCCTTCGTTCTCTCCCACATTCTCTACCACACTAGCACAACAGCCATGGAGGAACCCTGGTGGCAGAATGAGGAAGTCCCGAGCGACGACGCGAGCGCGGAAGACCTCGGTGAAGTTCCATGGTGGGATCAAGACGGGCCGCTGGACTCGGACCCCGACAACTCGGACCCGCCATCTTCACGCTCTGTAGAAGACGACTCCGACGACTCGGACCCGCCGTCTTCACGCGAAGGATAAGACGACTCCGAAGAGGATGAGTCGCCGGAGGAAGAGGAGCCGGAGGACCCGCCGGAGCCGTATTCTAGCCAGGAAGAATACGACGCCGCCGCCGACGACGACGACGAGGAGGCGTCGGAGGAGGAGCCGGAGGAGGAGGCATCGGAGGAGGCGCCGGAGGAGGTGGCGCCGGAGAAGGACGCGCTGGAGGAGGACGCGCCGGAGAAGGAGGATCACGCTCCGGAGAAGGAGGCGCGAGAGGAGGATTCGCCGGAGAAGGACGCACGGCCAGAGAAGGAGGAGCACGAGCCGGAGGAGGAGGAGGAGCACGCGCCTGAGGAGAAGGCAACCGGCAAGAAGCGACGCCGCGCCGCGGATGACAATGGCACGGAGGCAGGGCGTAAGCAGAACAAGTAGATAGATAGTTAGTTCAATAGTTAGTTCAATTCTACTATATCGATCCTTTGTAAGTAGGCCCAGTGTGTCAGTGAAGAAATTAGAGGAAACGGTTGTTTATCGCCTCTGTTAGCGATGTTATTGTGCTATAAATGTGCCACTGCTACAACCCTAACGCTCTCGCTCTCACTCTCACTCTCACTCCACAGTCATAGTGTGGCGGCGGCTCCAGACCTAACCCTTATCTCGCAGATCTGAGCGGCGCGTCCGGCCGGCATCGCCGCCGTGCATCTGATGACTCCCAAGTGCAGGAGATCAATCGTAGTACCTTTCGATTAGAAAAGGTTGTCGAACCCACGAGGAGCTGAAGGTATTGGTTAGCAAGAATGATAAATAAAACAATGAAAGATGCAAGTGTTTTTGGGATTTTTGGTTGTATAGTTGCAAGCGAATAAAAATGCTGAAATAAATGTAGCAAGTAAAACTCTCAAAGAGAGAAAGCCCAATCCTCTATGTGGCAAGAGGACAAGCTCAAGTGATGTGTAACTTATATGTGGAAAACGTTCCCGAGGGCGGCATGGATATTGCTAGGCATAGAGATTTATTAAACAACACGTTGAATATCTTGTCAAGTTTTAATCTTCTTTGGACGGAGCCATTGTTAGGTAAAGCTAAATAAATAAACTAAACCCCTTATGATGGATCATGTGGCCAAGTAAATGACTGCACAAGAATTATTAAGACATAAAGTCCCACCATAGCATTACACTCTAAGGTCCCCGATACTAATACCCTCATAATGCAACTTCATGACTCGGTCTCAGGTTTACATGTCCCCCAAGTCTCCCTCAATTCATTACACTACGGTGTTCTCCTATGAGCCCATAAGGTGAAGTGTTGTGCAGTCGACGTTCGCACAACACCATCATAGAATCACATAAAAAGATAAACACTAGACAAAATACCAACACATGTCATATATAAATCATTGCCAATTCATCCTATGCCCTCAGGAACATACGGGAACTACTCACAACGTGCAAACATGATGATATTCAGTGGCATAAGTGGTACAACACAATCTGAAAATATAACTTCACCAAATAATGACAAGTACTCAATCACAAACATGAATAGTAGCACAAGACAAGTATCTAGGGTATAGCAACTCTCAAACTACGAGGGGAACGGAGTGGATCACGGAGATGATGATGGAGATGGTGCTGGTCTTGGTGATGGTGATGATGTAGAGGCCTCCTCCCACGCCAAGGAGGAGAGGTGATGACGATGATTTCCCCCTCCGGAGCTCCGGAGCAGCAGGATCTGACCCCCTCGGAGGGAATCAGGAGTTTCGCCGCCGCCGCGGCCTCGGATGGACTTGGAAAATTAGGGCGTCTTTTCGGGCGAGACGAAGGCGTGTTAAAAAGCCCCGAGCGAGGAAGTGCCCGAGGCTCATTAGTGGGTCCCACGCGGCCAGATTCTGGCCGCGTGGGCCCCCCTTTTGGGCCTCGTGGCTCTCTCCTTCGATCTTCTTCCCACTGTTTCTCCCGATGAAAAACCAGCTGTGCAATTTTCCTTTTCTTATTTGGGTCCCTGTAGCTCCTGAAACATTAAAAACAAGAAAAAGGAGGTTTTCTGCCTCCCAGAAATTAAATACCAAAAATAGGGACTTTGTATGAAAGTCCCATAAATCATCTAAAACATGTAAAAAAATGATATAACAATGCCAATAACATTCTAATATGATAATATAAGTTGTATAAATGATGATATAAAATGCACGTATCAACTCCCCCAAGCTTAAACCTTTACTCGTCCTCGAGTAAGTAAGGACATAGATCATTACATGCATCAATGGACTTATGGTTGATAAATAAATACGAGCATTGTATCATCATCATATTCAATTGCAATGAAAGATTAATGAACTAAAACTCATACACATGAGGGCAACATAAGTAGAAGCTCTAGCAATCACCCCTTACTTTTGAAAGCAAATAACCATTGTATGTTGGACAATTGAATCATACTCTTTTTCACATGCTTTTGCTCTTATGGCAAGCATTATAATATTTTATACTTTGCTGAAATTTAAAGACAAGATAAACTCTCATTGGATAACAAGTTTAAAGAAGACAAATGAAAAGATAGATATAAATTGTTTACAATCTTGCTTCACTAGTAACTAGTGCAAACTTTAGTCATGGATATTTCAATCAAGTTCCTATGCTCTACACAACCTTTATCTTACACTTTCCATGGCTAACTGAATTTTCAGGTGCCTTCCTTTTCATTCACTTTCCAAGAGCATAAGTATTGAAATATCCATGATTCATTAATTTGCTCAAAAGATACTAGATTCTAACAAGAGTGTTTCATATCCTTTTCATTAACCCTTCCTAACTTTTTATCCTACAAGACTATATCTCAACCTTAAACTATTAATTTTCAAGTCATATTGACTCATTCTCTTTACTTATTTTATAATGAGATAATTCTACAATTGTCCAACACACTCAAGTTAATTAAATTCAAGGCAAGATGTGACTGAAACCTCTAAATATGCCACGCTCATTTGCATGAGTGTTACCCATAAATCTCCAAACAAGAGAATCATGGATGACACCATACTTTAATATTCATTGATAAACCACAAGATAGGGATACATGATAATGCTCCATGAGCTCACACACGCCTAAGAGAGATTGATAACTAAACGATAAAAGCAAAACACACCATGACTAGATAGATATGATAAACTAGTAAAGATAAAGACTAGGTTGAACTCCCCCAAGCTTGACGTTTTGCTAGAGCCTCCTCTGCTGCAGCCTCTTCTTTCTCATATTCTCCTCCCATTCCGCCATCTTCCATGGGAAAGGCCTTCCATCACGGAAAGATGTAGGTGGATTATTATACCTGAGGGTAGCTTCTGCAATCTTCTTGAAGCGTTCTTCATACTCGCAGTTCTGGTTCTCTACATCCCACATAAAGCATTGGATCTGTCCAACTTCTCGATGACGTCCTTGTATCTTTCTTCCAGATCTTCGAGCCTCTCCTTGTACTCTTCAACCTTCTTCTCCAGCTCCAGGTTCATGAAGTGATGAGCATCAAGGCTGCGTTCAACAACAGTGCCATACCTGAAGGTCTTCTCCTCCAGATCATCCAGCCTTTCCTCCACCGTGCCGGTGGTCTTGGGAGCCTTCACCTCCTCCACGAGCATCACACCCTCCTTGAAGGAAATCTTCGGCGGTGCCATCACGGAGTTGAGGTAGTGGTTCACAACACCTCCCTTGGGGAGGCTCTCCCCTTCATGGTTGGATTCGGAGCTAGACATGGCTAAAACCTGACAGACAGAAACAGCAAAAGCAAAGATCGCTCGAGAACGCTCGGTGCGAGATTAGATCGGCGGAAGGGGGTATATATTGACGGTTTTTAGGTCAAGACGAAGCGTCGGAGACGAAAACGAGACGAAACGGGACTCCGAGGGGCAAAAGGAGTGGGCCCACGCGGCCAAAGAATCTGCCGCGTGGGACCCCTCTTTTCCTTCGGGCTCCGTTCCTTCCAGTTTCTTGTCCCACACGTTAATTTCCATAAAAAATGACTCCGTAAAATTTTACGCAATTCCGAGAAACTTTCCAACACAAAAGTTACCTATTATTGATTTTGGGTTTCTGAAACTGCAAATTCTTCTCAATTACCTCCTCCGGTGTCTTTAAATTCAACTCCTCCACCTTTCCGATGAAGCTCCTTCCTGCAATATAATGTTTAAGGCGTTGTCCATTGACTACATGAGGTTTACCTTTCATATCACCGTGAAGACGGATAGCTCCTGAACGGTACACCTCCTGTATCACTAATGGTCCCTGCCACTTTGAAGCCAACTTCCCTGCAGAAAACTTGAAACGAGAGTTGTATAATAAAACTTGATCACCTACTTTGAATTCTTTTCTCTTAATTTTCTTGTCATGCCAAATCTTAACTTTCTCTTTAAACATTCTGGCACTTTCATAAGCTTCATTTCTCCATTCATCTAGTAGGTTTAAATCAAGAATTCTCTTCTCTCCCGCAGTTTTAAAATCAAAGTTCAATTGTTTAATAGCCCATCTAGCTTTATGTTCTAATTCCACAGGTAAATGACAAGCTTTTCCATAAACCATTTTATAAGGAGACATTCCCATAGGATTTTTAAAAGCAGTTCTATAAGCCCACAATGCATCATTAATTTTAAGTGGCCAATCAGACCTAGACTTATTCACTGTCTTTTCCAAAATGAGTTTAATTTCCCTATTACTTAATTCAACTTGTCCACTTGTTTGGGGATGATAAGGAGATGCAACTCTATGGTTAACATTATATTTTGCCAATGTTTTCCTAAGAATACCATGTAAGAAATGAGAACCACCATCAGTAATTAAAAACCTAGGAACACCAAACCTGGGGAAAATGATGTCCTGAGCATCTTCATTGCTGTGGCATGATCTGCACTTTTGGTTGGAATTGCTTCCACCCACTTTGTAACATAATCCACTGCAACCAAAATATGAGTATGCTTTGTCTTTGATGCTGGGAAAGGTCCCATAAAGTCAAAACCCCACACATCAAATGGCTCAAGTGGTAAAGAATAATTCATAGGCATTTCATTTCTCCTACCAATATTTCCTACTCTTTGACATTTATCACAAGATTTAACATATTCAGCACAATCCTTAAATAAAGTAGGCCAATAAAAACCAGATTGTAATACCTTTGCACCTGTACGATCTCCTGCATGATGCCCTCCATAGGGACTGTCATGACAATCTCTTATAATAGCCTGTTGTTCATGCTCAGGTACACAACGTCTAATAATACCATCCACACTTTTCTTATAAAGGAAAGGATCATCCCAAAAATAATGTCTAAGATCATAAAAGAATTTCTTTCTTTGTTGAAAAGTGAAGTGTGGGGTAAAACTTTACCAACAATAAAATTTGCATAGTTGGCAAACCATGGAGATGCAACTTTAGCACTAGAAACATTAATATTTGCAAGTTGTTCATTAACAAAACTATCATTAATAGGAATAGGATCATCAGGTATATTTTCCATT
Organism: Poa pratensis; assembly: GCA_947311845.1. Lineage (NCBI taxonomy): Eukaryota > Viridiplantae > Streptophyta > Magnoliopsida > Poales > Poaceae > Poa > Poa pratensis. Next base: position 15,153,088 of record CAMZMU010000086.1, read on the forward strand.
CTAGAAAGATGATCAGCTACTTGATTATCTTCCCCTTTCCTATCAACAATGTGTAAATCAAATTCTTGCAATAAAAGTACCCATCTTATTAGTCTAGGCTTAGCATCTTTCTTATTCATTAAATATTTAATAGCAGAATGATCAGTATGTATTGTGACTTTGGAATCAGTAATATAAGGTCTAAATTTGTCACAAGCAAATAGCACTGCTAAAAATTCTTTTTCAGTTGTAGCATAATTCTTTGAGCAGCATCAAGTGTTCTACTAGCATAATAAATAACATTCAGTTTCTTATCAACACGTTGGCCCAAAACAGCCCCAACTGCATAATCACTAGCATCACACATAATTTCAAAAGGCAATTTCCAATCAGGAGGTTGAATAATAGGAGCACTTATTAAAGCATTCTTCAAAATATTAAAGGACTCAATACAATCATCATTAAAAGAGAAAGGAACATCCTTTTGCAAAAGATTGGTTAGAGGTTTTGATATTTTGGAGAAATCTTTAATAAACCTACGGTAAAAACCTGCATGCCCAAGAAAACTTCTTATACCTTTGATGTCCCTTGGGTATGGCAGCTTTTCAATAGCTTCTATCTTCGCTGGGTCAACTTCTATTCCTCTTCCAGAAATCCGATGCCCAAGACAATACCTTCAGTAACCATGAAGTGACACTTCTCCCAATTAAGAACTAAGTGTTGGTCTTCACAACGCTGCAAAACTTTGTTAAGGTTGAACAAGCAATTATCGAAGGAAGTACCATACACAGAAAAATCATCCATAAAAACTTCCATTATCTTTTCAATATAATCAGCAAATATAGCATTCATGCATCTTTGAAAAGTAGCAGGAGCATTGCACAAACCGAATGGCATTCTCCTATAAGCAAATGTACCATATGGGCAAGTAAAAGTGGTCTTTTCTTGATCATCCTTATGGACAGGAATTTGTGAGAAACCTGAATAACCATCTAAATAGCAAAAGTGAGAGTGTTTAGATAACCTTTCTAACATTTGATCAATAAATGGCAATGGGTAATGATCTTTACGAGTTGCTTTATTTAACTTCCTGAAATCAATACACATCCTATAACCAACAACAGTACGTTGAGCCACAAGTTCATCCTCATCATTTGGAACAACAGTCATTCCACCCTTTTTAGGAACACAATGAACAGGACTAACTGATTACCCCCAAGAGCAGGGGATCACTATAGCACCTCTCAATGTGGAAGTAAGGTATCGATCCGCAGGAGCAAGAAGGAAAAGTTATCTATTCCCTACTACTAAAGTGTCACAAGTTTTAGTTGATTATGCACTAAACAAGTTTAAAGAACAAGGTGGTTGATTTGATGGATGGAGGTTTAATGTAACAAAACAAGGATGCAAAAGTGTCCCAATCCTCTTCAATGCAAGAGGACAAGACAAAGGTTTTCTCTTATAGGAACAATGGACATGGGTTCATGGTTTCACTTGTCCTCTCTCTCAATCTATGGTGGTGATCATGTTATAGATGATAAAAGTACACACAATTGTCATACTTTCATGGTAAACTTCTATGACGGCTACATGTTCTAAACACATAGTTGGAAGAAAATAATCATTTGTGTTGCTATGTCACCCTCGTAAGGCTAGCGTGGTTTGCTGTCACTCCCACATCATACTTCTTCCTTTTTACCCCCAGATAAAGGATGTTGGGCTGTATCGTGTCACTCAATACATATGCCGTTGTCACACCGGCCATCCCGTACCTACATACATCATACTTCATAATGGACAATATTCTAAACACTAGTGCAATGATTCATATTTCGTGTGCAAGACCACATCTCTCTCATCTATCCACACGTGGTGGTGTCAATCACCTCATGACAAGGATAAACAAGGCATTATGAATAAATCAAACCATCACATGCATCATAGAATATCTCCAAAGTATGACAAGTCATAAAAGATCCAACACAACGGTAGATGCATAACAAATATCATCTCACACCACAATATCCACCATAGGAATTACATAGATGACCGTAATCATGTTCGGCAGCTCATACGGTACTAATTATTGAAGCTCAAAGAGAGGAGAGATACATAAGTTACCACCACAAACCCAAGTCCAGGGGGTGGACTACTCCCCCTTCATCATGGAGATGGTGGTGTTGATGGAGACTCCAGAGGGGGAATGGAGGAGCCTACCGGAGGTGATTCCGGCAGCGTTTCCCCCCTCCAATCTTCTCCGGCGGCAGCCTTCTGACTCTCTGTTTCGTGGTTTTGTGTTTCTCCGCCGCCCCTCGCGAAACTCCTCGGGGGACTATTTTTATAGACGTTTTTAGGTCAAGACGAAGTCGGTGGAGCAAAGATCGACGGCAACGGAGCTCCGAGGGGGAAAAGAGGTGGGCCCACGCAGCCTAGTGTTTTGGCCGCGTGGGACCCTCTATCTTCTATCCTGTTGGGCTTCTGGTCTTCAATTTGAGCCCATTGCGTTCATCTCAAAAATTCTGAACCGTGCTCTTTGACCTTGCCCTTTTTGGAGTCCCGAAGCTCCCGGAAAGTCTGAAACACTAAAAAAGACGTTTTCTGGAAAACAGGGTTAATTCCGAAAAAATAGGGGAACTTGTGAAATATTCTCAAAATCATTATAAATCATTGATATAACCCTTATATGATGCAAATATGATGGGAATATGAATAAAATAATGCAAAGTTCATGTATGCATTTTACATGCATCAGCATCCCCAAGCTTAACCCATGCTCGTCCTCGAGTATGAAGGTGATAAAACTAACATGGACTTTGCATTTCAATACTATCAATGGATATCAAAGATGATTACTATTGCTACATAGAGTCAAATGGTTCATTCTTAATAAGATGTAACAATATGCAAGATAGTTTATGAAGTGATATCAAATGTTCAATGTAAGGATGTTCAATGATAATTCACAAAGTGTAACATAAATGAAAAAGTACTATGGACTTCAAGTATGCATAATGATAAGTAAGAACATCCTACAATGGTCATAGAGTGTAGATGGAAATCTGAATATAAAGGTGGACACTTTGGAAAGATATATGAGTAGAGGTAAAGCATGAAATAAGTTCATCTAACTTCAAATGCTTCTACTTAAGTTAATGATTGTAATGTGGTACTCCTCGGTGTCAAGCTCTCATTGCCCCCATCATAGCATCTTGAATGATTAAGTTTAAAGTGAAAGCAAATATGAGTAATGTGCTTGACAAAGTATGGGTTGAAAGTCTCATGCCCCTTGAATACGAGTACCTACTCCATGTGTTACTCGACTCGGAAAACAAAGCAAGTTCAATTTAAATATCATTGTAAGTAAAATAGTATCATCAAGAGCGTCAACTGGGGTACCTCTTGTCCCAGGATATGGAACAAGCCCATATCAAAATGACAAGACAAACAAACATAATGAACAATCTCAACACCCTTTTTATTTACCATTGGATAGCTTTTTATTGTAAGGTGTATCACAGACGGTTCACCATATCATGTAATTAAATTTCCACCATGAATGATGCATGGCTTAGATTAGCGGCCCAGGCGTCTCTCTAACCATTATACAAACTCATTTGAACCTACTCCATTTCCACATTTATTTCACCCATGGTAAGCATCCATAAACAAAAGTACATGACATCAACTAAATATAACGAAGTGCAATGTTGAAAGCGTTCCATGTGACAGCACATTTCTGCTAACTCTCAACCAAAGACATTTGTCAAGCTCATAACATCATAATTTTAATCACAATGGGTCATGTTCATTAAGTGCAATAAAAGTAAAGTGTGCATCAAGTTCGTGAGAGCTATATAACCAACTTTTCCCATAACAATCAACAACATAAGCATTTTAATTCAGAGGTATAATGATACAAAATAACATGGTAAACATACTCGGAATAGCATAAAGCTAATAGGTAGATATGGTGGACTCACTGGAAAAACTTTGGTTGAAGGTGTTGGAAACAAGTTTTTACTTGTTGGAATTTTTGGGCTAGCAAGAGGGAGAAAGTTGACCATCTAAAAGCATGCATGAGCGTCCATAGAACTAACTAATTCATGTTAAACAAAGTAAAGTAATCATTCAGCATCAAAACATGAATAAAAGATAGCTCTTGTAAAATACTAACAAATTACTACTCATTGACAAGCTCTTGAATCATGCAACTATATGTATCTTTTAAAATCAACTCAAACATCCATTTCCCAATCTTATAATGGCATCCAACATATTTCAACCCATATTTCCAGTAGCTCTCTCATATATAAATGATAATGTGGTGGTCTCTCAAAAATAAAAATCAAAACAAACAAACAAAAAGACGCTCCAAGTTTATACGATAAAGTGCATTGATCGAAAAACAGAAGTTAGACGTGTGCAAACCGAGAGTGTGTTGGTCCAGTGGGTTGTCTTCACATCCCCAAGCTTATGGTCTTCACCATCTTAATAACTCTTGGTGCATCTCCTCTAATCCCTGTGAAAAAACTTCAAAACACCGTTTCTCCCATTTTTTTCTGTGGGTGACATTAGTAGTGATAAACAAATAGGTTTCATGCTGCATATAATCCTTAGACAAAAATTTATATGAATGTCCAGTAAGTGTATTATGTTGTATGCCTACTCATAAACTCAATTGGATCTAAAAGATTCAAGCTAAAAGTTCTAAGCATGCATCAAACAAAATGGGACAGAATCTGTCCAGAAAAACAGCAGCAGCAAAACGTATTTTTCTACCCTACTTAAATTTGTCTAAAAATTCTGAAAACATTCATGCATACAGAGGATGAAAAGTTGCTTCTATAGTTTAAATATGAGCTCATTCGGAGTTACAGAATAGAATTAAAAATCATACCGTGCACAGATTCGTGCTGGAATAATATCTCCGAATGCTATAAGCAACTTTTTCAAACCAAAATGGGTAAAACTTGGCACTTTATTAAAAATTCCAGAAACTAAACTAAAAACCTAGTCTCTTGTTACAGCAAGAGGACACAAAGAAAATCAAAAATAAAAACAACCGGGTTGCCTCCCGTAAAGCGCTTTCTTTATAGCCATATAGCTAGGCTTGATAGTTTTAATGATGCTCACATAGAAAAATATGAAACACATTTAAGTCTAACCCACTTCCTATGCATTGGGATCTTGTAAGAAAATAAATCAATAAAGCACAAAGTGACTAGCATAGGAAGGCATAGCAAGTGCAACTTCAAGATTTTCAACAAAGAGAGAGGAGACTTAATATTATTGTGGTATATGAAGTCATGTCTCCCCCTCTCATAAAAACTTTCAGTAGCATCATTGATAAAATCTACAATATAACCATCACATGAAACATTCTTACCATGATCCATATGCATAAAAGTATCAATATTTTCCACATAAGCAAAGTTCTTATTATTAATAGCAATGGAAGTAGGATCATTGTAAAGAACTCGAACATGATAGACAAGTTGTATATTAATTGGATGGTTTTGGGTGATCCTTCCATAACTATGACAAGTTTTATGAGGATGATTGTAATTATTAGCATCATCATTTTCAGAATTAGTACCAAAGAGATTTTCAATATCAAAAGTACTATGCTTTTCCCAATCATGATCACTACTATAAGTAACAGGCATAGGATCATCATCGAAATCAGACTCATCAGCAACAACTATAATAGGAGCAACATGCTTAGGGGAAGATACCGTTTCCTCTTTTTCATTAATAAGAGTAAAACAAACATTAGTCCTTTCATATTTTGGTAAAGCCATTCCATCTTTTATAATATTTTGTATGTAAGTGTTGGCATGGCAATTATTAACACAATAGAGATAACATCCATGCAACACGCTATTCATATCAAAAGCACTCATATCTAACGAAGAAGTTTTTCTTGATAACTCTTCACACCCCAAAAATAATGTAAGTTCATCATGCTGATTAGGAGTGATCATGTTATCACAAAAGTCGCTTGCAACATCATATTAGAACCTGAGCATTGAATTTGAAATGACCCTCTTATTGCAAAGTTCACAAATAAAAGGATAGAGGGTACAAACTTTTTCAGCAAGATCACTTAGAGCTCTGTACCATGTTGTAGTTTTTTCATTCCTATGATGAATACAATATTCCTCTTCAATTTTATTCTTTTCACAAGGTCTAAGTGCTCCACAAAAATTAACATGCTTATAAGAAATAGTATTTTCAGAAGTTTGAGCATGTTTATTGCAATCATTAGTAACAATTTCGGTTTCCAAGCAAGTGTCTTTAAAGGTTCATGATACATGTCCCAATTCTCTTTAGGAATATTAATATGAGAAGCAAAGGCTTTACAGCAATCAACAATAATTTGAGAATCAAGACCAAATTTAGCACTAAGCGCATGAAAACTAGCAGTTTTAGCGAAAGACTCAATGCAATCATACTCATAGTTTATACCTGATTCTTTACCTTTGTCGTTATCCCAATCTTCAGTATTGCATTGAATTGTTTCAAGAAGATCCCATTTAACTTCAACCTTCTTACTTGTGAAAGAACCTCCTGAACATGCATCTAGATAATCCTTGTAATGACCTGAAAGCCTTGCATAAAAATTAGTAACAATGATTTCCTTAGGAAGCTCATGGTTAGGACATTTGAGTATTAATGTTTTCAGTCTTCCCCAAGCTTGAGCAATGCTTTCTCTATCATGAGGATAAAAATTGAAAATGTAACTCCTAGCTAGATGCACTTCATGAAGAGGATAAAATTTAGAGTAAAAGAGAGATTCAAGCTGTTTCCAATTCGAAGGACGATCATCCAGCATCCTATACCACTTCTTTGCTTTGTCCTTAAGTGAAAATGGAAATAATTTCCTCATGACATCTTCTCTTGATAAACCTGCAACCTCAAACAACTCACAAAGTTCTGTAAGTTTCAACAAGTGATCATGTGGACGGACTGTTCCATCCCCTGCATAACGTTCATTCGTAACCATTTCAACAAGTTCCATAGGTATTTCAAAAGGAATACTTTCAGTTTCAGTAGGTGGATTTTGAACATCACAAGCATCATTAGAATTATCACATATGGAGACAAAGCATTATCAAAGCAAATTTTCTCCTTCAAAGCTGGGGAACTAAAAAGATCATTTTCATGTAAACTAGCTTCCCCAAGCTTAGACTTTTCCATAGCATTAGGAATAATGGTGTCCAAAGAATTCATGCTAATAACATTGCTATCACTATTATGCAAACAGATCCCATTGCTTTTTTAATTTTCTCTTCAAAAGCATCATGTCCTAATTCAATATAAATTTCATAAAGATCTCTAATTTTTTTGATGTTTTTCATTTTCTAATTTTTATGGGTTTTTAATATATATATAAAACTAATGAGAAACTCACAACCAAACAAGTTTAAAGGAACCCCCCAAGCTTAGATGATTGCAAGATATAAAACAAAAATAAATCTAAAGTCTAGTGCACACAAGAATAGAAACTTAAGCGCTACACTCCCCGGCAACGGCGTCAGAAAAGTACTTGATTACCCCCAAGAGCAGGGGATCACTGTAGCACCTCTCAATGTAGAAGTAAGGTATCGATCCGCAGGAGCAAGAAGGAAAAGTTATCTATTCCCTACAACTAAAGTGTAACAAGTTTTAGTTGATTATGCACTAAACAAGTTTAAAGAACAAGGTGGTTGATTTGATGGATGGAGGTTTAATGTAACAAAACAAGGATGCAAAAGTGTCCCAATCCTCTTCAATGCAAGAGGACAAGACAAAGGTTTTCTCTTATAGGAACAATGGACATGGGTTCATGGTTTCACTTGTCCTCTCTCTCTCAATCTATGGTGGTGATCATGTTATAGATGATAAAATACACACAATTGTCATGCTTTCATGGTAAACTTCTATGATGGCTACATGTTCTAAAACACATAGTTGGAAGAAAATAATCATTTGTGTTGCTATGTCACCCTCGTAAGGCTAGCGTGGTTTGCTGTCACTCCCACATCATACTTCTTCCTTTTTACCCCCAGATAAAGGATGTTGGGCTGTATCGTGTCACTCAATACATATGCCGTTGTCACACGCCATCCCGTACCTACATACATCATACTTCATAATGGACAATATTCTAAACACTAGTGCAATGATTCATATTTCGTGTGCAAGACCACATCTCTCTCATCTATCCACACGTGGTGGTGTCAATCACCTCATGACAAGGATAAACAAAGCATTATGAATAAATCAAACCATCACATGCATCATAGAATATCTCCAAAGTATGACAAGTCATAAAAGATCCAACACAACGGTAGATGCATAACAAATATCATCTCACACCACAATATCCACCGTAGGAATTACATAGATGACCGTAATCATGTTCGGCAGCTCATACGGTACTAATTAGTGAAGCTCAAAGAGAGGAGAGATACATAAGTTACCACCAGAAACCCAAGTCCAGGGGGTGGACTACTCCCCCTTCATCATGGAGATGGTGGTGTTGATGGAGACTCCGGAGGGGGAATGGAGGAGCCTACCGGAGGTGATTCCGGCAGTGTTTCCCCCCTCCAATCTTCTCCGGCGGCAGCCTTCTGACTCTTTGTTTCGTGGTTTTGTGTTCCTCGCCGCCCCCTCGCGAAACTCCTCGGGGGACTATTTTTATAGACGTTTTTAGGTCAAGACGAAGTCGGTGGAGCAAAGATCGACGGCAACGGAGCTCCGAGGGGGAAAAGAGGTGGGCCCACGCGGCCTAGGGTTTTGGCCGCGTGGGACCCTCTATCTTCCAGCCTGTTGGGCTTCTGGTCTTCAATTTGAGCCCATTGCGTTCGCCTCAAAAATTCTGAACCGTGCTCTTTGACCTTGCCCTTTTTGGAGTCCCGAAGCTCCCGGAAAGTCTGAAACACTAAAAAAGATGTTTTCTGGAAAACAGGGTTAATTCCGAAAAAATAGGGGAACTTGTGAAATATTCCCAAAATCATTATAAATCAATGATATAACCCTTATATGATGCAAATATGATGGGAATATGAATAAAATAATGCAAAGTTCATGTATGCATTTTACATGCATCACTAACCCACTTACTATCAGCTGTGGGATAAATGATACCAGCTTCAATAAGTCTTATTACCTCTTTCCTTACCACTTCTTTCATTTTTGGATGGAGACGGCGTTGATAATCAACAACAGGTTTTGCATCCTCCTCCAAATTAATTTTATGCATACATAGAGCTGGGCTTATACCTTTAAGATCATCAAGGGAGTATCCAATGGCTGGTCGGTGAGCTTTAAGCACATCAAGTAATTTTTCTTCTTCTTCAGCTGAAAGGTTAGCACTAATAATGACAGGATATATGCTCTTCTCATCCAAGTATGCATATTTAAGATTTTAGGCAAAGGTTTTAATTCAAAACTAGGATCCCCTTTAGGTGGTGGTAGCACTCCTAAATTATCAGGTGGGATATGCAATTGTAATTGTAGAGGTTGTTGCCATAATATTTGTTCTAAGACTTCTTTTTCTTCATCATTAAATGGCTCATCTTGATTAAGCATATAACATTCTACCACATCTGATGAAGCTACAACTATATGAGCAAGAGTTTCAATTACATCTTCAGAAATTGGCTCTTTCTCTGAATGTTTATCAGCAAATTTAGAAAAGTTGAACTCAAGTTTTTCTCCAGCACATTTAATAAACACTTTCTCATTAGGCAAATTAATTTCAGCACCAACAGTGTGAAGAAAGGTCTACCAAAAATGATAGGACAAAAAGAATCTTGAGGACAGCCAAGCACAATAAAATCAGCAGGATATTTTATTTTGCCAACCAATACTTCAACTTCTCTAACAATCCCAAATGGACTAATATAATCTTTATTAGCAAGTTGAATTGTCATACCTGTCTCTTCCATAATGATAGAATCAATATCAGGCTTGATTTCAAGATAAAGAGAATACGGAATGACACTAATACTTGCTCCAATATCACACAAACCATGATAACTTGAAGTCCCAATAGAGCATGATATAACAGGCTTACCAACCTTGGCCGAATTACCTTTAATAACTTTAGTAGCATCTTCACATGAATAAACATCAACAGGGTCTTCTTCATTTAATTGTTTGATAATCGAAATTTGACTGTCGACTTCCACCTGTTCATAAGGCTGAGAACGTCTTCTGTTGCTCTTGTTAGTAACAGCAATAAGTAAATTCTCCTTAACTTGGTTTGGATATGGAAGTGGTTCAACATACTCTTCAATTGTCACAGATGACACTGGTTTTACCTGTTTAATAACTTTAGGAACAACAATGGATTGTTTAACAGGTTCAACATAAACTTCAAATCCACTTTTAGGAACACCAATATGATCAGCAAAAGTTTTAGCTATCTCAATTATAACATAAGGATCGAGACCAAAATTATCACTCAGATTCTTAAACAAAATAGAAGTAGAGAAGTTCTCCACACATGAATATCCATAGTCCAAATAGGGCTCATTACCTTTATCAAGATCCCAATGACCAGTGTTTTCAGCGATAATCTCCAATAAATTCCATGCTTCTTCTTCAGTATTATTTGTAAAACTTCCACTAGATGAATTATCCAGAAATTCCTTTTGTTTCATTGGTAGCCTCACATAAAAGTTTATCAATATAATTTTCCTTGTAATATCATGACAAGGATTCTTGCGAAGGAGTTCATTTAACCTCCCCCAAGCTTGAGTAATACTCTCTCCCAGATGTGGCCAGAAATTAAATATATAGCAGCGGTTCTCATAAGCTTTTCTAGGAGTAAAATATTTAAGAAAGAAGACCTTCCTCAAAATACTCCATTCATTAGTGACTTCTTCATCCAAAGACCTGAACCAAATACGAGCATTACCAGATAAAGACAAATATAATAGCTTCCTTTTTACCTGATCCTCAGAAATACCAGGAAGCCTAAATAAACCACATATTTCTTCAATTGTCTCCACATGTTCACGTGCAGACTTAGTTCCATCCCTGTAAATGGATTTTTCATAACTCTTTTAACATGACCAACGGGAATTTTAAATCCCACTTTAGGTACCTCAGACATAGTAGTTTCAACCACTTTAGGAGTAGTGGCATAAGCACTTTCATATAAAGCAAGATGCAGCGAGGCACCATTGATAAATGCCATAGTAACAATGAGATAAAACAGTAAATAAAATTCAGCTTTCAAGTTTCCTTACCAAACTTCTTACCAATAGCGCTACGCTCCCCGGCAACGGCGCCAGAAAAGTGTCTTGATGACTCCCAAGTGCAGGAGATCAATCGTAGTACCTTTCAATTAGAAAAGGTTGTCGAATTCACGAGGAGCTGAAGGTATTGGTTAGCAAGAATGATAAATAAAACAATGAAAGATGCAAGTGTTTTTGGGATTTTTGGTTGTATAGTTGCAAGCGAATACAAATGCTGGAAATAAATGGTAGCAAGTAAAAGCTCTCAAAGAGAGAAAGCCCAATCCTCTTTGTGGCAAAAGGACAAGCTCAAGTGATGTGTACTTATATGTGGAAAACGTCCCGAGGGCGGCATGGATATTGCTAGGCATAGAGATTTATTAAACAACACGTTGAATATCTTGTCAAGTTTTAATCTTCTTTGGACGGAGCCATTGTTAGGTAAAGCTAAATAAATAAACTAAACCCCTTATGATGGATCATGTGGCCAAGTAAATGACTGCACAAGAATTATTAAGACATAAAGTCCCACCATAGCATTACACTCTAAGGTCCCCGATACTAATACCCTCATAATGCAACTTCATGACTCGGTCTTAGGTTTACTGTCCCCCAAGTCTCCCTCAATTCATTACACTATGGTGTTCTCCTATGAGCCCATAAAGATGAAGTGTTGTGCAGTTGACGTTCGCACAACACCATCATAGAATCACATAAAAGATAAACACTAGACAAAATACCAACACATGTCATATATAAATCATTGCCAATTCATCCTATGCCCTCAGGAACATACGGGAACTAATCACAACTTGCAAACATGATGATATTCAGTGGCATAAATGGTACAACACAATCTGAAAATATAACTTCACCGCCAAATAATGACAAGTACTCGATCACAAACATGAATAAGAGCACTAGACAAGTATCTAGGGTATAGCAACTCTCAGACTACGAGGGGGACGGAGTAGATAACGGAGATGATGATGGAAATGGTGCTGGTCTTGGTGATGGTGATGATGTAGAGGCCTCCTCCCACGCCAAGGAGGAGAGGTGATGACGATGACGATGATTTCCCCCTCTCCGGAGCTCCGGAGCAGCAGGATCTGACCCCCCTCGGAAGGGATCAGGAGTTTCGCCGCCGCCGCGGCCTCGGATGGACTTGGAAAAATTAGGGCGTCGGTTTTTGGCCGAGACGAAGGCGTGTTAAAAGCCCCGAGCGGGGAGTGCCCGAGGCTCAACTTAGTGGGTCCCACGCGGCCAGATTCCTTGGCCGCGTGGGCCCCCCTCTTTTGGGCCTCATGGCTCTTCTTCCTTCGATCTTCTTCCCACAGTCATTCTCCTGATGAAAAACCAGCTGTGCAATTTTCCTTTTCTTATTTGGGTCCCTGTACCTCCTGAAACATTAAAAACAAGAAAAAGGAGGTTTTCTGCCTCCCAGAAATTAAATACTAAAAATAGGGACTTTGTATGAAAGTCCCATAAATCATCTAAAACATGTAAAAATAATGATATAACAATGCCAATAACATTCTAATATGATAATATAAGTTGTATAAATGATGATATAAAATGCACGTATCGGCATCTTCCCCCAGCGGCGCGTCGGCGAGCTGCCGCGCATCTTCCCCAGCGGCGCGTCGTGAGCCGCCGCGCATCCCCCCCAGTGGCTCGTCGGCGAGCCGCCGCGCATCTTCCCCGAGTATGTCGCCGACGCGGATCTACTGGTCTATTGCCGTGCATCTTCCTCGGGTATGTAGCCGACTAGATCTTACATTTTGTTTAAAGTAGCACAGAAAACTTGTCTAGTATTGTGTTCTGTCTAGTGCCGATGATGAATACACCCCTCGACACTAGATCTTACATTTTATTTAAAGTAGCATCTACCGATATTGTATTGTAGTACTGTCTAGTATTGTAGTATTGTGTTCTGTCTAGTATTGTAGTACTGCCGATGATGAATACACCCCTCAACACTAGATCTTACATTTTATTTAAAGTAGCATAGAAAACTTGTCTAGTATTTGAAGTCTAGTATTGTGTTGTGTCTGTTTTTAGTACTGCCGATGATGAATACATCACTCAATACTAAATCTTGCACTATTTTAAGTCTACTAGGGTAAATTAATTTCAACGCTTTGTAGTACTACCGATGATGAATAGATCCCTCACTACTAGTACTACCGATGATGAATAGATTAATTTCAACCCTTTGTCAATGTGCTAATCCTCGTTATAGTTTTGTGTAGCTAGTGTATGAAGTAATAGAATATTTCGGCGACAATGCATAAAAATGGTGAGGCAATTGAAGGTAACATCACCTTCAAGTTCTGCCTCCAAATCGTTTCGATCGGACCGCAAGCACACGGATATAGGCGCTTAAGGTGTAAACTATTTTCATTTTAAATTATATTTATGTCATGTAGCATCATATTTGACTCTTTTCTAACTAGACATCCATGTATTTTATATGCAGAAGCGCCATGCAGATCCAAACAAGCTTTAAAAGAGCTAAATAAAAGTGGGATCATATCCGTGAACCGTCGCTGTTGTGACGTTTCGCTGCATTGTTCAAAACACTTTTTTAATTAAGAGTGTCTTGTCAGTGTGGCCGAAATGTCACAGCGGTGACGTTATTATATTTCGGCGACACCGTCCAAAATGGAGCAAGCCTCAGTACGAAGAATTTGGCAAGATTAATTTGCTAAGGAGCCTTGCGAGCTCGGTGTGGTTTCTTGTTTTTAGTTTCTCCATCTATTTTGTGTATGTGTGTAGCAATTTGGCTGCAGATGTGATTTGGAGAAGCATGGAACCGCTACTCGAGTCTTTTGCTAGGTCGAATTCCGTTTTCGGCGCTTCGGAACTGAGGAAGAAGGTGGAGCTGGAGAAGAGTGGAGTGTCATAAAAGTTAAGTTTAGGGAGGCATGAGAATGATAGGATTAGCGAGTCATGTGTAACTCATCTTTTGATGCTATGTAATGATGACAATTCTTATATACGTTATGAATGGATTTGCTAGCAACTTTGTGCTTCTGCTGTGAGATTTTGAATGTCAATTGGCAACCGCATTGCTGCTGTAGGCTTCTGAAGAAATCTCAATGCAAACGAGTAAAATAGAATCTCCGTTACTGATGCACCAATACATCGGAAACGGAGATTGGTCGGCAACCGTAGCCAACTTATGCCTCATCGGTGACGGTTTTTTGCCTCCGTTACCGATGAAGGCCTTCACATCAGTCACAGACCCTTTCTCCGTTGTCGAAGGGGTTTTTTGCCCGTTTCCGATGTGTCGTTCTGTACTAGTGGCTGGGACTATCAAATATTTGGGGATTATCAATCAAATATGCTCTACTTTGTGTGGGAATTGGATGGGTGCCATTTTAAAACATATTTTTTGTACTTAGTTTACAAAAAATGTCATTTGTGACACTTAAAAAATAAAAAATGATATTTATAAAAATAATTTGAAAAAACTCAATTCTGCAACATTGTTTGCCATACCAAGATAAAACTATGTGTCAAATATGGGAACATTATCACAAACTATGCCACGGGAATGGTCATACATTGATCATTTGACTCGAAACTTATACATGTTTATAGATGATTGATCTTTTTGTGAAGATTTTTTTTGTAAACTTTGTCAAAACTCAAGTTTATCATTTTCCCTACCAACTAATACACATAAAAGGACTCCATGCCAAAGGATTTCTTTTTTTTCGCATTTTTTCACTTTCTTTGATTTTTTCTGAAAAATGGTCAAAATGGCCACCTTGACTATTCGTCGAAAGGGGTCGAATTTTTCAAAAGTATCGACGGTTTTGTGATATAACCACTACTTGTGTATCTTAAAATGATTTTTGTAAAATTTCCAGAGCAAACTATCCCACACTTATAGTTCATATTTGAATTACTTTCGAAAAATCGGCATAAAGTCGTTTAAATAGGCGAAATTAGGTAGAAACCGAGAAAATTCCAAATATTTCTAGATTATCCATCAAATATGGTCTACTTTGTGTGGGGATTGGATGGGTGCATTTGCAACATATTTTTTGTACTTGCTTCACAAAAAATGTCATTTTTTACACTTAAAAAATAAAAAATGATATTTATAAAAACAATTTGAAAAAACTCAGTTCTGCAACATTGTTTGCCATACCAAGATAAAACTATGTGTCAAATATGGGAACATTATCACAAACTACGCCACGGGAATGGTCATACATTGATCATTTGACTCGAAACTTATACATATTTATAGACGATTGATCTTTTTGTGAAGATTTTTTTTCTAAATTTTGTCAAAACTCAAGTTTATCATTTTCCCTACCAACTAATACACATAAAAGGGCTCCATGCCAAAAGGATTTCTTTTTTTTGCGCATTTTTTCACTTTGATTTTTTCTGAAAAGGGGTCAAAATGGCCACCATGACTATTCGTCGAAAGGGGTCGAATTTTTCAAAACTATCGACGGTTTTGCGATATAACCACCACTTATGTAGCTTAAAATGATTTTTGAAAAAATTTCAGAGCAAACTATCACACACTTGTAGTTCAAATTTGAATTACTTTCGGAAAATCGGCATAAAATCGTTTAAATAGACGAAATTAGATAGAAATCGAGAAAATTCCTAATATTTCTGGATTATCCATAAAATATGGTCTACTTTGTGTGAAATCTAGATGGGTGCCATCTTGCAACATATTTTGTGTATTTGCTTCACATAAAATGTCACTTTTGACACTTGAAAAATAAAAAATGATATTTATAAACAATATTTTGAAAACTCTTTTTGCCAACATTGTTTGCCATACCAATTCACACCCATGTGTAAAATATGGACAATTTATCACAAACTTTGACACGGGAATAGTCATACCATTGTTAAGTAGATAAACTAAAGTTAAAAAAAAAACTCTTTGCCGTGTGCAAACACACGGCAAAGATCTTTGCCGTGTACTTTGCCAATGCACACGGCAAAGGATTCTTTGCCGTGTGTTTGTCATATATACACACGGCAAAGCAAATATGTTGGCCGTGCATAGTTCTTTGCCGTGTGTTTTCCTTAGTCTTTGCCGTGCATGGTTCTTTGCCGTGTGTTTTGCTTAGTCTTTACCGTGCTTTGAAACTTTGCCATGCGTTTTTCCAACCGTACACGGCAAAGACTACCTTTGTCGTGCGTGTTTCTTTGCCGTGTGTTTTTCTTAGTCTTTGCCGTGTTCCGCAAAACTAGACACACGGCAAAGAGCCAACCTCACGGCAAATAATGATTTTCCCGTAGTGGATGATCCCAACGATGAACAGTAAAATCGCGGCCTGTAGCAACCGCTTCTCCCCAGTCCAGGATTTGCAGAAGACGTAGAGGGAGACCGTGACCTGGGACACACCACGGTGATAGCGTGCCGGCTCCACAGCTCGCTGTCTTCGATGCTGTAGGCGGACATCATGTGCTGGCCCCCGAGGTGGATGAGGAGGACAGGCTCGCTCCCATAGCACCTGCAGGCCGCTCCCATGGTGGTGCTGCTGGTGGCCCTGATTGTGGCGGTTGAAGAGGGTGGCCAGGGCGTAGATCGCCAGAGCGTCCCCGCCTAGGTAGGCAAGCCAGATGAGGAGTCTGAGTAAAGGTGGAAGAGCACACCTGCGCACCGCCGCGAAGAAGAAGAGCATGAACTGGACGAAGAGGCTGCCGAGCACCAGAACGCGCAGTTGCCACTCGTCCCACCACAACACTGCACCTGAGAAATCCATCATCCCGGTATTGCCCCACCTCTCGATTTTTTTTCTCCCTTATTGGCGCAATGTGTTCTGCTTCTTCTGTCGTCTCCGATCGACAAAGCATGAATATATATATATGACCTTAAAAAGACGAAAAAAGTATGAATATATATATACGTATCGATCCCTTGCTTCTTCGTGCTGATCACAGGTGGAATTTTAGTCACAAAAGCAAAGGGCTGTAGCAGTGTAGCAGATTAGTATGCACTATACGTACAAGCATAGGCTGGGTGCGCAAAGGAGAGTGCCACGCGGACCAGAAGCAGGGCCGGTCCTGAGATTTCCGGGGCCCGGGGCAGAACCATAATCCGGGGCCCTAAATATCCATATGTATATATCAAGTGTTACTAATGAAGTCCTAAATGCATCACAAAAAACTTCTAAAGTGGTACTATCTCCGGTCCGGAAAATGTGTCACTGGAATTGAGCCGTTCAGTACAATTTGTATGTACCACACTCCCGACACATTTTTAAGATCGGAGGGAGTATAATATGAATTTATCAAAAAATAACAAGACGAGGGAAGGAGACGCCACCCGGCTTGTCATTAAGGTAAAGGTGATAACTCGAACTCGGACACTGCCGCATTGCATTTATGCATGTCGGCCACTAGGCCACGGAAGAGTTCTCAATTTTATTGATTATCACGCGGGCTGTTGCTTTCGAGTGGGAAGCAAAGTGCGCATGTAAGCGAGAATTAGACAAATAACTATCATCGTAGTGGGAAGGGTAAATGAAATGGTTTTGCTTTCGAGTGGAAGAAGAAAAATGTGTCCAACTTTTTTTAGAGGAAAATGAAAATGTGTCACTTGTTCGTTTCATTTCTTGATGTCTTTCTGCCCTTGTTCAGTCTACTGGCCTCATCTCAGTCAGTTAATCAATAGGACCGTAATTAGGGTCTGCATATAGCTTACTATAGGAAAAATAACTAGCTAACAAGAAAAGCCCAGGTGAGCCAACGGAGAAAAAGCCCAAGTTACAGTCCAGTACAGCATAACGCTTCGTCTTGGTCTGAATCCTACTGAGCGAAGAAGAACTCCAGACGAGCTCTAATGGCGACGCCAAATTAGCCTATTCCTCTGTTACGTATACCTTAGCAAGTTCAGATTTTGGGGCCCCTCTGTTTCGGGGGCCCAGGGCGGCCGCCACTCCTGACCCCCCTCAGGGCCGGCCCTGACCAGAAGCAACAGAGCCACGGCTGGCTGCGCATGGTGCGTGCGGCGTGGTGCAGAGTAGATGCCTGCGAAGCCCTTATGGACGGCGGGATGCTGACATCTTCACGGAGGGTGGCGCCAACTGAATTCGTCTTCACGGCGTCGGGATCCCATAGTTCACGCACGCGGCACGCTTGCCTGAGCAGTGGTGCCGCGTCGATCGATGCCATTTTGCCCCGGCCATATAGCTAACCATCGATCACATGTCCCCCACCCCAAGAACCTCCAACACACACACACACAGACTGGCACCAACAACTGCCATCGCCGCGCCACTGCCAACTGGCGTCAGCGAGCAACCAAAGCCTTCGATCGCCAGCTCCCCGCCGGCCGTCCTGATCGATCCATGGTACGTTAGACCCACGCGCACGTACTCATCGACCCTGTCCCCCATGACATGGTTAGCTCCCTGTCTTGCTGGCATGTTTGGTTCCATGCCGCCGCGTGCGTGCGTCGCAGTCTCTGCTGCCGCTGTTCCTTAAGCCGGCGGCGCGGTTCTTTGCAGCGCTCGCGACGGGCCGCGCGGCCGAGGCGGCGGCGACGGCGCTGCACCGCGCCGGCGTGCTCCCGAGGAACCGGGGCCTGAAGCGGCTCGTCAGGGAGGACCTGCTCCACGGCGGCCGCGGCGCCGACGACTGCATTTCGCGTCTCGTCGTCGGCGTCATGAGGTGCCTGTGCTAGATGGACAATTCATACATTGTGGTCTAGAGCCGGTCGCGTGGTTCTCTTCTCCACTCCAATTCTTAGCGCTGTGGTCTAAGTAGCGGATTTCAGTGCGTGTGTGTGTGTGTGGTGTCGCCGTTGAGCTCGAGGATTTGCAGGTTCTGAGCACCAGCTAAGCATGCATTAACCAGTACTAATTCAAACGATCTTGGTATCCGTCAGAATAATTCAAGCGATCCTGATATCTGTCAGAATAATCCGTTTCCAATCACTGTCATCTGTTCATCCGATACATAAGAACGCCCTACATCTCCTTCTTTCATCTCGCAACACACCTTCATTTTCACATGGAAATCTAGCTGCCTTCTTCCATGTGGCGATCGACCCGTGTCCACCATGTCTCGCAAGAAGGGCAAGAAGAAGGTGACCATGGAGTACACCCGCAAGAGGCGCAGTATGGGCATGATCAAGAAGGTGAGCGAGCTGTCCATCCTGTGTGGCGTCAAGGTGTGCCTCATAATCTTCCCCAAGGGCGGCGAGTCGTCGCAGATGCATGTGTGGCCGTCGCTCGAGGAGGCGACGTCCACCATCGACCTTCTGAGGTCCATGCCGGAGGTCGACCAACGCACGAAGAATATGGACGGGGAGGGCTACGTCGGGGAGGGCTACGATATTACAGATCGATAAAATAGTAAGGAAAAAAAAGAGGAACGAAGTCATACATAAGGCATATGCCTTAGGAGTACTAGGAAGAAAGCCCACCATCGAGACATCGTAGCAAAGTAAAAGACTCGGAAATAACTAAGGCTAATACGTACATGGTCGAGGTAGGAAAAAGTCATCAGAGGGGGCAGATCAGGAGAAAATACAACGAATGGGGGCCAAAATATAAAAATACACATGTTTTAGTATAGAAAAGTAAGGATATATATATCATGCATGCTTTAGCAAAGAAAATACACATTAAAGGGATAGCCACATCGTGATCTCTATGGTTCTTCCGCCTCTTCATCTTCCTCTTGGTTTTGTAGCTTCTGAAACCTGTCGTCAAATGTCTCCATCCCCATAAGTGACAAGAGGAGCCAGACACGAGAGAGTAGCTCAAGGCCTTCATTCATGTTTTTGGCGTGGATGTACCCCCTGCACCTACTGGCGGAGTAGCATAACATCTCCACCCATAACCCTTGGACCACCTCCCATCTACGAGCTTGGTTGCTCATGTCCATCAGCGCTTCAGCAAGCTTGCATGCATTTGGAACTAGAGCTCCTATGGTGTTGGCACCACCTAGCAAGGGTCGTTGTGCCCCGCTATAATTCCTCGTGCAAGTCCTCTTTCATCCCATGGTAACTTCCCGTCCAAGCCCAACATGATCTCAACATCATCACATGCAAGCATGAAGATGTTGTTCCTGGTACCGGGCATAAGCATCTCTGGACGGATGGAGAGCAGGTAAGCCATGTAGTTGGATATCACTCTGCTTAGTGAAGCACACTCTCGGGCATAAGGGGTTGTTCTTTCGTGGTGAAAGCAGAGGTCTGTGGCGATGTGCCATAGAAGGACGCTTCTATCGAATGACATGTTCAAGCTCCACCTCAGATGGCGTTGATGCCTGAGAGCCCACTGACCCCTACGGCTATTGAATCTCTTGTAGCTGGTAGCGACGTGGATGTATTCTTCCCATGCATCCTTGACATACCGATGAACCAAAAGTGTAACTTCGAATGAGGAAGATGTTGGTAGGTGTTCTGTGTAACAGTGCATGTTAACAAAGTCTTGCAGCAGACAAGTGTGGCAAGCATCATCGTAAAAGTGGGATGTTTCTTACGAGAGCAGAACGACAAGAGGTTGGACTGGGAAACCTTTTGTTGTCTTCCTATGACCATAAGCATGATGCATGGACCGGTGAGGAACAGTAGCAAATCCAGCACCGCGGTACAAGAGATCAAGATGTAGGTTACCTTGACATCTGTTGCATTGTAGTCATGATTTTTGTGGTTTGTGGAGAAGAGGATGAAAGACACTAGTGTGAGTAACGGAAGGCAGAAATGCAAACAAAGGCTAGAGACACCACACAGTACTGTAGGCATCTTTGTGTAGAGGAGCATATATGCCGCATGGAGCATCTTTGTCAACAAAAAATTTGCCCGAAAAAAACGAAGGGCCATGAAAAGTCGTAGGGTTTTGATGCGACTAGAGTATGGGGCTGATATATCTACTAGTAGCTTGAAGATATTTGCATGTAGCAACGGACTTTGTTCCAAGCTTTCCGCTTCCTCTTGATCAGGTGCGAACTCTGACAGATTCTTTCTTACTTCTTGTACAAATTGTTCGAGTGTCATGTCTTTCTCTTCATCTCTTTCTTCTTCTCTAGGTATGTATTCAATAGGTTTGTTTTCATATTTTTCAAAACAAAATTTGTATTCACACATCGCATGGGAGCAGCGTGCGAAGAAGCCTTCTTCCTTTCGCGTGGACAGGGTAAGTTCGGAGAGTATGCTGCTCACACACATATTCCTCAGAGTCCATGGTTTCTCGATGGATCTGATGATCCCAACGACAAACAGGAAAATCGCGGACTGTAGCAGTCGCCTCTCCCTGACCAGGACTTGTAGAAGACATAGAGGGCGACCGTGATCTGGGACACCACGGTGATGGCGTGCCGCCTCCACAGCTCGTTGTCTTCGATGCTGTAGGCGGACATCATGTGCTGGCCCCCGAGGTGGATGAGGAGGACAGGCGCCCATAGCACCTCCAGACCGCTCCCATGGTGCTGCTGCTGGTGGCCCTGATTGTGGCGGTTGAAGAGGGTGGCCAGGGCGTAGATTGCCAGAGCATCTCCGCCTAGGTAGGCGAGCCAAATGAGGAGTCTGACTAAAGGTGGAAGAGCAAACCTGCGCACCGCCGCGGAGAAGAAGAGCATGAACTGGACGAAGAGGCTGCCGAGCACCAGAACGCGCAGTTGCCACTCGTCCCACCACAACACTGCACCTGAGAAATCCATCATCCCGGTATTGCCCCACCTCTCGATTATTTTTCTCCCTTATTAGCGCAATGTGTTCAGCTTTTTCTGTCGTCTCAGATCGGTACAAAACATGAATATATATATATGACCTCAACAAGACGAAAAAGTAGCACAAGAATTGTGTTCCTGGCGTGCTGGTGAGTGATAGTATTTAATTCCTGCTATGCTATAGCTAACGTGTGCTTCTTAGTTTTCTTCTAAGGATTCCTGTCGCTTGATTGCTTTTTCTCCCTTGCTTGTTCGTGGTGATCACAGTTGGAATTTTAGTCGCTTTGTTTGTAATCATGTGCCTCCGATCCCTGTACTGATCTGAACTCTCTTGCTAGCCTTCATGATGCCAAGAAGCTGAACTGCAAAGAAGAGAGGACAGTAGCAGATTAGCAAGCACTACACGTACAAGCATACAAGTGCGCAAAGGGGAAAATGAGAGTGCCACGCGGACCAGAAGCAACAGAGCCACGACTGGCTGCGCATGGACGGCGGGGCGCTGAGATCTTGACGGAGGGTGGCGCGTACTGACAGACGGCCGGCCGGCCGGCCAGGCGGCCAGCCACACGCTGCAGGGCGCCAACTGATTTCGTCGTCACCGCGTCGGGATCCACAGTTCGGCACCGTCACTTGTGCCCCAGAACCTCCGACACACACACAGAAAACAGCTTGCTCCAACAACTGTCATCGCCGCACCGGTGGCGTCGGCGAGCAACCAACGCCTACGCTAAGTCGCCGGCCGGCTGTCCTGATCAATCCATGGTAAGTTAGACCGACGACGCACGCGTACTGATGGTCTTGAAATAGTTTAACTCTCGTCTTCTTGACAATGTTGCATGCGGTGCGTGCAGTGTCTGCTGCCGCTGTTCCTCAGGCCGGCTGCGCGGTACTTGGCGGCGCTCGTGGCAGGCCGCGCGGCGGAGGCGGCTGCGACAGCGCTGCACCGCGCCGGCGCGCTTCCGAGGAACCGGGGCCTGGAGCGGATCGTCAGGGAGGACCTGCTCCACGGCAGCCGGGGCGCCGACGACTGCATTGCGCGTCTCGTCGGCGGCGTCATGAGGTGCCTGTGCTAGACAGGACCGCCTGCTAGATGGCCAACACATACATTGTGGTCTGGAGCTGGGCCCGTGGTTCTCTTCTGTCTTCTCCACTCCAATTCTTAGCGCTGTGATCTAAGTAGAGGATTTCAGTGTGCGTTTGTGTGTTTTGTACGCCGTTTTGCAGTTGCAGGTTCAGAGCATCAAGAAAGTTTTCTTCCAGATTATAATGCAACAAAATTTGGTCGGATTGCGCTGTACAAAATACCGTGGCTTTATCAACGACAAAATTTGCACAGTTTTCTGAACTACATATTTTTCGATAAAGTGAGCTTTATTACCTAAAAAGTATTAATCATTACACGCAGTCTTTGCATAGTTAGTATGCACACAACCGTCACATGTTCAGAAGATAACAAACAAGGCGAATTAAATATCATAGTGAGAAATTGTAAAAATGCCTATGCTGATGGAGGGCCGATCCGAAAATTAGGCTGCCATCCATCCTGAGATAAAAAGTCACTCGTCGTATCCTCCAGTCGCGTATACACCTTCGTAAACAGGTTGCAATACTCCACACCTTGTAGTGACGACCCTGAACGGAGATAGTGCATTGGTAGATAACCTGCATGAGAGACGATTTTTTATCATTAAACATCTTTTCAATTTTACAAAGTCAAAGGCACCATATAACGGCAATCGCTCCGGCCTTAATAAATCGTTTCAACCAAAGATCCGCACCATTAAGCCAATTGCCAAAGATATTTGCAATGCTTCATGGTGGGTATAAGGTATAATCCATCTGGATGATTGACCATACAATGTCTGGTACTCTCGTCCTTATGACAGAAGACATATTTGTTACTTTAGAGCTTTGTAAATAGAGTCCACTGAAAATTTACTACTCTTGTGCAAATTTCATTGAAACTTGTCGGTCCCTTGCGTCAAATTGACCAAAGCCAGACGCTGTAGCAACTCATACCAACAAGATATCATCTAAACGTCACATTTGGTCTAGAAGTTTTCAACACCTGAGCATACGAATCACACATGGAGAAATGGAAAATCTAAAATAAAGCGTATGAATCAAAACAAATGCTATCGACCGATCAGTCCAACTAACAAACCGGATCTTTGGCTCCCGATGTTCAGTGCTCCCTATATTTTATAACGTTAAAAATATATTTACAAGTATAATAAAATTGAAAAAAACCTCTGGCGTAGAAAAGATGGATCCTAGTAGCATGTAATTTGCCCATGGTATATTTTAGAGATTTGAACGTGTGTATTTAGATACACATATTTATCATGTTTGTGTAGCTTATGGTATAAAGTATTTCAAACTGATATATTATCCAATTGTGGGATACATCATTAACAACATGTAGCATTTTTTTCTGATTTATAAAAACTTATAAGCATGATTTTTTAATTTTTTGAAATGAATGCAGCACTGGAACCCGGAGTAAGATACCATTCGTCTTGAAGAGCAGCCCTCTATTCCAATTCGGATCTTGTTAATCCCTGTACATATTCACAACAAGGAAAAAAGGGAAAAAGTCGAGGATGACCAAGATGAAGGCAGACGAATCTCCACTCGTGATTTTAGCAATCTGAATCTCAGGTCAGTGACGGCCAGGGAAGTGGCGAAGGACGGCCTAAATCTATGTATCGTGGAGTAAAAACATCTACCATTATTTAATTAGAACCATGTCAGTTAGAGGGGGGGGGGGGGGGGGGGGGGATTGCCCCCATCCCCATGGTAACAATGTGAAATTTGTTTAAATTTTTTATTTTGGACATAAATGTGCAAGTTTTAGTTGTCCAAAATAAATAATTAACAAATATACTGTCAAAATTCACCCCAGGTGGTTTCAAGCACAAAGTAAGTAAATGCCATTAAGTTAGGCTGAATTGTCCCTCCAAATTCCTGAATAACTGAAATTTGTGATTACTAAGTTGGATTGATTTCTCACACTTAGAACATGTTGTACCTAAATTAAAGTCATTGGTATGAGAACAAGTATAATAAAAATGCAAACATTTGTTTATCTTGCGTTGGTTCAGTCGTTTTTGGCATTTTTTCAAAGAAAATACACGTCTGACAAGTTTTGTTAAATGCAAGACAAGTTTCAAAACAAAAAAAATCTTTATAAATCACGAAGACAAGATAAATTCAAAAACAATTTTAGGATAGCTCATTTAAGCGATGGTCAAATCGGTGGTAATATAGTCTATTGCAACATAAAAGGTGTCCACACTATAAATAATCAGCAATAACAATGACATGATATCTTCCCTTTTTAATGATTTGCCCCTTTTTTGTTACCATTTCATTAAAACTTAGAATTGTGATGTCATTCCCTCGGAAAATTGATACTACGTCCGTTTCCAAATATATGCCTTTTTAGACTTTTCTTGATTTGTACATATCTAAACGCATTTAGACACATTTTAGTGTGTAGGTCTAGTCATTTCACTCTGTATGTGGTCCACCTTGAGATATATCTAAAACATCATATATTATGGAACAAAGGACTATCTTCAAAGAGAGGTCTAAACCATCATTTTTCCAAATGAGCACACATGTCCTCACATTTTTAATTGAACACATTAACTGAACTAATAGTGTTAAAATTGTAGATCAAGAAAATCTAAAAATCCAAAGTACCATAAAACAAAATCCCGCCCTACCTTGCCCTACTGGGAGCTCCGCTGCTGGGCAGGAAACCTCTTTCTGACTTAATGAAAAGGCCACTAGAGTTCAAACCTCAGGTTTGACGCTGGTGTTTCTCATTTAAGGCGGAATATTCTTTAGTGGGAGGCGACGTTCCCGTCGACAGCGAGGCACCCGTGGTGACTTCGTCAATCTCAAGACTCGACCCGCCGACTCGGTCTCTCGGAGGTGCTCATACGGGTAGGGGTGTGCGTGCGTGCGTTCTTAGGGGTGAGTGTGTGCGCGTGTATATGAGCACCTGCGTTGTACTGTGTTTAGCAAAAAAAATAAGACTTACTGAAAAGGCACCACTCATTCCGTTTCTAAAACCAGGGGCATCCATCGCTAATAAAAAAAACTTCCACAACATGAGATAATATTTTGCATGATTTGCGGGATCATGCTTCCACCCATGAGAATACATGCACGTTTTCCATCAATCAAAAAAAGATTGACTCAAAAATAGAAATCAATGCTTTCATCGTTTGCAAAAAAAAAACTTCTGCCACGTATGAGATAATATATTTGCTTGATTCCCGGGATGAGGTACCTTGAAATTATGTGTCCTTCAAATTCAACGCATTTATTTGTTTGGTACATGCAGACGTGATGTGAGAAAACAGTTAAGATGCAAACTAGGAGCTCATTCCCATCGTTGATCCATCACTCGATATGTTGCATCAGACAGGAACGCAATGGTCCGATAGGTTGATAGGATCGGTATTACGATTCCTAACAGAGCTTCTAAGGCTAGAAGATATGCTAGCTAAGCATGCACTAATCCAAGCAATCCTGGTATCTGTCAGAATAATTCAAGTGATCCTGGTATCTGTCAAAATAATCTGTTTCCAATCACGGTCATGGTTGCAATCTGTTCATCCGATATATAAGAACGCCGTACATCTCCTTCTTTCCATCTCGCAACACACCTTCATTTTCACATGGAAATCTAGCTGCCTTCTTCCTTGTGGCGATCGACCCGTGTCCACCATGTCTCGCAAGAAGGGCAAGAAGAAGGTGACCATGGAGTACACCTGCAAGAGGCGCAGTATGGGCATGATCAAGAAGGCGAGCTTGCTGTCCATCCTGTGCGGCGTCAAGGTGTGCCTCATAATCTTCCCCGAGGGCGGCGAGTCGTCCCAGGTGCATGTGTGGCCGTCGCTCCCGGAGGCGACGTCCACCATCGACCTTCTCAGGTCCATGCCGGAGGTCAGGAAGATGATGGACGGGGAGGGCTACGTCCGGGAGCGCATCGGCAAGGTCCAGGAGCAGCTGCGCAAGGCGGGGCGCAACAACCGGCAACGCGAGACATTGTTCCTCCTCCATGACGCCATGATCGGCCGCCGCAGGAACCTTGATGGCCTCACCGTCGAGCAGCTCGTCAGTATAGGCTGGACGGCGGAGAATCTCATCAAGAAGATCAAGGACAGCATCGCGTACCGCAGTGGCCAGCAGGCCGATCCACAGCGCTGATTCCCGATTCAAACTCATGTAAAATTTCATCAGGTTTCACCGTTTCAGTAGAATTGAAGTGCATTGTTTTGCAGAATAATAAACAAAAAGTTTCATAAACTTTCAGTGGTGGCCGAAACTAAAATTTTAAACCATGAGAGATAATCATCAAAACTTGGAGAAACAGGAATGAAAAAAATTATGTGGTTTCATCAACAAAAGTTACGCATGAATCAAAGTTTCTGAACATACGAAACTAAAATTTCAAACCATGATCCATATCCATACTCATGAAAACTTGGAGAAACAAAAGTGAAGAAAATTCTGTGGTTTCATCAACAAAATTTACCACGAATCAAAGTTTTCTGAGCCACTGCATGGAGCAATGGAAAAATCTAGAACTACAGTGTATGAATCAAAACAAATGCTATATCGATTTATCCTATCACCTGCATCCAATTAACCCCTGTACCAATTTCCCCATCTAGACGAGCACCACCAGTGAAGAAGGGAAAGCAAGAAGTATACCAATGTTGGAAATAAAAGGAAAATACATGCACACGTCGTCTCTTCGGTCTCAGAGTTCAGAAAGGTTGCGTAAGCTGTGATTTGCAACGAAGAACTGTCAGAAAGCTTTGATTCTAAAATTGTTACACAGGCCAGATTTCATCTTGGTGCAGCCTCCTCAAGCATTCCTTGGAGCAATTACCCGGGCAGCCAGTTCATCAAAGTCCGGCATTTTCGGGTGGACGCGCACACTCCCAGGACAGTTCGAACGCAGTGAGGTGGACCGAGCAGGAACCTTGACAGCTTCACCCGTGCTGACGGATTCCGGCGGTAGCGAGACTGCTCTTCCTGGAGGGTGCAAAGAACCGTTTTGCTGACGTTCTGTTTGTGCTCCATCATATTTAGCAGTTCTGCTGGCTCCTGCTGTTGTCTTGGTTTCATCCATATGCAAACCTTTCTTGCTATAATGCATCAGGAGCTTGTCCATCATTATTTCCTCCTCATCGAGATCTCCTTCCTGCACATTAGTGTTCCTGCTTTTGAGTCGATGATGCAAGTTTGTAGTCCGAGGTAAGAGATTACCAAAATCAATGGCACTTTCATCTTCGCCAGCTTGAGGCTGCTGCATGGATCCATCGTAATCATCCATGTACAAAACTCTGTTTCTCCTTCCTGAATGACCTGGCCGACTATTAGGAGTTCTCTCGACATTCCTGCCATTACCAACACCATTACCGTTCTCGTCGTAGGCATCACTAGCACCCTTGTGCTTGCTTGGTGGTTTTCTGTGACTGTCGGTTGTTTGGCTTGTGACCTTTTCAGGTGTCTCATCATAAGCATCAGCAGGTGCTGGTGGCTTCTTTCTTCTAACAGAAACAGGCCGAAGCACATATTTATCAGCAAGACGATCTGTTTGTTCAGTCAGATTCTGCTTCTTGAAGTTGCTGCCAGTTGGTTTTGCAGAATCATCAGTTACAGGCTGCATGCCAGATTTGGGGTTGATATAAGGAGGCCGCATATTAGCTGCCATCTTTCGCGCGCTCTGTCCATTTTGCACCGTGTGGCCCAGATCCTCTAACTGCTGTGGTCTGCCATTAAAGAAAATGTTGCTCTCTTCTTTTCCATCACAATTCTTGACCTTCCTGCATTTGGCTTCGCATAAGGAGGGGGCCTGTTTGCAGCTTGACCACTCGAAGGATTTAGTGAACTAGGTCCTACCTTCTGTAGGCCAGGAGTTCTGCACCCTGTGTTTGCGTGTCTCCTATTATAATCAAGACGACCAGGCATGGGTGATCGGTGCTCGTAACCAAGTCCCTTGTAATTCTCTTTTTCCAAACAGTGTTCTTTCTCAGCTTCTTTTGGCTTGACATTTGGTGGAACTATCTTGTTCCTTTCTGTCTCAGAAAATTTCACTGAACCGGATTCATGTTTTGGCAGGCCATCGATATCTAGCTCCACGGCTTCCATCAGCTCTTTTTCTGAAGGTCGAGCGTCTTTCTTCTTCAATTTCTGAACTTGCCTCCGAGTCTCCCCAGTTTTAGTGTCAAAAGGAGATACTGATTTCTTCAAATGTTCTTTACCATCAGGTTTGTCAGCATGCCGCCTTCCAGTATTACCATCTTTTTGAGTGTTCCCCCTTTTCATGTCCAAAGGAGATACTGATTTCTCCAATTCTTCCTTAGCATGAGGGTTATCAGAACACTTCCTTTCAGTATTATCGTTTAATCGAACAAAGTCATTAGCAGCAGCCTGAACATCTTTTGGTTTTGATACTGCTTCCAGTTTCTGCTTGTGGCCTACAGGTGTATCTTCAGATTTTCTCTCCAGTGGATGTTCACCATCATCCTTCTGCTCGATGGGCAAAGGCATTGCCAGTTCAACCTTTTTCACTGCATCATTTTCAAGAGAATCCTGAAATATAAAATCCATGATGCCAAGTTAACGACACATGTATGTTGCTTTATATATATATTGAAACAATCATTGTTCGGGTAGTAAATTCGTTTACACAAGTTCATGCAAACATACATCTTTAGTGTCCAGTGCAGCCCATAACTCGATTTCCAATGCCTTTTTATCAAAACCAACTGAGAACTCTTCAGCAATACTTTGCATTACTTGAAACTTCTCCTCATTTGTGAATAATTCAGTGTCAAGTTTCCGAACAAACTGCAGGTACAAGGACAATTAATCAGGTTAAGCAGAACACTACGATGCAGACACTAAATCTGTGAGGCATATCACGCACCTCGAGGTTAACAAATGGTTCAAGAGAACCATATGTTCCTGTGAATATATGCCTTAGATCGCACAGTTCAGGCAAGTCTGGAAACCGAGCAGCAGCAAAAATTAGGGTTGACACGGCCTCCCTGGACCCCGGGGGACATTCCCTGTTGATGCAAAGCGCACGGGTGTCATGATATATTGCACCACCAAGGTAATTAAAATACTTATTTGCTTGCACCCCTAAGATACTATCAATGGTCATATTCACTAACTGAAGCTCCAAGCAAAAAAAATTGCTTGTGATAACACTAAAACAGAACAGTGAAAGAATCAGAGATACACGCTACTGCAACGCTGATTTTATCCTAAATCATACTGATGCCAATAATGGTTAACTGTCTATTACTATTTTATATTCACCAACCAATTATCCAAACAGAAATGATTTTGTTTAGACTAAACTATCGTCAACTGGATGTGTGCGTCTCTCTTGATGCAAAGGCTGAGAGATTATCTAAGAAAAACTAGACAGTCAAAAGAAGAATGCTATATTTTGGATATTACTGTCCTGCTGAATCGATTCCTTAGAGATGGTCCCACTAAAAGACTTGGGGTGCATGCATAACACAGTTGGCCATTAACAAACTTTGCTTTCCGTTCAGCACAGAGAAACAAGGGAACATCATTTCCCACACTTCTGAGCCAAACATACAAAACGAAGGGAACAGAATAACCGGCGATACCTCTGTTTCTGCAGGCGGTTGAGCTGTTCCTTAATGAAATCACAGTACTCCTCAATCATGTCATAACAAAAGGCATGGTTCATCTCGATTATCAGCCCATCCATCTGCAATCCAGAGGGGGAGGTAAGCAGAGTCACGAGACAACATTAGCAATTCAGTCATCACAGGCACATACACATTTTGTTTTTTCAATCTAGTAGTAAACTGGATAAGACCAATCCAGTAAAACTTTTGCCAACTTTTCCTGCGGAGAAAGGGGAACATAGTACAGGTTTTTCCCCAGTTTGGCTCCAAACCAGAGTCCGTTTGTGTTGTGCGAGCAGAGCAACGCAGCTGAGAGACATATGCAGATGCAGGGCAATAGAGAGCTCTGCCCAGAAAAAAATAAAAGGGAAAGCTTAATTACCCGTCCAAAGGCGTGCGTGTCGTGGCCGTTGGAGAGGAGCTCGGCGACGTCCTTCTTGAGGAAGCGGATCATGGCCTGCTTCTTCCGGCGTATGACGACCAGCCGCGTGCGGATGCATTTGAACGCGTGCTTGCTGCAATCCATCGTTCAGTAACCAACAGGTTAACCCAATCCAACACCACCGTAAGATCATTATGCGGGTAAAATAAGCGGAGAAACGCAGCCGAATCGCCGAGAACTCGGGGGCGGAAACCAAAATTAGTCGAAAAATAAACTGCCCATTCCATCATCCAAGCCCGCCCATTCGCCCGACTCGACCGAGCTCGATCGAAGTAACTGGTAATACTTTTTTGCGGGTAACGAAACTGGTAACACTACTAGCGGAGAAGGGGAGCGGCAGCCAATCCCGTACCTGCGGGTGTAGAACTTGGAGTTGATCAGGCTGTCGAACATCTCCGCTCCTCCTCCTCCGCCCCGCCTCCGCCTCCCCTCGGCCCCGCTCCCCCGGCCTTCTCCGCACCCCCGCCGCTCCTCCTCACGCAGCACGCGCCGCCGCTCCCGACGCCAGCATCAACGCATCCCAAGTCCCCGCCGCCGTCTTCGGAGGATGAGCTGCGCGAGGGAGCGGTTCCGCGGTTGGAGGAAGTGGTGGTGGAGGTGGTGGGGTGGAGAGAAACGGGAAACTCGACGAAAGCTGTTGCTCTGCGCTGCGCTGCAGGCCTGCAGCCTTGCGGCAGGGGAGAAGGATCCAGGTGGCGGCCCGGTGTTTCCGGCTGTCGCCGGCCGTCCGATGGGGAAGCGACGGTGGGGATTGGATTGGGAAGGGGAGGATCGTAACGAACCGGCCGGGGGATAAAGCTCTCGCTGCGAAAAGTAATGAACTGGTTGATTTGAATTTTCGGGCGGCTGGCGGTGTGTTTGGCTTTGGCCAGTTGCGGGACAGCCGGGCTCTTTTCGTTATCGGATTTTTTTGAGGGAAATGTTCACGTTCGGTAAAGAGAGATGTGTACTAGTACTATGTATAATCTCTATCCCTACTATATAATATGGTTTCAGTTGATGGTACGTTTTTAACTTTCCAATTTTACCCTTGCACTGCTAGCCAAGTTAGAAAATATTACACCATATGCCACCGCCAAGTTAAACTTACCGGTTGGATTTTTCTTTCCGTGATTGGATCCGGACGCCCTGCTCTCTGGGGTCAACCACGAAGCTACGGAATCCTCACCCAGCCTCCTCCTCGCCGGCTGGCTGCCTGTCTCCCCTGATCTCTCGCCCTGTCCCACCGCACTGTGGGCTTCGATGAAGGCGCGGAGGCGGCGGCCGGTGATGAAGGCACGGCCGGCTGCGCTGGAGTTAGCCAGTTTCCGCGGCCGGAGATCGGAGATCATACATGGATGCCACCCGCAAGGGCACAATCTGAAAGAGGTCACTATGTAAATCACGACCGGCAATTGGAAATTTTGCATGCCGGCGCCGGCGTCTCTTTCCCTGAGAGTCCGCAATTCCCGTCGGCCAGATGACACATGAGATATCTCTGAAGTACATACTCCACAAGGTGAGCTTAGTGCTGCAGGTGTTGAGCTAGCACGCACATCGGCACATGCAAGAGGGCAGTGCTTGTGTGCTGCCCCTTCTCTGCTTTTTTGTTCGCTTGGCCGGAACCTGCTGTTTGCAATCAATATTCAGAAGCCCTTTGGATGGATGGATTGCTATATGCTATCGTGTGGTGCATGTTGTATCTCTCTGTCCTTCTCTGCATGTTTACGCTCGGCCGGAACCTGGTGTTTGCAACCTAAATTCAGAAGCTCCTGTGTGATGGATATGATGCTAGGTCCTACGGTGTGGTGCCTACAAATTCAGAAGCCGTTGCCATTTGTTTGTATGCTGATTCCCACCTACATCATATCTCCATGGAAATATCTGGAGCAAATAGTAGTAGTGCAACCGAATCCTGGAGCAGAACTGGTTTAAGAGGCTTAGTTGCACAAGGTAATTATTTCCTAATGGTA
Source organism: Poa pratensis (assembly GCA_947311845.1). NCBI lineage: Eukaryota > Viridiplantae > Streptophyta > Magnoliopsida > Poales > Poaceae > Poa > Poa pratensis. The sequence continues at coordinate 15,186,065 of CAMZMU010000086.1, forward strand.
CTCTTGTCCAAGACGTCGATCCCAACACTGGTTTACATGCTCTTAAATATATACTCCCTCCGATCCATATTAGTGGGCACAACTTTGTCTAGATACACATGTATCTAGTCTAAATACTTAACTAGATACATATGAATTTAGACAAAACTATGCCCACTAATATGGATCGGAGGGAGTATATTGAAGAAAAGGTAGGATTTTACTTTATAGTTTATAATGTGACTTCACTTAGAATTCTAGATATTTACTGGGCAAAAGTATCAGCATAATGTATCTGCAACCATTTCATGTCAATCGACTTTAGATGAACACAGAGACATATGTTTCTAGAATGTCACAGTCTTGATGTATGCAAAATGAACGTACTATACTTTATAAACAGAAAGTTGTGCGATGGTTGTTGACAATCAATTTTTACTTCAAGGCTTTCTATGTTCATTCTCACCTTTCGACCACAATAAAGACAATTTTGTAAAATTATTGTAGTTGGTTCATCGTGCTTATTTTGTTATTGTCATATTAGCGCCAAATATCAGTACTGTGCATTTGCTGCCAACAGTTTACAATTTAGGTTCAGCTATTTATGGATTTGCATATTTTGCTTGAGAAATTTGAAAACCTGAATTCTTAAATTTTAGAACCAGCCAATATGGCTTCGATTTTTTTACTACCGTTGCGTCCAAAATTTCTAGGTAATCACTGGTTGTTGGTTTAGCACTGGATAAGCATGCATTGTGTTTTGGTACTGATCCCTCTATTGCAAGGCTGACCATTGTGTTTCCCGTTGCAACGCACGGGCATGTTTTGGATACGAGTTTGAGTACTCTACGGTACCACGTCCAAAATCGATATAAGCCGACATGATTCGAATCCGCTACCGTCCCACTTCCAAATCAGAACTGTTTTTATTTATAACCGTTTATCGCGGTGAAAGAAATATGTGTTATAAAAGACATGTTAACACATATCTAGAAAATAATTTGTATATTTTTTATTGTGTCTCTGAACTTTCTTGATCCAGTCGATCAAATTTTACGGCCTTACATTTCTTGTCCTTCCTGGATCTTGTTCCTGGTACACAAACTCAAAAAGTAGAAAATATTTGTTTAGACAATATGATGATTCATATTTTCACATTTGTCGCCCGTTGCAACGCACGGGCATTTTGCTAGTTGTGTAGTAATATTAATGGAACGAACGTCTAGCTTTGTTTATGGCACAATTTTACTGGATTTTATGAGAATTATTATAATGATTGTGTAATTTAGAAAACATTAATTCAACATTGTCAAATGATAAAAGGCGTATCGCAGCGATACGCACCGGCGTGGTGCATTTTACGTGCCAGCATTTCTAAGCGATTTTCACTTCTTATCTCCGTGCTGGTGTGTCACATATTACTCTGTTTATTGAAAATTCTATCAGAATATCCTTTTATAACACTTTGAATATGGTTTTACCCTATATTAGCATTTCGACCGTTTTGATGGATATGACCAACATGTTATTAGGTCGATGTAGCGTGTCAACAATGTATAAATAGTAGGGTCTGGCCTTCTTTTTTTAACCGGGGGGACAAAGTCCCACCTGAATTTCCATATATGTGTGATATACTCAAGCCAAAGGCTGAGGGTTTCTTTACAACATGGAGCCAGCAATACATGAGGGGAGGGAGGGAGGCAGCAAGAGCATCTTCCATATTCTAGTCGTCATTATCTCACACCTTGCCCAATAGCTAGGGTGGCCCCCATTTGGATTTACCAACCCCAGGGGAATACAGGCCATAATTCAATGATGGTTCAAATTTCTTAAATAGGGTAATCTAGATGTTTTTTACTATAAAAGATAACTGGCGTCACAAATGCAAGTTTTAACTCTTTTTTGTAATGGAAAAACATGTGCAAGGATCTAACGTCCCAGCAAATTGACTAATATTTAAGAAAACAATTCATCATGAATCAACGAAAATTCTCTGTCTCCCGAGCTCAGTTATCTCTTTATTAAAAAAATAAAAAATAGTACTCCATTTGAGATTATCAAATACTAATTTGTATGTTACGAAAAAATAAAAACAATAAACATGTTTCGAGTGGTTTCTGTTGACCAGTCAAAATTAAAGTACTCCATTTGAGATTATCAGCAGGTTTGACCCACAGCTTGAGAGGCAGTTGCGCATGACATGAGCGAGTGATTAGCACCCGTGGTTCCACGCGCCGCGAGGTAGGTCGTCATCATGGTGATCTCCATGACCATGGCCGGCCGGCAGCGAAGAACGCCCACGGACAGCTCGCTGCTTGCCTCGTCCCCGACATAGATATGCTCTCTTCCATCGATCACGCTAGCTTTCGATCAAGAGCTGTGTACCTGCTGGTCCTGTTCTTTTCTTTGCCGTCCTGATCGAGTTGGTTCGTTCGAAAAATACACGAACGGGCCGCTGACAAATGGCAATCATTTTCTTAATTTGTTGATCTTGCAGTTCAGTCAGGAACACGTAGGCACTACAAACACAACGGGCCGGGCAGAACGCCAGCAAAACAATTTGCATATACCAACACCGCATGCAGTGCTGTATTCCAACGTACGTACGCGTATCGTGGATCAAGGAGAAGAAAGAGTTCATGGCACAAGTGTCAGCTTCTCCTGACTCTTTCCTTCACGATTATATTACTATAATTTTTTTGTCAGGTTCACTTGGACGAATGGATCATAAGGTCCAGTCAACAGGTATATTTGTGCTTACATGGAAGAGAGAGAATATGAGAGAGAGCAGAAGCGGGCTCTCATGCAAGAGCTAGCTGCAGCACGTGCTCCAAGGCACCTTGTGAAAGTGAAAGGTGGGTCAACTACTAATAAAGTAGTATATATTTATCGCCAACTATTATACTTGTTGGTTATAAGTTGGCTATACATGACGTGACACAATCTCATAGCCAACATCGGGCTATACCCCTCAACGCACGCAGACGATTAACAACCGACGAAAACGACGATACTACGTCAGACAGGCACCCACGGTGTTAGGTTCTTTTGGACGGGCAAAAGGGCAGGCTGCGCTGCGCTGATAGAGGCGGTCTGCCGGTCTTCCTTGCGCGTAGCAGGGCAGCGAGTCCGCGAGAGGGGGGGCGAGTCGATCGGCCGTGCATTTCTGGTGAGATCTCGATCGCCCATCAACCATCATGCAGCAAACAGCAAACGCCATGCGGCAACGGATAGGAGGAGCCTTGCCGCGTGCAGCGATGATGCCATCAGAAAAACGCTCCAAAAGTCGAAATCATGGCGGCCTGCGTATGTCTATGGCTCTATGCACGCACGCGCCTTCTCCTTCCTGGGGCCTGGGCTGGGCTCAGCGGCAGCTGGTTGTGGACGGCAGCCAGGGGCGGACCCAAGAAGAGTTGAGTGGGGGCCTATGCCCCCACTCAAATTTGGCAAATCCTTTGGAAGTTTAAAGAAAAATATTTGAAATTTTTGAATTTATAATAGAAATGCCCCCAGTCAAACTATTTGCCCCCACTGAATATATTTGCTCGGTCCGCCCCTGACGGCAGCAACGGTGAATTGCATGCATACGAAAGTCGATCTTGACCGCTCCTCACAAGTTTTCGTTCAACGGGCAATGCCAAATGAACCATGTACCAGGGCTGCTGCATAGCACAGGGTCGATGCTAGCTGTAAGTGTTCTTAGGCCATGTACAATGCAAAATAAGTAAACCAAACTAATCCATAAGCACCAGTGATTATTTTTTATGAAGGAGGTGCTTGGTTAAAAAAAATGTCTTGTGTAGTGTAAATAAGCACCGATGCTTAACACAAAAATGATTTATACAGTCGGGCTGCGTTTATGTGTTATATAGAAGTGGAGAAGCAGTTGTGCACACTAGAGATACTAAGCACAATAAAGACAACCAAATCAAATAGTTAAGGGCCCTAGCTAATTAATATGGTGCGGCGCATAGTGCTATCCAATCCGGAGTTACCATGTGGCAGCTGATGTCATGACAACTCTTACGTCGCCGTTACTTAAAGAGATCGGACGGTTGGCAATTTGTCGCTCTATGCGTCGAAAGATGACATGTCGCTCGATGTAAAAGTCGATAGTTAATGGGTATACAGTCCACTTCATTTTTATTCTTATTAGTGATCATTATAAGTGATGTTATTTTCAATACAAAGTACAGAGCAATCACATGGTGCCAACTTTTGACCGCAAAAATAATGGTCAAAAACATTGTCAAGGGTAAAATTTATACTCCACAAGTTACCTAATCATACACTATAATCATACACTAGAAACTCATGTTAAGATATTAATTTGTTGTTTGATCGTACACTTTAGATATCTCTATAGTGAATTTGCGATACTTGAGAATATTGAACACATAACAAACGCACAAACTTCACACTATATATTTTATCAATTTTCAAAAATAACTCAATGAGTAATTGTGTTACACATTAATTTTAAATATAACACAGTACACATATATTATGCAATTATATAAATTGAAATTTTGTTTACCGTAAAAACTATAACTAATACTCTCTTCGTTCATTCTTATAAGATGTATTAGTTTTTGAAAAGTCAAACGTGATTTTGGACCAAGTTGTGGAAAAAATTCTAGCATGTAAAATACCAAATCAATACGTTAGATTAATCCTGAAATATAATCTCATTTTTATTTGTTTAGTATTTTAAATGTTGATGATTTTTTCTCAAAATTTGGTCAAATATATCCGAGTTTGACTTAAAACCAATTCACCTTATAAGAAGGAATAGAGGAGTATTTTGCATCATCGAAATTCTAGCATGCCAACTAAATAATGTAAAACTCTAAAAAAACTAAATAATATACATGTTGATTGTAGCATAACGAAATTAAGTCATAAAGAAGTATACAATTTTAATATAAATTATATTTGTTGAGTGGAACTAATCTAGAGCTAGTTGTAAAATATTAATCTACAACAATGAACCGGTCAAAATGACCGACCAGTCGCGTCTTCCCTAACTACCTGACTCCCTTTGTAAAAACCTGCAATTTCAGGAATCCCCGGGGTTTAGAAAATCGAATTTGTGCATTTGCATACATGGAACTGAAATTTTGGGATAAATTTGGCGTTTCTATGAAAAGTGAGTTCAGGTGATCAACACTTGACTACGTTGATGATTTGGAAACAAGTCGTGAACGAAGTTGGTCGAGAGTCATTGAGGTAAACTGAGACTCTATATTTTGAATTCAAATTACTTTTAAACATATTTCAAATTACAAGAGTTGGAACAAAGGATTCATCACTAGATTAATATATTCTCTAGACTTATCTCATATTCACATACAAATAGTTAGAACTTATAATTCAAATTCAGAAGATTTGAATTCAATTTCTTTACAAGTGTCACAATAAGAATAATTTAAACTCAAGGATAAAATCACAATTAATAACTCAAATATATACTTATTTCATCTCAAGAGTCTGCGAGAGCGGGGAATCGACTCGATCGCCGGTGAGTCGGCCGTACGTACATTTCTAGTGGGATCCATCGTCCATCATGGAGCACACGCCATGCGGCAACGGGTGGGAGGCCAGCCGCGTGCAGCGATGATGCCACCAGAAAAACGCTCCAAAAGTCAGAAAGCATGACGGACTGCATATGCCCAGGCACGCGCCTTCTCCTCCGGTGGCCTGGGCTCAGCGGCGGCTGGCTGGTCGTGGACGACGGCAGCGACGGTGAATTGCATAGGAACTCACAACCGGTCGCTGCCCACAAGTTTGCGTTTCCAATTGGCAGTGCCAGTCGAACCATGTACCAGGGCTGCTGCATAGGACATCGTTCGACGCGAGCCGGCCAAAACATTTCTGCATGCGCTTTCAGTTTTGCCGTCCGTAAGGTAACATAGATGAAAGGCTCGGCTGGCATTTGCTGGTCAACAGCTTTGAAAATTTCATTATGATTTTTCCTTATAGTATAACTGCAAATTAGTATGATCCATATGCGATCATGTTGGATTTAATGGGCTGCGGCTCATCTAGTCAACATCCTGAAATCTTAGAGGCCCATTTAGGTTGTGCAGTTTTATGGCACCACCTTATAAGGGTAGCTATTCTCTCACTAGTAAGAGAGTGAGAATAGGAGGAGTCTTCACGCACTCCTCCTCCGCCGCCCGCCCCGCCCCGCCACTCCACGACACTCGCGTTTCGTTTCGTGAATCGAGTTCGAGTTAGAGCCCATTTCGTCAAGTTAGGTAGAGCCCGAAATTTTCTCCTCTATGGGCACCACCTCCTCTTCTAGGCAACGCCATCGCTGGATCGCAACAACCTTGACCAACCGGATCTGACATCTCCGACCTCCTTATCAACAAGTACAATGGGTGACCATGGAAACAATATCATCCTGAGCGAGCCGTCGTGTCAAATGCTGGTCTAGGATACACTCGTGGTTCTTTTTTCGTAGTGGTATAACCACTAGGCAACGTCGATTTTCTTCGTCAATGGTTTCTTTATCTCCACTGACCACAAGCACTAACTGACGCAAAACCTGTAAGTGGAGAGGTTTAGGTACCTATTAGTGGAGAGTGATTATATAGTGGTCAATAAAAGGCTCAGTTTGCAATATCATGTCAGAAACCATATACAAATACCGTATATGCACCATTTAGGGAAAAACTCAGACAACCGTCAGAGTTTACTTTGGATGCTAGAATGTATCCGGTTGACGTCCTACAAATTTTACTGGTATCTAAGTTAAACTTGATTTGGATTTTAATTTCTGCATGATCTTTTATTTTTAGGAACTAGAGAAGCAATTGTATACACTAAAGATACTAAGCACAATGTAGACAACCAAATCAAGAGTTAAAGGGTATGTATGTTGAATTAGTAAAATCCACGTCATTTTTATGTTCGTTGGTGAGAATTATTAGTGATGTTATTTTCAATAAAATTACGGAGCATGCACATGTTGTGAACTTATCATTGAATTCACTTTATTTTGCTTGACATATTTTACAACAAAAACATAGCAGTAAAAGATCAATGTCAACGGTTCAATTTATGCTCTAGAAGTTACTAATCATACACTAGAAACCAAAGTTAAGATATTAATCTGTTGTTTGATCATACACTTTAGAGATCTCAACCATGGTATTTGAGTATTTTTAACACAAACCATCTCACGCAAAATCCACCTTATATATTTTATTAGTCGTCCAAATAATTCAATGATGATTTGTGTTAGAAACTGATTTCAAATTGAACACAATGAAATATATTTTGCAATTATATACATTAAAATTTTACTACAGAAACACAATAGCTAATATTTAGCAACGCCGCTACGTGGTTACCCATGCCAATTAAGTAATTATAGACGTTAAGATTGTAGCAAATAAAATTATGTTGTAAAGAAGTATAAAAATTTAATATAAACTAGTAAAATGCCCGTGCGTTGCTACGGGGCATCATCCATCGACACGGAAGAAAATAATCTTATTTCAAAATATCTCCTATAAAAACACATTATTTATGCAAAAATTGTATAAACTTGTTTTGCCTAATACTTGTGATCCCGTGTTAGATATTTTCTGTACAACAAAGGATTTTTTTTTGGTAATACTTGTCTCATTTCTAGAATAAAAATTAAAACTATAAGCCATGTAAATACCGACGTTATAGAACTAAAAAGATAGGAAAATCCTACCTTTTACAAAAAGAACCCACTATCAAGAAATAAAATTACAATCCATACCAAAAAAACTCACTGGGCAAGATCTAACGCCTATCACTCGCTTCCGGCGCCTCCGTAAAGGCCACCCAATTATTTTTTGGACATCTCTCCTCTTTAACCGAGCGCGACACGGATCCATCGTTGATCTGCAGGTTTACAAACCAAAGATCGTTTACCAAATATGAATCCATGGCCGGGCGGCTTCTCAGACACGTCATCGAACTCCAGCTCTGAAAGAGCAATTGCGAGGCAATGGCAGGGATAGGATGGAACGCGGAGGAGCAGCAACCATGGTAGGGAAATGTGTGGATCAAGAGCCCTAGAAATCACCTGGCCGAGGATGGCAACATGATTGCTTTTGATGATCTACTAACCGGATCCCACACCGGGAAGGAGAGACGGACGGAAATCGAGACGAGGTTTGAAGTCACTCCTCAGTCCTCACCGGATCGAGGTCCAGCATAGGAGGAGTAAAACCCTAGTTGACAGAGGAGTAAAATCCATGCTTCCCCACTAACCATCATATTTAAAATGATTTATTAGCTATCGCAGCGGACACGCAAGTTACCGGCAAAGCATGACAAGAAATGGAAGGAGACGCTAGAGAAGCTGCACTTGTTGATGAGAAGATTGCAGTTAGTCTCCAGTTGCAGAAGGGGAATTTGATAGAAATAAACCGGTTTGTTCCCAGCGAATCTAGTTTCTGGTGTGTAAGGGTATGTACAACGCAAAGTGCCTAGAGAGGCGATTAGATAAATAAACCGGTTCTCGTTTAAATAATGGTGCTTATTTATACTAGGCAAATGCTTAACTATGCAACTCTCGTATAGAAACGCTCGCCCGAACCAAAGAAAGACACACCACATAGAGCTGTAAAAAGAGACGCCACATAGACGTGCACCTAACGGTCAGAAACTGCACCTACCAGCATTGCATCGCCGGATGCCGGAGAAGCTACAAGCTTAAAACAACCAGTCTTCTTCGCCCTAAGCACGAACGGCAAAGTGTTTTTGTTTTTTGTTTCTCTTCTCTCCCAAATCCCATCTGGCCGATCAACTTGTGACCATCTGCGTGAAACGGCCGGCCGCGACGACGCCGACCTCAACGCGAGATCGAGTGATCGTCGATGATGGCTCCGACCCCGAGCAGCGTCATCCAGGCAAAGCTGGTAGGTACGTCGCACACGCGTGTAGTTTCGCAAGCTATACTTCAATTCATTTTCCATGGTGAACCGATCAAGCTAGTTAGTTTGCCTTCATGGCAGGTGCTTCTGGGTGACCTGGGCGCCGGGAAGACCAGCATCGTCGTCCGGTTCGCCAAAGGTCTCTACTACGAGTACCAGGAGTCGACCATCGGGGCGGCCTTCTTCTCGCAGGCGTTGCCGGTCAGCGGCCATGGCGGCGAGGGGGACGCCACCGTCAGGTTCGACATCTGGGACACCGCCGGCCAGGAGCGGTACCACAGTCTCGCCCCCATGTACTACCGTGGCGCCGCGGCCGCCGCCGTCGTCTACGACATCACGAGCACGGTGAGTGACATGTTCTCTTCTCTGCCGTCAGTGGTTCATGTTGCGAAACAAAACCTTTCAGTTCAATCGTTAATTTGTTCGATATTTTCGCATTGGGCGTCAGGATTCGTACATCCGAGCAAAGATGTGGGTGGATGAGCTTCAGAGACAAGGTAAGAAAGGAGCCAAGAATACATTACGTTTCTGTACTTCCATCTCGTCGTGCTGCTTCTGTTCGGATCCAAGAACGCACTCTGCTTCTCGTTTCTGAAACTGCCATCGCATCCCGTAAATAGAACTGGATTTCAGTGCCAACATCTTGTGCATGTCCAAACAGGTAATCCACATTTGGTGATGGCGTTGGTGGGCAACAAGGTTGATTTAGAAGAGAAGAGGAAGGTCGGGACACAGGTACATGGATGACATTCCCAACATCTCTGCAGGGAAAATAAAATTGGAAATTCAGTGCCTCAATGTTGCATCCGTCAAATCCATCATCTCTGTTTTCCTCTGACGGCAGGAAGCGTTGGAGTACGCGGAACGAAACGGCCTCTTCTTCGTGGAGACGTCGGCCAAGACGGCGCAGAACGTCGGCGAGCTCTTCTACGAGCTTGGTAAGCACTGAGTACTGACACACTTCTAGTTCGTGCTCACTTAATCTCCGTAAAGATCGTCGATCGATCGTTGGATCAGCTGCTTGACTGACCAGCCGCGTGCATGTGATGCGTTTGTAACTGGCAGCCGAGAGACTGGTGAAGGTGCGGCCGAGTCGTCCCGCTGGGATGGTCCTGCACGAACGGCGCGGCGGTGGCGGCGGGGGACGGTGGTTCTGTTGCTCCGGGTGATCCATCAGTGCACCATCGCCATAGGAGCTTGTGATGCAGTTTATACTGTTACAGTAGTACTGACAGGTGCATATGCAGCATATGGCACCAGTAGTACTTGTGCTTGTGTTGTGAACTCGTGATGTGTGAGCCCATATGACATTTGGTTTATGGTGGTGTGCAGTTTGTGTGTATTGTAGGATTCAACAGGATCTGATCTGGGAATTGTACACCTTATTATCTGAATGTTCAAGACGTCAACTGTTGATTCACACAGCTGCTATATTATTCACCAACGAGTGAGAAAAGAAAAATAAAATACAGAAAACTGCATAACCGAACATACAGTTCCCCCTTCGATTGAACACAGTGATTTTGTTACAGGGGCTGCGAGGAGCCACCGGTGCGTCCACGGCCGGCAAGCCTTCCTCGACGCTGCTCGGCGCCGGTCAGCCCGCTCCGCTCTTTCGCGGAGGTGCTCATGGCGTGCCCGGAGCTGGATGTGTGCTACACCGAGGCGAAGGAAGTGGTGCTGGACAGCCAGCGGTGCTACAAGGACAGCGTGGATGATGCTCTCTCGGAGGAGAATGAGCTGGTCGGCCGGGTGCAGCTGCTTTTGCAGGGAGAGGGCGGTGACCGTGAGGCGATGGAGCAGGAGGTGCGCGGCGTGCGATCCCCGTTGGTGACGGGGGAGGTGACGTCGAGGCACGGGTTGGATGGAGCTAGCTCTCACAGAGGAAAACGAGCGGGCTGGGCTGCTGCTGCCACCAAAGCAAGGAAAGGATGGCGACTGCGAGGCGATGGAGCAGGTATCCGCGACAGAGTCTGGGGAGATGTTGGCGTGGCAAGGACTGATCGGCGAGATTTCGGCGTGGGACTCGTGTCCGGCCTCGGGGTGCTCCCGCTTCCGGCTGTGAGCGACGAGCCGCCTTCTATCGCCTCGCCAGGCGATGCGTCCTGCGAGGTGGTGCTGCTGTGCGAGGAGGTGGAGAATGAAGAGAGGCGCATTGCCGAGCCTGGAGCGGGCTCTACTCTGCTGTCCGCTCAGGGAGAGATTGTTGTTGAGAAGGAGGACGGGCAGCAGTTCGAGAAGGACATCGTCACGCCGGTGCAGGCTGGACCTGGACAGCAGGACATGGAGATCGGTGCATCTCTGTGCCCCTTGTCGGGCTTCTTAGCCCGGATCACAGTGCCACTTGCTGCCACCGTATTGGGCACGCCGGCCACGCCGCTGGTCCACGAGTTGGAGGTGGAGGCGCCGTTTGTGTGGAGAAGCGAGAGACTCGCCAAGCTGCACCCGAAAGACGCCAACATCGAGCAGCTGGCCAAGGAGACCGTGGCGCGCCGTCTCGGCTCGCTGACCGAGGAGGTCCACCCCTCGGGGCGTCGGCGAGAGGACTTCTTGGCCTTGTTAGATGTCTCGGACCGGCCCTTCTCGGACCAGGAGGTGGCGGCCATCGACGACCTCGTCCTCGCCATGAACAAGACCAAGAAGAAGAAGAAGACGACGTCAGGGACCAGTATGGAGCGGCAGATGCCGCCGGGGGAGGCCTAGATGTTGAAGCTTCTGATGCTTGGACACTCCTCATTGCAAATGTTGAGAGGAGGTGTCTTTTGTGTCTATGGGGCACAGGGAGATCTGTGCTTTGCTGATCGAAACTGTCTGTTGTCATGGCGAGCTCTTGTGGGTTTTTCGCACGAGGCTAGGAGACAGTCTGGCGAAACCATCATCCTTTTGAAGTGGCGGACAGGGAAGGAGAGGAGCAAAAGGACCTTCTGCAATGTGGTAATCTCGCCTTTGGAGGTGGCGGCTTTGGTGCGGGAGGAGTTGGTGTGGGGGGTTTGGAAGGAGCGGAATCGCCGCGTTTTTCAGAACGTCGCTCTTCTGCCCCTTGCCATGGCCGCTTTGGTGAAGGAGGACATCGATCAGAGGGCGTACGCGCACACCCAGGATCCTGAGGATGTTGTGGCGGGTTAGTAGTGGCCGCTAGGGCCTTTGTGTTTTTTTCGTTTTGGCTCGGAGGGCCTCCTGTAATTAAACTCTTTTTCTACCTAATCGAATAGCAAACGACTGCTTTATCCTCAAAATTTTTTTTTGTTACAATTAATAGCATCACCAAAACACGGCGCAGTTCATCCACCGAAGAAACGAATATACACGATCAGTGCGACCATCGCCATCACATAGACAACCACAAAGATTCGCAAGATTGATGCTTCAGGTGCTGCAACCTTTCCAGAGTGCTCCGCGCCGAAGGCGAACCCCGGCGGCGCCGGTCCTCCAAAGGACCGCCCCTCGTCCTCGTCCTCTTCGTAGTCGGAACCCGTCGCATCTTCACCATCCTCTTCGTGGCCCTCGCCGTCCTCCTCGTCGATCATGTCACCGTCGTCCTCTTCGTGGTCCTCCTCCTCCTTCGTGTTGGCTGACGGCAGAGCGTAACCTTGGAACTGGACGACGACCGCGTCGGCGTCGGCGTCGCCTCCCTCCCGCATCATGTAAAAGCAAAACTCCTCGTCCAGCACCACCGGGGTCTGCAGCACCTCGTGGGGCTTCTCCGACGACAGCTCCGCGAGCACGAGGCTCAGCGTGCCGATCTCGACGCAGACGGCCAGGACACCATGGCCGGCAGCGCTCTCCGGGTCGACGAGGAAGACGTCGGTGAGGCAGAGGGTCTCACTGGACTCGTTGGACCCCGGGGCAACCCTGATCCCCTGGTCACTCTTGAGCGGAAACGACCATCCATGCTCGTGCATGTCCATCCTCGGCAGATTTCTTCTAGGGCTATCGCTTCGTACTCTTTGCTTATATTGATCGGGCCGCCTTGCTGACTCGGACTGGATTACTAGCGTGGTCAGGTCAAACGGATTCTCAAGCCGTAGTTGACACATGCCGATTACGATCAGGATAGGAATCCGACCTGAATAAGTAGTGCCTAGTGCGGTATCTCTTTAATCTCCAAGCACACGTAATCTCCGGCCAACAAGAGCGCACAAACCCACGCCCAATCGGTCTCCACTCTCCATATGTATTACGGAAAGAAAAAGAAAAAACAAGGAAAACAAAGCAGCGCCTTTCTCTCCCACCAGCCCACGGGCCACGGCCTCGATCCCTTTCCCTCCTAATCGTAATCTCAATGAACAGAGGTATAGTACACAGTACAGTATATTACTACCCTCGTGATTGTTGGGCGTAGAACCCAGAAAAAATCTCAATGAACAGAGGTATAGTACACAGTACAGTATATCACTACCTCCGTTTCTAAATGTAAACATTTTTAGGTTTTTTCTACACACATGCATCTAGATATATTTTAGTGCAAGGTTCAAATAAATCTTGCACTAAACCATGTCTAGATACATTAATGTAGGAAAAAGGCTAGAAAGTCTTACATTTAGAAATGGAGGGAGTATAAAACAGACTGATGGTAGTTACATGCTCAGCTTTTTTTTTTTGGAGGTTGAAACCTCCTACCTCTCTACAACAGAATGGTGCTTTTTTTGCGCTGTAACTGCAGGCTTGAGCCCCACAGTAGATTTATTAAAACCAACCGGAACAATATTTACAAGTTAATTATAGGGGGCAAAAAAGAAAAGAAAAGACAGTCAAACTAGGGTATCAATCCATGATGACAGGGGTTGTAAATGTTTGGCCTTCACCCTATGCATCAATCTGTTAGATGGTCGTCGACAATCTGTTAGAAAAGACAGTCAGATGGTCGTCGACAAGATCAATCTGTTATTTCCTCTGGATCGACTAGGCTAGATCTTAGGGTAGAACAGAGGGATGGGAGGAGATGGTTCACCTTGTCCTTGGCTCGAGGAGCCCGAGCTGGTGCCGTCCATGTTGGATGGCGACGGCGGCGGTGGTGATGAGTGGCAGAGGAGGTGGAGCTTCCCGTCACTTCTGCGTTAACCCTAGATCGGTAGGGTGGTGTCGGTGGGGTCGAGTGGCACGGACGAACCTCGTACTGAACGCCGCCGACCCCCACCTCTTTATATACGCAGCGTGACAGGGGCCCACCAACCACAGTTGGGTCGGGCGCCCCCGATCAGGGCGCTGATCATGGGTGCGGGTGAGCCGTTGGGCCCACGCCGCTGGAGATCAACCTAACATTCTCCCCTTGATCTCAACTTTTACTTTTACCTTTACTTTACTCGTTTCATCACAGATCGATACATAGAGCATGTTTCATCGTCTCAGCTCAATTGCCGATAGAATCAGACAGCTACAATGTACGCCTCCATTCAGAAATAGTTTCTTTAATCTTTTGGGCCTCTTTATTGTCCGGAAAACATATAGACTATACCATAAACCCATGTCGACTATGTGTTCTCCAAACACACTGGGCGGTAAGCCTTTAATTAGCAGATCTGCAAACACTTGTGTGTTTTTTTATCTGTTCCTTTATGCTCCAAGCATTTCAACATAATTCCGGACTTTCTCCTTTACAACGTATAACTCTGTGTCAATGTGTTTGGCACCACACTTGACTCGTTGTCTTAGGAGTGAATTACTTAATGGTTATTGCTGTTGTCAACCATTATCAATTCCGGGTACAGGTTTCCTTAACCATTTTGCCTATCCCTCGGCCTTATATCATGCTATAACATGTCTTTACATCACACTGATGTCAATCTTTTCATTCTCTGGAGCTTTTCCACACAAAAACTCCAAATGTGAAATTTAGCGACAATTGTGGATTTCGCTATACATTTCACAAATTCTTTCTTTGTACTCACAACCTTTTGAGAGCACATTTATAGATCTATCTTTGTACTCACAACCTTTTGAGAGCACTCTGTTTCTTTTAGCATGAGGCCGATATCTTTGATTCCATTCCAGTGATCTATATCTGGATTGGACATTGCCAAAACAACCCGGATACGTGAATTGTCAGGGTAATATTGAGTTTCCAACAGCTGAAGCATATGGTACTATATTCATTTGATCTGTTCTAAGTTATCTCTTGGAACACTAAAGTTCTCAATTCCATTACCCTTGACAATAAGAACAGGCGTAGATTTTCTCGACATGCATGCTTTAGAGACTTCTTCTCAGCATGTCCATGCGATATTTCTAATACCCCTTTTCTTCTTTTTTAGTAAATCTCGATACTTTTAACGACAGACACTCTACCGAGAATACTCTTTTGAGGACAAGAACTTCTTTTCTCTGCCGGTAGTAGATTGACATCACCACTAGCAAGTAGGATATCATCCACATACACAGGATTAGGGAATGAATTTCCCATTCTATAAGTTTGTAGAAAAGCGATTGTCCTCTCATTCTCTTTAACCCAAAATAACTTCTGATTCTAGAGACTTGCTCTAGTCCGTAAGATCCCTTGTGTTCTTTACTTTCATCTGATGTAACTCAGATCATTATGTGCCATTATCACTCATTATAATCTGTTTATTCTCTTAGCGCAAATCTTTCGATTTAAAATCGCTTTTTACATATTTCCTTTGGAGTCACATTGGCGTTGTAGACCCTTTATAGCCTACTGTTTTGGCTCCATTGGAAATTACTTATGAGTCCCAAACATCGTCGGGATTCACATAAATCAAAGTAGACACTTGTCAAAATCGATTGAGCGCTGCTTATAATTTCTGTAAATGAGGTGGGATCAACCTTCATTTAAATTTCTCTGATATAGACTTTATAGTCATCTGTTTTTCTCATATGGGGATGTTGTTGTTCTGTCATTGCCTAGAGGCAATTAATTCTGTAGTCTTCTATTGCTATAGCTCTTACAAGGACCTAAATCACAAGATCCATGTTTGCTTGTTCATCTCTATTATAAAGCAACAAGCTCCCCCAGATAAAATCTATTCGAGCCTTAGGTATGTTCATACCATGCTCCCCCAGATTACTCCATTTTCTCCAAAATGGTGTATCCTTAATCCTTTTTATTTGGGTTTATTCTGTTAACCTGTCAATCTGTCTTCTTTATGGCACTTTGAGTACCGTCCTTAGTCTCCTTTCGGAGCTGTAAAATATCCAAAATACATCTATTTCTTTACTTTAGGGGTAATTATTATAAGACATCACAATTCATCATAGATCACTTAGATGCATATATGCATCACATTATCTGAAGTATAGGGGAGTTTATTCTGTAACATTCTCTATCTCCCCCTCGAAATGTGGCAAGAACCTTTTTGCCACAATTTCGAAACTTTGATTATCTGCTTTATTCAATATGAAGTTATCTTTTAACGTATGGGAGTACTTTTTCCTCATTCCTTTTCAAAACTCACAAGAGTTCTTTCTCAATGGTACTGCAAGTCACACTTGCATAACATTCTTATCTTTAGGTTCATTTGTAACTTTATTCTCTTTTGACTCATTAAGTGCTTTATAACTATGATACATAAGTGTGCGGTCGATATAAAAACACATGAGTCATCACATCTTTCTCCTGTCATACAGATAAGTCCTTTGTCAAAATTTTCTCCCGCCATGCGGGTATTTTCCCAGACTTTTCCACCACGTGGGTATTATTATCGTCTTTTCCCGTCATGCGGGTAATTAAGAGACATAGATGCCACAATTGGCTCTTTAGACTGCATATTCAATCATCAAATTCAGAAATAAATCTGAATACTCTTTTATACACATGCTTAATCCAACGTTGGTCAAATTAAGCATTCATGTTGCTCGTTTAAAAAATTTCTTCATATAGAGTACATGAAAGAAATTCGTTAAACAAAACTCTGAATGATTTATTTGTTTTCTGCATGGAGAGTACATGAAAGACATTTGTCAAACAAGACTCTCGATGATCTATTTGTATTCTTGGATTAACATCCAAGAATTCTTTTTCTTTTGCAGTCATTCTTTAGAGAGAACATACTCTCTCACTTTATGACCTTTCTTGGTCATCTTTCGGGTCACAAGTACCCATCTTTTGCTTTCACGAATGAAAACATGAGAATCTTTGTCTGAGAAAATATTCAATAATAATAAACAATAATGAGCATAAAAATAACCCTACGTTGGTCTGGTTAAAGATATGCACATTAAATCTTTAAAACTTTCTTCTATATTCTAAATCACCGTTGGGCAGAATTAGAATGAAACATCATCTTTCTACACTAATTCTACATCACCGTTGGGCAGAAATAGAATCAATGCATAAAACTCATAAACAATATGATGATAATATTTCTATTGCAATAAAGAACTCTGTTTGGAAAATGACATTATCATCAACTCTATTTCAGCGGAAACATGAAATATACATATTTCTATAGTTCAAGAGCATTTCTTGATCTTTTATCTTTTCTCTGAAAATTGATCACTTTCATGCAAAATTATCAGAGATCTAGCCCTTTGACTATAGAACTCATATAATTATAGTACTGCTATCATCAACGTTGGTCAGAAAATAACAATACCATAATTAATCTGTTAAACAAGTATTTCTCTTTTTCCTCCTCTCTAATTAAATTTTCCCGTTGGTTCCAATTTAATTAGAGGAGAGTCCTTTTACTTTACAGCAGAAACTGTAAAATATTATCTGTATTTCACAAACATTGCACTGTTCAACGATTAACAAATCATGATTATGTTATTAACAACGTTGGTCGTAAAATAACAGGACCATAATTACCTTTACTATTCACTTTAACACATCTTTAAAATTAATTATCACTTTATTGCTTTTAAGCAATTACTTTTAACTATTTGCAGCGGAAAAATGAATAAAAATTCAGTAACTTTATACTTTTCAGAAGCATTTCTGTAACTTTTCTGTTTCCTAAACAAAACTTTCGTTGGGCAATTTTGAATAGAAAAAACTAGATGAAATTTGTCCAAAAATTGGACCAAAAATCAAAATAAAACAGCTTCTGAAAAAAATAACAGAAACTGTCCTGTGCTTTGCGCGGCCCACGGCCTTTTCTTTATCTGCCGCCTGAGGCGACGCTTACGCGGTCCACGAGAGCGAGCGACGCTGCCCATTGTTGTCTTTCGGCCCAATCAGCTCGCATCTAGCTAGGGTTTGGATCGGACGATCCTGGCCGTCCGTGCGATCCAACGGTTCACCGACGTTCTCGCTGGAACAAAACCAGAGAGCACAGCTTCCTCCCGTAACCCTAGCCGCACTTTTCCTTTCCCCGCTCGCTCTCTCTGTGCCTCTCGACGGCGGCGGGTCCGTGGAGGAGGAGAACTCCGACGCTGGCAGCCCGCCGGCGACGGCGACGCCACGGCGGCTAGCCTCCTCTCTCCCCTTTTCTGTTCTCTTTTTCCCATCCACCGCAGCCCACCTAGCAGGCAGAGAGAAGCACGAAAGCCTCCTCTGCCCCCTTGCGCCGGCGAGCTCGTGGATGGCGGCTGGGCGGCGCGCACTTTGCCCCCGAAGGGGTTCGTCCTTTCGGCGGTGGCGAGGCGTGTGCCCCCACCGCCCGTGTGGGCACTGAATCGAGAGGAACAGCGCGACCCTTGCGGCGGCGCTCTTTGCCGGCGACGCCGGTCCTCTTTTTGATTTGGGGATTTTCTTTTGGGGATTTTAGAGTTCTTCAGGAGGGGAACTTTTTCTGTTCTGTTCTTTTCTTTTGCTTTTCTTTTTCTGTCTACACCAGCAAGATCTAAGCCGTAGCCAGCTCTGATACCAATGTTATTTCATCTGGATCGACTAGGCTAGATCTTAGGGTAGAACAGAGGGATGGGAGGAGACGGTTCACCTTGTCCTTGGCTCGAGGAGCCCGAGCTGGTGCCGTCCATGTTGGACGGCGACGGTGATGAGTGGCGGAGGAGGTGGAGCTTCCCATCACTTCTGCGTTAACCCTAGATCGGTAGGGTGGTGTCGGTGGGGTCGAGTGGCACGGACGAACCTCGTACTGAACGCCGCCGACCCCCACCTCTTTATATACGCAGCGTGATAGGGGCCCACCAACCACAGTTGGGTCGGGCACCCCGATCAGAGCGCTGATCATGGTGCGGGTGAGCCGTTGGGCCCACGCCGCTGGAGATCAACCTAACACAATCGGGATGCCATATGCTAGTTGTCGCAATGCGGATGTCAACTTTTGGTAGGTGAGCGATCATGAATTTTCACACGTTCCACAATTTGCCTGAAAGAAAAAAAGGAAAAGAAAGGGTGTAGGCAGCCACCACGAACGATATGCATTTCACGATACGGGAGCAAAGGGAATGGACGTGAAAGAAAAAAAACTACTCCCTCCGTCCCAAAATAACTGTCTTAGATTTGACAAAAAGTGGATGTACCTATAAATGAAACAAGTATAGATACATTCATATTTGAACAACTTTGAGACACTTATTTTGATACGGAGGGAGTAGCATATGTAGGACCGAACCACCTGCGCACGCCACGCGCGCGAGGAGACGCTTGACTGTGCGAGCGCTCGCATGATCGAGCAAAAGCTATTTCGCACACAAATGTATCTCACATGCATGTTGGTTCACGCGAGGTGCAACACTTACACATAATTTTTTTCCTAGCGCATTCATTTTCTTCTTCTGAAATTGACCTAGCACAGTCATACCAAGATCATACACTAGACCCCAATGTTAAGATATTTATCTGTAGTTTGATAGTACACTTTATGATATTTGAGAATATCAGAAAACAAATACACACACACACACAAAATCCACAGTCTATATTTTATCAATTGTAAAGAATACATCAACGAGGAATTGTGTTACAAATTGATTTTATATTTAACACAATGTATATATGTTTACAATTATATATTAAAAATTGGACAACAAAAACCTATAACTAGTATTTAGCAACACCCCTACATAGTTCATGATGCCAACTAAGATATCTCTACTATTAATATTCGTAGTTGCCGTGATGGTACGTTCGCGTGGTACGTCAGGTGGTGGTACGTATACGTTCCGAGTTCAACTCTTATACTCTCGCCGCTCGCGGGAGTCGCGGATTCCTCGCCCGCCACGGAGTTCTCTGCCACGCTCTCGTCGGGCTGGGGCCGCTGCAGCTCCCGGATCCTGCTCCGCGTGGCCTCCTGGGCCACCTCGATGGAAGCGAGCTGCTCCCGGAGCGCCTCCTCCGACGTGCCGTCGAGCGTGCGCTCCCACGGCCCGAGCGTGGCGGCGATGCCGCCCTCCCGCACCTCGGACCTCTGCGCGTCGCGCAGGCCCTCGACGTCGCTGGCGTGACCCGCCGTGTTGCTGGTCTTCTCCAGGAGCTCGTAGAACAGCTCCGCCACGCTACCGCCCTCGCGGCCTCCACCGAGGGCCAATAGTCCGCGCCGCCCAGCCCGTCGACGCCCGATCAGACCACCGCGACGGCCACCTCCACCGAGGGCCAATAGTCCGCGCCGCCCAGCCCGTCGACGCCCGATCAGACCACCGCGACGGCCGCGTCTTCCACCTCCGAGAGGTCCAGCGCCTTTTCAAGCAGCCCCTCCTTGCGCGCGCCTCGAACGCCGCTCTCCGCTCGTCGGCGACAGGGCTCGCCGCAGCCCTCCCCCTGCCCGTCCGCAGTCCCGGACGCACGCCTCGTGTACGGCGACCTCGACCGCACGCTGTCGGCATCAATCCAGCGCGCCTCCTGGTGGACGGCGACCTTCCCGTTGCATGTCAATCCATGCACGACAGCTTCTAACTCGAGACGACAACTCCATCCAAGGAGGACCAAAGAGATTGTGTGCTGCACTGCTGCCTGCAGCCTGCGTGAGCTTGTGCCTGGGTCGCGTGTGCTGTTGACCTGTTGTGTGTTGAGAGTTGAGAGTGCTGGCGGCGGGGTGGGATTGCAAAAGATCAGAGAAGCTAGCTAGGGCACCGTTGTGTTGTTTTTTTTTTTTGAGTGGAGGCACCGTTGTGTTATGTGCGTGTCTCTTCGTGTTTGTGCGGTTGGCTAGGTTCGATCGGGTGTGGCCGGCAGGCTGTGGGCTGGCCTGGCCGGCCCAATTAGGTTTACGAGTTGGATTGTTTCACAAGAAAAGGGAATTTTAGAGGATTTTAAATTGGCATTTAAACAACGCAAAAAAAATCCAAACTCTTGCTAGGATTAAAAATAAAATAAAAAACATTAAAATAGTATGGTTAATAAAATATTTTAAAGTTTCCTTTTTTTTTCCAAAACAACATGACGATCTTTTCTAACCCATTGCAACACATACACTTCCATGTCTACTGCGGGCAGTGAAAGGAATTTTGACGCCATGCCACTCATCTATGGAATAGGTTGATCGATGTCGGAATAATGTCATTGGGCGAGATAAAATAAAGTACCATTGCGATGCTACGACATGCCACAGAGTCTCAAAAATTGAAAATTCAAGACGGAGGCGGCGTTACTCCTGATCAGAAAAAATCTTACTCCCGCCGAATATTATTTTTATGTTTTGCGAGAATGTTGACCCGTTACAACGCACAGACACTTTGCTATATTATATAGTAGAGATAATTCAGTTGAAATCTCCAATAATTTTTATATAGGCCCGTTGCAACGCACGGGCATTTTGCTAGTACAAGTTAAGATTGTACAACAACAAAGTTATGCCATTCTATTTGTAAGGAAGTATGCATGTTTAGTATAAATTATATTTGTATATATTAGTTTATATCCTCACGGAGATTCTCCGACGACAGCTCCGTGAGCACGAGGCTCAGCGTGCCGATCTCAACGCAGACGGCCAGGACGCCATGGCCGGTGGCGCTCTTCAGGTCGACGACGAAGATGGGTCTCGCTGGTCTCCTTGGCCCCCGGGGTAACCCTGATGTCCTGGTCACTCTTCAGCCGTAACGACCAGCAGGTGCTCTAGGGTTACGTGTGCTGCTGAACAAGAATAGTAGAGCACCTTTGTTTTGCTTTGCGCTATCAGCTGCACCGAGTGCCATGCATATATTTACCTGGGGACTTATATAGACCTCGACCGATTCTTGATTGGACTTGCTGAGCCGACTCGGATTAGTTCTCGCCTGGTCAAACGGATTAGTCCGATTCCTACGTTTTTTTTTTAGCATAGTCCGATTCCTACTAGGCATATGTTGGCGTGGGCCTAGGCCTGGGCCTGGGCGTGGACTCTTCTCCGGCGGGCCAATGAGAGCGCACGGATCGCTGGCCCACTCTCCACCCTCTACCGAAAAGAACACGAAAGAAACAAAACAAAACGAAGCGGCGCTGTGCCGGCGTGCCGCTGTACCTACGGCAGTGCCCACGTGGACGGCACCTGAAGCAATCGACGACGACAACATCCGCCGGAGCTTCTGCTTGCTTGATGTGTGCTTGCCTAGACATCAATCAAGTCGGTCAGAAGCACACGACGTGTTTTTTCATGTAATAAAATTATGTGTGTTATACTAAACAGTGCGCAAATCCATTTCGAACAAAAAAAGTACTAGATCTAACAATAAATGACTATAAACATGTCCTAAATGTCAGAGCATGCTTGGTGAATTGGAAAAATAATGGTTCATAACCCCTCTTAAAAGGTGTCAAATTGCATAGAGAAATAGTTGAAC
This sequence comes from Poa pratensis, assembly GCA_947311845.1. Classification (NCBI taxonomy): domain Eukaryota; kingdom Viridiplantae; phylum Streptophyta; class Magnoliopsida; order Poales; family Poaceae; genus Poa; species Poa pratensis. The sequence continues at coordinate 15,208,582 of CAMZMU010000086.1, forward strand.
ATCTTCTGGAAAGGGTACAAGAATAGGACGTATTCTGGGGGAAGGACCTTTACTTTCCCCATGAGGGTAGGAAAATCATGACAATTTTTTCTGAAAGGCCAACGAAGCTCTGACGTCTAAATCGATCAATGCATGTGACCTCCAAAGATCTTAGCAATTGTCTTGATGTTTGAAAGGTCTATCATGTTTTTCACGTTTTATCGTCTCATTGAGTTGGCATTACTTTTAATGATGGTCATCGTAGGGACGCAGCAACGAGGAGCTTGCGACGCTCGGTACCCTACTCTCCTAACTACATTATCCATGCCGTGTTCTTTAACTATCTTTGCTTGTGGACCGTGATGATTATTGTTGGGCGTAGAACCAAAAAAAAATCTCAAGGATTCACAATCATGAAAGAAGAATCTTGATTTCTTTAGGGCAGGTACTAATTAAGTGCTATAGATTGGTGATTATTTTAGTGTCTTTAAGCCATACTGCTGGAATGAACCTCCATTGGTGCAAACAATAAATGTTATAGATATATTATTATCTTTTAATGGGAACCATTCTTGGGAAAATAGTACATTTAGATTCATCTTCAGAAATACAGTAATCCATAATTATTTTTTTTGTAAAATAGGAGTAGTTATATTCTACAGGCATGTAGAAACTGACTTGGTCATATCTTTTTTTATTTTATGCCTAGATAATCGACACATAGTATATTGTATTTATCTTACATTTTGGGTCGCACCAGGTGCAACACTTGCACACAAATTTATTTTTGCTAGCGCCGTCACACCTAAATTATTCACTAGAAACCAACATTAAGATATTAACCTGTAGTTTGATTGTACACTGTATGATATTTAAGAATATTTAAACACAAATACACACAAAATCCGCAATCTATATTTTATGAATTGTAGAAAAATAATTCAGCGAGGAATTTTGTTACCAACTGATTTTAAACTTAGCACAATGAAAATATGTTATAAAATGAAATACATTAAAATGGTAGAAAAAACTATAACTAATAGTTAGCAACACCACTACATGGTTTACAATGCCAACAAAGATATTATACAAGTTAAGATGGTACAAAATAAAATTATGTCATTTTGTTTCATCAAAACGTATAAAAGTTCATTACAAAATATATTTCTATACGTTTATATCCTTAGAACATAGATTGGGCTTGTTGGCCTCACTCGTCCGTGAGGCAGAGGGGCTCGCTCGCCTCCTTTAGCCCCGGGATTAACCAAATCCCATGTCCGCCCTGCAGCTGCAAGGACCAGCCGTGTTCAGCCATGTCGATGGCCATTATTCTCGGCTTTATGTTTTTTCCTTGACCGTTTCGTACGTGATGGCGAACAAGAGTACGCCTTGACCTTGCTAATTGCTTCGTGGTTCAGCCGTGCTTATATTGACTTGGGGATCGACTTGATTCGGATTTAGCCCCACCAAATGCATCTAGATTGTTCTCGACACCATACCGACCAATTAAGCGTGCCACTGATCAAGATTCAGACTCGGAGCAGCGCACCGATCGAGCTCTATACCTAGTTTTTCTATTTGTGGGCCCTATTAGATGGCAATTGGCAAGCCGGTTAGGAGCCAGTTCTTACTTGTAATACTTTATGCATATACGGAGTACTTATGTATTGTAGATACCCGAAAAAACCAACGAACGTCGCTCTCCTTCCAATTCCGAGGAAACGATGCTCACTGCTAACCTCGGTAGAGATACAGACACGTTGTATGTCAGCGGTTTTTTTTCTCTGGAGGAAATAGCCACATCTTCCATGTTGCATGGATGGTCCCACGCCTTAGGCACAGGCAAGCCCCGTCCTTTCCCTCAACTGGTGGGTGGGTGGGGCCGGCGACGGTGATGTGGTTATGGCAGCGGACCTTGGAGAGATGTCTGGGGGTGGCGGCGGACCGGTGGATGTCGAGATTTGATGAGGGAGGTGCGACAAGACAGCCGCGAGTTGTGATCACAGTAGTCTAGCCAACAATGGCTACGGGCAGGCTAAAAAAACAATGGCTATGGGGAGGCGGTGTCTTCTTCCATCTCTCCAATGGCTTCTCCCCTCTCTCTCGGAATCAGCCGTGGGCACATGTGACCGCAAGTTTTTTTTTACAGCACATTGCCAAAAGTTCAGCTGCACCACGGCTATATATCCTCAACAATTAGAGAAAGAAAGTAGACACAACAGCATAAGCGAACATACGAATTCGCCTTCAATTGAACGCAATAGTCAGAAAACGAAAGCAGACACCTCTCTCTCTCCCCCACCCCGAGCGGATAAGGCGAAAAGGAGGGCGACCAGCTCCCGTCCCCCGCCGACGGCCGGATCGGCGGTCTCCTCCCTCTCCGGGCGCCCGTGTGGTGGCGGGGAGTGGAGGGACCTCCGATCTGTGCCTTAGGCCTGTAGATAGTAGGGTTAGGGGTAGGGTTCCGGCCGGCGCTGCTTCGGTGGTGGTGGTGGCGGCGGTGTCGGGTTTGTGTGCTGGAGTTCGATCCCCACCTCGGCGCCGCTCCGCGGAGCGTCGCCGGCGAGTTCCAGGCGTGGTTCCCTCCCGGATCGGTGGATCCGGTGAGTTTTGGTGCTCTGAAGGCGGTCGCCGTGGCGGAGGTGGTGGCTGCCTTCGAGAGTTTTGGTCCCTCGCCCCCTCCTTCGCCTGGGTCTGGCTTCTCCTGGCCTGGCCTTGGGGGTGCTGGGGGTGCGGCGGAGTGGAGCTGGTGCTTGGCGTCGGCTGCCTCCTCTGCTTGTATAGGAGCGGCTTCTTCGGGATCTCGGAGCTCGTCGCCGTCGTCTTCATCGTCTTGCTCCTTCCTTCTCCGGCCGGCCGTGGTGGCGAGGGGAGTAGGTGGGGTCTTGGCGGTTCTTCGGTGGTGGCTCCGGTAGGCTTTTTTCGACCTCAGTGCAGGGTTTGGTGGTTGTTGGGTGGAAGCGGGGTGGAGGCGTCCTGGCTGTGTTCTTTCAACGTGCTTCAGTCCCGTTGCTTGCGGCGGGCGGCTCCTGCGGCCTTCGACATGAGAGGGGCGTCTCCTTCCCGGGGCTGGTGGTGGCCTGCGTTCTTCTTCTTCGGCTTCGTCGGCGTCGAGGTTCGGCTTCAGGCTCTTAGGTGGCTCAGCGTTTGGTCTGTGTTCTTCGACCTCGCTGTTGTGCTGGGTGTCGGGGCTTTGTTCGTTTGCGAATTCCTGTGCTTTCCCCTCTGTTGTATTCTGGGTTGAATTCGCAATGTTGATCCCTTCAAAAAAAAAAAACGATTTGTTACAGTAATACTATCACCAAATAAACCAAATAAAGTATAATCGACGACACAGTTTATCGGTACACGAATTCAACATGAATATATGAAGAACATGAAGAACGTCATCACATAGACAAAGGCAAAGATCCCCGAGACAGCTGCCCCCGTAGCCGCGCGCCCGCTCACCTCGCCGTCGGTACTCTCCTCGTCGTCACTGTCGTCGCAGTCGGAACTCATCGCGTCATCGTCGTCCGTCGTGTCCGTACCCTCACTCTCCTCCCCGTGGAGGTCGTTCTCCTCGTCCTCTTCTTCCGCCTTCTTCGTGTCCTGGGACGAAGGAGCAAGCACGAAACCCCGGAAGTAGACGTCGACTCCGTGGCCGCTGTCGGTGTCAGCATTGGCACCGGAGTCGCCTCCGTGCGGCGTCGCGTAACAACAGAACTCCTCATCCAGCAACACCGGGGTCCGTAGCACCGCGCGGGGCGTCTCGGCCGACAGCGACGCCAGTAGGAGGTCCCGCGTGCCGATCTGGACGCGGGCGTCCACGGCACCCTGGCCGGCGTCCGCCGGGTCGACGAGGAAGGCTTCGGTGACCCAGGCGGGCTCGCCGGCCCACGGGGTTTGCCTGTGCATGTCGCCCCCGCTCTCGGCCACCAGGCCCCAGCAGTATCCGACCCGCTGCTGCTGATCGATGGCCATGCTTGATCAAAGTCCCCGAGCACACAGCTGTTCTAATGTACGCGCTCCTCGTGAACGAGACCGAGAACTTGCTTTGTACGGAATACATCATGGGCGACTTGCCGGCTCCGACTTCTACTCTCAGATGAATCGTTTTACAAAATTACAATGAAGTCAACTGGTTTACTACGATAGCCGGATCAAACAGATTCAAACCGTCTTTGACACATACGCCTATATAAGGAATCGGACCTGGATAGTACTGCAGTACGCGTAATGGTAACTATCGATTTCCTTTTAGCAAGGGTCATTTTAGAGTACATCAAAGCATTTTGGACCGCTTATCCTAGGTGATCCGACGCTCCACATCCAATGTACTACACCGTTGGTTTCGGTAGTATATATATTTTTTTTTTGAAACCGGGCAGGAGGCTTGCCTTTTCAATGATATAGAAGAAGTGAATTGGCCAGTTTATAAGGAAAACTGGCCGAAAACCGGATACAACAAACGCAACACACCACGCCGGCCCGAGGCCACGCACCACACAAGTCGACGACCTAACCACCCAAGCAGCCAAGGCCGACACCTCACCCCTCAACGCAAAAGCGGAGGCGAAATCCGGAGCCGCTGCTCCGACATCCACGCTGGCCACGGGCCACGCACCACACAGGTCGACGACGAAACCGCCCAAGCAGGAAAGGCCGACACCCTCGCACCTCAACGCGACGAAGCGGAGGCGTGATCGGAGCCGCCGCTCCGACATCCACGCCGGCCCCAGGGCCGCGCACCACCTAGCCAAAGACGAGAAGATCGTCGCCGCTGACCACCAAAACATCCCCACGGGTCCCTCTGGCCGGCGAGCATCCAAGACGAGGCCCCAAGGGGAATACGACGCCCAAGCGCCACCCTCGCATCGGCGGTAGTATATTTAGGCGTGAGTGGCATTTTGGGCATTCCACTTCCCGCATCCTGTTTTTGTCTAATAAAAATAAGTAGAAGGACATAGTTGAAATTTCCCATGGTCATCTCCTTCCCGAGTCCGATGGAACTGGGTCACCATTCGTCTCCCTCCGCCTGCCCCCGTCCAGCATGGTGTCCCCCGTCAATGGCAGCGGGCCCTAGGATTCGGTGGCCGCCGGCCTCCTCCCTGCCCTACCCGAGGCTGCCTCACCAGCGAGGACACCCCCAAGCCCAAAATATCTAGTGTGGGATGTGTGCTGCCTCACCGGCCTGTATGCTGTCATCGCGTCGAGCCTAGGTGTTTGCGGCAGCACGGGGAGGACTCATGTGGTGGTAGATTACTCAGAAGTGGTAAAGCACGGCAACGAAAACCAGATTCTCAGCAATGACCGAGGAGCTGGACTGCAAAACCAGATGACTGTGTGCGAGAGGAAATTTGGTGCCGCGTGAAACCGTGCGACCTTTCTGCTTCTGTTATTCAGCTTATAAAGGGAACTACAAAGTTACAACCTCAGCCACGATGCGAACATGCCGTCCCATCTCACAGCCACTTCGTGCAGCTCACCACTAACTGAAACTTCAGCAAAAAACTAGCTAACTAACGAAGAACTAGTCTAACAGAGCACCGATCGCTGCCTGCTACATGTGCCGTAAATTATTCAGAAACAAAACTACGATAAGTAAAGGTGTGAGGTGAGTTTATGCTAACAAATGCGGACCGGCCGGATGACGGCAGCGGCGCCAAAAGGAGGCGAAGCGTGTGCGACAACGGCACAGGAGGTGATGCAGCACTGCAGGTGCCCTGGCCGCGAGCACCAGGGTGCGCGCTGTGCCAGTCCGCCTCTCAGTGGCGGGCCCAGGATTTTGAGGGTGTGTATTCAAAATTTCAAAGCGCGCAAAGAAAATTACAGTCTAAAGGGATGTATAATTATAGCATCACATATTCCTGTTGTATAATATATGTATAAAATATGACAGAATATTTGACACAATAATATGAGCATAGTATCATATATTTCTAAAACAAGTCACAACTTGAAATTGTTGAAATCATATAGGTGCCAACTTTTAGCATATTATAAAGACGCAACATCTGAATAAGAGGACAGAAAATACCTAAATGATATATAGGAAAGCTTACAAATTACAAATTATAGGATACAGAATAACCTTCGAACGCTTTAAGGCTTGAAAACTAGTGATGATGTCCTCCACATTAAATTGCAAGAAGAATTCCCGAGGCAAAGATTTGGGGACGACCGGTAACTAGGGAATGCACGATATTTTAAATCAATCAGGAGGACGAGCCGTCTGTCGCTAGGCTAGGCTATGCAATTAGGCTGTGCTGAGAGATCGTGCTAGTTGGGCTAATCTGATAATTGGGCCTCATAGAGGATGGAGCGATAGAGGAATGGTCCCCTGTGGAGGAAGGACGTGGTCTCGTGGCCCAACTATCACTTGTTTCCGTATTTTTCACATATATGTGTATTAGACACTGTATAAACCTATTTTCTGTTCAAATATTTTGGGTATTCAACTGAATACCCTTGAATTGAAGTGGGCCCGCCCCTGCCGCCTCTGTCCGGCAGCGGTACGGCCACGCTCACAGTCCCGCCGCCACCGGAGGACGGGCCGGCGCTCGTCAGGTCCATGAGCGTGTCCGGCACTCCGGCCTGCTCCTACAGCGGGTGATCAAGAAGAAGCCGTCCGGCGAGGCGTCCATCTTTGAGGAGGACGTCCGATCAAGAAGAAGCTGGTGTTCGTGAGTTCAGGGAGTGCGGTGCAGGCCGACCGTGACGCCAACAAAAACAGAGTAATTAATTAAGCGCAACACCAGCCCAATCGGTTAATTAGGATCAGGTCCTCGGCCAGATGTGGCACAATCAATTACAGCCATTGGATCTTACATATATACTACACACTAATTGTGTAGTACGATGCACCATAAAATTTGTCTTTAGCAAGGACTCTTTGTCTACTCTTGTGAGGGAGTTAGTGGCTGCCATCTTAGGCTTATTGCTGTTTCCCACGACTTGATTGAAAATCCTATTTGGTTCTTTTCTTTTTTGCCTACGTGGAGTCGCTAGGGCGAACCAAGCCGAGTAAGCTAGTACTCCATCCATTCTAAATTAGACGACTTCTATTTGTCCAAATGAGGATGTATCTACACTTATAACATGTCTAGATACATACACATATGGTTAAATGGAAGTCATCTAATTTAGAACGGAGGGAGTATAAGATTTATCGAGGCACCTCAACGTGTCACTCTACACGTCTTGCTCGTGGAAGGCCTCCATAGAGTTGCTCATTTGGCCAGGCTTCTGATGAAAGGACATTGGTGAGCACTCAGAGCTGCTTCAGAATTGTTGGCCATGAACACTGAAATTATATATCTCAAATCATGTAGTCATGTGTTTCAGGTTCGACCATCATGAATGTTTTTTGTGCTTGTTCAGATATCTATGTGTGAAAATAGATACCAGCAAATTCTATTGATTGTCAGATTTGGAATAATATGTTACCATTAGCTTTTGTCTTGATTTTTTCAGATGATTGTTCGTGTTTTAATTAGCTCTTCAATCATGTTTTTTCTGCTTGACAGGTGATAGTTTTCTGCAAACTATTTGATAGATATCAAAAAAAAAAAATAGCATATCATTTTGGCTGTTTGCGGACATGACATGACGTTGTCTGGCACCCGCTCCCCCCCCCCCCCCCCCCCATGTTTGGAGACCTCGCTCGGGGGGGGGGGGGGGGGCTGCCAGACAGTTAGGTGTGGCTGCTTTTTCTGTCCGGCACCCCATTGAACGTTTAGGGGGGCGTTTTGGGGTGCTGATGGAGATGCTCTTATACGGATTAGTTGTTGGAACAGATGGAGTACAACCGACATACACATTTGCGGTATCGTCCGAGAAAACAAGAACTAGAAGTGGGAAGAAGACCTTTTTAATATGATGATCAAAATGATTGTTAACAATTTAAAAAATATCCCAAGCGCTGCTAATCAATTAATTTGATTTTTTTGGGCCGGCCAGCCTCACAATCATTTCTCGGGCCAAACAGGTAGTCCCATTAAAATTCATGCGCTAATTCGTGAGAGCATTTTCTGGCTGTAAAACCAGTGCCCAGAATTTAGTGTCTGATATCGGATAACCTTGATTCCGTACAAAATCAAACACTTTCGGAGCGGGATGTCTGAACTTCAGAGTTCTCTTTCATAATCTTAAATCTGACCAGGTAATACAGACCATAAATCCGTAACATATGTACAATAAGCATGAACACCGGTATCCCCAGGATTTTTTTTTTGGCGAAACATGGAGAATTACCAACAAAGAGAACATAAGAACATACTGCACAGCTGAACATACAATTTCCCTTTTGATAGATTAACCGACTGATTAGTGACTGCAATATCTTCGAATCAAATTTACTTGAAAATGGGCAGTTCATCCATAGACGAAATCGTCATTACATCAGCAATCTGAAGAAAGCTATGATATAAGTAAACAAGAATAAACCTAAGAATGTTCTTGCTGCAACCTGTCTGAAGTTCTGAACGTCTTTGGCGTTGCCGCCGGCGCTGCTCTCCCTGGCCACGTCTCGGTCGACCTCGCCGTCACTTTCCTCAACCACCTCATACTCCTCGCCGATCTTGTCATCGTCATCCTCCGAACTCACGGCCTCTTCGTCCTCATCTTCCTCCTCCGACTCCTCGTCCGTATCCGGGTACGGCACAAGCATGAAACCCTCGAACTGGACGACGAGCGCATCCTCGTCCGTGTGGTGTCGGCGTCGCCTCCCGGGCGCGCCGCCACGTGCAGGCAAAACCCCTCGTCTAACACCACCGGGTTCTCCAGCTTCACGTCCGTAATCTCCGACGACAGCTCCGCCAGCGTGATCTTCCGCGTGCCCATCTCGACCCAGGCGGCCACGACGCCCTGGCCGGCGGCGCTCTCCGGGTCGACGAGGAAGACGTGGGTGACCACGAAGGGCTCGTCCTCCCACGGGATTAGTGTAAGCGCATTGCCTCTCTGGAGCTGCCTGTTCCAGCTGCCGTATTCGAACAGCTGCTCATCCATGTCCATGGCCATGCTTGATCGATCGCCCGAGTTGCAATTGCACTATTATGTCTCGACTTATTCTCCTTTCTTGCTCGTGAACCAGAACTCGTTTGGTTTGTTCATAGGCCTCCGGGGTCTTGTGTTCTTATATTGGTTGGGGGCCCTAGCCGATTCCAAGTTGTACTCATGAAAGAGGGTGATTCGCACTCGTGAACCAAACTGATTCTGATCGTCTTTGAGAGATACTGATTGGGATTTGGTATTCGACTCGAAGTCGGAGCTAGGAATCCCTAACGAGCTAGGCCTAGGCGTCGTTCAGACGACGATGCAACGCACGTATCCGTTGAAAGCCGTCAGGTGCGAACCTGCATCATAGTTGGATAAAAAATTGCCTTCTATGGTGCGTTTCAGGTAAGGGATGAAGAAGGAATTGCTGGAACCGTTACATCTTGGTAGTGGGCTTGATGTTGGCCTTCTTTTCTTATGTTAGTTTGGGTCTTTCTCTCCTACTAGTTGGCATGTACGTGCAACGCACGTTTTCACAGTTATAGGAGAGACAATTTACAAGTAGAAAAAAATACCGTACCAAAGTCTATGTGGATTAATTTTCTTGTGTCTATGTGGATTAATTTTCTTGGTGCAATCTGCTGGCCATAGAAAAACATTGTAAGCAAGCTAGAACTACTGCTTGCAGAGCAGTGTTAATGTGGAATAAAACGTTCTTGAGTTTTAACACATCTTCCCAGTTTGTACCTTTTTCCACATATCTGATAAAGGAATGGGGCTAACTATACTATACGAATAGAATGACAAAATTTGCATCAACTTGGTTTTAGAAAAATGTAGATCAAGATTAAGGAGTGTCATAAATAAAATCAAACAAAATTAGAGCTCCATGTAAAGATAAGGATTAAGGATTCACAGTGATTCCATGTACCTATTTTTCTACGGAAATGCTCCATATATCTTTTTTAAGTGGTACCACATAACAAAAAATTACAAAGGATACCTTTTTCTTTAGTAGAAGAGGAAAAAATCCCAATCAATCATTCCTTCCTCTAGCTATTTAGGTTGACATGCTAATATCAGATGCATCCTCATCATGGAGAATTATACACTGCACGCATGCAGGTTGGAATAGACAAAGAAGAAAACATACACATACATTATATGTCACGGATAGTCTTATATTGGTTCGTGGCATATTGGTTATTCAGTCACAAGGACATCAGTAAGTTGAAAATGAATGCATCAATGCCACTGATAGTAGAAAAACAAAATTGAAATGTTTCTACAAGGAAGTGGAAAAAGAAGTGGAAATTCGCAAAAAAAAAGGAAGTGGAAAAACAAACCATACCTTAATGCCCCAGATCTATGAGATATCCATCGTAATGAAGGGTGACATAAAAATTAAATGGAACTCTCTGATTATTTATCAATCGTCTTTCCAGTTCCTTCTGTATGGCAGCAAGCCAGCAAGCATGATCCAGTACCACTGACTGCAAGGAAAACAAATGTCCTCATCAACCATATAGTCAGATAGACACGTATCAGACTGCTATATAAGAAAACATTCTGCTAGCATGATAATATAAATCTAAGTCGCATAGATGGCAAAAAACTACATCTGCAGCACTTCTACAAATGGCTAGCTATGTCCAGAGTGGATTGGCTACCAAAAAGTTTGAACAGATATTCACTTACGTTCGTCAATTTTCTACAGATCACATCCTTGATTCCTTGTGATCCATAAATCTTATCCAAAATGAAAAACAAATTGCCCTGAACACACCAAATCGAACAAAAACAACAAAGCCAAAAACACATATATAGATGAAGTGATTCTAAATTTCTAATGTGTATCAGCACTGTTGTTTTTCTTAGTTCAGACAAAAACTGAAATAAGTCAGTACCGTCAGACCATGTCCTCGAGCAGCAGGAAGAAGTTGAGCTGGGGACGGGCGTCCGGCGGGACTCTGTCGTTGAGGAGCTGGAAGACGTCCAGCCCAGCACGGGCGGCCGAAGGGTGCAGGGAACATGACAGCGGACGGAAAGGTGCAGAGGTGCAGGTCACAGCACGGGTGGGCAGGCTCGCGTCCAGGGCGGCCTCCTAGAGAAGGCTTGCGCGCAGGCGGCAGGAGGGCTGCGTGCAAGGCAGCGGCAAAAGCCGGTGGCCGGCCGCACGACGGCGATGTGGCGGGGTAAGGGAGAGCCGCGGCGTGAGGGGGATGGTTTGGAAACAATAAAATCGGAGCAGGAACGACGGGATTCTCGGTGACGACCACTGCGACGACCAAGACAGACTTGTCACGGTGGCTCCTCCCATCGCCATCGTCCGCGCATCCAGCCAGCTCCTGCCCGGCCGTCCGCGTGATCGCCCAGTGCCCTCAACCGCTCGCCTCCATGGCCGCCTGAGTGCCCTCGAGCGCTCACGTCGACGTCGCCGAGGCCGTGCACCTAGCCAGCTCATGCTTGGCCGGTAGCTCTCGCTCGTGCCCTCGACCGCTCGCCTCCCCGGCTGCCTCCGTCCCCGTCGCTGTCGTCGTGGCCATGCATCCGGCAAGCTTCCGATGGCAATCTTGTAATTATCACAAAACTGAAAAGGTTTGGAGCGATCTAGGACATTGATCAAATTGAACGGTTTAAATTTAATGTATCAACGCAGCACAACACATGTTTGCTCTTTTAATAGTACTACTATCAATTATTTGCACAATGCTTTCATCTAGAATGGTTGATTGTTGAAAAAATAATAATTTTTGTATTCGTAACATTCACGTGTAACAGTTGACATTATTTATATCCCTTTTAGGAGTATTAAAATGCTTCCATATATTGCAAGAACGTTAAGGTAAAATTCAAAATTTGAATACATTACTATAACATCAATCATCACACTCAGTGGCTCACAAAATGTCCGGTAAAATAAGTCCGCCGCACGAGTTGGCATTCGACGACACCATATTGTATTGTCTTCAATTAACCTAGAAAACACATCATCAATAAGCTGTCAACATAAACTGACTTGGCCATTCATTGCAAATTTGAACAATGTCTAACAAAACATGTGTTCCAAGCCGTAGGTTATAGAAGGAAAATATTTCTTCTTCTCGGTGCCAATTTTCCGAGATGTGTATATCACAATAGAAAATAAATTACATCAACAAGAATATTATAAATGAGAATGATTCATAATATTTGGTAGATGTTTGGATTGTTTATTACTGGAATTTCTGCCATAATATCAGAAGTACAAAAGGCAGTAAACATGATTAACAAAAGAGTGTAAACGAAATAGTGTTTATTTAGCCAAAGAGAAGCCGAGGACGTCGTCGAGCGAGGTGCCGGCCACGGTCCAAAGTCACAGAAGCAAATATCCCGAGTGGCCGAGGTTCCAACTCGTGCACATACATCCATCAAGTATAAACACATTCAACATCGATTGAGCTCCACCACACTTGTGTCAACAATCGTTGCAAATTGTAACCAACAGACAATAGACAGTTGTGATGATGCGTGTACTGCTCATCAGCCAAGTTTGGTTCAGAATCTCACATCCTCACAAGAAGATGTATCATGAGCAGATGGAGATGGTGCCATCCCCGTTGGGCGAACAAGAGCAAGGAATAATGGTAACTCAAGATGAGGATGATATGGACCTGGACAGCCAGTGAGCGAAGATATGAGATACAATGGCTGCTTTTTATTTAAGGTGATTGGGTTATTATTTATGGTGCATCCAGTATGGCGATTGTAAAGGAAGACTGTTTGTATGCTTTTGCTAGAGAACAATTACTTGGAAAAATCTGTTAGTCTCGGTGTGTCTTGTGAATGTCTGATCTTGGCATCCAACCCAAGGTATGTGCTGAAGTCGGGCCAGCTTGTGCTTCAATTGCAATGGTACGAATCACTTTGCCTCTGGATGTTCAGACACAGAAGCGAACAGAAAAAGAGCCCGGAACCAAAAATGCAGGCAAACTATATCAGTCGCTTGTTTACTTTAGGATTTGCATATGGCACCTACAAGATCAAGTTTCAGATCGAGATGAAAATTTCAGCTCAGCTGAAAGATACAGGACAGCAGGGACTACAATTACTCGAATCCCATGAATATCCCAATCCATTTGCCATTCTGCCGGCGCTGTCGCTGCGGGGGCTGGGAGCATGACCTCCCCGCTCGTCGTCGCCACCCGCGCCGGCCTCTGCTGCCTCGCCGGTGACAGAGGACGCCCCACACTGGCACTCGCCAGCCTTGGTGCCAGAGATGCTGGTGGCCTCATGTAGCTGGCCGAGACGGCCAGACCGGGCTAGCTGAGGATGGAGGTGCGAGACGGGGCTAGCTGAGGACGGAGGTGCCACCGTGCGAGCTCGCGATGTGTCAGGGGTGGAGAGGCCAACGGCGGGCAGCCGCCTCGTCGCCCTTCAGGCCGGACCCGACCGCAGGGCAGCCAGGATTTGAGAGGAATCGTGCCGCTGACGACGCCGTACAAGGAATCATGGCCGTGCCGTTGCCCCCGGCCGTGAAGTCCCGCACGCACGCCACGCAGTCATCGTAATCCAGGTACCGCGGCACTGGTACAGCCCGTACGCCGCTGAAGCGCCGTCCCCCGCCATGCCGTTGCCCGAAGCTGCTGTACGTTTTGCGGTGGCAATAATGCAGAACGTTTTGTTTTTAGCGGTGGCAAATCATGTAATTATCATGAAACGAAAAGATGTGTTGAGTTGTCAAACATTGAAGCAATCTGGACCGCTGACCAAATATTAAAGAGTTCAGATTTAATGTATCAACACAAGTTTGCTCTTTTAATATTAGTATAGACTAGTGGCCGTGCACGTGCAACGCACGTCTGATAATTTATTATAATATAAACACGTCTTTGAATCTATATTTGTTTCATTAAGTTATTTTAAAATGGCAGTTAAATTTGTTTCATGATACAAAATTGAAATCGGACCAAATACCTCCCGTGAAGTACTCCACTGTCTCGTTCCAGCTAGCAATGGTGATATAGAAAGAGGGTGTTTGTTGTTTTTGGTGATTGTTGATATAATTTATCTTTTGATCTATTGTGAAACATATGTAAAGTACAAAGAAAAGAGCATAATAACCTATCAAAATAAATAATGTAATCAATTATGATTAATGGAATGAAAAATACTCAGACCATGTATATAGTTTATATTTGTTTCCCATTGTAATAGCAGTTAGCCCCGTTTGATTTACATATTAAAAACATAAAATAATGTGGACATTTATAAGAATTGGGTTAGTTTATTTTTAGCAAAGGAATTTGGCTAGGTAAATAATCCAGTTGGAACAACCAAGCCTAGCAGGAGGAACACGTTTAGTTGAAGTAACAATTGTCCTACCACTGCATGTCTCTCTATGTTCTTCTCCATTACCTTTGAACGCGCTATTCGTTCTTAATCCCTTGCTCTCTCCTCTTTTCCTACCATCTCAATACTTCCATGCCCGGCAAGCCGAGCTTGCGCCGGTCGGCCTCCACGCCCGCGGTCATGAGCACCTCACTCGGCTCCCCCTACTGTCGCCTCCCCGCGTTCCTCTGTCGCCTCGCCATTAAGTTCCTGCCTCGACGGCCTTGTGCCGCCCATGTCCTACCTCCTTCACCGGCCTTCATCTCCGGTCGCCGAAGAGCCCGAGGATGCACTCGAACTCGGCATGCTCGCTGGCATCCTAGCGCTCAGAGACGCGGGCCTCATTTTCATCGAATAGGCAGCCGTGGCAAGCTCCACATCACCGACGTCCTCCTCCCGCAGTACAAATGTACATGCTGATAAAATCGGAGAACTCTGAATTAGCTGATCTCTTCCTATATGTGTTATTATATCTTGCCTCATAATTTTTTTCCTTGTTCCTTTCAGTGTTTGCCCATTCTAGTTGCCGTCTTGCTTTGCTATTCAATAAGTAACACTGGTATACTGGTATTCAACCACATTTTAGATCATTTGCACGCCTTTCAAAAAAGTAATATATCAGCTATGATTAATTTGGTTGGACCAGCATTGCATTTGAACACCTTTCTTCCAAAAATAAGTTGCATGTTGCAGTAACATGAGCATACAGCTATGGAGTCAAAAGGAAACCAAAAAAATGTTCAGAGATGCATAACACATCAAAAGAAAATTTAAAAATATTCAGATTTACCATGGGTCCATGGCATTGAGCCATCGACCGTAGTCTTGACCTGAATCTGTTCATGTGAAAACCTTGGGAAGCCCAGCTCTAGCTAGCTAGGAGCCGTCGTGTAGCCGCGGGGAGTGGAGGACGATGCCAGCGTGCTGCAGCACGTCTGGGACGTCCAAGATGACGTCCTGCACGGTGTTGCCCTGCAGCGGCGCAAGAAACACTTTCGAAATACGGAATATGAATTACTTCATTGCTCGAAGCATATACATAATAGCAGTTTACGAATCTGCAACTTAATCAATAGTTTTTCCTCCATGACATTATTTTTTGTTAGCAGTTGTTGCAAGTCTACATACACTAAGATATATCAAGCCTATAAAAGTGGTGGCAAGTCACACGTCGCAAAATTCTTCTGTTGCCTTTCTACAAAACACATACAGTGCAACAAAAAGAAAATTCTAGCCTGATTTAGATACGTAGATAATTCTACGCATATATTAATTGTACTTATGCAATTCGTGAATTCTGCATGTGAACCATTTGAAATAATCGTCCAAAAGTTATAAAAAATCTTAATACTTTAGGTTTTAAAAAGTCTTAATATACTCGTATAAAAATTCTTAGAAATCTTCACAAAAACACTAATTTTTTTACTGACATTACAGCTTAACGTCCAAAAAAGGACTTGACTTAACCTCTTCACTCTCTCTCTCTCTGTGTCGTCACTCATTCCCCTGCTTTCTCACCGACGGTCAAAACAAGGGCACTCCCTTGCCTAAGCGAAGCACCAGCGGCACTACATCCAATCCATCTTCTTCCATTGCGCTGGATCCTGCGTGGCTGCGTGCCCGCGTGGCCGCGGCTTCTTCTTCCGACTAAGTGCCACTCCAGCACAGCGCCTCTCTCTCCCTGAGGACCCTGAGCTCATCAGGGATTAGCAGAGATCAGGCGGCGATTCTTGCAGCACGCCCCCTACCCAGCGTTCTGCACGGACGGAGGCGTACCAATTAGGAAATTCTTCTGGAGTTGATGGTTGACGCCCTTCATCTCTTCTACCACGGTTGCTGGTGTTTGCTACGCCCACCATCCATTGGTAAGATCAAGATTTCATCTCCACTGTTAATAAATATTTATCTTTCATATTGAAGTCATTGGCCACAATACAGTGAGCATGCTCATCCGTAATAAGATGAAGCACGTGCTCTGTGAGGTGATGGCCTGGATTAATTTTTGTTGTTGGTTCGGTTCATTAATTCATTTCGTTGCTATACTAAAATCGACAAGAAGTTTCGTTTTGTTGCTATACTAAAATCGACAAGAAGTTTTGTTGATAGCAACTTTGACCCCCTGTTTTGACACTCCTTTTACCCTTTTTCTGTTTAGGAAATGATTTGATTGTTGTGCTGGAGTGAATTATCTAACGCAAGGCCAAAGCACTCAATAGATTTTGCTTTCCTGGAGTATTTCGTTTATGGATTTTGCAACTACATCCAGTTTATTTGTGCAGAGGACCCGCACATACGCGTCAGGACTTGGCCTGGCTGCGGCGACCTGAACTCCTGGAGATAGCCAGATAGGGGGCGAGCGCCTAGTCTGCGTGTTCCTGGTAAGGACGTGCGAGGTCCTGGTATCTGGGCGACGTCGGGTAGAGCCGGCGAGGTTCTGCGCGGGGGCTGGAGGCTGCCCGCCCCCAACCAGCCCCGACGCCACTCCAGTCCGCCCCCGGCCGCGGCGCTACAAGTCGATCCGCCGCGGGAATCGACAAATCCGGCGGCGGCGCGTGGGCCAGCGGGATAGGCGTCGCTGCGCCCGTGAAGAACTTGTGTGCGGTGGGGAGCTCTCGTCGGATTGTGAAACGAACCGAAACAAACCTTTTCTTTTTTTGCCGATGGCAGTGCCCTGTAATTTACACGAAATTGAAAAGCTGTGTTGAGTTGTCAAACATTGGAGCGATCTGGAGCGTTGATCGGATATTGAACGGGTTCAATTTAATGTATCCCGAACATGTTTGCTTTTTTAATAATAAGTATAGATAAACACGTCTTTGAATCTATATTTGTTTCATTAAGTTATTTTACCATGGCAGTTAAATTTGTTTCATGATACAAAATTGAAATCGGACCAAATACCTCCCGTGAAGTACTCCACTCTCTCGTTCCAATTAGCAATGGTGATATAGAAAGAGGGTGTTTGTTGTTTTTGGTGATTGTTGATATAATTTATCTTTTGATCTCTTGTGAAACATATGTAAAGTACACAGAAAAGAGCATAATAACCTATCAAAATAAATAATGTAATCAATTATGATTAATGGAATGAAAAATACTCAGACCATGTATATAGTTTATATTTGTTTCCCATTGTAATAGCAGTTAGTCCCATTTGATTTACATATTAAAAACATAAAATAATGTGGACATTTATAAGAATTGGGTTAGTTTATTTTTAGCAAAGGAATTTGGCTAGGTAAATAATCCAGTTGGAACAACCAAGCCTAGCAGGAGGAACACGCTTTAGTTGAAGTAACAATTGTCCTACCACTGCATGTCTCTCTATGTTCTTCTCCATTACCTTTGAACGCGCTATTCGTTCTTAATCCCTTGCTCTCTCCTCCTTTCCTACCGTCTCAATGCTTCCATGCCCGGCAAGCCGAGCTTGCGCCGGTCGGCCTCCACGCCCACGGTCATGAGCACCTCACTCGGCTCCCCCTACTGTCGCCTCCCCGCGTTCCTCTGTCGCCTCGCCATTATGCTCCTGCCTCGACGGCCTTGTGCCGCCCATGTCCTACCTCCTTCACCGGCCTTCATCTCCGGTCGCCGAAGAGCCCGAGGATGCACTCGAACTCGGCATGCTCGCTGGCATCCTAGCGCTCAGAGACGCGGGCCTCATTTTCATCGAATAGGCAGCCGTGGCAGGCTCCACATCACCGACGTCCTCCTCCCGCAGTACAAATGTACATGCTGATAAAATCGGAGAACTCTGAATTAGCTGATCTCTTCCTATATGTGTTATTATATCTTGCCTTGTAATTTTTTCCTTGTTCCTTTCAGTGTTTGCCCATTCTAGTTGCCGTCTTGCTTTGCTATTCAATAAGTAACACCGGTATAGTGGTATTCAACCACATTTTAGATCATTTGCACGCCTTTCAAAAAAGTAATATATCAGCTATGATTAATTTGGTTGGACCAGCATTGCATTTGAACACCTTTCTTCCAAAAATAAGTTGCATGTTGCAGTAACATGAGCATACAGCTATGGAGTCAAAAGGAAACCAAAAAAATGTTCAGAGATACATAACACATCAAAAGAAAAATTAAAAATATTCAGATTTACCATGGGTCCATGGTATCGAGCCATCGACCGTAGTCTTGACCTGAATCTGTTCATGTGAAAACCTTGGGAAGCCCAGCTCTAGCTAGCTAGGAGCCGTCGTGTAGCCGCGGGGAGTGGAGGACGATGCCATCGTGCTGCAGCACGTCTGGGACGTCCAGGATGACGTCCTGCACGGTGTTGCCCTGCAACGGCGCAAGAAACACTTTCGAAATACGGAGTATGAATTACTGCATTGCTCGAAGCATATACAGAATAGCAGTTTAGGAATCTGCAACTTAATCAATAGTTTTTCCTCCATGACATTATTTTTTGTTAGTAGTTGTTGCAAGTCTCCATACACTAAGATATATCAAGCCTATAAAAGTGGTGGCAAGTCACACGTTGCAAAATTATTTTGTTGCCTTTCTACACAACACATACAGTGCAACAAAAAAAAATTCTAGCCTGATTTAGATACGTAGATAATTCTACGCATATATTAATTGTACTTATGCAATTCGTGAATTCTGCATGTGAACCATTTGAAATAATCGTCCAAAAGTTATAAAAAATCTTAATACTTTAGGTTTTAAAAAGTCTTAATATACTCGTATAAAAATTCTTAGAAATCTTCACAAAAACACTAATTTTTTTATAGACATTATAGCTTAACGTCCAAAAAAAGGACTTGACTTAACCTCTGCACTCTCTCTCTGTGTCGTCGCTCATTCCCCTGCTTTCTCACCGACGGTCAAAACAAGGGCACTCCCTTGCCTAAGCGAAGCACCAGCGGCACTACATCCAATCCATCTTCTTCCATTGCGCTGGATTCAGCGTGGCTGCGTGCCCGCGTGGCCGCGGCTTCTTCCGACTCAGTGCCACTCCAGCACAGCGCCTCTCTCTCCCTGAGGACCCTGAGCTCATCAGGGATTAGCAGAGATCAGGCGGCGATTCTTGCAGCAGGCCCCCTACCCAGCGTTCTGCACGGACGGAGGCGTACCAATTAGGAAATTCTTCTGGAGTTGATGGTTGACGTCCTTCATCTCTTCTACCACGGTTGCTGGTGTTTGCAACGCCCACCATCCATTGGTAAGATCAAGATTTCATCTCCACTGTTAATAAATATTTATCTTTCATATTGAAGTCATTGGCCACAATACAGTGAGCATGCTCATCCGTAATAAGATGAAGCACGTGCTCTGTGAGGTGATGGCCTGAATTAATTTTTGTTGTTGGTTCGGTTCATTAATTCATTTCGTTGCTATAATAAAACCGACAAGAAGTTTCATTTCGTTGCTATACTAAAATCGACAAGAAGTTTTGTAGATAGCAACTTTGACCCCCTGTTTTGACACTCCTTTACCTTTTTTCTGTTTAGGAAATGATTTGATTGTTGTGCTGGAGTGAATTATCTAACGCAAGGCCGAAGCACTCAATAGATTTTGCTTTCCTGGAGTATTTCGTTTATGGATTTTGCAACTACATCCAGTTTATTTGTGCAGAGGACCCGCGCATACGCGTCAGGACTTGGCCTGGCTGCGGCGACCTGAACTCCTGGAGATAGCCAGATAGGGGGCGAGCTCCTGGTCTGCGTGTTCCTGGTATCTGGGCGAGGTCGGGTAGAGACGGGCGAGGTCCTGGTAGGCGAGGTCGGGTAGAGAGGAGGCCGGAGGAGAGATAGCTTATGCGCGGGGGCTGGAGGCTGCCCGCCCCCAACCAGCCCCGACGCCACTCCAGTCCGCCCCCGGCCGCGGCGCTACAAGTCGACCCGCCGCGGGAATCGACAAATCCGGCGGCGGCGCGTGGGCCAGCAAGCTAGGCGTCGCTGCGCCCGTGAAGAACTTGTGTGCGGTGGGGAGCTCTCGTCGGATTGTGAAACGAACCGAAACAAACCTTTTCTTTTTTTGCCGGTGGCAATGTCCTGTAATTTACACGAAATTGAAAAGCTGTGTTGAGTTGTCAAACATTGGAACGATCTGGAGCGTTGATCGGATATTGAACGGGTTCAATTTAATGTATCCCGAACATGTTTGTTCTTTTAATAGTACTAGTAATGTTGTATGTGCAACGCACGTTGTCCCAAATACATAACTTAACACATGATCTATCAAATGCAAGACTCCTAAACTTGATCCACCCAAGGTGAAGCAGAGAGGATTCGTCCAGGAGTACGTGCAGACGGTGGTCTGCACTGGTGACAGCTGGAAGATGGTGCACCTTGTGGTGGGTTCGTGGTTGAAGGCGGATGGTTCTGGTTCCCTACTCCGACATCGTCGTGCGTGGGTGCCAGTGCTGAAGTTCGATGGCGTGTCCGGGGACATGCTGCCCCGGTCTGATTCTTTCAACGGCAATGGTTTGTCCTATGGCAAACTACATTGGAGGTCCGAAAAGCTGATGATCAGCGATGGAGCCGCGTCGAGCTCGGGTGAAGAGGTGGTCTGTCTATTTTTCCCTTGGTGGCTGCTACGGTGGTGCCGAAAAAGATGGATAGGCGTTGGTTTGTCACATAGGTTTATCCTATCTTTCCAGATCTGTAAGATCGGTGTATACGTACTTTGTATCTCACCTTTTATTTATCAATGAGAATCGTATTACCATGCAAAAAAAAAAAAACTTGATCCACCCAAATAGAAGGTGTCACCCAGGATTCTCATACTTTCATGTTGGTTGCTTAAGCAAAACTTCATATAAGAACTACAATAAAAGAAAATGCATAATTGGCATGTCCAAGTTAGCATAAGTGCAGATTATCTAACTCTAGTTAGATTGCTTTTGCAAAACTTAATGTAATAAAACTGAAAATACAGGTGTGGTACATGGATTTCGGAGTCTAATGTGGCCTTACATCCTGAATATGAATTCAGCTACTATAGTTCGCTGGTTTATTATTACTGGGTTACGGAAAAGGACGAAAGTTAGAGCGTCTACTTTTGTTCAGCTAAATATGAATTCATTCCAAAATTCAGAACTTCTAACCAGTGAATACCATGGATAATAATTAGTTTAAATGTTTAATGCAGCATACATCAAAGGAAATATGAGCTCACTATAAGTTTTAAACTATGGAAGGCACTTACCAGCAACTTGTTATAAAATATTTCCTTATCCTTCTATAATAAGTTAGCATGTGTATGACTGCATATCACAGCAGCAGTGAAGCTCAACTTTCAGAGTTCCCTAAGGTACGTCCAATATTTCAGATGTTCAGCAACAGTTCAAATCACCTTTGTAAAATCTTGAAGCCAACTTTTTTGACACCAGGCCAAGGAGACAGGATGCACGATTCAGTTATTTATCAAAATACGGTAGCCAAAACACTAATCATTTTCAACGTAGAAATCCATTAATTAGAGATGTAAACAAACGGCTTAGAGCATGCCGCTGTGCAACTGTTTATTTTTCAGAACTCTATTCTCCTGAACTAAGACATGTCCTCCAGTCCAAGCTACATCATCTTAACTAAATTTACTTTTTAGATTACGGAAAACAATCCCGATGGTGTGGCCGAGCGCGACGGAGAGTGCCATCTCCTTTGGCTCCGTGCTCCTGCAACGACATCACAACAGCATAAGATTGTTGTACCGGAACGAACATAGAGCGCAATCAGAACCGGGCAATCTGACCTGACCTACCTCTGGATCACCTGCATCATGGGGTCACTGGGCTTGAGTCACGCGAGAACCACCACCATTTTTCATTCCCCTTCGCGCGCGACGCGAGCAGCGAAAAGCGCGTTTTCCGGCGAGGGTGGATCCGAACGGGGTTTACCGATGGAAGAACCAGGAGGAGAGTAGTGCAGGGACGGCAGGCTTGGCTCGCCTGGTATCCTGCAGTGCGCCGGCGCTGGCACGCTCGTGTGGTGGCGTGCAGCGCGGCGGCGGCGGAGGATAAGGCTGCGTGAAGGGTGGCAGCAGCGTGCAGCTCGGCTGCGGCGGAGAGCAGTGCGGCGGCAGCGTGTAGCGCGGCGGCGGAGGGCAGGGGTCGTGAGATGGATTGATTAAAAAAAGGGCTGCGCGAGGGGATTCATTAGCGGGGACTGATTAGCGTTGTCCGTTCCGGGGTGATGAGCCGGCAAACACGGGTTAACTGTGAAGCGTTGGATAAACAGATCGTATGTTCCAGATGTGTTGGATCGGACCCTCTCGTTGGATCTATTAACAATGGCAACTCCTGTAATTACCACAAAGTTGAAATAAAACGAACCGGTACCATGGCATTAACAGTATTATGTGATTTGGTGGGAGGGTAAAACGGGTAAAAGTGGATTTGTGTTGAGTTGTCAAACATTGGAGCGATCTGAACCGTTGGCCAAATATTGAAGGGCTCAGATTCAATGTATCAACACAAGTTTGCTCTTTTAATAGTAGTATAGACTAGTAAATCTACACGTGCAACGCACGTATCAATTATCACAATCAATAATGAAAACATCTATTTAAATCTCATTTCTCTTTTAGTGAGTAATCTTGCATGTACAATGCACGCGTAAACAAATATAAATGAATCAAAACATTTTATAACTGCAGACATATTAATTGCAGACTCAAAGGTGTTACGAAGCTCATAGAAATGTGAGGTACTTGAACAAATACATATTAATGCTACGTACTTTAACACTACAGCTTGGCAATGGTTCTAAATATCTCTTCTGGTTAGACTCTTTTGTCTCTGGTGAAGGAATGATGCATACGTACAATTTGATAGGAAAGGTGGTGTCAAGCTCATAAAAATGTTAGGTTCTTAAACAAAGCATGTAAAAATAGAATGGTAGGTTCAAAAGGGAAAGTGACTAACTCTATAATTGTGAATGGTAGATTCAAAAGGGAGAGCGAACAACGGAAGCACTAATCAAGAATATGAAACATATTATGACAGGAAACTGCCTTTTTTTTTAACAAAACGGGCAACATTGCCTTATTTTATTAAAAAAGTAGGAGGGGAATTGACCGGTTCATTAACGGGGAACCGGCCGAAAACCGTTACAAGTGCACCAATGTAGTCATGAAAACACCACATTGTGCAGACCCGGCCAACCTGGCTACCCACACGAGACACACACGCCGCCGAGGAGAAAGACACCATCGAGGCCAACACCGAGCGTCATCGTCGTCACTCCTCCCCGAGCAAGCGATTCCGACTTCACCTTGGACGACCACCGACGAAGCCTCGCCGCAGCAGACGCCGTAAACCATGTAACATGGGCCAAACTCATGGTTTGTGCAGAGGGCGACGACTCAACTTGCTTCTTTTGGTTATCGCATACATGCAATTTGATGTCGAAGGAGTCCCAGGTAGGCCTACTATCATTATCAGGAATGTGATTAAAGACAATATCAAGGTCAATTCATTGTTTCTGCACGGGCGACAACTAACCTTGGTTCCCTGGTTATTGTTTTGATGTAGAAGAAGTCCAATGCAGGCCTACTATCAGCTGTCCATGCACTCACAATGGAATTTTCTATAAGCGATCGATGGACAATTAGATTTAACCACATAATATAGTGGAGAAACTATTTTGCCATAATATTTTTTCTGGCACAATGCACCACGCTTTGCTTTTTGAATGGTCAACGGAGGGTGGGGGAGTTAATCCCCACCTGAATATATATGGATATTCCACGATGGGAGATGCTGAATAAGCCAAGGAAATATAAGGACTTAATTTGATGCAAGGAAATTTGCAGTGGATTGATTTCAAGCTGGCTGTATTAATAGCACAACTTGTTCGATAGGCTTCCTAGCAAAACCACAGCGGACACTCTGAAGTAGACGGCGCGGCGATGTGCGGGGAGGTGGCCGCCAAGGCCAGGTCACTCGAGAGATAGAGACCGCAAGCGCCGCTGCCTCGCAGCCACCGGCGCGGCGCTGAGGCTGTCGTCGGCGTTCCGGGACCTCGCGGTGGAAGGCGTGGTCGAGGGCCCCGCGGTGTCACGTCGCCGGCCTCGCGCCACTGCTCTCTGATTCGCCGTCTCCAAGGTCAGGCGGGTGTACATGGGCGCCGTCCCGGGCACCAGGTAGTGAACGCGGAGGACCTCCACGTGTGCTGCTGCCAGCGACCGCGTCCTCACGCTAGCTTGCCGTAATGCAGCCAGCCGCTGGGGAGCAGTGCACGCACGCGCGCGCATCTAGCACGCACGGACGTGCAACTTGCACGCAGGTGCAATCAGCAGCGCAGCTAGCTATCTATCTAGCACGAGCGGGAGAGCTCGCAAGCGCGGCGAGCTAGCTAGCACGAGTGTGGCGACGCGACCGGCCGCTGCCGCCGAGAACAGGTGCGCGTGGCACCGCCGCGATTTGCTGCTGCTTCCGAGAGCGGGCGGGCGAGTCGTCGGCCGACGAGCATGGTGGCGCCGCGACTTGCTGCTGTCGCCGAGAGCGGGCGGGGCACCGATGGCCGAGCGGGAGGATAGGAGGCTCAGAGGAGAAGAAAATAACCAAACCGGTACGATGGCAGTATAGTTGTATTATGTGATTTGGTGGAAGGGTAATACGGTAAAAATGGAATGTGTTGAGGTGCTCAACATTGGACAAAGGATCTGGACCGTTGATCAGATATTGAACGGCATAAATTTAATATATCCGATCAAGTTTGCTCTTTTAATAGTAGTATAGAAGTATAGATTACATGCAGTGCCACCGCTAAAACGCAAAACGGTTCTTTTTGGTAACTTTCGTGAGCGCCGGCAACAATTTCCACGCCGCAGCCGTCCCAGCGCAGCGACGCGCCGACGCCGTCGCTCCATGCAAGGCTCCGGTGGAAAGAAATTGCGGCGGCCCCAAACCTCTCCGCCCCCGACCTACAGACCCTCCCGCGGTAGGGTCCCTGTCTCCGATTGCCTCTGCCTCCTCTGTTTCCTCCTAAACCATGTTGCGTGCGCGACGTGAGGACATCGCCGCCTTGCACACGTCGCCGCCCCTACCGTACCATCTTCCTCGCCCCGCCGCTGCCGGCGACACGCAAACAAGCGCTTACGCCGTTTCCTCGCATCCAGGGCGGAAGCTCACGCCTCAGACACCGACGAGACGCACGCCCTAGCCACCGCGGTCCCGCCGCTGTCCGCACACCATCGTTGCCATTCGAGCACCATCATCGCGCCCCCCGATCTGATCCACCGCAGCCTTGCCTTGCCGGCGGCAGCCCGCCCATCGGCGCGCCATTGTCGGACGCGTCGTCGTTATCTCCCCGTCGTCCTCTCCGCTAGGCACACACCTTGCAATCTAGCTGTGCTTCTCCGCTGGGTACAGTCGTACAGAAAACTTGCTGGTACGTGATGCTCAGCTCAATTGTTGACTTTCTTAGCACTTGATTACAGTTGCTCTTCAGGTCTTGTGTACTCTGACAATGATGCCATGCAATTCAAGGCTAATCCTTAGCCCTACACGGCTACACCATAGACTATACATGTGTAAGGTGATATATGCTGAGTTTATCCAGCTGGCTGCAGTCTTGCAGACTATTTCAGGCGCCAACAATGCCTGAACCAATACCAGGCCAGAAGGTTTTCAATTGGAGAGCTTGGTGAGACATGAAGTGGAGTAGAGGTCGATGGAAGAAAGAGAGAGGATGGCGAAGAGGCAGAGAGGAAAATTTACAAGGCACAACATATACTGAAGGAGTAATTAGCATAAGCATTTGTTCAAAGACATCTTCATTTTCTTCGAGAAAGGTTCGTAATAGCCTTTTAATTTAATTGCAGGGATCATAATCCTCTTCCGGAGGAGCGAAAGTCTCTTACTGGAGTGGAACATTTTGAATTGCATGTATATGAGAGGGCAGTTCAAAGATTAGAATTTGATACCATGGTCAGTGATTTTGCCATTGTGCTTTTTGTATCATTCAATGCGGAGCTTTGAAATATCCATCGATACCTCTGAAAACCTTAGATTGATCAGGAGCTTTCACGGCCCATGTCATTGTCATGCAGGTAAAGGAGGAGATCAGTTACAAGAGGTTGCGAGAGGAGAATGAA
The DNA here is from genome assembly GCA_947311845.1 of Poa pratensis. Taxonomy (NCBI): domain Eukaryota; kingdom Viridiplantae; phylum Streptophyta; class Magnoliopsida; order Poales; family Poaceae; genus Poa; species Poa pratensis. The sequence continues at coordinate 15,234,961 of CAMZMU010000086.1, forward strand.
TTTGCGGTATATCCACTTGTTCTCAGAATCTTAGATGTTGCAGTGGTGGAAGTGCAAGCTATCTTTTCTTCTGTTGTAACGATTAGCCACAATGCAATGTGTGGGTGAATATTGGGGAAGAGAAGGCGATGAAGCAGCTGAGGACGACCATGGTGCGAGAAGGCCCCTTGCGAAGTTCGACAGACCGTTCCATCCACAAAATTTACAAAATTATGTCGTCTCCATCGGTATGCTCTTCCTGAAGTTTTGTCATATCACAAGCCTACCACTGATGTTTTCCCTGAGGTCAACGAAGCAGGTGACCAGGCCCAAGTAGCCACAGCTTCAGGTGAAGGAAAGAGGGGCGAGAAGGCACGCTTTCATGAGGACCATCTCGGTCTCCAGCTGCTCCCCATATGATGTATCCTTTTTTTTTTCCCCCAGACGCCAAGATCATCCCTTATCCTGTCGCTAATGCGCATCACCAGAATATTGTTATCCTTCCTTATGATCGATATATAGTACCCAGCGCTCCATGTTATGTAGTCAGTCCACACAGCCGACTCAGTGGTAGAGAAACTGAGATATGGCAATTAGTATTCCTGATTAATGTTTGTTGTGTGTATACTAACTACATTTTCTGTGTTGTTTGTCCACGTTCCACTGTTTATGAATTAAGTGCCGCTTGTCCTGTAATGTAAAAGGGGAAATCAATTTTATGTCATTGTTAACTTTTATGCATTACTAGTTGAATGCCCGTGCGTTGCCATGACTCTTATATATTTTCTTCCTTGATATAGATATTGCATGTGCAAAAACTATCTACGTACCTCTTCGTGCATCTAACAGGACAGGCCACGAGGGTTCCTGCCTCCTGCCGGCGGCCGCCGCCGATCCATCTCGCCTCTATGGCCTAAGTGCCATGGTGGCGCGGTGGATCTCAGGCTTTGTCGGCGGGAGGGCTTCGTTCTCACATGTTTTTTCGTGTTTGGTTAGGGTTTGTGTCCTACTTGGGGAGATGAAGCGGCGGCTACTCCCTGAAGATGGAATAAGGTTCTCCCCGCCTAGCCCCCGTTCCGGCGATGCTTCTAGCGTTGTTGGAAGGCGTGTGGAGGTATGTCTTCGGCGGATCTCGCGGGATTCGGTCGGTGCTTGTCTTCGGTGGATCCCTTTGGATCTAGCCTTCGTTCGTCTTCGTTCGTGTGTCTACAGTTTGGATCCTTCCGATCTACGCTTCTCTTCATCGGCGACGGTTGCTGTTCTGGTGCGCTGGTCCTATGGGGTCTTAGCACGACGACTTCCCGACTGTCTACTACAACAAGTTTTGCCCGGCTCTGGTGATGGAGGGGCGATGACAGCGGCGCGCCTTCGGCTCGCTCTAGTGCTTGTAATCGTCGCTAGGTGGTCTACGGATCTGGATGTAATTTTTCTTACTTCAGGTGTTGTTTGTACTACCTTGACAGTTGATGAATAGATTGGAAGTTTTTTCGCAAAAAAAAAAAAAATATATTGCATGTGCAAATACTGGAAACCACATAAATATTCTTCACATCGATATAACAAAGATAGACATAAGACGGTACAAAAATATAAAAAAATACGGGTAGCCGGATGTGGCCTTCCTCATCAATTTCCTTGGTGCCATTGTCTACAGTCAGTGCACATAAATATTCATGTATTCAACAACATACAAAATCCAACAAACAAAAGTGACACAAGTTGATTGCTCGTGATTTTCCATGGCATTTTTATTTAAACCGTCATCGAACATGTAAATATGAAGTGCACATAAATATTCATGTATAATGAAAAGATAGACAAGTGGTAATTCAAATTGATATATATGTCTCAAATCTGTCAACAAACATTACATTTTTAAAGACTAACGGTCATCAAGAAAACAACTCAAATGTGGTCCAACTACATCAAAATGAAATGAGCATGGGGGAGGCCCCTCTTCTGAAACTCTACCACACAGATGTTCGCCTTTATAACGCCTGTGATATGCTTCTTGGTAAGCATCTTTTTCATCGTCTCAAGTTTGGACTTGAACACTCGGGCCACGAGATCTGGACGGTCCTGGAAGGTTTGGCCTGGAAGCAGTGCGTCCTATATCTCGTGCCAGTTTGGGTTGCAGGTCATGGTCACGAAGATGTTAGGCTTGCCGGATGTCGCCAGGGTTTCCGTGTTGTCCACATACGTCCACTTACTTTGGAGTTTGATGGGTGCCATCTGCATAATAAAGATACCAATATTCATTCTCTACATATGGTCATATTAAGTCCATGTATATTCCGTGATGGCAAGCATAAATAGTTCATACAGTGTACCCTCTTACCCAAATTTTGACAAGGATTTGGACTACTTGCAGTTTGCTTGGAAGTGCTAAAGAGAAATTGCTTTAAATTCATTCCAAGTATAACTTTAGAAAATGCACAGTACAAACAAGTGGCAATTGAAGAAGCAAATGGCAATTGAAGAAGCTGACAGGGACAGGAGATTACAGCAACTAAACATGCAACTTCTGTTTGAGGTAATAAAGAATCAGAATTGAAGAGAAACTTGAGCTCTTTGTAGTTTTGTGTAAATTTTAATATTTTATATTCTTTCAGCAACACACTAACATATATATATGGTTCCTCATCCTACCTATGAAAAGGTACATAAAACATGACACCCTACCAACATAGATAATTTAGTGAAAAGGCACTCGAACAGAAAAGATAAGCCAAGAGAATTTTGAACAAAAAGCTTTTTGAGTGTTGGTTTCCAAAAGGGTACCTCCTACCCTGATGAGTGCTAGAGCAACTCAATGTAAAATGCTGGATGACCTGAGAATGAAACCTGCACATATTACATGAGGAAATCATGAGTTTACAGCTTAATCCAGTTAGAAGTAACAGCAGCTACAAACAAGCGCAGTATCTCGTGCGCGGACACTTTCTAGAAATAAGTCACCTTTGTGACTGCAACTTCTACATGAGCTTGTTTTAGACAACTTTTCGGGATCATGAATGAGCAGAATGATCTTGCTAGATTAATGGTCCTTTGAATGATTCGGGTCTGGTGATATAATTCACCTTTGTGACTGCAACTTTTATATGAGCTTAGTTTAGACACCATTTCTAGTTTTCTGGAACGTGATGCTGCACTGGGAATGGTCTCAGTAGAACGATCTTGCTAGAGACCTTTGATGTTACACAAACCAATCGATAAATCTAACCCAGAGAGCAAGTGGCAACAACGATGCTGATCAATGGTAATAATAAAATGCGTGCAATGTCAGACCATGAGCTGAAATAAAAACAGAGGTACATTGTGGGGATTTCCATGCACAAATATGCCAATACAATTTCCATATATCTAGCTGATACAATGGAATCCATATTTCAGATTTGACCAGACACTTAATTTGCAACTTTAATTAGGACAAAAATTTCCACAACGGAAATATAGGTCATTTAAGAGAAGAGCTTGTGGTGCAGATTGCAGCCAACAAACTTTGAGCCTTCAGGGAGAAGCTGATGCAGATATATACACAAGAATAAAGAGGACCGTAGCCAATAAGTAAAATGAGGAGAAACAGATCTTTGAAATACAAATGGCGATAAGATTCAGTCATTACTCAGTAAGGCAGTTGTCACAAGGTAATCATGGACCAGACTTCAAGAAAGGAGTCACTCCGTTGAATCATATTTCAGCTATCAGGCATCATTACAGATAACTACAAATGGCATATGTAGTATGTATATGCAACGGCAGTAAGGACCACAAATCCATTGCCCTAGTAGATCCTTATCTCTACTACTACAGCACAACCTGGTGAGAAGCTGAAGCTACAGAGGGAACCACTGCTCAACCACTGCTCAGCTAGGTCACTAACTTTACATTGAAGCTAGTACGAAGATCAAACAGGGCTGGAACTAATTAGATATGCTGGGCAGAGAGTAAGTCAGTACACCTCGAACAATTAATCATATGTGTAGCAAAAGATGCATTGAAACTTAATACAGTGGCACGGACACACTGTAGTTCATCTAACAACGAGTTGAGGGCTCTCTGTTTTCATAACCCAAATTGCGAACAGAGAAATGACACCAAAGAACAAGCGGATCTCCAGTTATAATAAGATGAATTTGTAGACACAAAATCAGCAATAAGAATCTGACAACAAGATTAATGAGCCATTTCTACGTACTGAGCCTACTTGAAATACCACAATTAGCACTGAATTATTACTTATTTACACAAACTGAAGACTTGTATGCAGTAAAGTTTCTAAACTTTTGTGCAGAAGGATATTGTGTCTTTGCAACAACAGTATAGACTACAGATTATAGTTGTTAACCCGAGGCATTAATATGGTCTGCCCCAAACTTAGCTTAAACTAAGTACTATTCAGGTATAGTATAAACACATAAACTGCATGTGAAAAAGACACTCCTTAAAGCTATAAACTGACAATAAATCTATGCGCCAACAAAACGGCATCCTCTTATCTATTAGTCAGTATATTTAGGTTATCAAAGGATCCGATGCTGAAACTGATTTCATATTATCTCCTTAGAGTATTTTACCTTTCCTTCTTCACCACTGTTTTTCCTTAGGAGTTGCTCGTTGTTCCTTAGCAGCAGGACCGGGAAATATCATAAAAATTTCAGGAACCTGAAGAAGTACAACATGTAAGAATATGATAAAAATTCCAGAAATCTGTGGAAGAACATGTAAGGAATCGTGTGTATGCAGCAGGCCAAATCAATTGGTTCTGTCATGTTTACTTTAATGTTTCAGAACCTGAAGAAGTAGAACTGTAATTTTTACTTTGTCAGTTCTGCCCATACGAATTAACCTACGGACATACCTCAAACAGGGAGTTGGCGGTGGCGAGGAAGAGGTCGCTGGCTGTCTCCTGCACGGCTCTGGCTTGTCGTCGAGCAGGTTGTGAAGGAAGAAGTCGTTGCGGTCTCCGCCACAGCTCCGGCGTAGTCGAGCAGGTTGTTCTGGGAGTGACAGAGCTGCGTGAGGCAAGCGATGATGACGGTAGCCAGAGGCAAACCCTTGCTGGTCGTGATCCCCATGGAAAAAACTCACCTTCCTCTCTCTGGAACTCGTGCTCGACGCGGTTGACGGACAAGACGACGACGCCCGCCAGCTAATTCCGAGCAGAAGGTCACGGACGCCGAACTCCGCAATGCTACGATGTCTCCCTCCAGAACCAGCACCTCCACCTGCAAAATCGATACTTCAAACCCAAATAGTAGCATGTAGCAGCAGCGTGGAGAACATATCGAGGAGTGCAGCAGACTAACACTTCGCCGGCGACGGGAGGGCGTGTCAGGTCCCGGTGGCGGCAACTGGTGTGACGGGAGGCGGGAGGAGAGGAAGTGGCATTCTTTGAGGGCTTGGGACATTTTGTACAGGGCGATTTTGAAACCACCAGGACCTCCACGATCGGCAGTCCCCACGTCCAGACCGGCGGTTGCACACGCACGGAGCTCCAGCGGTTGCCATGGGAGAAAAAGAGGCGCTGGTGATTGGGGAGTCGACGCCTCTGGACGGTGGAAGCAGAGCCTCGGCCGAGGGAGGCGCGGCGGGCAATGGCGAGGCTGAGCGCCGGAGGCAGCGTGGAAGGAGCAGGCTCGGCGGCGCGGCAGGAGAATGGGATCGAGGTCGATCCTCTTTTTTTTCTCTGCTCTATTTGCTCGGAGGAGATGGATCGTGGTTTGGTAACGTCCAGTTTTTTTTCTGCCTTTTGTAAAAAAACAAATCCGAGTTTTTCCCGTGCGGGAGAGGGGAGGCAGCGGGGATGAGGCCTGCGGCCTGCGGGACGACGTACCGCAATCACCATCACCACCGACTCTGCTTTAATATAGTAGAGATTTTGTAGTTATCACGGTAATCTGGTTCTGAAACACTCACTTGAACTCACTTATACTTGGAACTAATTCTGGATCTATTCATTTTTTGTTGTGATTTATAATCCGACGCTCTGAAGGTGATTTCTGAATTTCATATTTGTGTTACCTTGCTCTATAGACACACCTTGTTAAGACCTGGCCATGCTTCACTAGAAAGAAAGAGTGACGTCTCACTAGAGTCTCTTCCTTTTCTGTTTTCTTTCTTCGTAATAAATATGTAAATATAAGCTATTGACATCCGGTCATGGTAATATATAAGGTAGAGGACCCTATTCTCTACCTTTTTTTTGCAAAAAAAAACCTCTTAAAATTTATAAGATCGTACGTGCATTGCACGTGCACGTCTATTAGTCTATACTACTATTAAAAGAGCAAACATGTTCGGGATACATTAAATTTGATCCATACAAAAACAGCAGAAAACAGGAACTGGCACTGTGGCATCTTGTTAATAGGTTAGTCCCAGAAAATGCATAAAAATGCTATGAAGTGTATATAAAACATGTAACAATTGGTATAATATCAACATGGAACATCAGAAATTATAGATACGTTTGAGACGTATCAAGCATCCCCAAGCTTAGTTCTACTCGTCTCGAGTAGGTAAAACGATAAAAAAAAATAATTTTGAGGTGACATGCTACAATCATAATCTTGATCAAATAGTATTGTAAAGCACATGTTATGAATGAAGTGATCCAGGTCAATGGTCTATAGTTTGCTAGCAAGTAGATAATGAGCAAACAACTGAATCATATAAGCAAAAACTTTTCATGAATAGTACTTTCGAGACAAGCATCAAAGAGTTTTGCATAAGAGTTAACTCATAAAGCAATAGATTCTAAGTAAAAGGTATTTAACCAACACAAAGGAAGATTTAAGTTTCAGCAATTGCTTTCAACTTTCAACATATATATCTCATGGATATTTGTCAACACAAAGCAATATAATAAGTGCAATATACAAGCATATAAAAATTGTTGCACCAAAGTTGACACTAGTGTTTGCTTCTGAGATAGAAAGAAGTAGGAAAACTGACTCAACATAAAAGTAAAAGAAAGGCCCTTCGCAGAGGGAAGCAGGGATTAAATCATGTGCTAGAGCTTTTTAAGTTTTTGAAATCATAAGAGAGTAAAAATAAGTTTTGGAGGTGTTTGTTAATTGTCAACGAATCAGAAAATGGAAAGTACAATATGACCCCTGCCAACCAGACTTTTAAGAGCGGCTCCCATGAAGGACGTTATTTCTACCAGCAAGGCAGATCATCCCTCTTCTCTTTTGTTTACACATGCAGATATTTCACTGTTTGTCATTGCTTGACTGATAAATCAGGGCAAAAATGTGAAGAGAATTAAGCGGTTAAAGTTGTAATTAATTGGGACTGGGCACCCCATTTGCCAGCTCTTTTTGCAAAATTAATGGATAAGCGGATGTATATGCCGCTAGTCCGGTGGTAAAGTCTGTTTGACAGTTGACATAAAGACATCCACCCCGTCCTCATGAGCTTGGTAAACATTGACACAAAAAGGAGTAATAATTTTTGAATAGTTTAAAGGTAGCACATGAAAAATTTACTTGGAATGGCAAGGAAATACCACATATAGGTAGTTATGGTGGACACAGATGGCATGGATTTTGGCTCAAGGTTTTGGATGCACGAGAAGCATTCCCTCTCAGTACAGAGTTTAGGCTAGCAAGGTTATTTGAAGCAAACACAGGATATCAACCGACACAGCAAGACTTATATGAAAACATATTGCAAGCATTATAAGACTCTACACTGTCTTCCTTGTTAACCAAACCCTTTTACTAGAAAATATCTAGACCTTAGAGATACCAATCATGCAAACCAAATTTCAACGAGCTTTACGGTAGTTCTTCATTAATAGGTTTTAACTACATGATACAAAAGCTTAAACATGAACTACTTGATAACTCAAAACAATTGACAAGTATCAAATTATCCAATACAGTGATCTACAAGAATATGTAAGCTTTTTCCATTATACCATCTACCACATGCAACATTTTCTGTTCCAACCAAACACCAATCAATTTATTTCAACATAAACTCTCCAAACAATTATAAGTGAAGCAAGAGAGTACTTTCTTTAAAAGAACTAACAGCTCTGAATAAGAGATGCATGCAAAACAGGAGCTAAAAGCATAGCAATAGCTAGATAAGAATACTCAACAAGTATAAGTGAAGAATAGGAGTATTCATATGAAAAAGCGGAGCGTGTCTCTCTCCCAATCAAGAATGCTAGGGTCCAATCAAGTTGACCATAAGAAAAATAAAATACTGAAAATAAAAGCACACAGACGCTCCAAGTAAAGCACATATGATGTGAAAGAATTAAAATATAGTTTCACTAGAGATGACCTGATAAGTTGCTGATGAAGAAGGGGATGCCTTGGGCATCCCCAAGCTTAGACGCTTGAGTCTTCTTGAAATATGCTGGGGTGATCCATGGGAGCATCCCCAAGCTTAAGCTCTTCACTCTTCTTGATCACATTATATCATCCTTCTCTCTTGACCCTTGAAAACTTCCGCCACACCAAACTCAGAGTAATTCTCATTAGAGGGTTAGTGCACAATCAAAAACTCACATGTTCTATAAGGACACAAACATGACCGTTACTTTTAACATTAACTACTGCCACTGATGTTATGTGAAGCTCTTCACCCTAAAAAAGAATTCCACTCAACACTAGTAAAAGAGAGAATGCGAAAAATAAAAGACAGAATCTGTCTAAACAGAACAGTCGTAAAGACGAATTTTTTCGAGGCACTTACGTTGCTCAGATCGAAAAACTTTAAACTAACGAAAGATGCGTACATATCTGAGGATCACGCACAAAAATTTGCAGATTTAAATAATTTTTCTGTGATTTTACAGAAGTAAAACGGTGAACAGCAGAAATCTGTTCCTGCGCAGAAATCCAAATCTAGCATCATCTTCCTATTAGAGGCAATACTTGGCACAACAATGCGATAAAATAAAGATACAAAGGAATTGTTACAGAAGTAAACAACTCCTTGACTCAAAAAAAAAGAAAAATTGCAGAAATAAAATAATGGGTTGTCTCCCATAAGCGCTTTTCTTTAACGCCTTTCAGCTAGGCGCAGAAAGTAAGAATCAAGTGTTTCCAAGTGATGAAGCATCAACAATCTTACGCTTAGCTCTCTTACCTTACCCTTATCTTTAGGAAATACTTGGTTACACATAGGTGAAGAGGCGAAATTCATAGTGCCTTGGCCCACATCTATTATTGCTCCAAAGCGTTTCAACAGAGATCTTCCAAGCGTAATTTGTCCTACTCCTGCACATTCAATGACAAGATAATCAATAGATATTGTTATCCCAGGAGTTTTGTAAATACTCCTTCGGCTACTCCTCTTGGTAATTTAATAGTATTATCACCCAAAATTATACAATCTTCGCATTTGGAAAGCTCCCAAAGATTTAAGGAATCAAAAATATCCTTGGGCATTAAACAGAATTCAGACATAATATCACAGCGAGCATGAAAAGTTTCACCATTGATAACAACTTTTACTGAGGGAACCCATCCCGATGGTTCAAAATTTACTGGCACATTATCATAGTGTTCACGAATCTGATTATACCCTTCTTTTAGACCAGATATGTTTGTTTCAAGAGTGTTAAGTCTATCACTTATGCTTGTCAAAGCCGAATCAATTTTACTGATTGGAGGGCTAGAAATTGTAATCATTTTTTATAGCATTAAAAGCTTGATCCCCATCATAACGAAGGAAATCTCCTCCTACCACAGCATCTAAAGCATATCTGTAGCAAAGAACAAGACCAAAATAAAAGCTACTAAGAGCAGGCTTAAAGTCATTTTAGGTTCAGTTTTAGCATAGACTCAAAAATTCTAGACCAAGCATCTTTAAAACTCTCCTCACTCCCTTGCTTGAAAGTGAAGATCTCTTCCTCAGGCGACATGATGACAGGAACAGGGCTAGACATGATAACAAGACTGAAAAATAACAATTCGAAAATAAAAGTAACTAATTTTTTTGTGTTTTTGATAAATAAAGCAAACAAGACTAAATAAAAATAAACTAAGCAAGACAATAACAAAGTAAAGAGATTGGAAGCGTGAAACTCCCCTTGCAGAAATCCTCTTGCTCCCCGGCAACGGCGCCAGAAAAAGCTTGATGACGTGGATCACACGTTCGTTGGGAGACCCCAAGAGGAAGGTATGAAGCAGTGTAGCAGCAGTTTCCCTCAGTATGAAACCAAGGTTTAATCGAACCAGTAGGAGCAAGAAATCACTTCTGAAGGTTGTTGGTGGCGCGCTGATCACCAACGTGGAATCTGCACACAACACAATCAAACTACTTTGCCCCAACGAAACAGTGAGGTTGTCAATCTCACCGGCTTGCTGAAAACAAAGGATTAAACGTATGGTGTGGAAAACAGTAGTAAATTGCAGAGAATGAAAAGGAACAATGTTTGCAGTTGGTTGTATTATCAGTGTAAAAGAATGGACCGGGGTCCACAGTTCACTAGTGGTGTCTCTCCATAAAAGATAACTAACATGCTGGGTGAACAAATTACAGCTGGGCAATTGACAAAATATTGAGCGCATGACAATGCATATATATGACATGATGATTACTATGATATTCATGTGGGCATTACGACAAAATACATAGACCGTTATCCAACAGCGTCTATGACTAATAATCCACCTCCAGGTTGTCATCCGAGTTCCCCGTTGGTATTAAGTTGCAAGCAACGGATAATCGCATTAAGTAATGTGCGTAATGTAAACAAATGCATTAGACCTAACGGCGCACCCTTAAGCTAAGCATCGGTTATTTTATCCCTAGTGGCAACAGCACATCCACAATCTTAGAAGTTATTGTCACTCTCCCAGATTACCGGAGGCATGAACCCACTATCTAGCATAAATACTCACTCTTGGAGTTACAAGCATCTACTTGGCCAAAGCATCTACTAGTAACGGAAAGCATGCAAGATCATAAATAACATATAAGATAGATTGATAATCAACTTGACATAGTATTCAATATTCATCGGATCCCAGCAAACACAACATGTAGCATTACAATAAGATGATCTTGATCATGATAGGCAGCTCACAAGATCTAAACATGATAGCATAAAGTGGAGAGACAACCATCTAGCTACTGCTATGGACCCGTAGTCCAAGGATGAACTACTCACGCATCACTCCGGAGGCAGGCATGGTGATGTAGAGCCCTCCGGTGATGATTCCCCTCTCCGGCAGGGTGCCGGGAAGAGCTTCTGAACCCTCCCGAGCTAGGGTTGACGGCGGCGGCGTCTCTGGAACTTTTCGTGGATAATGGCTCGGGTATTTAGGGTTTTCGCGTCGGGATGAATAAATAGGCGAAAGGGCGGCGGCTGGAGACGCCCGTGGGGCCCACACCACCCCACGGCGCGGCAGGGGGCCCGCGCGGCCCCATGGTGTGGCTGCCTCGTGGCTCCCCTCCGTCTCTCTTTGGACTCCGTGTACGTGTTGGAAAAATAGGAGGTTCTGTCCAAGTTTCGTCCAATTCCGAGAATATTTCCAGACTAGCTTTTCTGGAATACAAAAACAGCAGAAAACAGGAACTGGCACTGTGGCATCTTGTTAATAGGTTAGTCCCAGAAAATGCATAAAAATGCTATGAAGTGTATATAAAACATGTAACAATTGGTATAATATCAACATCGAACATCAGAAATTATAGATACGTTTGAGACATATCACTCAGCGCCATTGTCATCTGCGGCGCGGCGTCGCTTCTTGCCGGTTGCCTTCTCCTCAGGCGCGTGCTCCTCCTTCTCCGGCGCGTCCTCCTCCGGCGCATCCTTCTCCGGTGCCTCCTCCTCCGGCGCCTCCTCCGATGCCTTCTCCTCCGGTGCCTCCTCCGACGCCTCCTCCTCGTCGTCGTCGTCGGCGTCGTATTCTTCCTGGCTAGAATACGCCTCCGGCGGGTCCTCCGGCTCCTCTTCCTCTGGCGACTCGTCCTCTTCGGAGTCGTCTTCTCCTTCACGTGAAGACGGCGGGTCCGAGTCCGGCGGCCCGTCTTGATCCCACCATGGGACTTCACCGCGGTCTTCAGCGCTCGCGTCGTCGCTCGGGACTTCCTCGTTCTGCCACCAGGGTTCCTCCATGGCGGTTGTGCTAGTGTGGTAGAGAATGTGGGAGAGAACGAAGGGGAGAATGCGAGAACTGCCTGGCTTTGCGCGGTTCCAGTCACATTTTATTAGCGTCGAGCAGGCGGTTCCAATCCCTCATGAATTAAGCCGCAATGAACAGGCGCGCTTCCAGTTTGCAACTGCAATTTTCCAAGCACATCGCAAACGGATAACCATAAACAACCGTTGCCATAGAGATACGTATTGGAAACGGAGGTGAATTTATGACCGTTGCCAATAATATTGGTAACGGAGATCGAAAATTCTCTGTAACCAATGTTGACGGACCAGCCGCAGCCCAGTTCTGCCAGGCCTCGTCTGCAATGCTAAAATCGCGATTCTCTGTCGCCTAACTCGTGCCGTTTCCATAGAGGGGTATCCGATGTGTCGTTCTGTAGTAGTGAGGAGATCAACTTGAGAAGAGAGAAAGCCTCAAAAGGCAAAAAGGTGGAAAAGGGGGGACACCCCATGTGCACTGCGACCAAGCTGAAGGGGGAACCTTCCTCCTCTCCACCAACTCGCAGGACCTCACCACCAAAAGGGGAAAAAATGTATAAATCCACCACCAAGGCCACCTCCTGGACCATACCATCTCATCTCATCCGCAGCTCCATCCTCTCCATCCTTCCTCAGCCACCACACACCTTTTCACCAACCACCAAGAACAGCAAGAACTCCAAGAACAGCAAGAAAGGCAAGAAGAAGATGAACATGGAGATGAGGAAGAGAAGATCAAGGCCTTGGTGAACTGAAGCACATGATCTGCATCCACCCCTGTCTACTCCTCTGCTTCCCCTGCTTCTGTATCCATCCTTGTCTACACCTCTGCTTCCTCTGCTTCGACAAGTTTCAGTGAGCAACCGCCAAAGCTTCCTTCTTCAATTCCTTGTGTAAACTGATTAGAAACTAGTAGATCATCCATCTGTGTGTAGAGCTTGTTGGATTTGGTTGTGACAGTGAATTGAGTGACACAGTTCATTGCTATTTCTGAATTCTGCTTGTTATATGCATGTGTTGCTTGATCTGTGCATTGTTGAGTTGATCTCCTCATGCTTGTGTGTTGCAACAATCTTCCTTAGCCTCCCTTTGCTAGTGCCCTTGCAGTGCCCTTGCCTGCCAAGCAAGAGCCTGCAATTTTCATGTTTTGAACATTTGCTCTGCTTAAAACCTGCTAAAACCCTTCCTTTTCAGTAAAAGCATCAACCTTTCGTTTTAGTCTAGCTTCTGGAAACAAAGAACTGCAATAGGTTGATCCCTGTGGAGAGAACGACAAGACCCTCCTAAACTCAACTAATCAGTGCTCGGAGGAAGCTCACGGTGGAGGACCAGATAGGCGCGTTGTAGAGGTTTTCCAGCGACCGGTGCACGATGCGGAGCATAGAAAGGGTTGTAGCTGCGCGCGATGTGGAGTAGGAGAGGCGACGACCTCGCACAAAGGGAGCGAGCGATGCGTCGGCAGCGTGCGAGGCGAAGCAGGGAGGCCGGTGGCGTTTGCGCATGAGGTGAGAGTAGGGAAGTCGACGGCGATGCGCGCAATGTGGAGCATGAGACCGACCGTGGCATCACGCGCTGTGGATCTGTGTGTTTTTTAGGGGATCTTGGTGCAAAATCTACCACCGCCGGCATCCCCTCGTTAGGTCGTACGGAGTCATGCAGATTTTGCGATGAGTAGTCCATGACCCTACACTCCGACGCTCATGCAGTGACATGATCCCGCAAGTACTCCTCCTTCTTACCCGCGGTTTTGGCTTCGGTGAGCGCCACGTGAATCACACTGGGCTGAGGGCATATTCCGTGATAGCGATGGCGACAACCTTCATGTTCACTGCCTGCTCCGTGCGCTCTTCCTCTTCCCCTCTACACGCAGATGATGATGCCCGAGGTGTGCCGCACCGAAGGTCATGCTGAACGATACGAGTGTGACATAATTTGTGCCGAGAATCCGTCCAAGGAGCACGCCTTCGCCGTTGGGCATCAATTCGGTTGGCTTTGGTGTGAGGTTTATGTGCTTTATGCTGATATTTACATAAGTATCGTTCTCTTTGCAATATAAAATCTATAACCAATGCAAAAGTGTAAAAAGAAGTAATACATGTAGGCCATTATACAGTCTTTCCTACTTGTAAATTGTCCCCTTAATTATAAAGACGTGCAACGCACGTACATGCCAACTAGTAAACCCCAAGAAATTGAAGCACGAGGGACTTCGGAAACTGAAGGATGCAGATACGAATGCGGATAATATCGAACTACGGATACGGATCGGGAACGGTGCGGATTCGGACCGGATACAAATACTAAGTAGCGAATAAATACATACAAAGAAAAAAATTACCGTCCAAAAAATATGAACAAAAGAACTATGCAAGCACATAACACTACAAAGTGACAAAAATGTACGTGGGCATGATGCAAGTGCATGGTTGCACGACATAGAATGAATATTTCTATATGATTACTGAGTATAAGTCGTACTAGGGTAGTATTAGTTATATACAGAGAGACGTAAAGGGGTGATTAGGTCCATGTGCCAATGGATTTGGCTATTTATACTAACTAAATAGGTTAATAAATCGGATTATCCTAATAGAGTATATCGGATAATCCGCAAAAATTAGCGGATAATCCGCATCCGTCGGATAATAGCAATATCATATCCTCTATCATATCCGCCTAACGAATATCCTTATCCGCATCCGTATCCGGCGGATTTCCATAATTACACATCATATCCTTAAAAATGGATGCGGATGCGAATTCAGGGCAGAAATTATCCGTACCGTTTACATCCCTATGAGGGAGTAAGCTACTGGGCCGACCCATTGGGGTGCGCGGCAGGTATACTTTCAGTCGAACACGGCGCCAGGTACTCATCTGATCCCCATCCATGATTTGTGCGACACGACCCTGGTCTGGCCCAGCACCTCGCTAGGAGAGCTCCCAGCGCAGGCCAGCTAGGGATGTGTGCGCAGCGGCAGAACGACATGCACACCGAGCGCATGTATGCGCGTTTTTTCCCTCTATTTTTAGAAATATTTGAACACATGTACATAGAAGTTCAATTTTGAAAATGTTTCCAAATATTAAAATGGTTCTAATTTTGAAAAAATCATTTTCTAAAATGGTTCCAATTTTAAAAATGGTTCAGATTTTGAAAATGGTTCCAATTTTGAAAATGGTTCGTTTTATAAAATGGTTCAGATTTTGAAAATGGTTCCAAATTTGAAAATAGTACCAATTCTGAAAATGGTCCCGATTTTAAAACTGGTCCAAATTATGAAAAATGGTTCGAAATTGAAATGGTTCATATTTTGAAAAATGTTCAAAATTAAATTTTGTTCATATTCGAAAATTGTTCAAATTCAAAGATTTTGTTCATATACGAAAATTGTTCTCATTTAAAAAAATCATATTCGAAAATTGTTCAAATCAATATTTTGTTCATATTAAAAAATTGTTCCAATTCAAAATTTGTTCACATTCAAAAATTGTTCAATTGAAGATTATGTTCATATCCAAAAATTGTTCCAACAAAAAATTTGTTCATATTTGAAAAAAAAATCATTTTCAAAAATTGTTCAAAATTTTAAATATGAACAATTTTCAAATCTGAACAATTTTTTGATGTGAATAATTTTAAAATTGTCATAAAAAGTAAAAAATAAATTAAAGAATAAAAAGGAAAAAAGAACATAGAAAAGAAAACAAAAAGAAAAGGAAAACAAAAAAGAAAAAGAAAAGAAACAGAGGAGAAAAAAGAAAAAAATTGAAAACCAAAATCCGCTGATACTGGGCCGGCCCAGTAGAGGAATGCTTCAGGCGGCGATAGCGAAATCCACCACTAATGGGCACGATATAGCATTAGGCACTTTCTGTCGAACACGACACAAGTTACATTTTTTTTATATAACTTATACCACTTTATTCATTGGTAATCAGGGATACATCGGTAACCATGAGAGGTACAATCGAAATTAATACTTATTTGATCCCTGTCCATGACTAAGTCGAGAAACTTTTTTTTTTTGTGAGAAGAACCCTGGATCTATTAGCATCTGGCATTACACGCACCCCAAAAGAAACAGGAAAATACAACCCGGCAAAGAAAACATCCCACACCAGGTGGTTTTTGCTTATTCAGGCAAGGCCAAGTGGCCGAGAGTAATAAAGAAGAAGGGGACAAAAAGGAGGAAAATTAGCGAATTCCTCGCATGGGTCCCGAAAATATTGTTTATTTTCTTTGTTTGGAAGGCCCCAAAAATATTGCATTGCAGGTAACGTGTACCCAGGAAAATATGAATACTCCTATTTACAGATTGTGTACACCAAATCAGGGCATGACCAAGGCCGCAGAAATTATGGACCTACCAAACGCACCAACAGAAGGAATAAGGAATGTACAACCTACCAAGCTACCAACGTATTGATGATATTTGTATGTTACTACTGGTTACTGGAGATTAGCAGAGACGAGGAAGCTAGACAAGAGAGAGGCCTTGAAAACAAAACCCTCAAGACAGCGCTTCTCTCTTCCACCTTGAAAACCTTCCTTGGAATCCTCTGCGAGCACCTACAGCCAGTCGGCATGCGTGACCAGGGCAGAGGCGAGTCAGCTGGAATGAGGAAGCTTTTGATTCTTCTGCTGCTCCTCGTGAAGAAAACGCTCGGAGCTGACGATCTACACCCGGCATTCCACTTCCATCCGCTGAAACAGTGGATGAACGACCCGAACGGTATGTAATGTTCATCATCCAGTTCTTTCAAGTCGCCTGAAACAGAATTTCATTTCCCCCCACAAATCTCCCTACACCAATCTGATCCAAACAACTAGAACACACTGTCGTAGAGATGAAGGGAGACAATCACCTTTTCACCAGATCTAACAGAAACTCCAGTTTCATCGACCAACCTGCACCAGCACTATGTCGTCAGTTCGCTGGGCATAACACCAGCGCCTGTCCCCTCGTCCTCGATCCCGCCTCCTCTTTTGACCTCAGAATCATCCTTCCAAAACAGAGGATTGAAGTAAGCCCATGCCGTACAGTGGTCGACCTGGGAAGCATATTATGTACCACAGTACAAACGACACAGTTTAGGCGGGACAGGAAAATATATCGACAACTCCATCCTCCACAAACGATATCGTCAAATGTTCCGCCAATACAGAAGGGACCACCGTACCTGGTCTGCAATATGTGTCCTTAGTTAAGTCAATTTCTAGGCTGCAACACATGTCCTTAATTACGAAAATTTCTAGACTGCAATAAGTAAAACTAATCATAATTCTAGGCTGCAATGTGTCATCTTTTTTGAGTTTCTTGTTTTTATATATACTAGAAACGCATGTCTTGATATGTTGAAATCTTTGCAGGGCCTATGTATTATGGGGGCTGGTACCATTTTTTCTACCAGTACGATCCGCTCAACGTGACCTGGGGGCACATCGTGTGGGCGCACTCGGTGTCACCTGACCTGATCAACTGGGTTGCGCTGGAACCGGTGATCAGACCTAGCATCCGGGGTGACCGCTACGGCTGCTGGTCAGGTTCTACGACGATTCTGCCTGACGGCACTCCGGTGATCATGTATACCGGCATCAACCACGAGGTCGGGAACAAGCAGTACCAGGTCCAGAATATTGCATACCCCAAGAACATTTCAGATCCACTGCTTCGCGAGTGGGTTAAACCTGAGGAGAATCCAGTCATCGTTCCTGATGCCGGTGTCAACGCTACCGCGTTCCGGGACCCAACTACTGCCTGGAAATCTGACGGCCATTGGCGGCTGCTTGTCGGCAGTGTCGAGGTTTCGCGTGGCGTCGCATATGTCTACAAGAGCAAAGACTTTAGGCGGTGGACACGAGTGAGGCGGCCGCTACACTCGGCTCCCACGGGGTCAGGGATGTGGGAATGTCCCGACTTCTTTCCTGTCGCGGTGGACGGCCGGACTGACGGGCTTGAAACTTCAGTGGTCTCCAGCGCAGAGGTGAAACACGTCCTGAAAACAAGTTTGGATCAACGCCGGTATGATTACTACACCGTAGGCACGTATGACCAGAGGAGCGAGCTCTACATTCCAGATAATCCTGTTGGAGACGAACATCACCAGAGGTACGACTATGGGAACTTTTATGCGTCCAAAACATTCTACGACCCAGCCAAGCGTCGCCGGATCCTGTGGGCATGGGCGAATGAGTCTGACACCGTCGACGAAGACATGGGCAAAGGATGGGCTGGAATCCAGGTACAGATAGCTACTACTAGTCGTTGTTCATACCCATAGAAGATTTTCATGTGCACAATGTTCTTAGTTAGTAATATTAATTAATCGCCGTGTACATGTGCATGATATATCAGGCTATTCCAAGGAAGGTTTGGTTGGAACCAAGTGGGCGGCAGCTGATGCAGTGGCCTGTCGAGGAGCTCGAGATGCTCAGGGGAGAAAGTCGGTCTGTCTCAAGGACAAGATTGTCAAAGGGGAGAACATGTCGAGGTCACCGGGCTACATACCGCTCAGGTGAGTGTGCTTAACTAATTAGATTTTCTGAGTTGGTTTGTCTACGTCTATATGTGCAATCAACATGAGCAAATTGCAATCAATGTGACATATTCTAAGACCAAAAAGCAAAAGCACTATTGTCATGCATCAGTGCCAGCCTGTAGAATTTGCTAGCTCAACCCAACCGATCTCTGAATTTGCAAGTAT
The DNA here is from genome assembly GCA_947311845.1 of Poa pratensis. Lineage (NCBI taxonomy): Eukaryota > Viridiplantae > Streptophyta > Magnoliopsida > Poales > Poaceae > Poa > Poa pratensis. The sequence continues at coordinate 15,253,763 of CAMZMU010000086.1, forward strand.
GTAGCGTTGATCAAAACTCGGCGCAGAGTTCTACACTGTGTAAGAGTATAAAATGCTGGTTTGCCTACTTCATGCGCAGTCAAGTTCAGAGTTCTACACTGTGTAAGAGTGTAGTCTATGGCTATGCAAAAACAGTTCAAAGTTTTACACACTAATTCTCGCAAGAGAAAACAAAAAAAAAGGAACAAGAATGCATGATAGATGCCCACAGCCAGCTGACAGCTCTGAACAGTGTGGACCTAAAACATTCGGAAACCATTGCTTGTGTGTTTCCTTCCACGTCTGAACAAGAAGTGATGCAGGTTCAGACTAGCCAAGCATCCATGCACATCTAAAGCCTATAGTTATAGAAATATAGCATAAAGCATTGCTGTCGTATGCTAAATGGACTTGCAGAATATAATTGGTTTGATTTTCAAAAAGGAAAGCTTATCCATGAGATATTTCGCCAGCATTATCTCACATTTAGGTAGTGTCCAGAATTGCTTTTATCTTTTCGCACTACCATCGTCTGCTATACTCCCAGAACAGTTTGTTATGCCTCTAATGTAGATTATGTGCATGATTTCTGTTTATTACATACACTTAAACTAACACAACATTATAAGAGTTGCTTGCACAGTGAAATTTTCTTCGGACCTGAGGTCATAATTGGCCAACAAAGCTAATTTCCAAAGCTATTTCTTCAGTGAACTGTTGGTAGTGGGTGCATTGCCGTTGCATATATAATTAATTAACCAACTAACCTGTGCACTTGTTGGTTGGTCAGGCTGACGTGGAGGTGAGCTTTGAGGTGCCGAGTCTGGAGGGAGCTGAGGCGCTGGACCTGGCGCTGTCCTATGACGCCCAGAAGCTGTGCAGCACCAGGGGGGCGGACATGGTGGGCGGCGTGGGGCCCTTCGGTCTGTGGGTGCTCGCCTCATCCAAGCTGGAGGAGAGGACCGCGGTCTTCTTCCGAGTTTTCAAGGCCCCTACGGGAAACAGCAACAGCACAAGGCCCGTGGTGCTCATGTGCTCTGACCCAAGAAAGTATGTGCACGCCTCGACTTATGGCATCTCCTGACTCACCTGTCCTCCCTAATTACTAGAAACTAATGTACCGTGCATTTAACTGTGAAGTTTAACTTTTTGTCATTGGTGCAGATCATCCCTGAGCCCGAATCTGTACCGGCCGACCTTCGCAGGTTTTGTCGATACTGACATAGCACAGGGCAAGATATCCCTCAGGAGCTTGGTAAGTATAATAAGCTCCTCATCACCTTGTACTGTACTAGGCGTAGTTCACAGATATAATGTGTTAATGATCTCACTTGGCCCATATAAATTTTCTCTTCTAGATCGATCGGTCTGTGGTCGAGAGCTTTGGGGCCGGAGGCAGGACGTGCATCCTCTCTCGGGTCTATCCGTCGCTCGCCAGAGGCAAGAACGCCCACCTTCACGTGTTCAACAACGGCAAGGTGGACATCAAGGTGTCACAGCTCATGGCCTGGGAAATGAAGCCAGCGCTCATGAACAGTGCCCAGATTTAATTAGCTAGGAAATGCAAATATATGCATACTCCCTATATGTGCAAGGTCACATAATTAAATATCTGTCCAAATCAAATTTATGGATTGCAGCTTCACAATCTTTGTAAAAACCATATATATCATGGGGATAATATTTTTATGAAGGTTACCTTGAGAATAATGATATGCTACGATGTCTGACTGTTGCAGCAGAGTCTGAGACCTATGGAACGGAAAGCCTTTTTGAAAACTTCAGACCTCGGTTACATTGTGCCCTTTGGAATCCAAAGAAGGTAACACATCCTAGACTTTCTTGAAACTGAGTTCCTTAAACTTGAAAACCTTATTTTCTGGACATGCCAAGTATCTGCGAGAAGTCGATGTACAACCATATCAGATATAGAATATAAATTGCGTGTTATCAAAAAAGACTTCTGTTAACAGATCGCAGAGAAAAAACTCAATCTGTTATTTTTTTGGACAAAATATGCTGATCCAACCAAACAATTGATGGTAACACAAATACAGACTTGAACCGAGAAGACAATGGAGTCAAGCCCAAAAGGGTGACTCATAGGATACTAATTCAACTACAGTTTCAAACTAACAAGTTCAACACTTTACTGCCGAAATAGAAATATTAATAATCAGTGCTATGCTAAATTTTATTCCGACAGCAAGCTAGTATTGAGGATCTGATTGGAAGATCAAACAATAAATCAATAGCCCCCCACAAAGAACAATCAATTTTAAATCCAAGTAACACTTGTAAAATGTGTGGAAGCCAGGACTCTAAACTACCTTTTCTTTTGAACATCCAAAAACAACTGTACAGAGCATATATTGCATTTTGTGTGATCATGCCAGCATAAATCACAACGTTTGTCCCAAAAAAAAATTTAATGGACCAAACGAGTATAGTTTCACTTACTAAGTACAAAAAGAATTTAATAATGACAGAAACAGTATTATCTTGAAACTGATCAGATACTAAATCCATTGTTTTGGTATAGATGAGCTTGGACTTACGTCGCCGTCTCGTCGAAGCCAGAAAGAAAAAACGACCAAAGTATACTAAGAGAAAACAGACGTGTGCTATGCCCATATGCATAACTAAGAGAAAACAGACGCCAATTAAGTGTATACCTTGGAAAGGGATCCTTCAAACGATAACCCAAGACAATTCAGTAGCCATTAGAACAACAGACCACGGGTTAAAACATCAAGAAAGGAACAGGTAAGACAATGCAGCATAGGAAAATAGCTAAAATAGGATAATTCTAACTCCTAAGATCATTTAGAGGAAAGAATCAATACATCAATGCGAATAAAAGAACAAACAGACTCTCAACGCTGAAATTTCAATAACCATGCTAATTCTGCCAATGGGTGCCAAATGTCTTGTTCGGTTATGCATAATCGCATTTTCAGTGCAATCTATTTGAATACTAAAAATGACAAGCCTACCAATATTCAGTCACAACAGACTAACCTGCATCAGTGCCTCATGTGCATCGAGAAGATTAGTACCTAATGAGTGCCGCATGTGCATCTCACATCGTTGCACAGAAAAATCAAGGCAAACCTGAGGGCTGAGACAAAATCGAACTGAACTCTTAGCCCTTTCGGTGGTGAGCTCCTTCGACGAACAATTCATCACGGCCAGCGTCAAGTTGGACCCGACTTGGGTTCTTGTGTGGGGTTTCTAACTTTCACGAGGTTGGGGGAACTGTAGGCAACCGGTGGAGGTCTGGTGCAGCTCACTGGAGGAGGGAGCACGTCGGTCGGCCTTCAGCTCGTCGAGCTCGTGAGGAAGGCGGCCGGTGACCTTTGCGAATGGAATGACGGATCTGGTGGGGGAGCAAGAGAAACGAAGGGTGATTGAAAGAGAAGGGCCGAGGAGGAGAGGCTGCGCCGGCCGTCGCCGGAGATCGAGTCCGAGATCAACCCAACGCCGCCCAGACCGGACACCAAACCCTAGAGAGCACCGAGCGAGTTCAGAGGGGAGCAGCATCACAGAATGTACACGGAAGAAAAAGAAATTTAAGCTCCGTTAGGTAGGTCAGTATTTTCTGAACTGAAATATTCAAAACCAAATTATACCAACGTCTGGCAAAATACTATACTCCACATTATCAGTTTCGAAAAAGAGGATCAGGCTTATTTCTACAATACTTATAAAAGTACAGTGTTTTAAAACCACATTATTTTGGATCCAAACTCGTTAAAATATTTAATATGTTAGTATTTTTAGAAACCGAAGTATTCTCTATATACTTCAAAAATGTTTTGTTCCCAAACGTGGCTGTAGACCTCCGAAAAAGATGCAACCACTATGATTTTTTAGAGCAACCGGTGGTGCAGTTTTGCCTCCCGAGCACATTCAGATGCTCCTGCCTGGTTATGAAATTTGAAAAAAATAATAATAATAAAACAACTCAAAATATTCTAAAGAAAATCGGCAACAAACATATATATCCTATTATTCTACATATGTGCCCAATTCGTGAAGAAATGACATTTGTTGTGCTCTGTGCATCAGTGTTGGATATGGTTGTTACCAAAAAAATCGAAATTTGGTTAAGTGTTTTTCATTTTCTTTTCTAATTTCATACTCAGTCAAGAGCATATGAGCTCGAGAGTTATGTTGAGTTTTTGTTTGTATGTTGATATAAAATAAGTATCTCAAGTATTGCACAAATATTTCTTCTTTTCCATGACATGCGCATGTACAATATAAATATACTCCGTACAGTAAATATACATTGATCTCATTACAGAAACATTTAATGCAAAATATATTCGTAGATCTTATTTTAGATTTCAACAGATATTTGTACACCTTATTATGAAAATTGTGCTTGATTTTATTATATAAATGTATAATTCAGAAGATCTTGTCATTATTTACCATTAAATTATTTTGAAATAGAAGATCTCAATATGGACCTATATAAACACCGTGAAGAGTTTAACATCGCATCGGATCCCATAGACAAATAGAAAATTACATCAGACTATCAACAAGAGAGAAGGAAGGTCTCAACCATGGCAGTATTCAAGAAGAGCACAATCACCCTTTTCTTGTCGTCTCTCGTGGTCATGGCTATTGTTCTCTCATCGTGCCATGCGAATAATGAGGTTACGTTGTGCCCATTCCTCTTCTTTACTTGATTATTGGGACTTCATTTGCATGTTGTAAAGTTGAGCTCTCTATAAAGTTAGTGTATATATATGTACAAATACACAAATGTAAGATGGTGAATTATCTACCACATATTGGCCTATAACAAGCATGTTGGTTTTGTGCAGCTAGAAACAGATGCACTCCCTCTGCCGGAACCATGTTATGGATATGACCTTCCTAACTGCACTGAGACATCGTGCAAGAAATTCTGCTATGACGACCCCGCAGCCAAATGCAACACTAGCAACGAGTGTTGCTGCCCTAACCACTAAAATATAGATGCCATGCATCGTCCAATGCATGCATGGACTTGGATAAATATGTGCTAGCTGCAGTACATCAAATAAATAAAAAATTACTTTACAACTTGTGCAAGTTTGTTGCTTATTCAGTATTGAAGTGTATGGAAATGCTCATGAATTTGTTGTACAACCAATTTAAAAAAAAAAGAATTTGTTGTACAACCAGTGTAAGATGAACAAATGCGCTCATTATATACTAAAAATACAATACACCAAAAACATAGAGGGATGACAGGTCAGTAATAATATTTGGTCGTCAACGAGTGGATGATCTCTTTATCCTTATATATCACATATGTTAATAGCTCTATATAACAGGCCGGGCATAAAACCCGATACATGAAGCTTGAACCCGAATAACCCAAACCCGTATAGCCTCAATCCCAAAAACACGAATATTACTTCGGGTAGCATTTTTGGGAACCCGAATTTTATGTTTAGACCCAGGGCACCCGAATTGCCCGAGCTAAATCAAGCCCAGTAAAAAATCCCCAAAGGCCCCCAACAGCCGTAACGCAGCAGCCCATATTCCCCACTAAACCTAGTTCCCTTGGTCCTGCGTCCTGCCCCTTTACACTCGACCCACAGGTTCACATTCCTTATATTTCTTGGCTTAAACCTCATCTCTCGGATCTTTCAAGAAGACACCCACCATTTCAAGGTCGAGCACAAAGACAGAATATGAATCACTAGCAAATGGCACAACAAAAGCAATATGGATTTAGGCCGTCCTAAAAGAATTAGGTGTAGTTCAAATCACCTACCAGTTCTGTGGTGTGACGATATTCTCCCTCATATGTTTAACGCGCTCATACAAAATATATCAGCGCTCGACATAAGACTCAGCTCGTAGAAAGATCAACTTGTTGATGCTTTCCGAGCCAGTCACCCGACGGATGTTTGACTGATTCCATCCGATTGTGAACCTAGTTCGCACCATTTTAGATCAAGGAAGCATGTTAGAAATGGTTTAGGCACCTGCCGTTTTTGTCGGACTCGGGATTTTTACCGATCACAATCCGTAGATATATATGATCTTGTGATCAGTTTGTCGTATATTGATGATTGTTGTATTTAATTAGTCATCTATAAAATTGAAGGGATGCATGGAAGGCTGATTGGCTCATTATGGCAAAATATTTTCTCAAAATACACAATTACATACTGGAACTTACACTTTCCGCTTTCATTAAAATCCAACGATCTCCTATGATATCTTCCAGTCAAATACAAATCATCCTTTTAAAAAAAAGAGGGTCTCCCCTCGATTTCCATTAAAGTAGTCTGTGTGGCGCCCCAACCCGACTGCTATACAGTGATGCTGTGTGTCACCGGTTAAGCGATACAACCGGAGGTTACGGGTTTACCAATCCCCGGCCAAAACCTTTGGCAGGCGTTGCTCGGAATGGATCATCGGCAACGCAACACCCCGATTGATGCCTTAACACAGGCACAACTATCAAATCATAATAGAGAGATCAAGACTTGTGGAACAACTGGCACATCACAGACTATACGACACAAATCATTATAGTTCAACTCTTATAATAGAGAAAGATAGCAAATTACAACCAGAGGTCACAGATCCAACATTACAACATGCGGAAGCGAATTAAGTTGTTCTAAACAACAAGATCCAAATTATGGCCTAAGAGGCCTACAGATAAACATCCAGCGCCAGCTGTTCCGGGATGTCCCAAGCTGCCACCTGGGAACCCCAGACTACTCGTCGACGTCCACAAAGAACCCACCTTCGAGGTCGGTGAAGTCCTCCTCTGAAACAAAACAAACAACGTTGAGTTCGACGGACTCGCAAGATTAGATATAGAGCTTTAGCTCGATGAGGCTTTCGAAGTTTTATGGCTGTTTTGCATAAAGCTGATTTTATTTATGAAAAACATAACTCAATGGTATCGACTATTCAGAGTATTTTTAAAAGAGGTAAGAAGTAACTCTTTTCTTTTATCACCTTTCTCATCATCAACCATCATTTACCACTGTACCTGTTCTACAAAGGCACCTCCCCGAATCACCCTCGAGGAAGTCAACCTTGCATTCTTGAGTGGTACCTTTAGTACCCAGCTTTTAATCATTCCGTTCAAGTTATTCTATGATCTTATCGTCCTTTCCCAAGTCGTCCGTAACCGTGGACACGGCTTTTTGAAAAGATTTAATCCTGCAGGGGTGTACAATGTTTGCCATGCGTACCGTCCGGGCCATTGCCTGTACAATTAGCTCTCTTCCATGGAAAGCCGGCTGGGTGGGAGCGGTGTCGACTTCTCCCTTGCTTGAGACTTTCCAGGATCATCAGTGGCGATAGGACAGGTTCAGTGCCTCCAACACCCTGCCCCACGGCCACTTATTTTCCTAACACCACGATCCTCATCCCATTCTCAACCACCATCATCACGCACGCGCAAATGGAAGTTTGAACTAGAGGACCCTGGCTAGCCCCTCACAAGTTATTTAGTCGAATAAGGGTTCCTGCAATTGCATAGGCCTCACGCATGGTTGCACGCTCAGTCTTGGTTCAAGAGGGAAAGAACTCGCACCTAGGCGGCGAGAGTGAGACAAATCACCACAACCACAGTGGTCTCTCATCCCCACCTTTAGCATCTTATTACCTGTCACCACAATTATCCACCATCATTTGAACAACTCATCACCTGTTTCCAACATGAACCATCCATCGTACCGCTAAGCATTTACTAAGCATGGCTAAGCATCAACATAGCATAGTTAAGTATCTCAGGCCAACAATACAAACCTATGGATAATAGGAGGGAAGCAGGTAATGGCATCGGAAACTTAATGCAACTATAGGATACTCTAATCCAATAAAATTGACATTTGGAACCGCATGCAATATTATAGTGGAGAAAATATTTGCGGAAACATAGGATAAGATATGCTCAGAGGGGGGATTACGCTTGCCTTGTTGATACGGCTGGTAATAGGGATCGTCGCGAGACTGCGGTGTCACTTCCACTCCTTGATCTACCGATGCACAAACAATACCGGAGAGGAACAATCAAAACCACAGATAACACCGGTGCAATGCGCAAACACATGATGACATGACTCTTTAAGGTACCGAATTTATTTGAGCTATCTAGCAATTTAAATGGGGTGCGAGAAATAAATACTTCAACCGGATGGGAGAACACCCCATATTTATCTTAATGATTTTAATATTACTAGAAGTACAGTATTTCAATTGTGATCAAATATGCATGATATTTACTTTAAAGGTTTATTCACAATTTTCTGGACATTTTGCTATATTACACGCATTTTTCTGATGCACCGATAAAAAGTTATTATGTTTATAAATTTCCTTTTTGACATGACCTTTTGATGATTTATTTTAAACAACAATATAAATAGTTATACCATTTAGAGATAGAGGGGTGAAAAATAGAAATTCCAACTCAGTACTGCAATCCGGATTTCAGTCCGGAAATTTCCGGTTCTGGCACCGGAGAATTAAAATCCGGAATTGTTTCCGGATCAATTCCGGGTGACCACCGGGCTAGGATGTGTCGAGTCCAGTAGCATTTTTCTCAGTCCGGAATAGAATCCAGAAAAATCCGGGATTGTCACCGGGTTCGTCAACACGACGGAGAGGGCTACGGCCACGGCGATTCGTCGAGCAAGAGGGAGATAGGAAGGGCCAGCCAGGGCCAGGAGCTCACCCTGAAGGCGTGTGCGTGCTCGGGGTGGCCGGAGATGCAACGTAGGCGACGAACTCATCCCGGCGGTGCATGGACAGCAACGAGGAAGAAGAAGATGGCGGCGCTGATTCCCGGCTTCCTGGGTCGATTCCCGCGGCAAGGTTGTAGAGGAGGCCGAGGCGAAGCTCCGGCGTTGCTCGGCCTGGCACGGGGAGGCGCAGCACGGCGGCTATGCGTCGGCGACGGCGAGCTCGGGTGCGGCTCCGTGGGGAGAGAGAAAGGGAACTGGAGGGGAAAATCGGGGAGTGGGAGCAGGTGGGGGCGTTGTGGCGCTTGCTCCTCGCAGGGGAGAGGCAGAGGGGGGGGCCCCGGCGTCGAGCTGGTGCAGGACGGCGAGCGGGTGCGACGCGAGCGCGGCGGCCTCGGTCGCTACAGAGGAAAGAGATGAAGGTTTCACAGAAACCCCCCTGGAAAGTTTGTTTCCCTCACGGATCGGTTCTTTTTCCTTTTCTTTTTAAAACCAGCAACATTCCCTGATTTTATTTAGGCACCAAAACATTTTAGAAAAATATACCAAAATTTGGGGAGGCTCCCCTTAGCATGTAGAAGCTCCACAAATTTTGGTGTCTCAAAATAAAATGTTTTGTACCACTTTTGTTCATAGGGTTCAATTAGGGCATTTTGCTAAATTCAAAATGTTGCTCCTTTTGTAACTTTTAGAGGAGGTGCAAAATAATATTTTTGAACTCTTGGAACTTCCTTGACAAATATGAGGAGTCAAAGTATTGGTATTTGCAAGTTTGAATGCTCTCATTGTTGTTAGATTAGTTCGAGCAAGTTTGGCATTTGTGTTCAAATGGTGCCAAACCAATTGTTCTATTTGTTTAGCAATTCAATATGGATGCCATGATGCATGAGGGATGCAAAGAGTGAAAAATTTACACTGGTTTTTAGGTTCTCAACTTTGGGCTGTTACAGTCTGATCTTACAGCAAACGAAAAGTAAAAGCTACAGAAAGTAAAAGAGCCACCCAAGCCGCAGCACCTATGAAACAACCTACAGCAAATACAAATAATCCATGCACATATGAATTCAGAAATACATCATCCATCTAAAGAACTAGAAGAATATTCCGCACGTTGCAGCGGGAATCTTTATAAAAAGTTAATATGTAAATGGAATGGGTATAAGACGCATGATAGTCTAGATGCTAAATTTAATTTGTATGAAATTATTGAATATCTGAGTACTTAATATTAGTGAGGTGGACAATTATATGGATGGAAAAAATGACATGGATATGTTGCATGAGAGATGTACATTATTACTTATTGTTAGTGGAGATGACATGGACAATTTATTGGCTAAAATAGTGGATGATGTGGATACCTTGCATGTTTAGATAGAAAAATAATTAATGCACTTAGTGGGGTTTAGCTTTATAAGAAGTATAGATACCTGCAACCGGTCGGGGTAGTCATTTGGGCTTTGATGTTCCGGCAAATGGGATGCTTGCACCTCGTGCCCTTGTCGCTCTTCTCAAGCACAAGCCCATCACCCGCCGGAGATGAATTCATGCATACATCATGAGTCTGGTAAACGATAGCACACAAGTAAGACACAACAAGATTTGGTTTATTCAGGAATCTATTAGAGAGCGAAATCTAGATGTGGTGGCTATTTTGGAGACTGGGAAGTCCAATTTTACGGTATCTTTTTTGAATCATCTGTCGGGGGGAAGGGACTACACGTGGTTCTGCTTACCTCCACATGGGCGATCTGGAGGAATTCTAATCGGTATTAATTTTACTTCTCTTGCTGTCAAAAAATTTGATACGGGAGATTATATGGTTAAACTTCACTTGTGTTCTAAAGTTGATGGGTTTGAATGGATTTTCGTGGCTGTTTACGGTGCAGCCCAAGATTCACAAAAACCAGAATTTTTAGCCGAGATGGTTCGTATGTGTGAGGACCAACCACTGCCTATGTTGATTGGGGGCGATTTTAACATCATGCGTCGGCCCCAAGATAAGAACAATGATAGATTTTCAACTCAGTGGCCAATCATGTTTAATGCCATCATTGAATGCTTAAGTCTTAGAGAGATCGATCTCTCGGGTCGGCATTATACCTGGGCTAACCGTCGGGACACACCAACGTATGAAAAACTTGATAGAGTCCTAGCTACGGTGGAGTGGGAGTAAAAGTTTCCTCTAGTTTCGGCCCATGCTTTGACACGGTCGGGGTCCGATCATACACCTTTGTTGATTGATTCCGGCGATCAATCCTACTTAGGTAATTCCAATAAATTTTCCTTCGAGCTTTCTTGGCTAAGTCAAGAAGGTTTCTATAACATGATTAAGAATGAATGGGATTCAGTCCATACGGGAGTGACTCCAATTCAAATTTGGCAGAACAAAATAAGACACCTTCGACGTTTTCTTCGAGGATGGGCTAAAAATAAAAGTGGTGTCTACAGGCAGGAGAGAGATAGACTTTGTTGGATTATTGAAGAATTAGATATTAAAGCTGAATCGGCTCCTCTAAATAACGTGGAAAGGGACACCTTAAGGGGTGCATCTCTCACTTTAGACAAACTTCGTAGCGACGAGGAAATTAAGTGGGCACAACGGGCTAAGGTGAAATATATCCAGGAAGGGGGGAGTAATACGAAATACTTTCACCTAATTGCTAATGGCAAACACCGGAAGAAGAAAATTTTTCAGTTGGAGCAAGATGAGGGGATTGTTGTAGGACAAGACAATTTAAAACTTTATATCTCAAACTATTACAAAAGTTGTTTGGAGCACCGGCTCCTAGTAACGTTAGTTTGGATGAAACTTCTGTTGAGGATATACAAAAACTATCAGATGAGGAGAACAATATTCTAGTAGCGGATTTTACCTTAAAGGAGGTGTATGAAGCTATTATGCAAATGGAACATAATAAAGCTCCAGGACCAGACGGGTTTCCTGCTGAGTTTTATCAAATGTGTTGGAATATTGTTAAGGATGATCTCATGGCTTTGTTTGTACAGTTGAAAGCAGGCGAGCTTGATCTGTACAAGTTAAATTTTGGTATAATAACCTTGCTGCCCAAAAAGGAAAATGCGGTGCAAATTCAGCAGTACCGACCTATTTGTTTACTCAACGTGAGTTTCAAAATCTTTACGAAGGTTGCAACAAATAGGATCTCCACTATTGTTGATAAAGTTATCAAACCGACACAAACTGCATTCATGCCAGGGAGGCATATTCTTGAGGGGTGGTCGTTTTGCATGAAACCATTCATGAACTTCATAGGAAAAATTGGATGGTGTCCTTTTTAAGATAGACTTTGAAAAAGCATATGACAAGGTTAAATGGCCTTTCTTACAGCAGGCGTTGCGTATGAAGGGTTTTGATCCGCGCTGGTGTAAGATGATTGAGGATTTTGTGCAGCTTGGTAGTGTGGGAATAAGGGTTAATGACGACATTGGCCATTATTTTCAGACAAGAAAAGGGTTGCGTCAAGGGGATCCGTTATCTCCTACTCTCTTTAATATTGTAGCAGATATGCTTGCTATTATTATTAATAGAGCCAAAGAGGATGGTCAGGTTGGCGGACTAGTTCCTCATCTTGTAGAAGGGGGTGTTTCAATTCTACAATATGCTGATGATACGATTCTTTTCCTGGAACATGATTTACAAAAAGCGGTTAATATGAAACTAATTTTGTGTTTGTTTGAGCAAATGTCCGGTTTGAAAATTAATTTTCATAAGAGTGAGATTTTCTGCTTCGGCAAAGCCCAGGGTGAGATGGATGCATATAAAGAGATTTTTGGCTGTGAATGCGGTTCATTGCCTTTTAAATACTTAGGCATCCCAATTCATTATAGGCGGTTGCTCAACAGTGAGTGGAAACTGGTTGAAGACCGCTTTGAACGCAAATTTGGATGCTAGCAAGGAAAGCTGCTCTCATACGGAGATAGGCTTATCCTAATTAATTATGTGCTCACTAGCTTACCGATGTTCATGTTTTCCTTCTTCCAAGTACCAAAAGGGGTACGCAAGAGATTGGACTTTTATAGGTCACGTTTCTTCTGGGATAGTGATAGTATTAAAAAGAAGTATCGTTTAAATAAGTGGAACATTGTTTGCAGACCGAAGGATCAGGGAGGTCTGGGTATAGAGGTTTTTGATATTAAGAATAATTGCCTACTGAGCAAATGGCTTTACAAGCTTCTGAATGAGGAAGGAATGTGGCAGGAATTGTTGCATAATAAGTACCTTAGACACAAAACCTTGTCACAAGTGACAAGTAACCCAACTGATTCTCCTTTTTGGAAAGGTCTCATGGCTGTTAAGGATGATTTCTTCTCGCGTGCTCATTTTGTTGTTGGCAATGGAATGAACACTCGCTTTTGGGAGGATGTCTGGTTAGGGAATTCGTCCCTAGCTGTTCAATATCCCTCTCTTTATAATTTAGTGTGGCATAAGAATGTGCTGATTTCACACGTGTTTTCGGCACAACCTTTAAATATTGAATTTAGGCGCTTTTTGAGTGGACAGAACTGGGAAAGATGGGTGCATTTGGTTCAACGTCTTATGCAAATTAGACTGTCTGATGAGCCAGATAGATTTGTGTGGAACTTAACTCCCAATGGTCTTTTCTCAGTCAAATCGATGTATCATGATTTAGTTAATGATCATACGGTCTTTTTGAGAAAGTATATTTGGAAACTGAAGGTACCGCTAAAGATTAAGATCTTTATGTGGTTTTTATATAAGAAGGTAATCTTAACTAAGGATAATTTGTTAAAAAGGAAATGGAAAGGATGCACGAAATGTGAATTTTGTGACTCAACGGAGTCAATTGAACACTTGTTTCTAACCTGCCCTTTAGCACGTTTTATTTGAAAAATTGTCGAATTCACCTTTAATTTACCACCACCAGCTAATATCACAAATATGTTTGGGAATTGGCTGAGAGGGATGCAAAAAATAGATAAAGCACGTGTACGAGTAGGCGTGTGTGCTATACTTTGGTCCCTGTGGACGTGTAGAAATGATTTGGTTTTTAACAGAACAAAACATATGAATTATTTGCAGGTCATCCACAAGGCTACGTCCCTGCTTGGTGCGTTGTCCTTCCTCCTCCCCTTGGAGCAACGGGAGGAAGTGGCTACTGGGTGTGGCCAGCTTGAGGAGGTCGCTCGAGCATTCTACAACTTCGCTGGCTGGCAGATCTTCAATAGATTAAATGATGCATAAGTGTTTCATTATTCTTTTTGTTTTTCGCTGGCTAGTGTTTATCGCTACTCTCTCGGACGCATGATTTGTATTCTGTCGAACCTGATACTTCAAATTCTGTAATAAAATGGCCGTATGCATCCCCGTGATGCAGAGGCTGGGGCTTCTCCCCATTTCTAAAAAACAAGTAAGACACAACAACGTTCTAGCTACCACCTGCCGAACGTTTTTTGGAGTTGCCGCCGGCGCTGCCTGCCCCAGCTGCTTGTCCGTCCACCTCGGCGGCGTTGCTCACCCTGGCGACTTGTTCGTCCACCTCGGCGGCGTTGCTCGCCCTGGCGACGTGGCCGTCCAGCTCGTCGACCTCGCGGACGCTGTCATCCTTTTCTTTGGTGATATCTAGTGGTGTGGCCTCGATGTCCCTTCGAATCGGATGCCTGCAAAGGGGGCTCTTGTCGTTTTTATGGAGGAGGAACTCCAAGCAGGAACCATGTGTTAGCACCCAAATTTGGCACCTAGCCGGCCCGACCGCGGATATCCTTGATCCAGGCGAAATGCACCCAGGAAGGCACCAAGACATGGAAAAAGAGGAGGGAGACAAGCTATGTCCCAATCAGCAAGCCATAGGCTCCAGGACACCATGTCATAGGACCCGGCATTTGGTCCTACGGGAGCCGGCCTTCGACCAAGACTCGACATTCGTCATCCAAGAGCTGGCTTTCTCTCAGGAGCTAGTCATTATCCCAGAGCCGGCATTCTCACAGAACCCGGCCAGAACCACCATCATCCAAGAACCGGCTTTCTCTCAGGAGTCGGACATCATCGAGAGCCGACTTTCTCCCAGGAGCCGGCCAGCGCCATCATCGAGACCCGGCATTATCGCAGAAGAGCCGGCAGTCCCCAAGAGCCGGCATTGCCCACAAGGAGCCAGCATTTCAGGTTACAGAAGTCGGCATGCACAGTGCCATGACCCGACCGACAGCTCAAGCCGGAACCACCGAAGAGGATAATCCAGCATGCTTGGAGAGCCGGAAAGCTCAGTTACGTGTCGGGTCATGCTATAATCAGGCTCACTAGCCGGTTAAAGTGGTGACTCGAAGATAACCCGGAAGACGGTATACGGAGATTTGTAAGACAACACTACAAAGATGACCTTGTATGGAAAAGTGCCTAACACGGAAGTTGTGCGTATTGTCAAGGAGCACAATATTGCTTTTGGAGGTGTCTTCATCCGAGTTAGTATGCAGTCTACAGAGGTACGACAAGACCTTGGGCGGATTAACCTGTCACCTCCCATAATCTGACCTGAAGATAAAGATGGACCCGGGAGTCATCAAGACGGCCTTAGATCGAAAAATGATAATCGCAAGAGTTGTTCGCCTCGTCGAAACGCACAAGTTTGGTCTTTGGACCATATCCATCCGAGTTTGTATGTGACTTCGGCGGCCACGGCAAGAAGCAGGACAGGAAGGTGCAGCGAATCCGGACAGGAGTCCGGGTTAGGAAAGATCTAGGGTTTTAGGACGGTTTTGATGTAATTTCCTTGTAGAGAAAGTCCTATACTTGTACGGCAAGTCCAGCCGCCTCATATATATGTGAGAGGTGATGGCCGATTGAAGAACACCAATCGAACAAACACATCTACTATTTTTCTGTGTTCATCTACTTTTACCCTTCTCCCCTTGTATATTTCTTCTCGTTCTTCGCCGTTCTTCAAGATCGAAGGTTGCGAATCCACGAGGCTCTAGGGGCGGTCAGGCCGACCTAGGGCAGTCCATAGCCGCTGCGAACCCTGACGGGGTCCCTCCCGGGCGAGCGGGGTTTTGGGTGCCAAAAGCGCCCGCCAGATTGTCTTGCGTAACGCGCTTCCGGTGAGCCTCCCGTGGAGTGATTTGCGGAGCATCTCCCTCGACGCGGCGGGTACACGTTGTCGGGGGAATAATTAACCCGCGACTTATTCAAGGCCAAAACAGCGACTTCATGATCACGCTATTATTGGGCCACGTAAAAGATGGGCCGATCAAGGATCGCGGCCTGCCAAAGGAAGGCTCCAGAAGGTCGGTGGTAAAACTTGCCTTGGATGACAAGCTTGCAATCGGCTTCGTGTAAAACTCTTGTAACCTAGCGAGCCTCTGTGTATATAAAGAGGACTCGCAGGACTTAGACAGGGTCAAGCTATCAAGCCCTAAAACCCTAGCTCTTACGGCGAGTTCCCAGATCGGATCGCCTCCATTGTAACACCACATATATCATATCAATACCAATCTAGGGTAGGCAGGAAGTAGGTCTTTACCTCACATTGAGGGGCCGAACCTGGGTAAATCTGTGTTCGTCCTTGTTCCTGCGATCCCAAGCTCGGAGACGATTGACTCGCGCAAATCCCACACCTACGAAGTCATCCATGACATCTGACGTGACAAACCCACGACAGTTGGCGCCCACCGTGGGGCCTGCGGTCAAGAGCGTCACGTTCCGCGCAGGATCGATGAAAGGAGCTGAAGATCTCGCCATTGGCCACATCATCATGGTCGATGGCACGCCTCTCATTGACGATTCAAGCTGGGGACCAGAAGCTGATTACCTGGAGACCGGCGTATCATCCCGTTTGGATCTATCAACGTCTTCGTCGGTTTCATTGGCGGCGGATCTGTTAGCTCAGTCCAAGAAGGCGACTCAGCAGAAGGATTCGCCAGTGACGGAGAAGAGTCTCTGGAGAGCATGGACTCGCAAGAATTTGGGTCCATCATACCAGCTCTTGAGGACAGTTACTGGGATTACGCACCAGTGGTAGGACAAGAGGCGGCACCAGTTGGAGTCTACATGGCCGGAGGTGCAAGTACGTCAGGAACTGCGGGAGAAGCCGAAAGATCGACACCTCCCGGCAACCCACTACTTATCCCGGTGTCAGCCGCGAACGCCGCTGTCCGCGCAACAGAAATTGAGGCCGCCAGGGCCGAGCTCCTGTACGAGGTTCGGAGGATGGAAGCAGAGCGCTGCAGGCTCGAACAGGTGAACCAAGGAATCCAACAGGAACGGCAAAGGATAGCCGCGCTCGCCGCGACTCAAAGACAAGTTGACTCGCAGGCGCAAGCGCGCGCGACTCAACCAACAATAGAACTTCCACCCACTCCAGCTGCTGGAGACCAACCAGTCGCAAGGATTTTGGAACCATCGATTGTCCACGAAGCCCAGCAACTACCATCGCAACAACCAAGGAGGTTTCATACCCCACAAGGCCACTACCAAAGCCCGGTCGATAACATGTATGCAGCGGCTAATATCTTGACACAGATGGTACCAACAGGCGACGACCCAATCAACACTGAAGCACGGCGTGCGATACAGATGTTGAGCACTGCTGTCCTACAACAGGCCAACAGGGCAGAAGCCGAGGGGCAGCAGCCCCCGTACTGGCCGGCCGCGGGATCGCGGCAGAAAGAAGCGTCCAAAGCGGCCACCGGAGGATGTATCAAGGGTCGCGCAGAGGCAGCAGGAACAAGCCGCAGAAGCACAGGCTATCATGCCAACGACGCAGACGCGGCTCGTGGAAGTTAACAACCCTACGGGCACATCCACAGCTTTGTCCTCGCGACTCAAAGGTCCGGCATGCTTCACTGAGAAGATCAGATCGGAACCTTTCCCTGAAGATTTCAAAGGACCACGCAAGGTGGCAAACTATAACGCCAGCATGGACCCTACCACCTGGCTAAACAACTACGAGATGGGGATGAGTATTTTAAATGCTTCAGAAGAGATATGCGCAAGGTACCTCAACATGATGTTGGAGGGCGCGGCTCACATATGGCTACAAAATCTACCCCCAACTCCATAAATACCTGGGAAGAGTTGAAAGACGCTTTCGTCAAAAACTTCCAAGGAACCTGCAAGCGACTCTGCAATATAGAAGATCTAGAGCGTTGCGTTCAAAGGAAGGCGAGTCAAGTCGCCACTGGATGAGGAGGGTGGCAGAAATTATACACTCCTCAGACAACATACCTCCAAGCTCAGCTGTCCTAGTCATGGAGAAAAATTGTAAGTTCGAACCACTGATCCATAAGTTAGGTCGCATGAAGGGCAAGGTCAAGAGTCTCAGCGAGGTAATGGCTGCGGCTAACAAATACGCTGGCTCAGACAAGACCCGAGATGCGTCAGATGGAGAAGAGGAGAAGGCCGCTGTTGAAGGAAAGAAAAATACCAGCAAGCCTCAACAGCAACAAACTAGCCACAACAACGCGAATCAAAACAAGCGCAAGAGTGAAGAAGGAAACTCTGGGCTTGTCGCCAACACACGTGGAGGTTTCAGGGGCCAACGAGGAAGAGGCCGAGGAATCGGCTCTCGTCCAATTAACATGGAAGAAGTTTTTAATCGGCCGTGCGATCTTCACACGGGAGGCGACGGGCGGCCAGCAGACCATACCAAGGCGCAATGTAATTATTACAAGAAGTGGAAAGAAGAAAGCCAACACAACAGGGGAAACCACCATGAAGGAAGCCCTGGTGCGACTCATGGTTCAGGCGCCGGACCGCACAATGCGAGTAACCCCAGGCAGGTGGGGCAGTACCATACAATAGTTATCAACACCTCCAAGAGGGAAGAGAAATTAAGTCGCAGAAGCCAGCAGGTAAATACTGTGATACCAGCAACCCCCAATTGGCTAAAATGGTCAGAACATGCAGTCACTTGGAGTCGCGACGATCATCCGCCAAGTGCGAGAGCCAGGGAAACTGGCGCTAGTTGTGGCACCTTATGTAGCAGGATACAAGCTAACCAAAGTGCTTATGGACGGGGGAAGCAGCATAAATATCATGTACTACGATACGTTCAAGCGCTTGGGGCTCATGGACTCCAGCCTGCAACACACGACGACCGTATTTCACGGCATCGTCCCAGGAAAGTCAGCACAGCCAGTGGGAAAGATAACCCTGGGAGTAACCTTTGGGACGGAAGAAAACTTCAGAAGCGAGTTCATATGCTTCGAAGTGGTAAAATTCCAGAGCCCATATCACGCCCTGTTCGGACGAACAGCCTTCGCCAAGTTTATGGCCAGGCCATGCTACGTTTACCTACAGCTGAAGATACCAGGACCAAGAGGGGTCATCACAGTGCACGGCGATAGAGAAAAAGCAATAGAGTGCGAGGAGGGAGATGCAGCCTTCGCAGAATCAGCTTGTGCCGCTGAAGAGCTAAAGAGTTATAAGTCGCAGGTGGATCCCAATGATATGAGCGTAGTTACCACGCCATCTGCCGAACCACCAATGAAATTCAAAGCGGCCCAAGACACCAAGCAGATAGATCTTGTTCCTGGCGACTCATCCAAGCAGGCGAGCATCGGAGCCCACATGGAGAAAGAACAGGAGCGGGCACTCATCGCTTTCCTTCAGGAAAACAAGGACATCTTCGCATGGAAACCATCAGATATGCCAGGGGTGCCAAGGGAATTGGCAGAACACAGTCTTAACGTGAACCCCTGGCCAAGCCAGTAAAGCAACCGCTGCGGCGTTTCCACGACGACAGGAGAAAAGCGATAGGGGAAGAAATAGCTCGCCTATTGGCCGCAGGATTCATCACAGAAGTATATCACCCGGAGTGGGTGGCAAACCCAGTCCTAGTTATGAAAAAGAACGGCACATGGCGAATGTGCATTGACTACACCAGTCTCAACAAAGCCTGTCCAAAGGACCCATTTGCCTTGCCAAGGATTGACCAAGTGATTGATTCAACAGCCGGATGCGAGTTGTTATGCTTTCTAGACGCCTATTCAGGCTACCATCAAATCAAGATGAAGAAGGACATCCTTCATCACACCCTTTGGGGCCTTTTGCTATGTAAGCATGCCCTTTGGATTGAAGAACGCAGGTGCGACTTACCAGAGGTGCATTCAAAGTTGCTTGCATGAGCAGATAGGTCGCAACGTTCACGCCTATGTGGACGATATCGTCATTAAATCGCAAGTAGGCCAGGATCTCATCAGTGACTTGGAAGAAACCTTCACAAATCTCAGAAGATATAACATGAAGCTCAACCCGACGAAGTGCGTCTTTGGAGTACCAGCGGGGAAGCTATTGGGGTTCATAGTGTCAGAAAGAGGCATCGAGCCAACCCTGACAAGATAAAGGCTGTAATGGACCTCCAAAAACCAGAAAAGATCAAGGACGTACAGCGACTTACCGGTTGCGTCGCGGCGTTAAGTCGCTTTATATCAAGACTGGGAGAAAAAGCCCTGCCTTTATACAGATTGCTGAAAAATCAGATACCTTCGTTTGGGACTCAGAAGCCGACGAAGCTTTAACAGCCCTGAAGATTCAGTTGACAAATGCTCCAGTTCTGGCAGCTCCAAAAGATAAGAGCCCATGCTGTTGTACATAGCTGCAAACTCTCGTGCCGTAAGCGCCGTGATGGTTGTAGAGAGACAAGAGCCAGGCAAGGAGTACCCAGTCCAAAGGCCAGTATACTACGTAAGTGAGTGCTCACGGCTTCAAAGCAGCGTTACCCTCAGTGGCAGAAGCTAGTGTTTGGAGTATTCATGGCGAGTCGCAAGCTGAAGCACTACTTCCAGGAACACCCAATAACTGTGGTCAGCTCGGCACCACTGGCAGACATCATCCGCAACCGAGAAGCAACAGGAAGAGTAGCCAAGTGGGCGATCGAGCTGGGTCCACACCATATAAGCTACGAGCCGCGCACATCAATTAAGTCGCAAGCTCTCGCAGATTTCATCAATGATTGGACAGAAATTCAAGTCGCTCCCACCATGGCAGAAACAAAATACTGGACCATGCACTTCGATGGGTCAAGACAGCTACAAGGCTCGGGGGCTGGAGTTGTACTCACTTCCCCCAAGGGAGACAAGCTAAGATACGTGCTCCAAATACACTTCAATTGCACAAACAATGTAGCAGAATATGAGGCATTGCTTCACGGACTCCGTATAGCAAAGGAGATGAATGTCAGTCGCATCCGTTGCTTTGGAGACTCAGATTTGGTAGCTCAACAAGTTTCTGGAACATGGGACAGTAAGGATGCAAACATGGCTGCATACAGAGAGAGGTGGACAGAGTTGCTGGACACTTCACTGGCTTCCAAGTTGAACATGTTGATCGAAGACAAAATGAAGCAGCAGATGCCTTGTCTCGGCTAGGATCCAATAGGCAATCAGTCCCGCCCAATGTTTTCTTGGATGAGTTGCATAACCCATCAGTTAAGCCTCCAGCAGAGATTGACATCGCAGAGCCAGAGGATGATTCAACTTTAGTCGCAGCCCTGCATGAACAGCCGGCATGGACAGAGCCATACATGGCATATTTAAGTCGCGGAGTGCTACCAGAGGATGAAGTAGAGGCGCGCAAGATAACACGGCGATCCAAGGCCTACACAATAATAAACAATGAGCTATACAAGCGCAGCGTTGCGGGGACATTCCAAAGATGCGTATCACCAGAAGAAGGACGAAAAATCTTGCACGAAATTCACGCAGGCGATTGTGGCCATCATGCTTCGTCAAGATCTTTGGTGGCAAAGGCGTTCAGACATGGTTTCTTCTGGTTAACGGCGCTAGCAGACGCTGAGCAGATTGTCAGAGTGTGCGATGGATGTCAAAGATACGCCAGGCAAGATCATATGCCAGCTCAAGCACTTCGTACAATACCCATCACATGGCCTTTCGCCGTATGGGGTTTTGACATGGTAGGACCCTTCAGACGGTCCTCAACGGGAAAAACTCACCTCCTGGTCGTGGTGGACAAATTCACAAAGTGGATAGAAGCAGAACCCGTGGGAGATTGTGAAGCTGAAACAGCAGTCAAGTTCTTGAAGAAGGTCATATTCCGCTTTGGATATCCCCATAGTATCATTACAGACAACGGAAGCAACACCTCTGAAGGAGCTACACAAATATTTTGTGCGAACAATGGGATAAGGCTGGACCTCACGTCAGTATCACATCCGCAGAGCAATGGACAAGCTGAGCGAGCTAACCAGGAAATTCTCCATGGATTAAGCCGCGCCTTATTGAAAAGGTTGAAGCATCTCCAGGATGTTGGGTGGAGGAACTGCCAGCCGTGCTATGGAGTTTAAGAACAACCCCTAATAGATCCACAGGATTTACACCATATTTTATGGTCTATGGAGCAGAAGCGGTTATGCCCAGCGATATCATACATGATTCACCAAGAGTTGCGGCCTATGTCGAAGCAGATAATGAAGCAGCTCGGCAGGATTCTGTGGACACATTAGAAGAGGTCAGAGATTTGGCAGCATCAAGGTCAGCGGTGTATCAGCAAGACTTGCGACGCTATCATGCCAGACGCATCAGAACCCGCACCTTTCAAGAAGGAGACCTAGTGCTGCGACTCAAGCAAGACCATAAGGGAATGCACAAGCTATCTTCTCCATGGGAAGGACCCTACATCATCAGCAAAAAACTAAACAATGGATCGTACTATCTGCTGGATGTGAGAGAAGAAAGCAGTGATCGCCATGATTTCGAGGATCGTCTAGAAGCGCCTCGCCCTTGGAACGTCGCGCAACTGCGACCTTACTACACATAAAAAAGCTAATCAGAGCTAAGTTTCATCTTTTCCAGCTGCCTATAGCTGAGTATCATCCTAGCCACTAAGGGCTCTTGCTTCAAAATTGGTCGCCACCTAGGCGCGACCTGCAACACCTGTATCAGAAATCGGCCGCCACCTAGGCGCGGCCGTACCTTATGTATCAGAAATCGGCCGCCACCTAGGCGCGGCCGTATGTCTCAAACTGGGATCGCCGCCTACGTGCGACCCAACCCTATGTATAACACTCGGTTGCCACCAAGGCGCGACCTTATGTGTCATCATAAACAAAGCTGTTTATAGCTATATATCATTTGTTTCTTGGGGGCTTTGTACCCTGAAACAGCCAACCTACTGGCAACATCAAACTTACCTTAAGTCGGATTGCAACTTGCATTATGCGTCCAAAGTACTGGGGTGTGGCGTCAATCGAGCTTGATTGCCTATCATGGCCGCTCTCGACCCTGAACACACATGTTCCTAGGAAATACTGAGTCGCGCGAGTGCCCACTTAATGGATCAGAAAGGCCTAACTAGAGGTCAATGTACTGCTTATAGTACGGCAACACCAATTGCAATTGCTTATATCTTAACAATTGTTTCTTATCTATGACATCAAGCTACAGGTGACGATCTTCAAAACCTCCTGAGAAGAATTGAGATGATTGTCAAATCACATCAGCTCAATCCTTGGGGGCTACAGCATATTGTTATCAAAAATTTGAAGATTGGTCATCATCAAGTGTTGAAGCTATCAGGCAAACCTTGACAGAGTAAGAAGCTCACGAAGTCAGATGCATTTTCAAGGCCGCCCCAAAAGTGCGAGTAAAGCCAGTCCAACGTGATCATGAGTCGCAGAGCAAGGAAGTGCAAGCTAGAAAGAAAAAAGTGCAGCCTAAACGTCCAAGGAACCTTTCAAAGTCAAGAAAACATATCAAGATATTCCATGAAGTTCAGGCTACACTTGGGGGCTAATGTCGGGGGAATAATTAACCCGCGACTTATTCAAGGCCAAAACAGCGACTTCATGATCACGCTATTATTGGGCCACGTAAAAGATGGGCCGATCAAGGATCGCGGCCTGCCAAAGGAAGGCTCCAGAAGGTCGGTGGTAAAACTTGCCTTGGATGACAAGCTTGCAATCGGCTTCGTGTAGAACTCTTGTAACCTAGCGAGCCTCTGTGTATATAAAGAGGACTCGCAGGACTTAGACAGGGTCAAGCTATCAAGCCCTAAAACCCTAGCTCTTACGGCGAGTTCCCAGATCGGATCGCCTCCATTGTAACACCACATATATCATATCAATACCAATCTAGGGTAGGCAGGAAGTAGGTCTTTACCTCACATTGAGGGGCCGAACCTGGGTAAATCTGTGTTCGTCCTTGTTCCTGCGATCCCAAGCTCGGAGACGATTGACTCGCGCAAATCCCACACCTACGAAGTCATCCATGACATCTGACGTGACAAACCCATGACACACGTGACGTGTTCGTGTGTCAACACACTTTTTGGCGACTTCGCTGGGGACGAAGCAAACGGTCTCCGACCCGTTCTTGCTACGAGGAGCGCATCAAGAGGCGGCAATCTACAAAAACGGTAACATGTATCATCAGTCTAATTACGTAGATGCCGACATCTCGTACGATAGATCTATCGAGTATACTTTATCGGCTAGCACTAGTCATCATCCATATGGCTACGAGCAGAAGCCGATAGAAGTACGCTTTATGGAAAAAGCTATGAAAATTATTGTCTTGACAAATTACGGGAGTGTTTGAGTTCTCATGCACGGGTTGCCCCACATCATAGGCCAATGAATAACATGGGTTACTCGACATATCAATATGGGACACCTCATGGGCAAGAGGATGTCTCACGGCTTTATCCATCGGCTGCGGACTCACAATATGTTGGGTCGTCCCCAAATAGGCCGATGGATGGGGGAATTGGATATGCTTCCACAAGCTACATGGCCGGTTACTCCCAGCCGACCTATATTGCGGATCATGTAACTACTCATTCGGCACCTTATGTTGCTAACGATATTCGCGATTCGGCTCACCTTTATGGATATGGCCGAACTAGTGATGATTCTGCAGGAACACATGTGCTGGCTTATAACAATGTGGCGTATGATACTTCCCCTGCACAATTGCTAAATTTCAGCAACTCATCGCTGAAGGAAACTGAAAGAGTAGGGGGGCAATCTCAGCCTGAGGTTGACACCTGTGACTTCACTACGCCAACTTTGGAGGAGTTATCAGAGGAACAACGCCAAGGCTATGAAGTTATCAGGAGAAAGCGCAAAGAGGAGTTCGAAGCTCTCAAAAAGAAGCGTGATGAGGAAGACTTGCAGATGTTTTATGCAACTCTTGAGAAAGATACTCCAACATCTGTTCCTCCACGCGAAAATCATATCGAGACTTCTGTGCTACCGACAATAGAAGACGAAGCTCTACGGATCAGCCAACAAGACAAGGTTGACCCGACCATTACGATCGAGCCGGCAGAAGCCGGGCCATGGAAAATAGGCGTCGGGTATAATCAGCAGAGGAAGATCGGCCCGGCTATCACGACCGACTTCGCAGAAGCCAAACTTAGCAGTTCAGGCAATGGCGAGTCGGGCATACACGTCGGGTCTATCAAGCCGGCAGAGGAGAACTTCGTCGAGGAGGAGCGCGGCGAGCAGCGTGAGCCGGCCGTGCTCGACTTTTCTGGATGCGATGGTGTTGGCGTATTACCCGGCGAGTTCCGTGCCAAAGACGATGAGCATCAAGAACAAGAGGACATAGCCGAACAAAGTTCGGTTAATGAAGAACATCAAGAGTCAGAAAGAAAAGCCGAACAATGTTCGGTTAACAAGGAGCGTCCAGGTGACGCGGCACGGGATCCAGAAGAGGAAGACGAGGCGTTGGAGAGTTATGCAGTTGTGGAGCGAAACATTCCTGTTGTGCCAGCATCGCATTCTCCCGACGTCTTCGAAGAGGTACGCCTTGCCGACAATTTACTTGTCTTTCGATTCGGTCAAAGTCATATTGTTGTTGCATCTTCCAACACGATTCTAATTAATGTTGAAAGACCAGTCGAGATAAGTAATTTGTTTGCTAGGAATAATCTTGTCACTAATCATGCCAGCCAACATATCATACCATTCGTAGAGGCTGATAGTGGCAATTTATCGCAATCAAAGTTGTTGCCGTCATGCCGACTAAGCTTTATATTCATATGGGCAATTTTGCTTGTTTCCTGCCTGGCTAACATTTGGTCTCAGATGAGACGTGTATTCTGTGATTATTTTGGTTGCAGAAACACAAAGCCGGGTTCAAAGTCCTTCAAGATAGCCGATTCAGAAAAATCAGAAAGGAGGGCAAAAGACGATGCATAGCCGAGTTAGATGACATCAGGCCGGCACCACTCGGTTTCTCAATTCCAAAGCCGGTATCCCAATATTGGCTAAGGGACGAACAATGTACCATCAGTCCGGGCATATGGGATCACATTGTCGGCGCATCGCCGGCTAATCCAATCATCATAGAAGATCACCATGTCGAGCCGTCAAGACAAGAGCGAATGCAGAATTCGTTCGAGCAGAATAACAAAGACTGTGACGTGTTTCATGAAGCACAATCGGCCTTCGAAAGACGATTGGAATTTGTTGAAGCACAAGCCGATAGCCATCCGGCTAACATTAATCTTGACGACTATCAAGTGTTGACTCGACTACCTCAAGCCGGCTCATCCCAAGATGGACGAGTACATGCTGAAGATGATTGGATCGATTCGTCGAGCAAGGAAATTATTCATGCCGACAATCTTGGGGACGGACATTCCAGCAAAGCTACAAAGAAGACGCCTAACGCCGGGGGGCAACAGGAAAATCCAAAGACCGATGTCTGCAATGATAAAAGGGACAAAGGCAGCGATAAGCACCGAAGAGGGAAAACCAAAGTTACCTTCGCTCAATTGTTGGAGAAGTATCAGAAGGTGAGTGAAGCAAAAAGTGCTTATCGGCCAGCTGAAGAAAAGGGATCGAAGTCACCCCCAAGGCGTAAATCAGAGTACTAGGATTGGCGAAAGAAGAAGTCCAACATGTCGACTCCACAAAATTTATTTGGGCCACCAATATCGAAGTCGTCCATGCCGTCCCATGTCGGTTTCTATTCACATCAATCACGGGACAGGTATGATTCATGGGCACACCATCCATCTTATGCTAAATCACCTCGTCAAGTTTATGCAGCTCCAAGAGAATCTACTCGACAACCATATGTCAAAGACCCACTCAATCAAGAGTCAGCTAGGAGCTCATGGAGGAAGAAGGAAGTGGTCAAGAAAGTATACATAGTAAAAAGAGATGGCCGCAAAGGTGTTGTTCCGGACCCGACTCCAAGTGACCAAAAGCCAGCTGGGACAATGTTGGCTAAACAGGGAAAGGAAGTGAAGCGAGTAACTTTCAAGGATCCAGTCGTCGAGTCTGAACAGGCCAAACCAGAAGTGCCCAAAGCCAAGAAAGAACTGCCAGTGCATAGATCAAAGTCACAGCCGGGTTACCCACTCGGTTTATCACATTGCCAAGAGTGGCAGCTGAAGCGGCTTAGAGCCAAATAGTTGGAGAAGATGAACATGGCGTGGGTTCCTAAAGGAAGCCCTCAAGTTAAGGAGGATGCACCAACTTCTGTTGCCAAGCCGGCAGGAGGAAATGAGGACAAGCAAGAAGTCGGCATGCGAAGCCGGCGATCTTCGTATCGGTATAGGAGACCTCATACGGCGTATCATCCATGTTTTTCAACCGTACCATCAAAGTCAGCGCTACAGAATTCAACCCCAGCCAAAACATCTAATTTATTTCGGCTATTCACACTTTGGTGGACGGGTTCTCCAGGTCCTTCAAGGATCCCAGTTAGAAGATCAGGCGGGCTACACTACGGAATGCATACATGAGAGATTCTACCTAGGTGGCAACCAGCCTAAGCATATGTACGGCCGGTAAGATATTATTTCCCTTGGTATACACAGCCGATGGAGTGTTAACATCGTGCTTACAACAAGACCCTAGGCAATATATTTTCTGGCACGCATGCTCTGCCAGAAAACAGGGAGGCATCTGTTAGCACCCAATTTGGCACCTAGCCGGCCCGACCGCGGATATCCTTGATCCAGGCGAAATGCACCCAGGAAGGCACCAAGACATGGAAAAAGAGGAGGGAGACGAGCTATGTCCCAATCAGCAAGCCATAGGCTCCAGGACACCATGTCATAGGACCCGACATTTGGTCCTACGGGAGCCGGCCTTCGACCAAGACCCGACATTCGTCATCCAAGAGCTGGCTTTCTCTCAGGAGCTGGTCATTATCCGAGAGCCGGCATTCTCGCAGGACCCGGCCAGAACCACCATCATCCAAGAACCGGCTTTCTCTCAGGAGCCGGACATCATCGAGAGCCGACTTTCTCCCAGGAGCCGGCCAGCGCCTGTTGGGAATCGTAGGCAGAAAACAAAAATTTTCCTAGCAACGATAACCGTAAACTAGCCAAGATCTATTCTATGCAGATATACTATACGGAAGGAGATCAGAATACATACCCTTGTAGACCGGAAGCGGGATTACGTTCCCGCACAAACGTTGTCGATGGAGACGACGAAGCCGACCTCAGGGTCGTGTAGAGGAAGTAGACAGCTCCCAGCGCCAAACGATGGTGCCTCGCTGTTCCACACGTACGGTGTGGATGACGACCTCCGGGCTCCAGATCCAGCAAAGCAGCGGAAGTGGTAGAGTGGATCTAGCAGCACGGCGGTGTGCAAACTATAGAGAGACTTCTCTCCTCGTACGAAGCTCCAGAATCGAAACCCCGTTCAAGGTAGGAGAGAAGAAGAAAGGAGATAGGCAATTTTCAAGGCATGAGGGCACTCCAATATAAAGGAGAGGGAGGGAGGCCAACCTCCTTGGCTCCCCCATGTGGGACTATTCCCACATGGGGGGTGCGCCGGCCATGGGGGGGTGCGGCTGCCCTAGTGGGCCCCATGTGGCCCACTAGGGTGGCAGCCCCCTTTTTCCTTTTTCCCTTTTTTTTCCCCGAATGGGCCTCTAAGGCTTTTAATGCCTTTTAATTTCGAAATTAATAAATTAAAACATGTATTTAATCATTAATAACACTTATTAATATTAGATACATATTACTTAATTCATTCGGACCCGAAACATATTTCGTGGCCTCCGATCGATCATCGGACAATTACCGGAACACTTCCGGAGCTCCAGAACACTTCCGGAGTTCCTGTTTCTCATTCTCTCTAAATCCAATCTAATCGTCACCCACCCTTAAGTGTGTTACCCCACGGTTCGGGATCACTCCAGACATGATCGAGACTCTCTGTCCGATCAATCGACTAACAGCGGAATCTGGATATCCATGATAGCCCTGTGTGTCCACGAATGTCTCTTTATTCGTTTGAACCTGTAGACGTCCAGTTTCAATCTCTTGCCTGGTGATACTTAGATTGTCGAGTGTCGTTCTCCGGTATCACATTTTACCGAGCTTGACCTCATCCTTGACAATCTATCTTCTCTCGTCTGTGATGTTACATCCCCGTGACCTAGTCACATGCTTGCAAGCTCATTAGATGTAATCTCACCGAGTGGGCCCAGAGTATCCATCCTGCTATGCGGATTGGCAATTCCCGCTATTGATTACTCGCCCCGACTACTTCCTTCCGATACCCGAAGGTGTCACCCTTATTGTCGTGCGTATGAGACATGACGTTAGGTGCGATCAGCCATATCTTTCAGAAGCAGCGACTTGATATAATCTCACGGTCCAAGATCTGAAACTACGTTTCTATATATATTTTGGGTATGTCCATCAAATCATTCACCTAATGATATGACTCCGTCGTTAACCGGTTAATGCCCATGATCAGGAAACCTTGATCATCTGTTACACAACGGACTAGTCAAGTAGAGGCTACTAGGGACCTGGTTGTTTCTATACCACACGTGTATTATGTTTCCGAGTAATACAGTTATAGCATGGTATTAAAACGTATTATGAACAATAAGAGATATGACAAATAAAATCACTTTATTAATTGCCTCTAGGGCATATCTCCAACAGCGCCATCATCGAGACCCGGCATTATCGCAGAAGTGCCGGCAGTCCCCAAGAGCCGGCATTGCCCACAAGGAGTCGGCAATTCAGGTTACAGAAGCCGGCATGCACGGTGCCATGACCCGACCGACAGCTCAAGCCGGCACCACCGAAGAGGATAAGCCGGCATGCTTGGAGATCCGGCAAGCTCAGTTAAGTGTCGGGTCATGCTATAATCAGGCTCACTAGCCGGTTAAAGTGGTGACTCGAAGATAACCCGGAAGACAGTATACAGAGATTTGCAAGATAGCACTACAAAGATGACCTTGTATGGAAAAGTGCCTAACATGGAAGTTGTGCGTATTCTCAAGGAGCACAATATTACTTTTGGAGGTGTCTTCATCCGAGTTAGTATGCAGTCTACAGAGCTACGACAAGACCTTGGGCGGATTAACCTGTCACCTGCCATAATCCGACCTGAAGATGAAGATGGACCCGGGGAGTCATCAAGACGACCTTAGATGGAAAAATGATAGTCGCAAGAGTTGTTCGCCTCGTCGAGACGCACAAGTTTGGTCTTTGGGCCATATCCATCCGAGTTTCACTAGTAGAAAACACCCCTATAGTCCCGGTTCAGTTGGGCCATCAGTCCCGGTTCCCGAACCAGGACTAGCCAATCGGGACTAATGCTAGTCCCGGTTCGGCCATGAACCGGGACTAATGGGGTACCACGTGGCCTGTTCTGGAGCGAGGGGGGAGGAGCTTTAGTCCCGGTTCGTAATACGAACCGGGACTGATGTTTTGATTTTGTATTTTTCCATTTATTTATTTGGGCACTTTTTATTTTGTGTTTTGCACTCAATTCGATGGTACTACATACAACAATGAAGGAACCACTATTACACATCATCGTCATGAATATATTACACACATCTCATTCGTCGTGCTTGGTCGAACATATTACAAACGGTACATGTACACACGAGTTTCATGCATATATACATCTCTTTTACACTCACCCTTGCATTTCAACCTTCCGATAGTATTCTCCATTCGAATCTAGGACCTCTGCATCTAAGAATCCCGCAATTTTCTCTTGAATTGCTCGTACACGATCTTGTGGTAGAAGACCTTCCCGCAACCGTTCGATCTAATTTAAAGAAGGGGTCAATATATATGAATGAAACTAAACACAATTGATGGCAATAAACTAAAATTGTGAATATTGTTTACGTACTTCAAGTTGTTCTAAGTACCGGCTACCCGTCTCATGGGTCGTCTGGTGAATGAACTCGCAAACGTAGTATCCACATAAATTATTCCCATGTTCCTACCTCAAGCACTTTACGAGAACAGAGTTCAATCAAAATAATAATCAAGCATGATAATGGTATTGAAACTAGAATCAAAGAGATGCGCGGATCTAACTAGTAGTACTTACATTTACTGGTTCAAATGTAAGCTCCGGCGTCCAAATACCCCTAGCCTTGGCGGTGAACCGTTTCCAAGCCCTGTCCGGCAAAGAAAATGAATAAAGGAGTTATATATTAATTACTTGCTACCAGGAAATGAACGGAAAGTTGCCGATATAGTGCCATAATGACTGAAATTACCTCTGGAGGCATTCCTGCATGTCCGCCCACTCCTCAAGGGGTTTACGTTTCGAGTCCATGACTTGTACTACTCTTTTGTCAGGTTTAATGATTAGCAAAATAAGTGGAAGCTGCGCACGCATAAGTCATCAATTATACACTTAACATCGAGTAAGCGAAATAGAATGTGTACAAGACAGTAACACTCACCCGTAGTTGTAAGGAAATAGTATTTCCCTTTTGGTTTCAGAAAACCTTAACGCCTTTACCAAATTATTCTCTGTGTCGATGTAATGATCTTTGAGAGTTTTTTTATGAATGAAATATGGGTCAATGAACCCAATGTCATAGATTTGTCCTCTTTTGCATTGGAGAATCTTCATTCTGCATAATTAATATAGTGATGAGTAAGATTATACATGCAATGAATGAGCTGAGCTAGCTAGAGACTTAATTACAGAAATAAAACATACAGACAATAGGCACTGAGGATAGCTTTGTCGATGGCGTCTTGTTGGTATAACTGAAATAATTCACAAAATTCAATCATTACCACGCCATCTCCATGCCCGTAATGCTCGTTTTTTTATCCCACATAGATCCAGTTTGCCCCTTCCTTTGAGGCTCGCATGTACCACTTATGCAATCTTCGCATTTTTGTTGGTAGACCGTTGACTAACTCAGGTTTGACGAGAGGATACCCGTGCCGGTATTTGTATGCTACTTCCTGGAACTCTTGTAAATGGTCTAAGTACTGAGGAATAGACATGCCTTGAGCAGAGGCCGCTTCTCCGTACACTGCAACAAACTCAGGATTGACATCGACTCCACCTCTGCTCGACCCCACCTCGGTATTGGAAAACACTTTGAGCGGGGGGCACGATTGGTTTTTCTGTTCTCCGAGCTGGGGAAGTGATTTCCCGCTTGCACTACTACTCTTCGACCGCTACTTATTGGCCTCAGCCGACTTGCGAATAGAGCGGTCATAGTCTAGTGTCAGCCTTGGCGGGGGTTGTTAAAGGGTCTTCAGCATTTTGAAGATGGCGGCTTTTTCTTCTGGGGTGACGGGGAACTCTGGCGCTTTCGGCTTCTTTCGGTTAGCCCACCACTCTTTATTTTGGGCATTTGCGATCGCGTCATTTTCCTCCTCTGTATAGTCGTAAGGTCTCTTGGGAAGATTCTTATGAGGTACTTTTGGGAGGGGCGACCTTTTACGTTTCGGTGATCGGTTACCACTCCTGCTACCCCTCATAGTACCAGCGGTGGTACGCTGAGCCTCAGTGGGCAGAGACGACTGACACGGCAGCGGAGACGGCTGCGCTGGAGACTGGTGAGGCGGCGGCGGCGAAGAGGACTGTTGCGCTGGAGACTGGTGAGTCGGCGGCGAAGATGGATTGCTACTCTGAGGAGTCGATGGCCTTGGCAGCCAGTTTGGAAGCATGATGAATTCCTTTGGCCATAGAATGGTCCCTTTTTTGGCTTCTCCAAGTTCAACCACCTCCCCATCTTCACCTGCAGGGTGTTCCAGCTTCAGCTCCTCAAATTCTTTCATCACTTCATCCACCCCGACAACAGCGTAGCCATGTGGAACCGGAGAGCAATGGAAAGTTGGTTTAGGTCCAATTGGTACGGCATAGCCGACCGCCACCTTCATGGTTAAGTTAAAAACTTTCACATGTAGCTCACAAGGTGTGCTCTCCGTGATATCATCCACTGGGTAGCGACGAAGAGGAGCCATCGTCAGTGCATCATCATTACCAGCCTGGAGCTCCGTGGAAGCCACGCCGCCGGTACCATCACATGCAGCTTCTACCATGTGCCGCTGAGATTGGCCGCTAGTACCTTGCTGGCTAAGTGCGTCAATTTGATCCTGCTGCCGCTTTATTGTTTCTTCTATATTACACAGCCGGTCTGCAGCAGCGCGTGCTTCAATTGCCTCCCTTTCCTTTCTCCTCTGATGGCTTCTATCAGGAAATTTCTTCATGTCCTCGGGAAACGCAATTTTCCACGGTTTGGAGCCTGGTGTGCCTCGTGTTCGTCCTTTGTGTTCCTTATTCCCAAGGCCGCGTGTGAGCTCGTGCTTCTCTCTATCGGGACGGAACCGTCCCTCTTTAACATCCTTTACTGCATTTCTAATGTCTTCGATGGGTAGTAGGGGCCGGGGATTATCTTTGTGTCTTCTGTTATATATGCACTTCCCTTCTGCGTCCAACGTGCCCCCATGCCCGTAAAACCAATTTCTTGCCCGTTCGATCCATGTGTATGGCTCTGGAGTGATCCCTTTAGCCAGCAGGTCGGCCTCAAGTTTCTCCCACTTAGGCATGCTAAAGGCGTAGCCACCAGGCCCCATAGTATGGTGGTACTTCTTTTTAGCAGCATTTGCCTTATTTGTTTCAGACTTTATCTGAGCTTCCTCCGATTTCTTGTACGCCACAAATTCTTCCCAGTCGTCTATTATCTTCTCATACCCTTTATCGAAGTCCGGAGTCTTATCTTTCTTAATAAACTCGGTGTGCAATCTTTTCTTCCAGTTCTTGAATAGCTCGGCCATCTTCTTAAGAGCCCACTCCTTGACTTTTTGCTCTATGGTATCTTTTTGCTGGGCAATCTTTTCTTCCTCATTTGGATCCTCCTCATCTGGATCCACCTCTGGCGCCGGAAGGGTGAAATTAACCATGAGCTTTTTCCAAAGGTTTTCTTTGCCTTTGTCGCTGACATATCTAACTCCTCCCGCCCATGGCTTATGCCATTCTCGAACGGTGATCGGGATGTAGTCCCTGACAATAACTCCGCATTGCTTTACAATTTTTTTGCAACATCAGTGGGAGCAATCGGTGTGCCGTCTTCAGCGACTTCTTCGATCCTGTACCTTTCATTGTCATCCAACTTTTTGGCTGGGCCTCGTTTCATCCTTACAGAAGATTTGCTCGATCCGGAGGGCTAAAAGAAGAAAGAGCATTAATATATGTATATAGACAGCTGAGGCTTAATTAATTAATATATATATATATATGCACCTCGCCGGAGTTTGCAATATTTAATGTTCCACCGAAACCGTCGGCTTCTCCCTCATCGAAGCCGCCGGCTTCTCCCTCGCCCCAGCCGTCGGCTTCTACCTCACCGGAGCCGTCTCTGCGGTTGAGAGACTCATCTCCCTCACCGGAGTTGTTCAGAAACTGCGAGGTGACATCGCCAACATCTTCCCCGCGGATCATATCCTCGAGGATGTTTTCCTGATTTTCGTCTCTGCCGTGTTCCATAGTTTCTGCAAATTAAGAACAATGCACAAAACTTTAGTTGGGTAACTTGTTCCATATGTCAGAGAATCTTTTATTTATTTTCAGAAAATCTCAGAGCAGAACAGGTATCTCACAGAATCTCCCACGAGTGGTTAGCGCGCTCAGTCTCAGAACAGGTATCAAGAACTCGGGGTCTTAGTTGGACACAAGTGAGCGGGATAGAAACCAAATCTCAGCTATTACCCACCGGTGCCACTTTATTAATTTTCTTACCCAAACATTTAAGCCTTTTGTTGATTAAGAGGGTGTCGCATGAACTACCTCTACTCTCATAAGTAACCAACATCAACCAAGCATCATAGGATACAACGACCCAAAAACCCTAAGCGTGCATACGACTTGCATAGGCTTCACACAATCACGCTCGTAGAAGGCTGCTCGGATAAGGGACATGGCATTTTACTAGGCTTAAAAAGTAAAAGGCTATGCATAACTTGGGATCGCGGACTCGAGTAAGAAACGCAATTCCTAGTGCAAGAAATAAGAGGCAGAAAGTAGGAGCTATCTAATATGAACAAGCAAGGGTAGTGCTTGCCTGGAAACTCAGCAGAGTAGGCGAAGTCCTCGGGGTAGTGGTAGCCGAAGGTGTCCTCGTATCCGTCTTGCTCGGCGTCTATTCGGCAAGATCCAAATCACACATGGTAGAGAAAATGCACAATCAATATTGGTTGATATCCAATGCACACAAATATGATGCATGACATGTGAGGAAAAGATGCAATATGCATGATATAACAATATTACAACATTATTTGTTAAGTTTGGAATTATAAAATAAAAGTTATTTATAAATGGATTTTATAAATGGAATTATAAAATAAAAGTTATGCGGGGCGGCGGCTCTGCTCACCGTGATGCGGGGCGGCGGCGTGGAGGCGTGGGCGGCGTGCGGGGAGAGGCACCGGAGCGGCGCGCGCGGGGGCGTGGAGGAGGCCGGCCGGCTTCGGGCGGCGCGCGCGCGCGCCGTTGGGCGGGCGGCGTGCGGGGCGCCGGCGGGCTCGGGCGGCGCGTGGAGGACGGCGGCAGGGCGGCGGGCGGGCAGCCTGACAGCGTGTGGCGGCTCCTCTCGATCGTGTTCCTCGCGCGGCGAATGGGGGAGGAAGAAGGGCCTCCACGGTTAAGTACCAGGAATCATTAGTCCCGGTTCCTCCCACGAACCGGGACTATTGAGGCATTAGTCCCGGTTGGTGGGAGGAACCGGGACTAACGCCATGGTCATTTAATGCCAGTTTTACTTGGCGCGTACATGGGTTATTATTCCCGGTTCTTGGTATAAACCGGGACTAATGAGTCCTTTTTCAAATTTATTTCAAACTTTTCAGTTCTGAATGTTGTTCCCGTCTTTTTTTTCTTATTTAGGTGTTTGAATATGAATTTCAAATGGTTTTTAAATGATAATTCATTATGAATAACTAATCCAAAACCATTTTCTGTTTTCTAAAATATTTATTCTAACTATACAAACTATTAACCATTTTGCCATTTTCAGTTAAAAATGCATTAACAAATATTTATTGCATAATTTTGAATCTGAAAAGACTTTCAACATGAAAAGTGTTTAAATTTGAATAAATAATACAAAAGAATTTTCTGTTTTCTAAAATAATTATTCTAACTATACAAACTATTAACCATTTTGCTATTTTCAATTAAAAATGCATTAACAAATATTTATTGCATAATTTTGAATCTGAAAAGACTTTCAACATGAAAAGTGTTTAAATTTGAATAAATAATCCAAAACCATTTTCCGTTTTCTAAAATAATCATTCTAACTATACAAACTATTAACCATTTTGCCATTTTCAATTAAAAATGCATTAACTTTATTGCATATTTTGAATTGACAAAACTTTCAACATGAAAAGTGTTTGAATTTGAATAACTGGTGAAACTAATATTTTTTGCATACTTTTCGGGGACTAGTCGGAGAAATTTGGAGAGTTTGCTCGTGTAGTTGAACTAACTAGTGAAACTGCAGCTGATTTGAAACTTCTTGACAAAGAGGAGATCACTATTAGTACTTCTGAAAAGTGGGATGCAATTTCTCGCCGTTGGAAGCAGCGAAAGCATATCCGGATTGTGGCGTATTTGATACGTGCATTTTATATCATCATTTATACAACTTATATTATCATATTAGAATATTATTGGCATTGTTATATCATTGATTTTACATGTTTTAGATGATTTATGGGACTTTCATACAAAGTCCCTATTTTTGGTATTTAATTTCTGGGAGGCAGAAAACCTCCTTTTTCTTGTTTTTAATGTTTCAGGAGCTACAGGGACCCAAATAAGAAAAGAAAAATTGCACAGGTGGTTTTTCATCGGGAGAACAACAGTGGAAAGAAGATCGAAGGGAGGAGAGCCACGAGGCCCAAAAGAGGGGGGCCCACGCGGCCAGATTCTTTGGCCGCGTGGGGCCCATCATCCGGAGCCTCATGCACTTCCTCGCTCGGGGCTTTTTAACACGCCTTCGTCTCGCCCGAAAAGTTACGCCCTAATTTTCCCAAGTCCATCCGAGGCCGCGGCGGCGGCGAAACTCCTGATTCCCTCCGAGGGGGGGTCAGATCCTCCTGCTCCGGAGCTCCGGAGAAGGGGGAAATCATCGTCATCGTCATCACCTCTCCTCCTTGGCGTGGGAGGAGGCCTCTACATCATCACCATCACCAAGACCAGCACCATCTCCATCATCATCTCTGTGATCCACTCCGTTCCTCTCGTAGTTTGAGAGTTGCTATACCCTAGATACTTGTCTTGTGCTACTATTCATGTTTGTGATTGAGTACTTGTCATTATTTGGAGGTGAAGTTATATTTTCAGATTGTGTTGTACCACTTATGCCACTGAATATCATTATGTTTGCACGTTGTGAGTAGTTCCCGTATGTTCCTGAGGGCATAGGATGAATTGGCAATGATTTACATATGACATGTGTTGGTATTTTGTCTAGTGTTTATCTTTTTATGTGATTCTATGATGGTGTTGTGCGAACATCGACTGCACAACACTTCACCTATATGGGCTCATAGGAGAACACCGTAGTTTAATGAATTGAGAGAGACTTGGGGGGACATGTAAACCTGAGACCGAGTCATGAAGTTGCATTATGAGGGTATTAGTATCGGGGACCTTAGAGTGTAATGCTATGGTGGGACTTTATGTCTTAATAATTCTTGTGCAGTCATTTACTTGCCCACATGATCCATCATAAGGGGTTTAGTTTATTTATTTAGCTTTACCTAACAATGGCTCCGTCCAAAGAAGATTAAAACTTGACAAGATATTCAACGTTTTGTTTAATAAATCTCTATGCCTAGCAGTATCCATGCCGCCCTCGGGAACGTTCTCCACATATAAGTTACACATCACTTGAGCTTGTCCTCTTGCCACATAGAGGATTGGGCTTTCTCTCTTTGAGAGCTTTTTACTTGCTATCATTTATATTCAGCATTTTTACTTTCTTGCAACTATACAACCAAAAATCCCAAAAACACTTGCATCTTTCATTGTTTTATTTATCATTCTTGCTAACCAATACCTTCAGCTCCTCGTGGGTTCGACAACCTTTTCTAATCGAAAGGTACTACAATTGATCTCCTGCACTTGGGAGTCATCAAGACACTTTTCTGGCGCCGTTGCCGGGGAGCGTAGCGCTATTGGTAAGAAGTTTGGTAAGGAAACTTGAAACATGA
Organism: Poa pratensis; assembly: GCA_947311845.1. Taxonomy (NCBI): domain Eukaryota; kingdom Viridiplantae; phylum Streptophyta; class Magnoliopsida; order Poales; family Poaceae; genus Poa; species Poa pratensis. The sequence goes on from CAMZMU010000086.1 coordinate 15,291,884, forward strand.
ATTTTATTTACTGTTTTATCTCATTGTTACTATGACATTTATGAATCGTGCCTCGCTGCATCTTGCTTTATATGAAAGTGCTTATGCCACTACTCCTAAAGTGGTTGAAACTACTGTGTGTGAGGTACCTAAAGTGGGATTTAAAATTCGCATTGGTCATGTTAAAAGAGTTATGAAAAATCCATTTACAGGGGATGGAACTAAGTCTGCACGTGAACACGTGGAGACAATTGAAGACATATGTGGCTTATTTAGGCTTCCTGGTATTTCTGAGGATCAAGTAAAAAGGAAGCTATTATATTTGTCTTTATCTGGTAATGCTCGTATTTGGTTCAGGTCTTTGGATGAAGAAGTCATTATTGAATGGAGTATTTTGAGGAAGGTTTTCTTTCTTAAGTAGTTTAGTCCTAAAGAAGCTTATGAGAACCGCTGCTATATTTAATTTCTGGCCACATCTGGGAGAGAGTATTACTCAAGCTTGGGGGAGGTTAAAGGAACTCCTTCGCAAAAATCCTTGTCATGATCTTACAAGGAAAATTATATTGATAAACTTTTATGTGAGACTACCGATGAAACAAAAGGAATTTCTGGATAATTCATCTGGTGGAAGTTTTACAAATAATACTGAAGAAGAAGCATGGAATTTATTGGAGACTATCGCTGAGAACACTTGTCATTGGGATCTTGATAAAGGTAATGAGCCCTATTTGGACTATGGATATTCATGTGTAGAGAACTTCTCTACTTCCATTTTGTTTAAGAATCTGAGTGATAATTTTGGTCTTGATCCTTATGTTATAATTGAGATAGCTAAAACTTTTGCTGATCATATTGGCGTTCCTAAAAGTGGATTTGAAGTTTATGTTGAACCTATTAAACAATCTATTGTTGTTCCTAAAGTTATTAAACAGGTAGAACCAGTGTCATCTGTGACAATTGAAGAGTATGTTGAACCACCTCCATATCCAAACCAAGTTAAGGAGAATTTACTTATTGCTGTTACTAACAAGAGTAAAAGAAGATGTTCTCAGCCTTATGAACAGGTGGAAGTCAACAGTCAAATTTCGATTATCAAACAATTAATGAATAAGACCCTGTTGATATTTATTTATGTGAAGATGCTACTAAAGTCATTAAAGGTAATTCGGCCAAGGTTGGTAAGCCTGTTATATCATGCTCTATTGGGACTTAGAGTTATCATGGTTTGTGTGATATTGGAGCAAGTATTAGTGTCATTCCATATTCTCTTTATCTTGAAATCAAGCCTGATATTGATCCTATCATTATGGAAGAGACAGGTATGACAATTCAACTTGCTAATAAAGATTATATTAATCCACTTAGAATTGTTAGAGATGTTGAAGTATTGGTTGGCAAAATAAAATATCCTGCTGATTTTATTGTGCTTGGTGATGCATGTAAAATGCATACATGAACTTTGCACTTTAATTGCTTATATTCCAATCATATTTGCATCATATAAGGGTTATATCAATGTTTTATAATGATTTTGGGAATATTTCATAGTTTTCCCATTTATTTGGAATTAACCCTGTTTTTCCAGAAACGTCTTTTTTAGTGTTTCAGACTTTCCGGGAGCTTCGGGACTCCAAAAAGGGCAAGGTCAAAGAGCACGGTTCAGAATTTTCGAGACGAACGCAATGGGCTTAAATTGAAGACCAGAAGCCCAACGGGCTGGAAATGGGAGGGTCCCACGCGGCCTAAAGTACATGGCCGCGTGGGCCTATCTCGTTTCCACCTCGGAGCTCCGTGGCTGTCGATCTTTCGTCCACCGACTTCGTCTTGACCTAAAACGCCTATAAAAAAGGTCTCCTGGCGTTTCGCGGAAGGAGGCGGCGGAAAAACACAAAACCACGAAACAGAGAGACAGAAGGCTGCCGCCGGAGAAGATCGGAGGGGGGAAACGCCGCCGGAATCACCTCCGGAGGGCTCCACCCCCCTCCGGCGTGTTCATCATCAACATCTACAGCAAGAACTTCTCCACCATCATCACCATGATGAAGGGGAGTAGTCCACCCCATGGACTAGGGTTTGTGGTGGTAACTTTTGTATCTCTCCTCTCTCTTGAGCTTCACTAATTAGTACTGTATGAGCTGCTGAACATGATTACGGTCATCTACGTAATACCTTTGTGGTGAATATTGTGGTGTGAGATGATTTGTTATACATTTACCGTTGTGTTGGAGCTTTTGTGATTTGTCATACTTTGAAGTATGATGTATGTGGGTACGGGATGGCCGATGTGACACGGCTTAGGTATTGAGTGACACAGTACCGCCCAACATCCTTTATCTGAGGGTAAAAAGAAAGAGTATGATGTGGGAGTGAGAGAAACCACGCTAGCCTTACGAGGGGTGACCTAGCAACACAAATGAGTATTTCTTTCAACTATGTGTTTTAGGACATATAGCCGTCATAAAAAGCTACCATTAAAACATGACAATTGTGTGTACTTTATCTATAACATGATGATCACCGTAGATGAGAGAGAGAGAGGATTAAGTGAACCCATGAACCATGTCCATTGTTCCTATAAGAAACACACACTTGAGCTTGTCCTCTTGCTACATAGAGGATTGGGCTTTCTCTCTTTGAGAGCTTTCACTTGCTACTACCTTTGTCTTGTCCTCTTGCAAAGAAGAGGATTGGGACACTTTTACATCCATCAAACCAACCATCTTGTTCTCTAAACTTGTTTAGTGCATAATCAACTAAAACTTGTGACACTTTAGTTGTAGGGAATAGATAACTTTTCCTTCTTGCTCCTGCGGATCGATACCTTACTTCCACATTGAGAGGTGCTACAGTGATCCCTTGCTCTTGGGGTTATCACTTGGTTGCCCTCAAGATTCATTTTGTCCTATCATTTTTGGTAGACCTTTCTTACACACTGTTGGTGCTGAAATTAATTTGCTTAAAGAGAAAGTGTTTATTAAATGTGCTGGAGAAAAACTTGAATTCAACTTTTCTAAATTTGCTGATAAACATTCAGAGAAAGAGCCAATTTCTGAAGATGTAATTGAAACTCTTGCTCATATAGATGTAGCTTCATCAGACAGTGATCCCTTGCTCTTGGGGGTTATCAAGTACTTTTCTGGCGCCGTTGCCGGGGAGTGTAGCGCTTAAGTTTTTATTCTTGTTTGCACTAGATATTTATTTTCAGTTTTGCATTTAGTTTAGTTTTGCATACATCCATATATCAAAAACACAAAAAAAAATTAGAAAATGGAAAATACCAAAAAAACTCGTGTTCTGGGCATAATTCCGGATATAAAGGAAGCTATGTTTAGACAATTGAATGCTGCTAAGATTGCCAAGGAATATAGAGAATCAAAGGAAGGGAAAATACTAAAAGGTTTCATGATGAAATTAAATTATATTGCTGAAGAGTTGCTTTTACACCATGATGCAACTTGTATGTTTTGCTCTGAACAAAAAGATAAGCACTTTGAATTTCAATGTAGGTTCCATGAAGAATGTACTATTGCATCTTACCATGCTGACGATTATGCTTATTTAGGAATGGAACAAGTGGAGGAATTTGTTACTTTCAAGGCATCTTTTGAACTGCAAACTTTCATTCATGAAAATAAAACGTGCCCTATAGCTAATAAATTTGAAAGAGAGATAGATTTTATTCTTGAATATTGCATAATCAACTTCTCTCAAAATATTTATGTTGTTGAATATAATGAGGCTCCCCAAGAGAGCACTGATGTTTTGCAGAAAGAAGATGATGAAAACATAAGCTTGGAAGAGGAAGAATGTGAAGAAGTGGATAAAAACCTAAGCTTGGGGATGCCCATGCAATCTCAAGAGGATGATGGAAATGATGAACAGCTAGAGAATGAAGAGTTGGATCTCCCAACTTCACCATCAACAAATGATAGTAACACTCAAACTCAAAAATCTTTTGTTATTTATGAGAATCCATGTTATGATGAGTGTGAAACTGAAAATGCTATGGTCCTATATGATAACCCATGCTATTATGATGAAACTAAAAATGCTCCTTTACTTTCTATTAATGCTACTAGTGAACTTATTGATGATAATGAGGAGTATTGCTTAAATATGCTATATGATAATGCTTTAGATGATGGTCCTATGCTTATTGATAAACCTCCATGTTTAGTTGTTACTAAATTATGTGAGGATAAAAATGACCTACTTGCTGTTTGTGATAGTGCTCTTACTCATGAGAGCCCTACTTTGTTCTTGAACTCTCCTAACTACACCATAAAGGAGAAATTTGCTTATGTTGAGAAATACTTATGCGGTCTGCAATTATCTTTAGTTCCAAATCTTTGTTGCAACCATGATATTAAACTTGATATTGATCTTAACAACTATTTTGAAAGAGGGAAGCATGCTAATAAACTCCAAAATAAATTTAATGATCCTCATTATGTTCCCAAATTATCTAAGTTGGAAGATTCTATTGGTTATATGGTTGAATACACTTTTACTACTTGCAACTATTATGAAAGAGGAGGTGAGAACCCTCTTTATGCTACTAATAATTATGGGCTGCAAGTAGCTATTGTTAATATGCATTGGGAAACTTCATTCATATACAAAATACCAATGCATAGAAAGAAAGTTAGACTTCGTTGTTATTACTTTTGTGTTCTATTTTTCTCTCAACCAGGTTTCAACTTGACTATTATTTTGATTGGTTTGAGAACACCATGGGACCCTGGTATAATGCATTGAACACTTCCCAAGGAAGAGGGGAACAACATTCAAGCTCCTTCATGAGCTTCATCTTCGCTGAACAACAAGTAAGAAGCCTAGCTATATGGCTATAAAGAAAGCGCTTTGCGGGAGGCAACCCGGTTATTTTTGTGTGTGATTTTTCTTTGTGTCCTCTTGCTGTAACAAGAGATTTTGTGTCTAGTTAGTTTCTGGAGTTTTTAATAAAGTGCCAAGTTTTACCCATTTTGGTCTTGAAAAGTTGCTTATAGCGTTCGGAGATTTTATTATTGCACGAGTCAGTGCACGGTATGATTTTTAATTCTTATTCTGTAACTCCGAATGAGCTCATATTTGAACTGTAGTTGCAACTTTTCATCCTCTGTGTGCATGAATTTTTTCGGAATTTTTAGACAAATTTGTTAGGGTAGAAAAATACGTTTTGCTGCTGCTGTTTTTCTGGACAGATTCTGTCCCATTTTGTTTGATGCATGCTTTGAGCTTTTAAGTTGAATCTTTTTGATCCAATTGAGTTTATGAGTAGGCATACAACATTATACACTTTCTGGACATGTCATATGAATTTTTGTTCAAGGATTATATGCAACAGGAAACATATTTGTTTATCACTATTAATGCACCCCACAGAAAAGAAATGGGAGAAACGGTGTTTTGAAGTTTTTTAACAGGGATTGAAGAAGATGCAACAAGAGCTATCCAAGGATGGTGAAGACCATAAGCTTGGGGATGTGAATACAACCCCGCTGGACCTACACACTCTCGGTTTGCACACGTCCAACTTCTGTTTTTCGATCGAAACCCTTTATCGCATAAACTTGGAGCGTCGTTTTTTGTTTTTGTTTGAGTCTTGAGTGACCACCACACTATCAATTATATATGAGAGAGCTACTGGAAATATGGGTTGAAATATGTTGGATGCTTTTATAAGATTGGGAAAAGGGATGTTTGATTTGATTTTTAATGATACATATAGTTGCATGACTCATGAGCTTGTTTATGAGTAATAGTTTGCAAATTCTTTTTGTAGAGCTATCACTTATTCATGTTTTGGTGCTGATTGTTATTTTACTTGGTTTAACATGGATTAGTTAGTTCTATGGACACCCATGCATGCATCTAGATGGTCAACTTTCTCCCTTTTGCTAACCAAAAACTCCAACAAGCAAAAACTTGTTTCCAACATCTTCAACCAAAGTTATTCCAGTGAGTCCACCATATCTACATATTGGCTTTATGCTATTCCGAGTATGTTTAACATGTTGTTTGTGTTATCTTACCTCTGAATGAAAAAATTTATGTTATTGATTGCCATGGGAAAAGTTGGTTATATAGCTCTCACGAACTTGATGCACATTTTACTATCATTGCAATAATAAAACATGACCCATTTTGATTAAGATTATGATGCTAGTGGCTTGATAAATGTTCGAGGTTGGGAGTTAGCCCATATGTGCTATCACATGCAAAGCTTTCAACATGCTCCTTCATCTCATTTAGTTGATATCATGTACTTTTGTTTATGGATGCCTATCATGGTGAAATGAGGTGGAAATGAAGAAGTTTAAATGAGTTTGTATAAATGGTTAGAGAGACGTCTGGGCCGCTAATCTAAGCCATGCATTATTCATGGTGGAAATTTACTTACATGCTATGGTGAATTATCTATGACGCACCTTACAATAAAAAGCTATTCCAATGGTAAATAAAAAGGGTGTTGAGGTTTTTCATCTTGTTTGTTTGTCTGTCATTTTGATATGGGCTTGTTCCATATCCTGGGACAAGAGGTACCCCAGTTGACGCTCTTGATGATACTATTATTAGTTACAATGATATATAACTTGAACTTGCTCTGTTTCCTAAGTTGAGTAATCATGGTGTAGGTACTTGTATTCAAGGGGCATGAGACATCCAACCTTTACTTTGTCAAGCACACTACTCATATTTGCTTTCACTTTAACCTTAATCATTCAAGATGCTATGATAGAGGCAATGAGAGCTTGACACCAATGAATACCTTATTGCAATCATTAACTTAAGTAGAAGAGTTTGGAAGTTGGATGAAACTTATGCATGCTTTACCTCAACTCACATATACATCTTTCCAAAGTGTACACCTATCATATTCAGATTTCCATCTACACTCTATGACCATTGTAGGATGTTCTACTTATCATTATGCATACATGTGTTCCATATTACTTGCTACTATGTTACACTTTGTGAACTATCAATGAACATCCTTGTCTTGAATACTTGATATCACTTCATAAACTATTTGCATATTGCTACTCCTTTGAAGAATGAATCATTTGACTATATGTAGCAATAGTAATCATCTTTGATATTCATTGTTAAGTATTAAATTGCAAAGTCCATGTTAGTTTTATCATCTTCATACTCGAGGACGAGCATGGATTAAGCTTGGGGATGTTGATGCATGTAAAATGCATACATGAACTTTGCACTTTAATTGCTTATATTCCAATCATATTTGCATCATATAAGGGTTATATCAATGCTTTATAATGATTTTGGGAATATTTCATAGTTTTCCCATTTATTTGGAATTAACCCTGTTTTTCCAGAAAACGTCTTTTTTAGTGTTTCAGACTTTCCGGGAGCTTCGGGACTCCAAAAAGGGCAAGGTCAAAGAGCACGGTTCAGAATTTTCGAGACGAACGCAATGGGATTAAATTGAAGACCAGAAGCCCAACGGGCTGGAAATGGGAGGGTCCCACGCGGCCTAAAGTACATGGCCGCGTGGGCCTATATCGTTTCCACCTCGGAGCTCCGTGGCCGTCGATCTTTCGTCCACCGACTTCGTCTTGACCTAAAAACGCCTATAAAAAAGGTCTCCTGGCGTTTCGCGGAAGGAGGCGGCGGAAAAAAACACAAAACCACGAAACAGAGAGACAGAAGGCTGCCGCCGGAGAAGATCGGAGGGGGGAAACGCCGCCGGAATCACCTCCGGAGGGCTCCACCCCCCTCCGGCGTGTTCATCATCAACATCTACAGCAAGAACTTCTCCACCATCATCACCATGATGAAGGGGGAGTAGTCCACCCCATGGACTAGGGTTTGTGGTGGTAACTTTTGTATCTCTCCTCTCTCTTGAGCTTCACTAATTAGTACTGTATGAGCTGCTGAACATGATTACGGTCATCTATGTAATACCTTTGTGGTGAATATTGTGGTGTGAGATGATTTGTTATACATTTACCGTTGTGTTGGAGCTTTTGTGATTTGTCATACTTTGAAGTATGATGTATGTGGGTACGGGATGGCCGATGTGACACGGCTTAGGTATTGAGTGACACAGTACCGCCCAACATCCTTTATCTGGGGGTAAAAAGAAAGAGTATGATGTGGGAGTGAGAGAAACCACGCTAGCCTTACGAGGGGTGACCTAGCAACACAAATGAGTATTTCTTTCAACTATGTGTTTTAGGACATATAGCCGTCATAAAAAGCTACCATTAAAACATGACAATTGTGTGTACTTTATCTATAACATGATGATCACCGTAGATGAGAGAGAGAGAGGATTAAGTGAACCCATGAACCATGTCCATTGTTCCTATAAGAAACACACACTTGAGCTTGTCCTCTTGCTACATAGAGGATTGGGCTTTCTCTCTTTGAGAGCTTTCACTTGCTACTACCTTTGTCTTGTCCTCTTGCAAAGAAGAGGATTGGGACACTTTTACATCCATCAAACCAACCATCTTGTTCTCTAAACTTGTTTAGTGCATAATCAACTAAAACTTGTGACACTTTAGTTGTAGGGAATAGATAGCTTTTCCTTCTTGCTCCTGCGGATCGATACCTTACTTCCACATTGAGAGGTGCTACAGTGATCCCTTGCTCTTGGGGGTTATCACTTGGTTGCCCTCAAGATTCATTTTGTCCTATCATTTTTGGTAGACCTTTCTTACACACTGTTGGTGCTGAAATTAATTTGCTTAAAGAGAAAGTGTTTATTAAATGTGCTGGAGAAAAACTTGAATTCAACTTTTCTAAATTTGCTGATAAACATTCAGAGAAAGAGCCAATTTCTGAAGATGTAATTGAAACTCTTGCTCATATAGCTGTAGCTTCATCAGACGTGGTAGAACGTTATATGCTTAATCAAGATGAACCATTTAATGATGAAGAAAAAGATGTTTTGGAACAAATATTATGGCAACAACCCCCACAATTACAATTGCATATCCCACCTGATAATTTAGGAGTGCTACCACCACCTAAAGGGGATCCTAGTTTTGAATTAAAACCTTTGCCTAAAAATCTTAAATATGCATATTTGGATGAGAAGAGCATATATCCTGTCATTATTAGTGCTAACCTTTCAGCTGAAGAAGAAGAAAATTACTTGATGTGCTTAAAGCTCACCGACCAGCCATTGGATACTCTCTTGATGATCTTAAAGGTATAAGCCCAGCTCTATGTATGCATAAAATTAATTTGGAGGAGGATGCAAAACCTGTTGTTGATTATCAACGCCGTCTCCATCCAAAAATGAAAGAAGTGGTAAGAAAAGAGGTAATAAGACTTATTGAAGCTGGTATCATTTATCCCATAGCTGATAGTAAGTGGGTTAGTCCTGTTCATTGTGTTCCTAAAAAGGGTGGAATGACTGTTGTTCCAAATGATGAGGATGAACTTGTGGCTCAACGTACTGTTGTTGGTTATAGGATGTGTATTGATTTCAGGAAGTTAAATAAAGCAACTCGTAAAGATCATTACCCATTGCCATTTATTGATCAAATGTTAGAAAGGTTATCTAAACACTCTCACTTTTGCTATTTAGATGGTTATTCAGGTTTCTCACAAATTCCTGTCCATAAGGATGATCAAGAAAAGACCACTTTTACTTGCCCATATGGTACATTTGCTTATAGGAGAATGCCATTCGGTTTGTGCAATGCTCCTGCTACTTTTCAAAGATGCATGAATGCTATATTTGCTGATTATATTGAAAAGATAATGGAAGTTTTTATGGATGATTTTTCTGTGTATGGTACTTCCTTCGATAATTGCTTGTTCAACCTTAACAAAGTTTTGCAGCGTTGTGAAGACCAACACTTAGTTCTTAATTGGGAGAAGTGTCACTTCATGGTTACTGAAGGTATGTCTTGGGCATCGGATTTCTGGAAGAGGAATAGAAGTTGACCCAGCAAGATAGAAGCTATTGAAAAGCTGCCATATCCAAGGGACATCAAAGGTATAAGAAGTTTTCTTGGGCATGCAGGTTTTTACCGTAGGTTTATTAAAGATTTCTCCAAAATATCAAAACCTCTAACCAATCTTTTGCAAAAGGATGTTCCTTTCTCTTTTAATGATGATTGTATTGAGTCCTTTAATATTTTGAAGAATGCTTTAATAAGTGCTCCTATTATTCAACCTCCTGATTGGAAATTGCCTTTTGAAATTATGTGTGATGCTAGTGATTATGCAGTTGGGGCTGTTTTGGGCCAACGTGTTGATAAGAAACTGAATGTTATTTATTATGCTAGTAGAACACTTGATGCTGCTCAAAGAATTATGCTACAACTGAAAAGAATTTTTAGCAGTGCTATTTGCTTGTGACAAGTTTAGACCTTATATTACTGATTCAAAGTCACAATACATACTGATCATTCTGCTATTAAATACTTAATGAATAAGAAAGATGCTAAGCCTAGACTAATAAGATGGGTACTTTTATTGCAAGAATTTGATTTACACATTGTTGATAGGAAAGGGGAAGATAATCAAGTAGCTGATCATCTTTCTAGAATGGAAAATATACCTGATGATCCTATTCCTATTAATGATAGTTTTGTTAATGAACAACTTGCAATTTAATGTTTCTAGTGCTAAAGTTGCATCTCCATGGTTTGCCAACTATGCAAATTTTATTGTTGGTAAAGTTTTACCACCACACTTCACTTTTCAACAAAGAAAGAAATTCTTTTATGATCTTAGACATTATTTTTGGGATGATCCTTTCCTTTATAAGAAAAGTGTGGATGGTATTATTAGACGTTGTGTACCTGAGCATGAACAACAGGCTATTATAAGAGATTGTCATGACAGTCCCTATGGAGGGCATCATGCAGGAGATCGTACAGGTGCAAAGGTATTACAATCTGGTTTTATTGGCCTACTTTATTTAAGGATTGTGCTGAATATGTTAAATCTTGTGATAAATGTCAAAGAGTAGGAAATATTGGTAGGAGAAATGAAATGCCTATGAATTATTCTTTACCACTTGAGCCATTTGATGTGTGGGGTTTTGACTTTATGGGACCTTTCCCAGAATCAAAGACAAAGCATACTCATATTTTGGTTGCAGTGGATTATGTTACAAAGTGGGTGGAAGCAATTCCAACCAAAAGTGCAGATCATGCCACAGCAATGAAGATGCTTCAGGACATCATTTTCCCCAGGTTTGGTGTTCCTAGGTTTTTAATTACTGATGGTGGTTCTCATTTCTTACATGGTATTCTTAGGAAAACATTGGCAAAATATGATGTTAACCATAGAATTGCATCTCCTTATCATCCCCAAACAAGTGGACAAGTTGAATTAAGTAATAGGGAAATTAAACTCATTTTGGAAAAGACAGTGAATAAGTCTAGGTCTGATTGGCCACTTAAAATTAATGATGCATTGTGGGCTTATAGAACTGCTTTTAAAAATCCTATGGGAATGTCTCCTTATAAAATGGTTTATGGAAAAGCTTGTCATTTACCTGTTGAATTAGAACATAAAGCTAGATGGGCTATTAAACAATTGAACTTTGATTTTAAAACTGCGGGAGAGAAGAGAATTCTTGATTTAAACCTACTAGATGAATGGAGAAATGAAGCTTATGAAAGTGCCAGAATGTTTAAAGAGAAAGTTAAGATTTGGCATGACAAGAAAATTAAGAAAAAGAATTCAAAGTAGGTGATCAAGTTTTATTATACAACTCTCGTTTCAAGTTTTCTGCAGGGAAGTTAGCTTCAAAGTGGCAGGGACCATTAGTGATACAGGAGGTGTACCGTTCAGGAGCTATCCGTCTTCACGGTGATATGAAAGGTAAACCTCATGTAGTCAATGGACAACGCCTTAAACATTATATTGCAGGAAGGAGCTTCATCGGAAAGGTGGAGGAGTTGAATTTAAAGACACCGGAGGAGGTAATTGCGAAGAATTTGCAGTTTCAGAAACCCAAAATCAATAATAGGTAACTTTTGTGTTGGAAAGTTTCTCGGAATTGCGTAAATTTTACGGAGTCATTTTTTATGGAAATTAACGTGTGGGACAAGAAAACTGGAAGGAACGGAGCCCGAGGAAGGAAAGAGGGGGTCCCACGCGGCCAGATTCTTTGGCCGCGTGGGCCCACTCCTTTCCCCTCGGAGTCCCGTTTCGTCTCGTTTTCGTCTCCGACGCTTCGTCTTGACCTAAAAACCGTCAATATATACCCCTTCCGCCGATCTAATCTCGCACCGAGCGTTCTCGAGCGATCTTTGCTTTTGCTGTTTCTGTCTGTCAGGTTTTAGCCATGTCTAGCTCCGAATCCAACCATGAAGGGGAGAGCCTCCCCAAGGGAGGTGTTGTGAACCACTACCTCAACTCCGTGATGGCACCGCCGAAGATGATTTCCTTCAAGGAGGGTGTGATGCTCGTGGAGGAGGTGAAGGCTCCCAAGACCACCGGCACGGTGGAGGAAAGGCTGGATGATCTGGAGGAGAAGACCTTCAGGTATGGCACTGTTGTTGAACGCAGCCTTGATGCTCATCACTTCATGAACCTGGAGCTGGAGAAGAAGGTTGAAGAGTACAAGGAGAGGCTCGAAGATCTGGAAGAAAGATACAAGGACGTCATCGAGAAGTTGGACAGATCCAATGCTTTATGTGGGATGTAGAGAACCAGAACTGCGAGTATGAAGAACGCTTCAAGAAGATTGCAGAAGCTGCTACCCTCAGGTATAATAATCCACCTACATCTTTCCGTGATGGAAGGCCTTTCCCATGGAAGATGGCGGAATGGGAGGAGGAATATGAGAAAGAAGAGGCTGCAGCAGAGAAGGCTCTAGCAAAACGTCAAGCTTGGGGGAGTTCAACCTAGTCTTTATCTTTACTCGTTTATCATATCTATCTAGTCATGGTGTGTTTTGCTTTTATCGTTTAGTTATCAATCTCTCTTAGGCGTGTGTGAGCTCATGGAGCATTATCATGTATCCCTATCTTGTGGTTTATCAATGAATATTAAAGTATGGTGTCATCCATGATTCTCTTGTTTGGAGATTTATGGGTAACACTCATGCAAATGAGCGTGGCATATTTAGAGGTTTCAGTCACATCTTGCCTTGAATTTAATTAACTTGAGTGTGTTGGACAATTGTAGAATTACTCATTATAAAATAAGTAAAGAGAAGAGTCATATGACTTGAAAATTAATAGTTTAAGGTTGAGATATAGTCTTGTAGGATAAAAAGTTAGGAAGGGTTAATGAAAAGGATATGAAACACTCTTGTTAGAATCTAGTATCTTTTGAGCAAATTAATGAATCATGGATATTTCAATACTTATGCTCTTGGAAAGTGAATGAAAAGGAAGGCACCTGAAAATTCAGTTAGCCATGGAAAGTGTAAGATAAAGGTTGTATAGAGCATAGGAACTTGATTGAAATATCCATGACTAAAGTTTGCACTAGTTACTAGTGAAGCAAGATTGTAAACAATCTTATATCTATCTTTTCATTTGTCTTCTTTAAACTTGTTATCCAATGAGAGTTTATCTTGTCTTTAAATTTCAGCAAAGTATAAAATATTATAATGCTTGCCATAAGGAAAAGCATGTGAAAAAGAGTATGATTCAATTGTCCAACATACAATGGTTATTTGCCTTCAAAAGTAAGGGGTGATTGCTAGAGCTTCTACTTATGTTGCCCTCATGTGTATGAGTTTTAGTTCATTAATCTTTCATTGCAATTGAATATGATGATGATACAATGCTCGTATTTATTTATCAACCATAAGTCCATTGATGCATGTAATGATCTATGTCCTTACTTACTCGAGGACGAGTAAAGGTTTAAGCTTGGGGGAGTTGATACGTGCATTTTATATCATCATTTATACAACTTATATTATCATATTAGAATGTTATTGGCATTGTTATATCATTGTTTTTACATGTTTTAGATGATTTATGGGACTTTCATACAAAGTCCCTATTTTTGGTATTTAATTTCTGGGAGGCAGAAAACCTCCTTTTTCTTGTTTTTAATGTTTCAGGAGCTACAGGGACCCAAATAAGAAAAGGAAAATTGCACAGCTGGTTTTTCATCGGGAGAACAGCAGTGGGAAGAAGATCGAAGGAGGAGAGCCACGAGGCCCAAAAGAGGGGGCCCACGCGGCCAGATTCTTTGGCCGCGTGGGGCCCATCATCCGGAGCCTCGGGCACTTCCTCGCTCGGGGCTTTTTAACACGCCTTCGTCTCGCCCGAAAAGTTACGCCCTAATTTTCCCAAGTCCATCCGAGGCCGCGGCGGCGGCGAAACTCCTGATTCCCTCCGAGGGGGTCAGATCCTGCTGCTCCGGAGCTCCGGAGAAGGGGGAAATCATCGTCATCGTCATCACCTCTCCTCCTTGGCGTGGGAGGAGGCCTCTACATCATCACCATCACCAAGACCAGCACCATCTCCATCATCATCTCCGTGATCCACTCCGTTCCCCTCGTAGTTTGAGAGTTGCTATACCCTAGATACTTGTCTTGTGCTACTATTCATGTTTGTGATTGAGTACTTGTCATTATTTGGAGGTGAAGTTATATTTTCAGATTGTGTTGTACCACTTATGCCACTGAATATCATTATGTTTGCACGTTGTGAGTAGTTCCCGTATGTTCCTGAGGGCATAGGATGAATTGGCAATGATTTATATATGACATGTGTTGGTATTTTGTCTAGTGTTTATCTTTTTATGTGATTCTATGATGGTGTTGTGCGAACGTCGACTGCACAACACTTCACCTATATGGGCTCATAGGAGAACACCGTAGTGTAATGAATTGAGGGAGACTTGGGGGACATGTAAACCTGAGACCGAGTCATGAAGTTGCATTATGAGGGTATTAGTATCGGGGACCTTAGAGTGTAATGCTATGGTGGGACTTTATGTCTTAATAATTCTTGTGCAGTCATTTACTTGGCCACATGATCCATCATAAGGGGTTTAGTTTATTTATTTAGCTTTACCTAACAATGGCTCCGTCCAAAGAAGATTAAAACTTGACAAGATATTCAACGTGTTGTTTAATAAATCTCTATGCCTAGCATATCCATGCCGCCCTCGGGAACGTTTTCCACATATAAGTTACACATCACTTGAGCTTGTCCTCTTGCCACATAGAGGATTGGGCTTTCTCTCTTTGAGAGCTTTTTACTTGCTATCATTTATATTCAGCATTTTTACTTTCTTGCAACTATACAACCAAAAATCCCAAAACACTTGCATCTTTCATTGTTTTATTTATCATTCTTGCTAACCAATACCTTCAGCTCCTCGTGGGTTCGACAACCTTTTCTAATCGAAAGGTACTACAATTGATCTCCTGCACTTGGGAGTCATCAGTATTTCAAGTCATATTTCAAGGCATATTGGAAGTAACATCCGGATTGTGGCGCTTTCTGCATCACTTGGAAATGCTAAAGATCTTGGAGAATGCAGAGATTGTCTTGGAATGCAGAGATTTGAAGCTTCTTGACAAAGGGGAGATCATTATTAGTACTCCTGAAAAGTGGGATGCACTTTCTCGCCGTTGGCGCTTTCTGCATCACTTGGAAATGCTAAAGATCATCAGTTATATGCAGAGATTGTATTGGGAACTATTCAGAATGCTCGGGAACCATGCTCCTAACATAAAGGTTTAAAACATTACATAGATTTACATAAAATGTTTAATACATTATTACACATCACCAACATTAGGCAGAGATTGTCTTGGAAACTATTCAGAATGCTCGGGAACCATGCATTACATATGGTCACTTGTTTTCTAAAAGGTTTAATACATTACTACACATCACATAAAGGTTTAATACATTACATTGATTTACATAAAAGCCATGAACCCTTCTTCGCGTATGTCCCTTGCCTATGATCGCTTTGGCCGTAACCATGGAGCATCTTCATTATTTAACGGGATGCTTGGGTCAGTTTTCACTGTGAAGGGCGGAATTTCATCAAACTTATTATAATCTGCTGACATGTCTGTCTTTCCTCGACTCCCACGATGTTTCTTTTCCCTGAAAGAACTATGTGACGCTTTGGCTCATCGTCTGATGTATTCGTTTGCTTATTTTTTCTTTTTTTCGGTCTGGAGGACATGTCCTTCACATAGAAAACCTGAGCCACATCATTGGCTAGGACGAATGGTTCGTCTCTGTAACCAAGATTCTTGAGATCCACTGTTGTCATTCCGTACAGCTGGTCTACCTTTACCCCTTCTCCATTCATGTTGACCCAACTGCACCGAAACAAAGGGACCTTAAAAGTAGGTCCATAGTCAAGTTCCCATATCTCCTTTCTGTAACCATAGTATGTGTCCTTTTGCCCATTCTCGTCTGTTGCATCAAAGCGGACACCACTGTTTTGGTTGGTGCACTTTTTATCTTGGGCGATCGTGTAAAATGTATTCCCATTTATCTCGTACCCTTGGAAATTCAATACAGTCGAAGATGGTGACGCGGCCAACAAGTAGAGCTGATCTCCAACAGTGGTGTCATTCATGAGCTGTAATCGCAACCAACTGCCGAAAGTCCCCATGTGTGTTTCTTTAATCCAGGAGTCAGCCTTCCCCGGGTTCTTGGAGCGTACAGAATTCTTTTGTTCCTCGATATACGGAGCCACGAAGGTGGAACTTTGTAGAACTGTGTAGTGTGCTTGAGTGAAAGAATGTCCGTCCTACATATCATTGCTTTCTTACTAGAGTGCATTTTCCACTCAGTCTCCCTCATGCCGCGATTCAGGAACACCAATCGGCTTAAGGTCAGGAATAAAGTCAACACAGAACTCAATGACCTCCTCTGTTCCATAGCCCTTGGAGATGCTTCCTTCTAGCCTAGCACGGTTATGAACATATTTCTTCAAGACTCCCATGAACCTCTCGAAGGGGAACATATTGTGTAGAAATATAGGACCGAGAATGGCAATCTCGTCGACTAGGCGAACCAGGAGATGCGTCATAATATTGAAGAAGGATGGGGGGAACACCAACTCAAAACTAACAAGACATTGGACCACATCCCTCTGTAGCCTTTGCAGACTTTCTTGATCGATTACCTCCTGAGATATTGCATTGAGGAATGCACATAGCTTCACAATGGGTACTCGAACATTTTTCGGTAGAAGCCCCTCAATGCAACCGGAAGCAACTGCGTCATAATCACGTGGCAATCATGAGAGTTCAGGTTCTGGAATTTTTTCTCTGCCATATTTATTATTCCCTTTATATTTGACGAGAAGCCAGCCGGGACCTTGATACTGCTCAGGCATTCAAAAAAGATTTCCTTCTCTGCTTTGGTAAGAGCGTAGCTGCTTAAGTAATGACGCCCTTTTTCCGTCTGCTTGTTGTATGGGTCTTTCATACGTTGCTGGTCCTCCCGTGCTTCTGTTGTATCTTTTGTCTTCCCATACACGCCCCTAGCAGGTTCATGCAAAGATTCTTCGTCACGTGCATCACGTCGATTGAAGACCGGACCTCTAGGACTTTCCAATAGGGTAGCTTCCAAAATATAGATTTCTTCTTCCACATGGGCGCGTGTCCGGTAGCGATGTCTTTCGGAACAGATTGACCGCCAGGACCCTTTCGAAAGATTAGTTCTATGTCCTTGACCATACCAAATATAGCATCACCATCAGGGAGGTTAGGCTTCTTCCGGTGATCTGCCTCACCTTTGAAATGCTTGCCTTTCTTTTTACGGTATGATTGGTCGAAGAAATTGACGACACCCCAGGTACACAACCATCTTACATTTTTCCAAATATGTACCTTTAGTCTTATCTAAACAGTGCGTGCATGCATTGTATTCTGATACGTCTCAAATGTATCTATAATTTTTGATGTTCCATGTTGATATTATACCAATTGTTACATGTTTTGCATCCACTTCATGTCACTTTTATACATTTTTTGGGACTAACCTATTAACAAGATGCCACAGTGCCAGTTCCTGTTTTCTGCTGTTTTTGTATTCCAGAAAATCTATTCAGGAAATATTATCGGAATTGGACAAAAATCAACGGAGGTCCCTATTTCATCGACATGCACACGGAGTCCAAAGGGGAGACGGAGCGAGCCACGAGGTGGCCACACAAGGGCTCGGCGCGGCCAAGGGTGGGGCCACGACCTACCCTTGTGTGGGCCCCTCGGGTGCCCTCAGCCACCGCCCTTTCGCCTACTTATACCCCCCGACGCAAAAACCCTAAATACCCGAGTCATATTCCACGAAAAGTTCCAGAGGCGCCGCCGTCGTCAACCCTAGCTCGGGAGGGTCCAGAACCTCTTCCCGGCACCCTGCCGGAGAGGGGAATCATCACCGGAGGGCTCTACATCTACATGCCTGCCTCCGGAGTGATGCGTGAGTAGTTCATCCTTGGACTACGGGTCCATAGCAGTAGCTAGATGGTTGTCTCTCCACTTTATGCCATCATGTTTAGATCTTGTGAGCTGCCTAACATGATCAAGATCATCTTATCGTAATGCTACATGTTTGTGTTTGCTGGGATCCGATGAATATTGAATACTATGATCAAGTTGATTATTAATCTATGATACATGTTATTTATGATCTTGCATGCTTTCCGTTACTAGTAGATGCTTTGGCCAAGTAGATGCTTGTAACTCCAAGAGGGAGTATTTATGCTAGATAGTGGGTTCAGTCTCAAGTAATCTGGCCGAGTGACAGCAACGCCTAAGGTTGTGGATGTGCTGTTGCCACTAGGGGTAACATAACAATGCTATGTCCACGGTCATATGTACTTGTTTACTTTACGCACATTGCTTAATGCGATTATCCGTTGCTTGCAACTTAATACCAACGGGGAACACGGAAGTCAACCTGAAGGTGGATTATTAGTCATAGATGCGGTTGGATAACGGTCTATGTATTTTGTCGTAATGCCCAATTTAATATCATGGTAGTCATTTTGTTATATATATGCATTGTCATGCGCTCACTATTTTATCAATTGACCAGCTGTAATTTGTTTACCCAACATGTCATTTATCTTTATGGAGAGACACCATTAGTGAACAGTGGACCCCGGTCCATTCTTTTACACTGATAAAACCACCAACTGCAATCATTGTTCTCTTTTACTTCTACAATTAAACACTGTTTTCCACACCATACGTTTAACCCTTTGTTTTCAGCAAGCCGGGAGATTGACAACCTTCCTGTTTCGTTGGGCAAAGTAGTTTGATTGTGTTGTGTGCAGGTTCCACGTCAACAGTCCAGACTGCCCTTCAAGCATACTTCCGGCGCTGTTGGCAACCTTCTGAAGTGCTACTACTCCTCCTGGATTCGACAACCATGGTTTCATACTGAGGGAAACTTGCTGCTGCACTGCTTCATACCTTCCTCTTGGGGTCTCCCAACGAACGTGTGTTTCACGTCATCAAGCATATTTTTCTGGCGCCGTTGCCGGGGAGTCAGCAGACTTCTGCGAGGGGAGTCTCACGCTTCCAATCTCTTTACTTTGTTTTTGTCTTGCTTAGTTTATTTTATTTTATCTTGTTTGCTTTTAATTATCAAAAACACACAAAAAATTAGTTTCTTGCATCTAGTTTATCTTCGGTTTTGTTCCCTGTTAGTTATCATATCTGGCTCTGCTCATTATGTTTCGGTTCCTGAAGTTGAGGTTCGATCCTTTAAGCAACAAGGTGGAGAAAGTTTGAAAGATGCTTGATATAGAATCAGCGATGCTAATCGTAGGTGCACTAAAAAATATTCCACCATGATCCTACTTAGAAAATTTTATGTTGGCATTACTAGTTGGTATATGTATGTCTTGGATACTTTGATCGGAGGTAACTTTCTTGTTACTCTTGCGTTGGAAGCTAGTAATATTATTGAGAGTTTGGTAGGAACACCACCCGTTAGTAACATTACAAATGGGATTACCTTGGGAGATGTTATAAAGAAGTTGGAGTCTATGCAGAAAAATTTGCCAAATTTCCTTGGTAGTGCTAGCAAAGTTGATGAATCACTGGCAAACATTAATAAAAGAACTGCTGTTTTAGAACCTAGTACTATTCATGATAATCAAAATCTTAGGATTGATGAATTTGAGGAGGCTATTGATACATTAAGTTCTACTTTTACTTCTATTAAAACTAAAAAGCAAAAGGCTTTTGTGGGGAAAGAGCAAAAATTTATGTATGTGCCAAAAGTTTCTAAACCAAAACCCACAAATGTGTTTAAAACTGATAAAGTGTTTAGTGAACTTGAGGGTGAATCACATAATGGTTTATCTAGATTTTATTCCCAAGAAATACACAAACCGAAGAATCCTATTGTGACAAGCCGTGTTCTTGATGAAGCTTTTGATGATTTAGACCTTGCTACACTTGGTAATACTTGATGTATGCTTTGTGCCTAGCTAAAAGGCGTTAAAGAAAATCGCTTATGGGAGGCAACTCATTATTTTTATTTCTGCATTTTTTCTTTTATTGAGTCAAGGAGGGTGTTTACTTCTGTAGAAACTCCTTTGTTTCTTTACTTTTTCGCATTGTTGTGCCAAGAGTAGTCTCTAATGATAAGATGATGCTAAATTTTGATTGATGCGCAGGAACAGATTTCGGCTATTCACCGTATTAATTCTCTAAAATCACCAGAATGTGAATGAAATCTGAAATTTTTTGTGCGTAATCCTTATATATGTATGCATCTTTTGTTAGTTCAAAGTTTTTTCGATCTGAGCATCGTAAGTGCCTCGAATTTTTTTGTCTTTGCGGACTGTTCTTTTTTAGACAAATTATGTCTTTTATTTTGCATTCTCTCTTTTGCTAGTGTTGAGTGGAATTCTTTTTTGGGTGGAAGAGCTTCACATAACATCAGTGGCAGTAGCTAATGTTTAAAGTAACGGTCATATTGCGTCCTTACAGAACACGTGAGTTTTTGATTGTGCACTAACCCTCTAATGAGATTTACTTTGAGTTTGGTGTGACGGAAGTTTTCAAGGGTCAAGAGGGAAGAGTGATATAATAGGATGGAGAAGAGTGAAGAGCTCAAGCTTGGGGAGGCTCCCATGGATCTCCCCAGCATATTTCAAGAAGACTCAAGCATCTAAGCTTGGGGATGCCCTCATCATCAAAATTATCAGGTCATCTCTAGTGAAACTATATTTTATTCTTTCACATCATATGTGCTGTTCTTGGAGCGTCTGTGTGCTTTTATTTTCATTATGTTATTTTTTTCTATTTTGTGATCAACTTGATCGGATCCTAGCATTCTTGATTGGGAGAGAGACACGCTCCACTTTTTCATGAGAGTACTCCTATTCTTCACTTATATTTGTTGAGTATTCATATCTACAGCTGTTCAGCTTTTAGCTCTTGTTTTCATGTATCTCTTGTCAGAGCTATTAGTTCTTTTAAAGAAAGTACTCTCTTATTTCACTTATACTTGTTTGGAGAGTTATTGAAATAAATTGATTGGTGTTTGGTTGGAACAGAAAATGTTGCATGTGGTAAATGGTATAATGGAAAAGACTTGCATATTCTTGTAGATCACTAATTTGGATAATTTGATACTTGTCAATTGTTTTGAGTTAACAAGTAGATCATGATTAAACTTTTGCATCATGTAAGCCGTAAAGCTTGTTGAAATTTGGTTTGCATGAGTGGTATCTCTAAGGTCTAGATATTTTCTAATAAAAGGGTTTGGTTAACAAGGAAGACGGTGTGAAGTCTTATAATGTTTGCAATATGTTGGTCATATAAAACTTTGTGTACCGGTTGATATTCTTGTTTGCTTACATAACCTTGCTAGCCTAAACTCTGTACTGAGAGGGAATGCTTCTCGTGCATCCAAATCCTTGAGCCAAAATCCATGCCATTTGTGTCCACCATAACTACCTATATGTGGTATTTCCTTGCCACTCCAAGTAAAATTTTCATGTGCTACCTTTAAACTATTCAAAATTGTTACTACTCTTTTTTGTGTCAATGTTTACCAAGCTCATGAGGACGGGGTGGATGTCTTTATGTCAACTGTCAAACAGACTTTACCACCAGACTAGCGGCATATACATCCGCTTATCTATTATTTTTGCAAAAAGAGCTGGCTACGGGGTTCCCAGTCCCAATTAATTACAACTTTAACCGTTTAATTCTCTTCACATTTTGCCCTGATTTATCAGACAAGCAATGATACCAGTGAAATATCTGCATGTGTAAACAAAAGAGAAAGAGGGATGATCTGCCTTGCTGGTAGAAATAACGGCTTCATGGGAGCCGCTCTTAAAATTCTGTTGGCAGAGGACATATTGTACTTTCATTTTCTGATTCATATACAATTAACAAACACCTCTCAAAACTTAATTTTTACTCTCTATATGATTTCAAAAACTAAAAAGCTCTAGCACATGATTTAATCCCTGCTTCCCTCTGCGAAGGGCCTTTCTTTTACTTTTATGTTGAGTCAGTTTTCCTACTTCTTTCTATCTTCCACAAGCAAACACTAGTGTCAACTTTGGTACAACATTTGTTATATGCTACATATTGGACCTATTATATTGCTTTGTGTTGACAATATCCATGAGATAAATATGTTGAAAGTTGAAGCAAATGCTGAAACTTAAATCTTCCTTTGTGTTGGTTAAATACCTTTTGTTAGAATCTATTACTTTATGAGTTAACACTTATGTAAACCTGTGGATGCATTGTCTCCAAAGTACTATTCATGAAAAGTTTAGCTTGTGTGATGCAGTTGTTTACTCATTATCTATTTGATAGCAAACTATAGACCATTGACTTGGATCACTTCATTCATTTACATGTGCCTTACAATACTATTTGATCAAGATTATGATGGTAGCATGTCACTTCAAAAATTATATTGTTTTATCGTTTACCTACTCGAGGACGAGTAGGAACTAAGCTTGGGAATGCTGATACGTCTCAAACGTATCTATAATTTTTGATGTTCCATGTTGATATTATACCAATTGTTACATGTTTTGCATCCACTTCATGTCACTTTTATACATTTTTTTGGACTAACCTATTAACAAGATGCCACAGTGTCGGTTCCTGTTTTCTGATATTTTTGTATTCCAGAAAATCTATTCTGGAAATATTCTCGGAATTGGACGAAAATCAACGGAGGTCTCTATTTCATCGACACGCACACGGAGTCCAAAGGGGAGACGGAGCCGAGCCACGAGGTGGCCACACAAGGGCTCGGCGCAGCCTAGGGTGGGGCCGTGCCCTACCCTTGTGTGGGCCCCTCGGGTGCCCTCAGCTGCCGCCCTTTCGCCTACTTATTCCCCCCGATGCAAAAACACTAAATACCTGAGTCATATTCCACGAAAAGTTCCAGAGGCGCCGCCGTCGTCAACCCTAGCTCGGGAGGGTCCAGAACCTCTTCCCGGCACCCTGCCGGAGAGGGGAATCATCACCGGAGGGCTCTACATCACCATGCCCACCTCCGGAGTGATGCGTGAGTAGTTCATCCATGGACTACGGGTCCATAGCAGTAGCTAGATGGTTGTCTCTCCACTTTATGCCATCATGTTTAGATCTTGTGAGCTGCCTAACATGATCAAGATCATCTTATTGTAATGCTACATGTTGTGTTTGCCTGGATCCGATGAATATTGAATACTATGATGAAGTTGATTATTAATCTATGATACATGTCATTTATGATCTTGCATGCTTTCCGTTACTAGTAGATGCTTTGGCCAAGTAGATGCTTGTAACTCCAAGAGGGAGTATTTATGCTAGATAGTGGGTTCAGTCTCCAGTAATCTGGGCGAGTGACAGCAACGCCTAAGGTTGTGGATGTGCTATTGCCACTAGGGGTAACATAACAATGCTATGTCCACGGTCATATGTACTTGTTTACTTTACGCACATTGCTTAATGCGATTATCCGTTGCTTGCAACTTAATACCAACGGGAACACGGAAGTCAACCTGAAGGTGGATTATTAGTCATAGATGCGGTTGGATAACGGTCTATGTATTTTGTCGTAATGCCCAATTAAATATCATGGTAGTCATCTTGTTATATATATGCATTATCATGCGCTCACTATTTTATCAATTGCCCAGCTGTAATTTGTTTACCCAACATGTCATTTATCTTTATGGAGAGACACCACTAGTGAACTGTGGACCCCGGTCCATTCTTTTACACTGATGACGATGGGTAGGCTCATCAAGACCCATGGTTAAGGTCCTAGGTTATGAATATGGGGGAGAGAACGTGGTAGAGCTGGAAGTATCGTCGGCTGACAAGCAGGGCAAAGATTTTACCCAGGTTCAGGGCCCTCGTGTGGAGGTAACACCCCTACGTCCTGCCTGTCTGTTATTGCTTTGTGAATATGATGGTTACAAGGATCCCGGCGAGATGTCGATCTCGCTAGGGTTTGTGGCTCTGGTGGTTCGTTGTCTGGTTCGATGGCCCTCCCAGTCCTTAAATAATAGGCTGGGTCTCGGGTGTTCGTAACCGACTCGATTTACAAGTAAGGAAACTCTAAACCGACTATTGCTTCGCCAAACTTGGAGGATACTCCATCTTCGTGGGCCTCCCTTCATGGGCTTCATGTAGGCTCTGATAGTTGGGCCTAGTCGATACGTGCACCAGGTACCCTCATGGTAGGGTACCCGATAGGCATACCCATGTCAGTAGCCCCCGAGTACTTGTCTGATTCGAAGAGTCGGGCATGGACTCATACATCATGCACGTTATATTTTTACATCTATTTAGAATTCTTATGAAATAGCACATGTTGGCTATGTCGAGTGTTTCATCGACTATGAGTTTTTGCTTATGATAGTCAAGGGATATTAGCTTAGCAGGCCCGGCACACACGACGGATCGGGGCCAGTTAACTACCATTTGTGGCAAAACCATACTAGCTTTCAATCAAACTCGAGTCCCCGGACTCGAATCTGGAACAAACTGGACAGACTCGAAACGGCCGTTGAGGTCTTACTGAATCGAACTGCAGTATAATTTTGAATCAACCCAACGCGTCCGTCGGGGATTTCATCATGTCTGCTGACACGGAACATTTAAGGATAACGCTGCTGGAGCGGTCCTTAGCCCAGCTCGACTGATCGGCGGGTCTTACCTTTGCACTATGCATGCAGCATCCAAGGATCGTCGGATCAACTCGGGAATATTTTGAGTGTGATTTTGCTTATGAACTTAGTCGAATGTTTGTCGACTGATACTTTTGCCATTATTCTATCGGGTGCGCGACAGCGCTCCCGATGGGAGTAGCCCCCGAGATTGTGCTTTATTGCTTGCAATGGAGGATAATCTCAAAATCTTTTACCCTGCACATTTTAGTCAAAGAAATTTTTTGATACGCTCCCGATGGGAGTATGATGCTGCAGTCGAAAGAATTTCGACTGGCCTCTATGACTTTTGCTAAAAAACCAACCGACTTATGCGAGAGACCACCCGAAGATATCATCGAGTGACTTTTATGCCAGTTGTGAAAGAGAGAACAACGTCAGCAATGACGCATTTTGCGACTGCTATCTCTGACAAGCGATGGCGTGCTTGGAGAGGCTTTGATAAGACGTGACCCTGTTTGTGGGCCCGTTTTTGCAGAGCTGACCAGGGATGACGCCGCGTGGACTTGATTTGACCGTTCTGGCGCGATTTTCACGGGGCGTGATGATGGCTTCCTGGATTCTCGTGCGTAGTGGGCGGAGTGGCCGGCGACGGTTGCTCTCCGTGGCCGCCACGTGTATGGCCAGATTTCGCGCGGAGCGTATGGATTTGTTTTAACGGCTACGATCGTTTTTGCGCTCTGTGGTAAATAGGGGGACGGCGCTGGCAGAGTTTTTTACTTGCCATTTGCCCCTGCGCCGCCCCTCGTCTCCTTCCTCGCGCTGCCCCTCCATTGCTCTGCGCCCAAGTTCTTTGCCCCACACTCCTCCACGTAGCAATGGCGAAAGGTGGAGGTGCGAAGCGTGGTGCTGCCGCCGCCGCCGCGACCGATGCGACCAAGGGCAAGAAGGCCGTGGCGGGTACATCTGCATCCGCCGCGCTGAAGAAGGGCAGCGGGGACTGGGCGAAGTCCACCATCAAGGACGCCCATTTGGTCAAGTTCCGCGAGCAGGGTATCTGCCACCCGCGGAGCAGCTCGCCGTCCGCGCGCCGTCGCCCAAGGAGGTACTCCCCGAACCACGCGCCAACGAGCGTGTTTGTTTTGCGGAGTTTTTGCCTAGGGGCTTTTCGCTTCCCCTCCACGATTTCGTTCGTGGTCTTCTTTTTGCCTACGGGGTGCAGATCCATGATCTCACCCCAAATGGCATTATGCATATCGCGTGTTTCATCACGCTGTGCGAGTGCTTCCTCGGCGTCGCTCCCAGCTGGGCGCTGTGGAAAGCCATCTTCATGGTGCGGCCGAACAGAGGAGGTGGTCGCACCTACCCCGTCGGCGGCTGTGGAATACAGGTGCGCAGCGACACCCGCTACTTCCGCCTGAAGACCGTCGACTCCGCTCAAGGCTGGAGGAAGGGGTGGTTTTATGCGACTGTCGAGCAGGATGCAGCCGCCCCTTTCTCGACTGCTGCTTTCACCAGGACCAAGGCGTGGGATCACCAACTCTCAGCCGAAGAAATGGAGGAGGCAAGCCCTTTGCTGGCTCGGATCGGAGGCATGCTGGACAAGGTCACAGGCATCCATTTGATCGCCACCTTTGTGAAGAGGCGGGTGTGGCCCATCCGTGCCCGAGCGCACCCCATGTGGGAGTATGAAGGCGCGGGTGACATCACCCGAATGAACCCAGAGGAGCTTTCAAGGAGTGAGCTGCTGACGCATGTGCGGCACATCACCAACTTGACGACAGGCGACACTTGCAACGTCGACTGCCCTGTTGCACCATATGGGTTGGAGAACCCTTTGCTTGAGGTATGTATGTGTTATAGCCTGCTTGCAATGAAGAGTTTGCCACTCGCATGTTCTGCGATATGCGATTTTTGATTCTGACTTTGCAATTTGTGATGTATGCTATGCAGGGTCACTCGACTGCTGCCTCCCTTCCTCCTCTGCCTGAAAATGGCGAGACTGAAGAAACACAGGCACAGGTGGTGGACCCGAAAGGGGATCAGTCGCCCATCCCTTCTGCCACCACTTCACATGTGGAGGATGTCGAGGAAGAAGCAGCAGAAGAAGTCCAATCTGAAGACAAGGCCCCTCTGACCAAGAAGTCGATACCGCGCAACCGAAGCGGCGTCGACTGGCCAAGAAGGCGCCTTCTGCTGCAGTTCACCCGCGAAGGAGCAGGCTTGGAGGATGACGAGGAATCAGGTTCACCACCTGTTTTCCAAGCCGCTCCTTTGCGTGCGTGCTCAACAAGCTCGACTCTTCCGCTTCAGTCGAGTGGTACCCCAGCCTTTGGGGACCAATTTTTGGCGACTCCGAAGATGAGGAAGATGAGGAGCACAGGTATGTGTTTTTTGAGTATGATATGAAAATGTTGTGCTGTCACATTTTGTGCTGACCATCCTTTTGTTTGTTGTGTTGCTCACAGTGCTGAAAACAATCAGCCTGGGACTCCTCCAGTCGAGAATGTTCCAACCCTGGAGCACTCGAAGTCTGCACCGACTGGAAACGAGGCTGCCCAGCCAATGGCCACTGACGCTGTCGTTGAGACAGCCAAGGCGGCAACTCCAGATGTCGGGACATCAGTCGCGGCTCCTGAGCCGTGGATGAACCACGTGAGTAGTTTTTTGCTTGACCCGTTTAGTTGTAGGTCTGTGAGAGTTTTGGATTTTTGCTGAATCGTGTGCTCGCAGCCCTTCTACCACACCTTGGCAGATTCTGCCAAGGCTTATGTCCAGGTGGAGCAGGAGAGGGACACCATGCGCGCCGAGCTCGAGCGGCTCAGTCGTGAGTTCTCCTTTTTGCTTTTGTTTTGCCCAACTTCTTTTTGCAATGCTTGATTTTGTCGAGTATTGAATGCACGTAATTTTGCTGGGCCAGGCGAGAAGAAGGAGCTGGAAGACGCACTCGCCGCGCAGCGCGAAGAGTCGAAGAAAGAGCTGGCTGCCGCCACCAACTCAGCCGCTGCACGCGAGCGAGAATATGCTGACCAGCTCGCGGCACTCGCGCAGGCCATGGGAGGTGAGTAATCTTTTCTCCTTTTGATATGACGATATAACTTGTCGAGTGTCGTAAAATGACTTATGCCTGTTTTGAATTGTGCAGAAGCTGTTGGCGCACCGGCCTCTGCGGACGTGGCGAGTGACGATCTTTCGCTGGAACAGGCTGTGGGCGGCTTAGGCGCTCTATGCAACCAGGCGAAAGAAGCACTCGCCAAATCGACGAGCACACTTGGCGCTGTATACCAAGTGGTGTTCCCGACTGGCGTGGTGCCGTCGACGGTGGATGACTTCGCCAACGTGTTTGGCCCCGGGACGTCCACCATGGCGGGTTTCGCTCGCGCCAACACGGTACGCGGATCCGAGTCCACCATCAAGCTTCTTATGGGACATGGGATAGATTGCGACTATGAGGCAGCACTGTCTGCGTTCCCTCAGAAGCCAGATGAGAAGCCCATTTCCTGAAGGGGGTGAGCGGAGCCGCCGCGCGACTGGCCGAAGTTTTTATGAACACCATGGAGCGCCGGGCACTCGAGACTGCCAATCGTCTGCTTAGGAAATCGAAATCTTAGGCTTAGGGTAGCTGTACCCTTTTGCTTTTTTATGCCTTGTAATGATACCTTCTGAACTGCGCGAGTCTGCGCTTTGTTTGTGCTACCTTGTTTATGCAAACTGTCTTTTGCTAATGTCTTTCATTTGAAGAGTTGTATGCTTACGACATGAGTCTTAGCTTCTGACACAAACTTTGTGTTTGTGATTATGCTCTTTGAACAGTCACGAGAACCTGCTACTGCGACTAGTTCCTCGCAGGCTCCAATCACTACCCGATCCCAGGGTCAGGTGGCAAATGATGCCAAGGTGATGGAGTATATGAAGGCTAAATTTGTGAGAATGGAGCAAGATCTGAAGGACGCCCAGGCTGAGCTGAGTCGATTGAGGGCCAGACCCGCGTTGGCCACCCAACGCGAGGATTATGTGCTCGGGGAGATGGAGCTTGTGAACAGGCGAGCCAACGCTGCAATGGCGTATATGCGTAGTCGAAAACCAAGGTTGGTGTTGCGGACACCTGCAGCCGGAGAGGTTCTCGAACAAAAAGACCTGGATGACACGATCCAAGCTGCGGAGACACTAATCGAGTGCACTCGCGAACAGCTTTGCGGTCCCGAGCTGCCCGTAAAGGACGAGCCTGAGGATTAGAATAGTTTGCGAGTGCAATTTTTGTATAGGGGGCAGCCCCCGAGTGTAATTTTTGACTCTTTGTATATTGTATAGTTTGTATACTTTGATTTTTTGTCGAGCCCCCGAGTCAGTCGAGCGGGGTTTGTGAAATATGTGTTGGTTATGAACCAATGACTGTGCAGCCCCCGAGTATTCGAGTGCGGCTGCAGAGTTTTTGTGTTCTTTGTTTGGATCCTTGTTACGCAGCCCCCGAGCATTCGGGTGCGGCTAAGGCATTGTGTTTCTGCAAGAGCGAGAGCTCATTTGATCGATAACACAGCCCCCGAGGGTTTCGGGTGCGGTTAAGGTATGAATTATGCGGGTAGTAGCCAAAAGAAGTCGAAGGAACATTGATTTTATTCCTCTTTTGAATGTTAGGCTGCAGGCCGCCTCATTAAAAACCTTCCAGTCCCCTTAGGTACCCTGGTAAGGAAAAGAGCGCGTCTGAAACCTGCAGCCATCCGACATATAGCCTATTACATTGTATGACTGTGAGCACTTTATGCGTAGAAACGGCGCAGATGCGCAACGTTCCAAGGATTATGAGAGAGTTCGCCTGTCTTCGCGTGCTTCAGTCGATATGCGCCTCCACCAAGGACCTCCGTGATGATGAAGGGACCCTCCCATGGGGAAGCGAGCTTGTGCACCTTCTTTTGCTTCAGTCGAAGAACCAGGTCGCCAACGACGAAGGACCTGGTGCGCAGTCGACGGCTGTGGTAGTTGAGAATCCTGCTGGTAAACAGCTGTGCGGGCCAAGGCCGTGTCGCGCGCCTCATCGAGCAAGTCGACTGCGTCTTCGAGTGCTTCTTCCGCGTCTTCTTCATTGTATGCTTCAACTCGTGGCGCATTGAACCTTACATCTGATGGCAGAATTGCCTCTGCACCATAGACCATGAAGAATGGGGTGAACTGCGTAGAAGTGTTGGGAGTTGTGCGTAGGCTCCATAGCACAGATGGTAGTTCTTCGACCCAAGCACCCGCAGCTCTTTTGAGTGGCACCAGGAGGCGCTTCTTGATCCCACTCGTCACAAGTCCATTGGCCTTTTCGACTTGGCCATTGGATTGTGGATGCGCCACGGATGCGTAGTTGAGCGTAATGTCCTGCTCTTTGCAGAAGGTTTTGAACTCCTCAGCCGTGAAGTTTGTGCCGTTATCAGTGATGATACTGTTTGGGACACCGAAGCGGTAGATGATGCTCTTTATGAAGTTGACTGCCGTAGTAGCAGTCGAATTTGTGATGGGGACCGCCTCGATCCACTTTGTGAACTTGTCGACTGCCACCAGTAGGTGAGTATGCCCGCCATGCGATGATTTTTTGAGTGGCCCAACCATATCGAGCCCCCATTGGGCGAAAGGCCAGGCCAGCGGTATAGTCTTCAACGCCGATGCGGGTGCGTGCGGCCTTGTTGCGAATTTCTGGCAGCCGACGCACCTTTTGACTATGTCCTCCGCGTCTTTGAGTGCTGTAGGCCAGTAAAACCCTGCGCGAAAGGCTTTGGCTACGAGTGATCGACTGCTGGCGTGATGCCCACAGGTACCTGCATGAATATCTCGAAGTATGGCTTGGCCATCTTCGAATGCGATGCATCTTTGGAACATACCTGATATGCTGCGCTTGTATAACTCGCCGTTGATAACGGTGTATGCTTTTGATCTTCGAGTCACGCGTCGGGACTCGGTTATGTCATCTGGTAGCTCGCGCGGAGTATGTAAGCCAGAAAAGGTTGAGTCCAAGTTGGCTCAATGAGGAGTACCTCGACTGGGGGGTCCTCTGTGCTGGCGCTTTGCTTTTGGCTGGCGTAGTCGACGGAGGAGGCTCTCGTTTCTCCTTGATAGATCTGTGTTCGATGCGCTCGAGGAAGACACCAGGTGGAATTTGTGCGCCAGTTGAGCCAAGATTGGCTAGCATGTCTGCTTCTTCGTTACTTTCCCTTCCTATGTGCCTCAACTCGCAGCCTCGAAGCTGCCCTCCAGTGTGTTGTACAGGTCGCGATAAGCGATCATGTTGTCCGCGATTGCGTCGCAGGCCTTCATTGTTTGCTGCACCACGAGATTGGAGTCGCCGTAGATCATCAATCGAGTGCACCCAAGTGCTTTTGCCATCCGCATGCCATGGATCAGAGCCTCGTATTCAGCCTCGTTATTGGAGGGTAGTTTGAATCCCATCTGCAAAACATAACGTAGCTTGTCCCCTTTTGGTGATATGAGGACGACGCCTGCGCCTTCGTGTTTCTTGGACCCATCGAAGTACATGGTCCAGGAATTGGACACGTCTGGTGCTCCAGGTAATTGGGCCTCTATCCACTCGGTTGTGAAGTCGGGTAGGACTTGTGCTTTGATAGCCTTCGGGTGCTCGTACTTGATGTCTCTTGGAGCCAGCTCGATGAGCCATTTTGCGACTCGACCCGTTGCATTGGGGTTTGTGAGGATATCACCGATTGCTGAGTTACTTACCACGGTGATCGGTGCTCGGTGAAGTAGTGTGTCAACTTCCTTGAGGACATGAATACAGCGTATGCCAGCTTTTGATAGTGCGGGTACCGCTGTTTTGATATGGAGAGAACCTCGCTCAGGTAGTAGACTGGACGTTGTATGCTTTGGATGTGCCCCTCCTCCATGCGTTCGACTACCAGTACGGTGCTCACCACCCTGTTTGTAGCCGAGACATACAGGTAGAGTGGTTCCCGTTCCTTAGGTGCGACGAGGATCGGAGGGCTTGTGAGGATCCGCTTGAGATCTGTGAAGGCTGCTTCAGCTTCTGGCGTCCACTCGAACTTGTCCGCCTTCTTCATCAGTCGATAGAATGGTAGAGCCTTTTCACCCAGTTTGCTGATGAATCGACTGAGCGCTGCTACTCGTCCTGCTAGTTTCTGCACATCGTGAAGCTTTGAAGGCCTTTGCATTGTGAGGATGGCCTGTATTTTCTCCGGGTCTGCTTCGATTCCACGGGCAGAGACTAGGTACCCTAGAGCTGCCCGGCTGGAACGCCGAACGTGCACTTCTTAGGATTGAGCTTGATATGGAAGCGTTTGAGGTTTGCGAACGTCTCCCTCAAATCGTCGAGTAGTGTGTGTTCTTCCCTTGTGGTAATGACAATGTCATCCACGTAGACCTGGACGTTGCGTCCGATTTGCTTTTTGAGGCAGTCCTGCATCATGCGCTGGTATGTTGCACCCGCGTTTTTGAGCCCAAAGGGCATAGTTGTGTAGCAGTAGACCCCGAGTGGGGTTATGAACGCCGTTTTTTCTTCGTCTTCTTGCTTCATCCTTATCTGGTGATAACCTGAGTAAGCATCCAGAAAGGAGAGTCGTGCGCATCCGGCGGTGGAGTCGACGATCTGGTCGATTCGGGGTAGCGGGAAGTGATCCTTTGGACAGCACTTGTTCAGCGCTGTGAAGTCCACGCACATCCGAAGGATGTCTGTATGCTTCTTCTCTACGAGTACGGGGTTGGCCACCCATTGTGATTTCTTGATTTCCCTAATGAATCCTGCTGCGAGTAACCGGTCGACTTCAGATTCGACTGCGGTTCGCTTTGGGCCGGAGATTCGACGCATCGTTTGCTTGACTGGCTTTGCATCTGGAAACAATTGGAGAGAGTGCTCGGCGAATTCCCTGGGAATACCTGGCATGTCGGCTGGACACCACGCAAATATTTCCCAGTTCTCACGGAGGAATTCGACGAGCGCGCCTTCCTATGCGATAGGCAGGCTCGAAGATATGTTGACTGTCTTGGACGGATCGGTCGGGTGCACCTGATGCGACCTTGTGTCATTTGTAGCATTGAAGGATCTGTCGACTGCCAACTTCTTATGCTCCGGAAGGAGTGTGCGGTCGTTGGAAATCGCCAGTCGGCGAGTGATTCTTCCACCCCGAACATCTCGGAGATTTTGCTGAACTCGCGGTCGCAAGCATCGGACCTTTGAAAGTTTCCACGGACAGTATGACTCCCTTTGGTCCTGGCATCTTCAGCGTGAGGTACGCGTAGTGTGGCACCGCCATGAATCGAGCAAACGTCGGGCGACCAAGAATAGCATGGTATTGTGATTTCCAGTCGACGACCTCGAACTCAATCGACTCTGTCCTGAAGTGGCTTTTGTCCCCGAACGTAACGTCGAGTTGTATGGTGCCTTCTGGGCTAATTGCTTTGCCAGGAACGATACCGTGGAAGGTATTTGAAGATTTTGGGAGGTTTTCGACTGACCTGTTCATTTTGCGGAGCGTGTCCGCGAAGATGATGTTTATGCCGCTGCCTCCATCCATGAAGACCTTGGTCATGGCGTAGCCTCCTATTTGCGCGTCGAGTACCAGAGCCGCGTGCCCTGGTCGAACTACAGCTGGGGGATGATCCTCTCGACTGAAGCTTATGATGGTTTCCGATCCCTTCAGAAATTCGGGCATCGAGTGAGTGATTAGCTTTTGCTGCCTGTTGAGGGGCGACCCTTTTGTATCATGTACATCTGCCCGTGGGGCTGTGGATATTGATCATCTTCCGCCCGTAGTACGGGTTGTATGGCACCTGCGAGGTTTGCGCCTGGAGCAGGCTGTGGTGGTGGTTGCGGTGGCGGCTGTGGCGCCATGAGAGCGGGCACAGCGTTCGGCTGTGGTACGGGTGCAGGCGTGGGCTGAGCAGGTGCTGGGCCGTACCTTTGAGTCGTATCATGTAGTCAGTCGCCATTTGGTCGAATTCCCTGCAGTTCCTTAGGGTGTGATTGGAGCGTAGTTTTCCGTCGTCCCCCTTGAAGAGGTGGAATCTGCACCAGTCGTCCATCTTTTCCTCGAATGACCGCTCGGGTTTTGCGTCGCTGCGTTTGCGCCATTCTTGCCTTTTGTAGCTGTCGCTCCGCTGCTCGCGATCTCGACTGTCCGTCGATCATCCGAGCGTCGATTGCTTCTATCTTGGTCCTCCCGGGTTGTGTGTATCCAGCCGCCATGAACTCGGGTCTGTTATCGTCGTAAGGACGTTTGGAACGTTTGCGCCTGCGATCTTCTCTGTATGAATCTCTGCGGCCTCGACTGCCGCTTTCGTAGTTGTCGCGTGTGGGGAAGCACGGGATCTGCGTACAGAATCCTCTCCATCTGCCCACTCAGTCGCAACTTTGATGAGGTCAGCCAGGGAGGTTGGCTTTTCACGACCAAGTGCCTCTTTGAAGTCCTTCCTGGCGAGACCTTGTATGAAGGCATCCATGGCCCTGTCTTCTGACACTTTGCCAACCGAATTGCGTATTTCGGTCCACCGCCGTATGTATGATCTCAACGACTCGTCTGATCGTTGAGTGCATGCCTTAATTCTTCGAATGTCTTCGGGCGCTCACATAGAGGCTCGAAGTTTTTGATGAAGTCTCTGCGGAAATCGTCCCACGAGTCGTATGATGATGGAGGGAGCGCCTTGAGCCAGTCGCGGGCAGTTCCTTCGAGCATGAGTCGTATGTACTGCATCGCCGTGGTGTTCGTGCCACGCTGGCATGCCACGGCGAGTCTGTAATCTTCTACCACCCAGAAGGTTCTTGGCGACCGTTGTACTTGGGTTGTTCGCCTGTCAACTTGAACCTTTGGGCATCCGCGTCTCACGGATGCGTCGAGTGAAGCACAATGCTCCGCATGGCTCTGGTTCGCGATCAGAGTATGAATCGCTGCTATAGGATCTTCGAGATCTGCTTCTGCTGGACCTGTGCCGGCGCGTGCTTCTCCTTCCTTCATCCGAGTGGTGGCTGCGACCACTGCGATGATGTGCTGCGTGTCGTGAGTCGACTATGTCGCGATCGCGATTCCTTGCTGGAGTTTTGTCTTCTGGCTGTATAGCCTGTGCCGCTAGAGCTAGCGATTTGAGTTGTTGGCGATGCAGGGCTGCGTTAGGGTCATTCGCCGGAGGTTGCATTGCCTTGAGGTAAGCACCTACGGAGAATAATGCACCCGCAGCAGTTTTGGGCACTGGGATTCCGTTAGCGTCCTCTGTCATGAACGACAGGTTACGGGTGATTGCTACCCTTTCATGTTCTGGAAGGCTTGCCAACCGCGACCTAGGTCGTGGGGTTGGTTGCTGTGTGGACCCGAGGGATTGCTCCCTTCTTCGGGCACTCGAGAGGCTGGCTTGCCTTTTGCGCTCTTCGAGCGTCGCTCGGTAGTTTTGCAGTCGAATTGACTCCTGCCAGTTGAAGTACTGGAAGGTCAACATCTCCTCTGGGGTGGAATTTGGTGGCATCATTGTGCACTCCTTTATGACTTTATCTGCTTTTGCTGCCATCTCCTCCGTGATTGTCAAGGTTGTGACCCCATCCGGCATGGTTACCGTGCATGGGAATTGTGCAGGCCTGCGAGCGGCTGCGTCTGCGGATGATTCTGCGGAGAAGGCCACGTAGACCTGATGGGGCGTGACCCGTGGACAGGTGTATGTGCTGTCGATTCCAGTCATGGACTCGACGTCGCCGTCGAGGCTCATGTCAGAGCCAGTGTGTTCATCGAGTAGATCTTCGAGGCGAATCTCGTTGTCGATGTGCTCATCGCCTATGCTCATCTCGGTGTTGGCGAAGCCATTATGGATTTCTGAGTCGAGGTTGGTGTTGGTGAAGATCTCCGAGTCGACGTTGCTGTCGTTATGAATCGCGGGCTCGTAGAAGTCATCGAGGGAGATCCCGCAGTCGAAACTCTCGTCGAGTGGTAGGTTGAAGTCGACGTTGCTTGTGTTGTATGCTGATTCTGCTCCTCGCCTTGGAGTTCCGTCATCATGAACCTGTCGAGCTCGCCGGTCGACATGGTTGTTGCGGGCGAGCAGGCTTCAGGAATCGACGACGGGGCGAGCGCAGTCGACGGAGCCTCGAGTGCCCCAGCGCCAGTTGTTGCGGATCTGTCGAGTCCTGCGTGCCAAGATTGTTTACGAAAAAATTGAATGCTCCAACAGTCAAACTCAAACCTGATTCAAGGCCGGAAAACGCCTCCTGAAGCTCTGGCGAGTGCGGATTGAAATTCATTGGAAGAGCAGATGCGCTTTTTGCAGGTGAAGCGGGCAGGCTGCCGCTTTTCGAGTGGATCGGCGAGTCGCCGTGTGTCGCCTGGATCGGCGAGTTGCTGTTTGCTGACATGGCCGGCGAGTTGCCGTTTGCAGATGAGATCGGCGAGTTGCCGTTTGCTGGTGTGATCGGCGATTTGCCGTTTGCTGTTGGGACCGGCGAAACTTCGAGTCCAGCGCTATTCTTTCCCACAGACGGCGCCACTTGACGAGGGGTAGACTCATCAAGACCCATGGTTAAGGTCCCTAGGTTATGAATATGGGGGAGAGAACGTGGTAGAGCTGGAAGTATCGTCGGCTGACAAGCAGGGCAAAGATTTTACCCAGGTTCAGGGCCCTCGTGTGGAGGTAACACCCCTACGTCCTGCCTGTCTGTTATTGCTTTGTGAATATGATGGTTACAAGGATCCCGGCGAGATGTCGATCTCGCTAGGGTTTGTGGCTCTGATGGTTCGTTGTCTGGTTCGATGGCCCTCCCAGTCCTTAAATAATAGGCTGGGTCTCGGGTGTTCGTAACCGACTCGATTTACAAGTAAGGAAACTCTAAACCGACTATTGCTTCGCCAAACTTGGAGGATACTCCATCTTCGTGGGCCTCCCTTCATGGGCTTCATGTAGGCTCTGATAGTTGGGCCTAGTCGATACGTGCACCAGGTACCCTCATGGTAGGGTACCCGATAGGCATACCCATGTCAACTGATAAAACCACCAACTGCAATCATTGTTCTCTTTTACTTTCTGCAATTAAACACTGTTTTCCAGACCATACGTTTAACCCTTTGTTTTCAGCAAGCCGGGGAGATTGACAACCTTCTTGTTTCGTTGGGTCAATGTAGTTTGATTGTGTTGTGTGCAGGTTCCACGTCAACAGTCCAGACTGCCCTTCAAGCATACTTCTGGCGCTGTTGGCAACCTTTTGAAGGCTACTACTCCTCCTGGATTCGATAACTTTGGTTTCATACTGAGGGAAACTTGCTGCTGCACTGCTTCATACCTTCCTCTTGGGGTCTCCCAACGAACGTGTGTTTCACGTCATCATATCCCTTGTTTGACTGTCCTGAAATGTTACTAAGAGCAGGCCAATCATTGATGGTTACGAACAGCAACGCTCGTAGGTCAAATTCCAGTTGTTTGTGCTCATCCCACACGCGTACACCTGGTTCGGCCCACAACTGCAAAAGTTTATCAACTAATGGCCTTAGGTATACATCAATGTCGTTGCCGGGTTGCTTCGGGCCTTGGATGAGCACTGTCATCATAATGAACTTCCGCTTCATGCACAACAGAGCAGGAAGGTTGTAGATACATAGAGTCACGGGCCAGGTGCTGTGACTGTAGCTCTGCTCCCCAAAAGGATTCATGCCGTCTGTACTTAGACCAAACCATAAGTTCCTTGCGTCACCTGCAAAGTCCGAGAACTCTCTCTCGATTTTTCTCCACTGCGACCCATCGGCGGGGTGTCTCAACTTCCCGTCTTTCTTACGCTCTTCTTTGTGCCATCGCAACAACCTGGCATGCTCTTTGTTTCTGAACAGCCGTTTCAACCGTGGTATTATAGGAGCATACCACATAACCTTAGCAGGAACACTCTTCCTGGGGGGGTCGTCATCGCCCTCAACATCACCAGGGTCATCTTTTCTGATCTTGTACCGCAGTGCAGTGCATACCGGGCATTTATCCATATTCTCGTACTCCTCACTGCGGTACAGGATGCAGTCATTAATGCATGCATGTATCTTCTGCACATCTAATCCTAGAGGGCAGATAGCCTTCTTGCTTTGTATGTAGTCTCGGGCAATTCGTTATCCTTAGGAAGCTTCGGCTTCATTATTTTCAGTAACTTCTCAAATCCCTTGTCAGATAAACCAGTCTCTGCCTTCCATTTCAGCAGTTCCAGTGTGGTACCGAGCTTTGTGCTGCCATCTTCGCAATTTGGGTACAGCAACTTTTTGTGATCCTCTAGCATGGCCTCCAACTTTAGCTTCTCCTTTTCTGTATCACATTCTCGCTTTGCATCAGAAATGACCCGACCAAGACCATCAGCGGGCTCATCTGATGCCCGTTGTTCACCTCCTTCTTCTTCATTGTCTTCCATTGCAGTATCACCGTATTCTTCAGGGAACATAGGATAGTTGTCATCATTCTCTTCATCTTCATTGTCTTCCATCCTAACCCCTCTTTCTCCGTGCTTGGTCCAACAATTATAGCTGGGCATGAAACCTCTCCGAAGCACGTGGCCTTGAATGGTTTTCGAGTTAGAGTACTCCCAGACGTTCCGAAAGTCAACACATGGACAAGGCATAAAATTATCCACTTTGTTTGCCTCAGCCACATCGATAAATTTATGCTGGCCTGCAATAAAATCGGAACTGTGTCGTTCGCCGTACATCCATCGCATCCGTGCATCCATCTGCATCATATAATTAAGTTAATCAAATACCATTACAATAACATCTTGAATAGTGAAATGACCACCGTACATCGACACATTCAATATTTTTGTATCAATTAAAGATGAAAAGGATAAGGTTGCTAACCTCGGTTGAGGATATCATTTTGTGTGAACTTAAGTGTGGCTCGGGCATTTCATCGAACACATCTTGTGCGTAGCAAAGGAAAAAAACAAGCACCCACTTCCCACACATCCAAGCAGAAAAAAAAACAGAGGAGAGAAGCTGGCTGGGAGGGTTACTTATAGGCAGGGGAGGCATTAGTCCCGGTTCGAGACACGAACTGGGACTAAAGGTCCGTGGCACGCCACGTGTCCGGCTCTGGAGCTTTAGTCCCGGTTCGTGCCACGAACCGGGACTAATGTCCCTAACCGAACCGGAACCAATGGTCCACGGGCCCCTGGCAGCTCGAACCGAGACCAATGCCTGGCATTGGTCCCGGTTTTTCCCTGAACCGGGGCTAATGCAATATTGGGCTCCGGACAAAAGCCTCATTTTCTACTAGTGTTTGTATGTGACTTCGGCGGCCACGGCAAGAAGCAGGACATGAAGGTGCAGCGAATCCGGACAGAAGTCCGGGTTAGGAAAGATCTAGGGTTTTAGGACGGTTTTATGTAATTTCCTTGTAGAGGAAGTCCTATGCTTGTACGGCAAGTCCAGCCGCCTCATATATATGTGAGAGGTGACGGTCGATTGAAGAACACCAATCGAACAAACACATCTACTATTTTTCCGTGTTCATCTACTTTTATCATCCTTCTCCCCTTGTATCTTTCTTCTCGTTCTTCGTCGTTCTTCGAGATTGGAGGGCTGCGATCCACGAGGCTTTAGGGGCGTTCAGGACGACCTAGGGCAGCCCATAGCCGCCGCGAGCCCTGACGGGGTCCCTCCCGTGCGAGCGGGGCTTCGGGTGTAAAAAGCGCCCGCCGGATTGTCTTGCATATCGCGCTTCCTGCGAGCCTCCCGCGGAGTGAGTTGCGGAGCATCTCCCTCGGCGCCGCGGGTACACGTGACGTGTTCGTGTGGCAACACCATGGAATACGTGTGGCTTGGAGCACCCTGGCCACGTGGCAAGGTCGTCGCCTTTAGCCACCTCCAAGCAAATGGAGCAATGCTAGCCGGCTTCCGCGCCGCACCGCACCGGCAGGTGGACCTGAGGTCTGAGGACCTCCATGTTGTTGTGGCACTTGCACCCGGGCCAGGGCCTCTAAGTCTTTGACATGCCCTCCAGCACAGATAGAACGCGCTCTGCGCGGTCCGGCTTGAAGCCGTGAAGTGTGCACGTGATAACCCCCAAGAGCAAGGGATCACTGTAGCACCTCTCAATGTGGAAGTAAGGTATCGATCCGTAGGAGCAAGAAGGAAAAGTTATCTATTCCCTACAACTAAAGTGTCACAAGTTTTAGTTGATTATGCACTAAACAAGTTTAAGGAACAAGGTGGTTGATTTAATGGATGGAAGTTTGATGTAACAAGGCAAGAATGTGGAAGTGTCCCAATCCTCTTCAATGCAAGAGGACAAGACAAAGGTTTTCTAGGATGCTTGGAAATAAGGCCTAGGGATCATACTTTCACTAGTGGACACTCCCAACAATTGAATACGTAGATATTTCCTCTTCACTTTGCTACTCTGAACTATTCTCCCGTTGGATAGAAATACCAATCTACTGCGTAGGGCTACAAGAGCACACCTTAAAGTCTGAGTGAACAAACACCACAATATCATAGAACACCGAGACCATCGTGTAGGGCTACAAAAGCACACCTTAAAGTCTGTCTTCCACATCTAGGGAACCCCAAGGTCACTATGAGTGCCCCAAAATAGTACTAAACAAACACCACAATTTTATAGTGACATCCAACACAAAGAATAACTCATGGTAAGTATTTCTGTAACCTTTAGCCTAAGAGTCACACACGGTGCACACACTGTCAACTTCACACCATGGGACAAAGGTGACTCCGGAAATTACATTAATAAAACCACTTGAGTAGCACAAAAAATGAAGGAGAAACATCCATGAATTCAATTAGATTACAAAGCTCATGATCACATAAAGATCACATCATGGAGAGAGAGATGAACCACATAGCTACCGGTAGAGCCCTCAGCCCCGATGAAGAACTACTCCCTCCTCATCATGGGAGGCAGCAACGGCGATGAAGATGTTGATGATGAACACGCCGGAGGGGGTGGAGCCCTCCGGAGGCGATTCCGGCGGCGTTTCCCCCCTCCGATCTTCTCCGACGGCAGCCTTCTATCTCTCTGTTTCGTGGTTCTGTGTTTCTCCGCCGCCTCCTTCCAGAGAACGTCGGGGGACCTTTTTTATAGGCGTTTTTAGGTCAAGACTATATCGGTGGAGCGAAGATCGACGGCAACGGAGCCACGAGGGCCAAAAGGGTGGGCCCCACGCGGCCACAGTACCTGGCCGCGTGGGCCACCCCCGTTTGGGCCTCGGGCCTCCGCTTGTTCGCTTCCTTCGCCCACAGGTCTTCTTCCTTCCAAATATTGACGCCCGAAATTTCCAGATGATTTCGTTGACGTTTGGGTCCCTGAAACATTAAAATAAGAAAACGGGGTTTTCTGCCTGTGCCGGATTAATTCCATAAAAATAGGAAATAAATGAATATTCCCAAAAATCATTATAAAACATTGATATAACCCTTATATGATGCAAATATGATTGGAATATAAGCAATTAAAGTGCAAAGTTCATGTATGCATTTTACATGCATCAACATCCCCAAGCTTAATCCATGCTCGTCCTCGAGTATGAAGATGATAAAACTAACATGGACTTTGCAATTTAATACTTAACAATGGATATCAAAGATGATTACTATTGCTACATATAGTCAAATGATTCATTCTTCAAAGGAGTAGCAATATGCAAATAGTTTATGAAGTGATATCAAGTATTCAAGACAAGGATGTTCATTGATAGTTCACAAAGTGTAACATGGTAGCAAGTAATATGGAACACATGTATGCATAATGATAAGTAGAACATCCTACAATGGTCATAGAGTGTAGATGAAATCTGAATATGATAGGTGTACACTTTGGAAAGATGTATATGTGAGTAGAGGTAAAGCATGCATAAGTTTCATCCAACTTCCAAACTCTTCTACTTAAGTTAATGATTGCAATAAGGTATTCATTGGTGTCAAGC
The DNA here is from genome assembly GCA_947311845.1 of Poa pratensis. NCBI lineage: Eukaryota > Viridiplantae > Streptophyta > Magnoliopsida > Poales > Poaceae > Poa > Poa pratensis. Next base: position 15,333,795 of record CAMZMU010000086.1, read on the forward strand.
TCTCATTGCCCCTATCATAGCATCTTGAATGATTAAGGTTAAAGTGAAAGCAAATATGAGTAGTGTGCTTGATAAAGAATGGGTTGAATGTCTCATGCCCCTTGAATACAAGTACTTACACCATGTGTACTCAACTTGGGAAACAAAGCAAGTTCAATTAAATATCATTGTAAGCATAATAGTATCATCAAGAGCGTCAACTGGGGTACCTCTTGTCCCAATGGAACAAGCCCATATCAAAATGACAAGACAAACAAACAAAATGAACAATCTCAACACCCTTTTTATTTACCATTTGGAATAGTTTTTTATTGCAAGGTGTATCACAGAAGGTTCACCATAGTATGTAAGTAAATTTCCACCATGAATGATGCATGGCTTAGATTAGCGGCCCAGGCGTCTCTCTAACCATTTACACAAACTCATTTAAACTCACTCTATTTCCACATTTATTTCAACATGATAAGCATCCATAGACAAAAGCACATGATATCAACTAAATGAGATGAAGAGCGTGTTGAAAGCTTGCCATGTGACAGCACATATGGGCTAACTTCCAACCCAAAACATTCATCAAGCCACAAACATCATAATCTTAATCACAATGGGTCAAGTTTTATTATGCAAATAAAAGAACATTGTGCATCAAGTTCGTGAGAGCTATATAACCAATTTTTTCCATTGCAATCAATAACATAAACATTTTCATTCAGAGGTAAGATAACACAAACAACATGTTAAACATACTCGGAATAGCATAAAGCCAATAGGTAGATATGGTGGACTCACTGGAATAACTTTGGTTGAAGGTGTTGGAAACAAGTTTTTGCTTGTTGGAGTTTTTGGGCTAGCAAAAGGGAGAAAGTTGACCATCTAGATGCATGCATGAGTGTCCATAGAACTAACTAATCCATGTTAAACCAAGTAAAATAACAATCAGCACCAAAACATGAATAAGTGATAGCTCTTGAAAAAGAATTTGCAAACTATTACTCATAACAAGCTCATGAATCATGCAACTATATGTATCATTAAAAATCAACTCAAACATCCCTTTTCCCAATCTTATAAAAGCATCCAACATATTTCAACCCATATTTCCAGTAGCTCTCTCATATATAAATGATAGTGTGGTGGTCTCTCAAGACTCAAACAAAAACAAAAACGACGCTCCAAGTTTATGCGATAAAGTGTTTCGATCGAAAAACAGAAGTTGGACGTGTGCAAACCGAGAGTGTGTAGGTCCAGCGGGGTTGTCTTCACATCCCCAAGCTTATGGTCTTCACCATCCTTGGATAGCTCTTGGTGCATCTCCTCCAATCCCTGTGAAAAAACTTCAAAACACCGTTTCTCCCATCTCTTTTCTGTGGGGTGCATTAATAGTGATAAACAAATAGGTTCCTTGCTGCATATAATCCTTGAACAAAAATTCATATGACATGTCCAGAAAGTGTATAATGTTGTATGCCTACTCATAAACTCAATTGGATCAAAAAGATTCAACTTAAAAGCTCAAAGCATGCATCAAACAAAATGGGACAGAATCTGTCCAGAAAAACAGCAGCAGCAAAACGTATTTTTCTACCCTACCAAACTTTCTCGAAAAATTCCGAAAAAATTCATGCATACAGAGGATGAAAAGTTGCAACTACAGTTCAAATATGAGCTCATTCGGAGTTACAGAATAAGAATTAAAAATCATACCGTGCACTGATTCGTGCAGGAATAAAATCTCCGAACGCTATAAGCAACTTTTCAAGACCAAAATGGGTAAAACTTGGCACTTTATTAAAAACTCCAGAAACTAACTAGACACAAAATCTCTTGTTACAGCAAGAGGACACAAAGAAAAATCACACACAAAAATAACCGGGTTGCCTCCCGCAAAGCGCTTTCTTTATAGCCATATAGCTAGGCTTGATAGTTTTAATGATGCTCCATAGAATAGAGTTGAATAAAAAGAGCATCAAGAAAAATATCAAACACATTTAAGTCTAACCCACTTCCTATGCATTGGGATCTTGTAAGAAAATAAATCAATAAAGCACAAAGTGACTAGCATAGGAAGGCAAAGCAAGTGCAACTTCAAAATTTTCAACAAAAAGAGAGGAGACTTAATATTATTGTGGTATATGAAATCATGTCTCCCTCTCTCATAAAAACTTTCAGTAGCATCATTGATAAACTCAACAATATAGCTATCACATAAACATTCTTATCATGATCCATGCATAAAAGTATCATTACTCTCCACATAAGCATAAACAGTTTCATTAGTAATAGTGGGAGTAAAACTATCACATCCATCATGTAATCATCATAAATAGGAGGCATAGAATAATCAACATAAACTATATCCTCAATAGTAGATGGAGTGAAAATATCATCATTAAATCATCATATATTGGAGACAAAGTATCATCAAAAAAATTTTCTCCTCAATTGGGGGACTGAAAATATCACATTCATCATCATAAATGGGAGACATAGTATCATCAAACAAGTCAAAGAACCTCCCCAAGCTTAGATGATTGCAAGATATAAAGAAACCTCCCCAAGCTTAGTCTAGTGCACACAAGAATAGAAACTTAAGCGCTACGCTCCCCGGCAACGGCGCCAGAAAAGTACTTGATAACCCCCAAGAGCAAGGGATCACTGTAGCACCTCTCAATGTGGAAGTAAGGTATCGATCCGCGGAGTAAGAAGGAAAAGTTATCTATTCCCTACAACTAAAGTGTCACAAGTTTTAGTTGATTATGCACTAAACAAGTTTAAGGAACAAGGTGGTTGATTTAATGGATGAAGTTTGATGTAACAAGGCAAGAATGTGGAAGTGTCCCAATCCTCTTCAATGCAAGAGGACAAGACAAAGTTTTTCTAGGATGCTTGGAAATAAGGCCTAGGGATCATACTTTCACTAGTGGACACTCCCAACAATTGAATACATAGATATTTCCTCTTCACTTTGCTACTCTGAACTATTCTCCCGTTGGATAGAAATACCAATCTACTGCGTAGGGCTACAAGAGCACACCTTAAAGTCTGAGTGAACAAACACCACAATATCATAGAACACCAAGACCATCGTGTAGGGCTACAAAAGCACACCTTAAAGTCTGTCTTCCGCATCTAGGGAACCCCAAGGTCACTATGAGTGCCCCAAAATAGTACTAAACAAACACCACAATTTTATAGTGACATCCAACACAAAGAATAACTCATGGTAAGTATTTCTGTAACCTTTAGCCTAAGAGTCACACACGGTGCGCACACTGTCAACTTCACACCATGGGACAAAGGTGACTCCGGAAATTATATTAATAAAACCACTTGAGTAGCACAAACAATGAAGAAGAAACATCCATGAATTCAAATAGATTACAAAGCTCATGATCACATAAAATCACATCATGGGAGAGAGAGATGAACCACATAGCTACCGGTAGAGCCCTCAGCCCCGATGAAGAACTACTCCCTCCTCATCATGGGAGGCAGCAACGGCGATGAAGATGTTGATGATGAACACGCCGGAGGGGGGTGGAGCCCTCCGGAGGCGATTTCGGCGGCGTTTCCCCCCTCCGATCTTCTCCGGCGGCAGCCTTCTGTCTCTCTGTTTCGTGGTTCTATGTTTCTCCGCCGCCTCCTTCCAGAGAACGTCGGGGGACCTTTTTTATAGGCATTTTTAGGTCAAGACTATGTCGGTGGAGCGAAGATCAACGGCAACGGAGCCACGAGGGCCAAACGGGTGGGCCCCACGCGGCCACAGTACCTGGCCGCGTGGGCCACCCCCGTTTGGGCCTCGGGCCTCCGCTTGTTCGCTTCCTTCGCCCACAGGTCTTCTTCCTTCCAAATATTGGCGCCCGTAAATTTCTAGGTGATTTCGTTGACGTTTGGGTCCCTGAAACATTAAAATAAGAAAACGGGGTTTTCTGCCTGTGCAGGGTTAATTCCATAAAAATAGGAAATAAATGAATATTCCCAAAAATCATTGTAAAACATTGATATAACCCTTATATGATGCAAATATGATTGGAATATAAGCAATTAAAGTGCAAAGTTCATGTATGCATTTTACATGCATCAGCACGCCGGATGCTATAGGCATCGAAGAGCATCACGAGGCTCGCGGCTCCCAGTGTAAGGCCGCGCACGATCGTCTGCACCAAGCACCACAGCTCCTTGTGGGCTTCGCGGAGGCGCGGTATACCAGCGTTGGCAACGAAGCGCCGACCCACCGCAGCGACGTCGCCATGTCTTGGGCTGGCGGGACGACGAACCACAGCCTGTGCACCATCGTGCTTCCGAGAACTAGCTCCGGCTGCACGGCTCGTCAGAGAAGCGGTAGACCACTTCGATCTGCTTGTTGTGTCTCTTATCTTGTCTTTCCACGCCGCTCCTCAAGGCTCCCAGAACGCAGTTGTCGTCCCTCCATTGATCCATGGTCACCGCCCTTGCACAGTTCTACTACGGCGGTTGCTGATGTGGGTATGTAAGAGCATTTCCAACCGGAGCTCCCAAATTCGGCCCCCAAACTGTCTGCGGATACGTCCGGACGTGTCCGTGGACAGTGACCTGGCAATCCTAAAATGTGGTGCTCTACAACCATGCTCCTCATATTTTCTCCTCAAATACATGCAGCCCATGCAGTTCTTGATCTCTTCTATCTAGTGCACAAAGAAATAGGTTACATAGCAATTATAATTATAACTAAAATAACCATACCTCCCAATGCATAATGGAGATGCATCTCCTTCTCGACGACGCATTTCTTGATCTTTTTTATCTTTGTCCGAGTTGCATCCGTCTTGCACTCGTAATGCTCGACAACATCGGCGAGATGCAACTCCATTCTCATCTTCTCTTCTTGAAAGCTCATCTTCTCTTGTTGTATTTTCTTATTACCTTCTTCAACCTTCTTCAATTTCTCCTCCAACTTCCGGTTTGTATCTTGAACCTCCTCCAATTTTTTTTCAAGCTTATTTTTTTTCCTCAATTGCCTCCAATATGCGCATCTTGCCTCGGAGGGAGTCGTTCAACTCGGATATGACACCACGGATATTGCAACTACATGCTTTGTGAATCCTACATTTCAACAAAATAGAACTCAAATCCTACACTCGCAACGCACAAATTTGGGGAAAAACTCAAAATGTGGGCAAAACCTAGGACATACCGGATCAGATGAGGTGCTCTCCTCGTATAGAGGGTAGGAGCCTGCCGAGTCCTCGTTCGTGTCCCAGGAAAGCATGGTCTCGGCGGAGAAGCCATGCAAGAACGACGGATTCCTGCGGGAGAGGCGGAGGTGCGGCGGAAATGTTAGGCGAAAATGCGCCCAGATCCGTCGAGATGCGGCCGCAACGTAGCTATGCTACGGCCAAAATCCAGTCGGGGCAAGTCCGGACGACGACGGGTGGGTGGGAGACCAAATCGGTGGGGCGGGGCCGCCGGAGCTAACTAGAGGAGCGGAGCTACAAGCAGGAGCCGACGGAGTGTGAAAATATCTACTGGTCGGGATAGGGTTCTATCCGAGTTTATGGTGGAAATAGTAGATATACGCTGTCAGCGTCCATGGGGTGGGCACGTCCGGGCGACCCCAAACCCACCCCACATATGGGCCAGCTTTAAGGTGTGCCGGACAGCCGGGCGTTTGGGCTGACTCTGGGGGAGCTGTTGGGTGCTAATTTTCAGCCCAAACCCTATCCAGACTGTCCGCCCGGACGTATAGGGTGGCTTTGGGGGCTCCGGTTGGAGACTCTAACCATCTATGTGCTCCATTGATCCAGCAGTAACAGGAGTAGTAGCAGTAGGAGTAGCAGTTTTTAGCTTTGGCCTCGATCTAGCGACGCAATCCGCCGTGTACTTTCCGGCGAGATGCGCACGTACAATACGCGCAGCTAGCCGATGCTCTTGGCCGCAACACGCACAAACAGGCTGATAGATCGGTGGACACACGTACATAGCTGTAGCTCAACACATAAGACGCTGGGAATCGTGAGTTGGCTAGAGGCTCGTATCGAGCCTTGTTTTTCTCTCTCTTTCTCACAACGATTATAGGGGCTATTACATGCATATATATAGCACGCCTAGTGGATGTAACATGGCCGTATACGATTCGTATACCACATTGCTTATTTCCAACAACAGTAGTAGCAGTAGCAGTAGGTATCTCTAAATATGGTGAGATTCATACCTAGTTTCGTCGGAATGGAAAATAAACTAAGCTTCATTTTTTAAATAAAGGGTGATATATATCAAGATGATATGAATTACACATGCATCTGCAACAACACGATATCAAGAGCCCTAGAACAGGCATCGAGGATGCATACGGCCAAACTATTATATAAAAAAGAGCAACAGTGATCCTCGACGAGCATCAACCACTAGTCATCTCTTGACAATACATACATTCTGAGAATGATTCTCCAAAAGCAACACTTTCAAAAGGAAACAAAGGGCAAACGCCGCCATTGCTGAATCTATCAAGCCACTTAAAGCTAGATCATGGGGTTTCACCCTGAAAATTAAGTAAACAAAACTCCAAATAATGCCCTCAACGGGAACGGTTTGTAAACAACGTCATTGTCAGGTACAACCAACTAGAATTAGTTAGCTCAAGACCGTGTACAAGCACCAATAAAACGAAGTCATGTATGATGTCGCCACCACTTACTGCCCAATGAAGAGGATGCTGACGCTGTTAGATATGATCTCGTATTGATGAGCCCAACGGCTCCACAATCCCCTTGACTATGCCCTAATCGGGGGCGTCCGTTTCTGTTTATGGACGGTGGGCCCCTGTGACCTGCGCTATATAAAGAGGTGGGGGGTCAAGGCACACAGTACGAGGTTGATCGCTGCCACAACCCCACCGACAACACCGACCCGATCTAGGTCATTGCGCAGTGCCCACGGGAAGTTTCCACCGCCGCCACTGCCCTCACACCCCACGCTCACGCCGTCGCCCTCCCCGATGGCCACTGGCTCGGGCTCCTCGATCCATGGAGAAGGTTTGTCTCCTCCTCCTCTCTCATCTCTCTGTCCTCTCTCTCTCACCGTGTTAGATCGACACCCAAAGAGCACTACCGTAATTGTTCTAGCCTAGATGATCTAAAGTGGGATTTAACATTGGTATCAGAGCGGTTCTAGTTACTAGAATTTTTCGGTAGAAAAGCAAATCGAAAAAGAAAAGAAAAAGAAATCCCCTCCCGTGGATCCCTTAACCCTAATTTCAAAGAGGGTAAAGAAACTCACCGGATTTTGCCCTCGGGCACGCCGGCAAAGGGCGCCGCCGTCACGGGCCGCGCCATTTCCTCTCGATCCCGATGCGCACCGAAAGGGGCATCGGGAAGAAGAAGCAACCCCGCAAGGGGCGAAGGGCACAGCGGCCTCTGGGTCGGCGCCGCCGGCTTGCCGGAGCGCACCTCATCCCCGCACAACCTTCGACAGATAAGCGCGCTGGACCAAGTCCGCTGCACGCTCCTCCGGCGAGCGCAGCGCAGCGCCACCGTGTGCGGGTCGCCGGACGCCGAGAAAGGACGAGCTCCGGCCGTCTCTCTCGGGTGCAAAGAAAAAGGAGGTCGGGCGCGGCGCGGCCGCCTCCGGCCGTCTCCGGCGCGGTCTCCGGCGAGCCGGCCAGCCGCCGTCCCGCGGGAGAGGACAGAGGAGAGAAAGAGAAATGGGGGCTAGGGTTTTCCAGGACGGGACGCTGAGCTGGTTTTGATCCAGCGAGGAGTGCGGACGACCGTCCGATCACACGGACGGCCAGGATCAACCGGATCCAAACCCTAGCCAGTCAACGGGCCAGTGGGCCGAAAGAAGCAGGCCGTGGGCCGGCGTTGGCTGTGTCTAAGTCGCCGCAGGCGGCAGATAACCAACGGCCATGGGCCGCGACTGCGGCGCCGCGCGCGACAGATAGCCGTGGGCTGCACAGTTTACAGTTTTTTCTTTTAGCACAGTTTTGGCAATTTTTTGTTCAATTTTGTGCTGAGTTTTGCATAGTTTTTCCTATTCAAATTATTCCAACGAAAATCTGTTTAGGAAATATAAAAGTATACATAAATGTTTCTGAAAAGTATAAAGTTTATGAATTTTATTTAAAGTTTCCGCTGCAAATAGTTAAAAGTAATTGCTTAAAAGCAATAAAGTGATAATTAAATTTTTTAAAGATGTGATAAAGAGAATATTAAAGGTGATTATGGTCCTGTTATTTTATGACCAACGTTGTTAATGACATGATCATGATTTGTTATTATGTGTATAAAAGGTGCATTTATTTCTATTTTCTGCCCAACGGTGATATAGATTTAATTGCATAAACAGTTGTATGTTTTATTTTAACCAACGTTGGATTAATGCATGCAATTGTTTTTGTCATCTCACATTTTTGTGGTTTCAGGAGGTTACCATTTGATGAGTTGCCTCAAGGACGTTCCGATGCTCAGGGGTGACAACTACACTGAGTGGAGGAAGAAAGTGGACCTGGCATTTGTGTGTGCCGAGGTTGACTGGGTTGTGGACACTCCACAGCCAGTCAAGCCAAAAGAGCCAATAAGAGAGGCTACTGATGATGAATCTGCTTGGCAGAAAAAGTTGAGGGATCATTCTCCAGTGGAGATGAGTTACACCCTGGAGAACCAAAAGTGGCTGAATGCCAACAAGAAATGCATGGCATTTATAAAGAACACGATTGAGAACGCCATTGCGGGATCAATCGCAGAGTGCACTTCCGTTGGGCAGTTCCTGGAAAAGATAAAGAGCCAATTCACTGGCTCTTCAAAGGTGTATGCTACCCAGCTGCTCAAACAGCTGGTCACAGAAATGTACCAGGGAGGTGCACATGGCATCAGGGAGCATATCCTAAGGATGAGCAACCTGGCTGCCAAGCTAAAGCCTATGGATGATGACCTGGAGCTCAAGCCTGCTTTGCTTGTCCACCTTGTCATGGCATCTTTGCCTAAAGAGTTTGAGAACTTTGTGATCAACTACAACATGTCCCCTGATAAATGGGATGTTGAAAAGACCATCCTATGTGTGTGCAAGAGGAGGAAAGGCTCAAGTCCTCTCACGGTGGTTCCCTGAACTACGTGAAGGAAAACAGGAAAAGAAACTACAACAACAGCAACCAAGGTGGTTCCCCCTCCAAGCCATATGGCAAAGGTCCCCAACAGTATCATCATCAGAGTCTCTCAGTGGATAAAGATCAGTGTCTCCACTGCAAGAAGACTGGGCATTTCAAGAAAGATTGCCCAGATTGGCTCAAGTCAATAATGGCAAAGAAAGGTATAAACACAGTTTCTTTTGTAAATGAATCCCTGTATACACAGTTTTCGAAATCTACTTGGTGGATTGACTCAGGTGCAACTGTTCATGTTGCAAATTCTTTACAGGGATTCCATCGACAAGGACAATGCAAAGAAGCGAAAGATGCATTGAAGTCGCGAATGGAGTTCAAGCAGAAGTTGAAGCTGTTGGCGACATCTCCTTGGAGTTAGCTGATGGTTTCACGATTTTGCTTAGAGATGTCTTATTTGTTCCTTCACTTCACAGAAATTTAATAAGTGTATCACGTTTGGATAAAGACAATTATGAATGTTGTTTTGGACATGGCAAGTGTGCCATATGGTTTAAAGATGGGGTTAATTATCAGGCGGCGCTCAGATGTCGCCATGTACTCAGTTTTGCCCTCAGCTGCGAATCGTGCTCAGTTTTGCCCCTAGTCTGTGTGCAAAGACTTATTCCGTGACTCTTGCCATCTCCTATCTGGTCAATGGTTTGACTGTTAACTTCTGACGGTTGGGACCCACATGTCATGAATTTAATAGTTTCAGCTTTTTTTTGGAAATGTTTAAATTTCTCACAGGAGGCCCACTACTGACGAATCTGAATCTGAGATTTAAACAGTACAAAATTCGAAATTTTCATGTTTCGAAAAAAAATTTGAAAAAAATTCCGAATGTTGATAATGATTATTTATACTAGTGTGCAAAATTTGAGTGTGAAATATTGTGTAGTTTAGTCTATGTAAAAATGACAAATTTCGGGATCTAAGATCTAGATCTAAAAAATTCGAATTTTTCAAGTTTTAGATAAAAATGTGAAAAAAATCCTGGATGTCAACAATGAACATTTATTCTTATGTGCAAAATTTGAGTGTGAAATATTGTGTAGTTTGGTCTATGTAAAAATGACAAATTTCGGGATCTAATATCTAAATATAGATCTAGATCTAAAAAATTCGAATTTTTCAAGTTTTAGATAAAAATGTGAAAAAAATCATGTATGTCAACAATGAATATTTATTCTGATGTGCAAAATTTGAGTATGAAATATTGTGTAGTTTGGTCTATGTAAAAATAACAAATTTCGGGATCTAATATCTAGATCTAGATCTAAAAAATTCGAATTTTTCAAGTTTTAGATAAAAATGTGAAAAAAAATCCTGTATGTCAACAATGAACATTTATTCTTATGTGCAAAATTTGATTGTGAAATATTGTGTAGTTTGGGCTGTGTAAAAATGACAAATATTTGGATATGAGATCTAGATCTAAACAGTACAAAAAAATTCGAATTTTTTCAATTTTTGAAAAAAAATGTGAAAAAAATTCCGAATGTTGATAATGATTATTTACAATAGTGTGCAAAATTTGAGTATGAAATATTGTATAGTTTGGTCTGTGTAAAAATGACAGGGGGTTTCGGACGGGGTTTAGGGTTTCCGGGGGTTTCGGACGGGGTTTAGGGTTTCCGGGGTTTAGGGTTTCAGTGAGCTAGGGTTGAGCATAAATAATTTAGAAAAAATCAAATAAATATGAAACTTTCGCTCACTGTTTACTTATGCAACTACGTTGCTAAAAAAATTAAAACTTGTTATATCCACAGTTAAATGAAAAACATTCACACAATTCAAGCTTTCGATGGAATGAGCTAGGGTTGAGCACAACTAATTCAAAAAAAATCAAAACAACATACAACCAGCGCACATGGTCTACTTATGCAACTAAGTTACTATAAAAAATATAAAACTTGTTATATCCACATTTCAATTCCAACATTCACACGTTCACGATATCGATGGAATGAGCTAGGGTTGAGCATAAGTAATTCAAAAAAAATCAAATAAATATAAAACCAGCGCACATGGTCTACTTACATGACATAGTTATCAAAAAAAAATATAAACTTTGATTTTGAGTCGGTCAACGGTTTTGTGCAAAGTTTGACCAAACATTCAAATGAGCACAAATAATTCAAAAAAAAATCAAAATAACATAAAACCAGCGCACATGGTCTACTTACATGACATAGTTATGAAAAAAATATAAACTTGGTATATGAGTATTTTCATGAGAAATCCTTCACACAAATGACTTACCACGAACGAAGTTGCAGAGAGTTCAAGGAAGTGAGAGAGGGTTTGATGTTTTGAAAATTTAAAAAAATTGAAAAAATCACCAAAGCTTCATTTTGGTGTGACTAAGAATGACCCAGGCTTAGTTTTTCATTTTGGTATTTTAAACTTGTTTAAATGTTGGTCAAACTTGGGTTTGACCGATTTTGAAATAATCATAAAATATTCATAAAACTTCAAAAAAATGAAAATCCAGTGCACATGATCTTAATTTGTCATGTACTAACAGCTCCAACTGATAAATAAGGTCTAGATATATATCAAACAAGAAATGCTTCAATATGGTGTGAAATCTCACATCTCAAACTATGAACTCTCATGTGTGAAGAGAGATGGTTTATGTTTTGAGAAATGACTCCATATTGGTCAAGGACACTATATTAGTGCAATAGATGTTAACCCTAGAGTTTGAGATCATTTGGAGAAGGTCAAAAAAATGACAGGATTAGAAATGGGGCTGTTTGGGCTTACCTTTGGGGCTCTTTTGTAGCTCATTTTGGTGCATATTGATGCATTTTCATGCAATGCTTGAAATCTCACACCTTTGGCTATACCATATTGATGCATTACCATGAGTGTGTGAAATATACCATGAGTGTGTGAAATATGGCCTCGTTTCGACAAACTATGTCATGGTTTCCCATTTATTTGATTTTTTTAAGTGGGTAAAAATAAGTAAAAAATAATAAATGGCATATTCTAGTAGCCCTCTAACTATTTGACAAGGTTTTACATTCTGAAAAATTCATTTGCCTACTCAAACATGGCAATGCCATTTGGACCAGAAATGTTTTTCACAAAATCGCAATATAGAAAGTTCCAAACTAGCGAAACCTTATAACTACAAAGTTGTAGTATTTCCCATTTGGCGCACAAAGATATAAAGTTTTCTTCCTAAATCGTTAGGAATATCCCGGAACGCATTGATGCCGACATGGCCATGTCCAGAGCACACCCACAAGGTGCTCGACAAAATACCGACGGTGCCGCCCGGTCGTGGTCATCGGATAAGCCATCCCTCGCGCATAAAAACTTGCCCGTTAGGACCATAGGCTCTCGTGGAACAAAATAGAGTGGATTTAGAGGTCGGGGGAGGTCATAAGGAAGCGAATCGAGCACGGCGACCTTCGGTTGGAGGCGAGGAAGACGGCGTCGATCCTAACGTTTTAGTCCATCCCGGCTCGCGTCCTTTCGCGTGGAGGAATAGTAGGACCCGGCGGAGCAGAATGTGGCACTGGTTCGAGTTGGGGCAGTCGGAATCAGCTCGTCCCCTTCACCACCAGCCGAAGCTCGCCGCGGATGATATCGAGCGCCTTAGAGATCCTCCGCCCCAATTGATAATACTAGAGTGACTAGGGTGAGCAACTGATCCTCATATGCATCTTTTCCCTATCGCTTGCCTCCTGAGGTCGTCGTGGACGGCGAAGACCGCGGGGTGGAGCTCCGGGTGAGGGGGACGACCATGAGCGGATGGAGCGTCGTGGACGGAGACGCCAGCACTTGAAGCGGCAGTTGGAGCAGGACACCACCGCGACGCACGCCGCCGCCGTTTCGGCCGCGCCGCCCTCGCTCCGCCGGCATCGAGGTCGGCTCTGCTCCGGGGTCGAGGGCCGCCGGCATGGCCAGGACCGTTTTTTCTATTTCCCTTTGTTGCCTTTTTTTTACTTGCCTTTTGTTGCCTTGGTCCCACGTTTAAGAGAGAGAAAGGTGGGTGTGTTTGTTTATTTTCAGCAAGGGCATGTGGGTCCCACTCGTCAACAGCTAACGGTCAATGCATTGACCCGACTGAAATGATTAAATCCATGACATGTGGGTCCCACCCGTCAGAAGTTAACGGTCAAACGGAATGGACTTCAGACTTGCCGTTTGGCAGTAGCTGCGACCGAACTAAGGGCAAAACTGAGGACGATTCGCACCTAGGGGCAAAACTGAGTCTGAGGAGGTCTCTAAGGGCAATCCATTAAAAAGCCCTTAAAGATGCTTGTGTGGGTATTGCCTTACTTCACGATGAGCTTTATTTGTTATCCTTACGTGAAAAAGTGCATTCTGTGTGTAATGTGAGTGAGCAAACTTCCTTGTCGAACAAAGAACAAAAGAAAAGAAAGCGAACTCATGACTCGTCGAAGTTATGGCACTGTCGATTAGGCCATATTTCGAGGGGAAGAATAGAAAGCCTCGTTAAAAATGATATTCTTCCTCCGTTAGAGTTCTCAGATATCGAACAATGCATAGATTGCATAAAAGGAAAGTATGTAAAGCAAATTAAAAAGGGTGCAAACCGAAGTACAGCAACACTAGAAATCATTCACACTGATATTTGTGGACCGTTTCTGTGAAAAGTGTGGATGGCTATGACTCGTTCATAACATTCACAGATGATTACTCCCGATATGGTTATATTTATCCAATTAAAGAAAGATCTGAAGCATTGGATAAATTTAAAATATTCAAAGCAGAAGTTGAAAATCAGCATGATAAAAGAATTAAAATAGTCAGGTCCGACCGTGGGGGGGAGTACTACGGTCGGCACACTCCATATGGTCAAGTACCTGGACCTTTTGCAAGGTTTTACAGGAAAATGGAATAGTCGCCCAGTATTCTATGCCGGGCGAACCGCAGCAAAATGGAGTAGCTGAAAGGCGTAACCGTACTCTTATGGATATGGTGCGCAGTATGATGAGTTATTCCACACTGCCATTGGGATTATGGATGGAGGCATTAAAAACCGCCATTCACATTCTCAACAGAGTACCAAGTAAGTCAGTGCCCAAAACACCGTACGAGTTGTGGACAGGGAGAGTTCCTTCTCTAAGCCACTTGAAAGTCTGGGGGAGCCCAGCTGAGGCAAAAGTTTTAATCCACACATTGCAAAGTTAGACCCCAAAACAGTAACTTGCCATTTCATTGGCTATCCTGATAGATCAAAAGGTTATCGTTTCTACTGTGCAGACAGATACACAAAGTTTGTAGAAACGAGACACGCGGTCTTCTTGGAGGACGAAATGATGAGGGGGAGCATGGTAGGCCGGAAAATTGATCTTGAGGAGAAGAGGGTGTGTGCACCTTTTCCGATGATCCATGAGCCATTTTTCGCCCTACCTGTTGTACCTGCACCGATAATCCCAGAGGTTGTGGTGCAAGCACCTGTTGTAACTCCACCCGTGACCATAACGAGGCAAGATTCGGAACCTGTCCGTCAGGAGCCGACTCAACCCGTTGTTGAGCATGAAAGGGAGGGACGACAGTCACATTTAGAAGAAGAGTCGCACGTTGAGACACATGATGTGCCAGAGAATGAGACTCTCAGAAGGTCTAAAAGAGCTAGGAAATCAGCTATTTCTAGTGATTATAGAGTTTATAATACAGAAACAGTTCATACGGAAGAAAATCCACTTCATATGAAGAAGCCATGAGAAGCGTTCACTCTTCGAAGTGGCTGGAAGCCATGGAAGACGAGATGAAATCGATGAGTTCTAACAATGTTTGGGACTTAGAGGAAATTCCTAAAGGAGCCAAAACAGTAGGCTGCAAATGGGTCTACAAAACTAAGTATGACTCCAATGGAAACGTTGAAAAGTATAAAGCGCGACTTGTGGCAAAAGGCTTTACGCAAAGAGAAGGAGTAGATTACAATGAGACATTTTCTCTGGTCTCATGTAAGGATTCCTTCAGAATCATCATGGCACTAGTTGCGCATTTTGATTTAGAGTTGCATCAAATGGATGTAAAGACGGCATTTCTAAATGGAGATTTAGAAGAGAATGTTTACATGAAACAACCCAAGGGTTTTTTCATGGAGGGGAAGGAACATATGGGATGCCGCTTAAAGAAATCCATTTATGGGTTAAAGCAAGCCTCTAGACAGTGGTATTTAAAGTTCAATAATACAATTAAAAGTTTTGGATTTAAAGAGAACGTTGAGGACAACTGCATTTATGCAAAGTTTAAAAGTGGGAAATATATTTTCCTAATTCTGTATGTGGATGATATTCTGCTTGCGAGCAATGATGTCAGTCTACTACTACAAACAAAGAAGTTCTTGTCCTCAAATTTTGATATGAAAGATCTTGGTGAAGCTTCATATGTTTTGGGCATAGAAATTCACCGGGATAGAGAGAATGGAGTGTTAGGACTATCACAAAAGGCATATTTAGAAAAGGTTCTAAAGAAGTATAATATGCATAAAAGTAGTACCTCACCTGCTCCTATAGTCAAGGGCGACAGTTTTGGGAAATTTCAATGTCCCAAGAACCAATATGAGATCGATCGAATGAAAGCAGTACCATATGCTTCGGCTGTTGGAAGCTTACAGTATGCACAGGTGTGAACTCGCCCTGACTTAGCTTTTATCACCGGGGTACTCGGTAGATATCAAGAAAATCCAGGTCATGAGCACTGGAATATGGTAAAGAAAGCATTGCGTTATGTGCAAGGCGCAAAAGACCTCATGCTAACATATAGAAGATCTGATTCCCTAGAGATAAGAGGGTATTCAGACGCAGATTTTGCGGGAGACAAAGATGATAGAAAGTCCACGTCAGGATACATGTTCACTCTCGCAGGAGGGGCTATTTCGTGGAAAAGTTCCAAACAGTCATTAGTTGCATCATCCACGATGTATGCAGAGTTTATAGCATGTTATGAGGCCACGGGGCAGGCGATATGGTTAAAGAAATTTATACCCGACTTGAAAGTGGTAGACTGTATTGACAAACCACTAAAGATGTACTGTGACAACCAGCCCGCAGTATTCTATGCTCACAACAACAAGTCGAGTAATGCTACAAAGGCAATAGATATAAAGTATTATGTTGTGAAAGATAAAATCCAGGATCAAACTATAAGTCTCGAGCATATAAGGACAAAGGAAATGCTTGCGGATCCGCTAACGAAAGGCTTACCACCCAATGTGTTCCAGGAACACATAGCCGGCATGGGTTTAATGGAAAGCCTATGATTTCTGGATTATAGAGGCCCAAAAGTAACAGGATTTGTTTCAAAACAGAAAAGTATATAGTGGTTGTCTGATTCTATCGGCAATTGAGCTGTGACGATGAAACATGCTCTATGTACTAATCGGTGATGAAACGAGTAAAGTAAAAGGTAAAAAGTTAAAAGTAAAAGTTGAGATCAAGGGGGAGAATGTTAGATATGATCTCGTATTGATGAGCCCAATGGCTCCACAATCCCCTTGACTGCGCCCTAATCGGGGGCGTCCGTTTCTGTTTATGGACGGTGGGCCCATGTGACCTGCGCTATATAAAGAGGTGGGGGGTCAAGGCACACAATACGAGGTTGATCGCTGCCACAACCACACCGACAACACCGACCCGATCTAGGTCATTGCGCAGTGCCCACGGGAAGTTTCCACCGTCGCCACTGCCCTCACACCCCACGCTCACGCCGTCGCCCTCCCCGATGGCCACTGGCTCGGGCTCCTCGAGCCATGGAGAAGGTTTGTCTCCTCCTCCTCTCTCATCTCTCTGTCCTCTCTCTCTCACCGTGTTAGATCGACACCCAAAGAGCACTACCGTAATTGTTCTAGCCTAGATGATCTAAAGTGGGATTTAACAGACGCATGATCCTGACATCCACAACGAGAAGGGGAGACTTGTATAGGATCTCCTCTTTAGTTGAGATCATAGGATCACGTCATAAAAATCATATTTAGACATTGTTAAAAAATCTAAGAAAATTATATAACATACCTACATGTAGTTTCAACAATTCCACAAAATTTGAGCTCAAAATTCCATCTACAGGCAGAGAAACAAAAAAGCTAAATTGTACTGTGAATAGTGTCATGTTTGTGTGAATAGAAATTTCTCTTTTTTGATTCTCTAAGTGTAGGTCGAATCTGAAGCAGAAATTTTTTGGAGTTGCATATATGATCTAGATGTGTGTTGTCCATTTTTTTTTAGAATATTTGAACATGTTTTGTGTCTTAAAAAAATTGATCTCATAGATCATACCCTAATGTTAAATCTTATGCAAATTGTCCCCCAAAGAGAAGGATCGGAGCACGGCCGGTAATCGTGCCGCACAAAAAGCTAGCCGATGGACACCCGTCATCACACACGCATGCAAATCGCAGATTGTTTGATAAGAGAAAAAGTTATCAGCGCCGCAAAAATCTCTCAATCGGATGGTCCAGCAGCCTAGCACCTTTGTCGACAATGAAAGTTCGGTGGCAGAATCTGGGCATGACGACCCGCCTTAGAAAAATCCACCACACGCCTTACGACAAAAGTGGCCTTGGCAAATGGAGCCACTACACGATGGGAAGGTTTTTTTTTTTTGCGAAACACAGTACAACGTAGACGCTTATATACATGCGCACACACTCGGCCATATGAACGCATGCACGCATATCCTACCCCCTATGAGCACCTCCGAGAGACTGAGTCGACGGGTCGAGTCTTGAGATTGACAAAGTCACCACGGGCGCCTCGCTGTCGACGGGAATGTCGGCGTGGCTCCCGGTGGGCGGTGGCTTGTTCCCGGGGACTTGATCGCGTTTTTTGTGTCTTTAGGGCCTTGTTTATAATTTTAGAGCCTTTGTTGTAGTTTATTACTTTCTTATGGAGCTCTTCGTAATCTTGTTTCTCCCGCCTTATTAATACTATCAGTTTCGAGGCCGTTGGATGGAATTCTCGTTAAAAAAACTACATTGGTATCAAGCTAGCTCAGTGACGCGTGTCGGCGTGTGCTCCCTCGGATGCAGGTCGTGCCACTGCACACAAGCTTTGCTAGTTAATATGAGGTTTGTATGGTCATATAAAATAAGTATTTCACGTATTGCACACATATTTGTTCTTTTCCGTGACGGGCCCATGTACAAAATGAAAACAAAATCCTTTTTTATTTTTATTCGTAGTGCTATGTGTCAAAGATATACATTGATCAAAGAAATATTTAATGCAAAATATATTTTTAGACCTTATTTTAGATTGCGAAAGATATGTGTACACCTTATTATTTAAAACAAAAGTTAGGGTTGATCTTATTATATAATGCATAAGATTTTTTCATTATTACCATTATACTCATTGAAAATAAAAGATCCCAATATGGACCTATATAAACACCGTGGGGAGAGTTAACAGAACATCGCAGCACATAGACAAAAAAGAAAATTATATCAGACGATCAACAGAGAGAACGAAGTTCTGAAACATGGCAGTCTTCAAGAAGAGCACAATCACCTTGTTCTTGTCGTCTCTCCTAGCTATGGCTATCGTGCTCTCCTCCTGCCATGCCAATAACGAGGTTACGTTATGCCCATTATTCCTCTTTTTACTGGATGAATGTAACTTCATCTGTATTTTGTAAAGTTGAGCTCTCCATAAAGTTAATTTATATGTAGAAATGCAGACCTGTAAAATGGTGAATTACAGAATTAGTACCACATATGACATATTGGCCTAACAAAGCATGTTGGTTTTGTGCAGATACAAGCAGATGCTCTCCCTTTGCCGGAACCATGCTATGGGTTTCACCTTCCTAACTGCACCGAGAAGTCCTGCAAGAAATTCTGCTTTAACGACCCTGCGGCCAAATGCAACGGCGACGACGAGTGTTGCTGCCCTAACCACTGAAATGATAAGAAACATAGATGCCATGCATCGTCCACAGTGCATGCATGGACGTGGATATATATGTGCTAGCTGCAGACATCAAAATAAATATTTTTATTATTTTTTACTTTACAACTCGTGCAAGTTTATTGCTTATTCAGTATTGAAGTGTATGGAAATGCTCACGAATTAGTTGTACAACCTACTTAGGTACACCGTGTGAAGTGTAAAATGCCTCGACCAGATACCGCAAAATTGCCCGTCATGTAAAACTTTTTGCGGTAAGCCTCAAATTTGGCTCCGTGTATCTCATATCACGGGTACAAGGCCCAAATTTTAGCGTTCCCGTAAAGGGAAAAACTCTTGGCGCGAGTGGCATTTTAGAACGAGGCCGCTCCACCGCCGCCTCCAATCATCAATTTGAGCCGTCCCTAACTCCGTTGCGTCATCGAGAGAGAGAGTCCTTCGGCGCCCACCGTTTTCCTTGCGCCGTGATGAGAACTATTCTTTGCATTTTGGACCATTAATTGTTTGTTTAATTGTTGTAATTTGACTATTATTGTAATTTGTATTATTGTTGTATTGTGGTGTTAAAACATTAATTAGTTTGATTTATATTGGTGCTAATTTTTTTAGATCATTTAGAGAATGTCGTTCATATTCACATTGAAATTAGAGAAGAAAAACTTTTACGCTACCGAAATTTGCGGTATCGATTCGGGTGAAAGAGTGTGTCATACCGCAAAATAGCATTTAGGATATAAGTTTGTGGGGTCTGATTGGAGGGATGGCGCGCCATACCGCAACCGCAACCCAATTTTACGGTATGGTGTTTTGCGGGATTTGCAAGAGTTGCTCTTATAGGCTGCAGAAGTATCACCTCAGCATAGTCTAACTAGATCCTATAAAAAAGTCAAACTGTCTCACGCCTGAGCGGGAAGATCGCAAGTGTTAGCTTCATAGCGACACAACATACATAAGAGTCGGCGAGAATGAAGTTGTCGATCAGCAATGTCTCAGCATGATGGATTGCCCATAGCCATATATGGATTCATGAATACATCGTGAATCTCAGAAATTAATGATATGACCCAAAGTTACAAACAAACCGAAAAATTCTAAACAAAGTTCTAGCTACGGCTTGCGTAACGCTTTTGGCTTTGCCGCCGGCGGTGCTCTCTCTGGCCCCGTCGATCTCACGGTCGCCAGGTCCCACAGGTTTCTGCACAGCGGGCACGCGCCGTGGAATACGTGCGGCTTAGAGCACCCTGGCCACACGACAAGGTCGTCGCCTTCGAGCGGCTCCCAGCAAACGGAGCAATCCTCCCCTGTAGCCCCGCAGTGCGGCGGCTCCGGTAGGCGGAGCTCCAGCTGGCGCCCCGGGTAGAAATCCATAGCCAACATTTCCTCCAGCGTGGCGCGCATGCGCTCCATGCGCTCCGGTGTTCGATCCACCGTCCGGAGGATGCCAAAATCGACGAGCACCTCGACGCGCGCGGCCGTTGTCGGGATGCTCGCATCGGCGATCAAGCTAGACCATAGCCTCTGGAGCCGCTTGTGGAAGCGGCGCGGGTATATATACCAGCGGGGCCAGAGACCAGCCGACCCACTGCAGCGACCTCGCCGTGACGACGGCGGTCGGGACGACAAACACTGTCGTGATTCTTTCGCGCACCCGCACGCCTCCCTCCGACGCGGCCGAGAATTGGGTGCAGCGGAAGAGCACCGAGATCTGCTTGTCGCAATTGTTTCCCTCTCCTTGGCTCTGCACTGCCGCGACCCGCATGAAACCGGCCGTGCTCCCGGCAGAGGCGAACCGCGGCGCCGTCCCTCCAACGAACTGCCCACGGGTAATAAAATCCCTGCGTTGTAGCATCGAGTCGTGGCCAGCGCTTCTTGCCATGGCCGCTTGTCCGTTGACCTCGCTGTGGCTCTCCTCCTCCTCCTCCTCCTCCTCCTCCTCCTCCTCCTCCTCCTCTCTCCTCCTCCTCCTCCGTGCTGTATTCGTTATCCTCGGCATCGCTGTCGTCGTCCTCCTCCTCCTCCTCTGTGTTGTATTCGTCATCCTCGTCATCGTTGTCGTCGTCATCGTCCCCGACCTCGTGATCGCCATCACCCACATCTTCCTCGTGGACCCGGTGAGCGCCGCCGGCAAGGGTGTCGTGCACGCCTGCATCAAGATAGGCACTCTTATGTACACGCTCGGCATCCCTGTCGTCCTCCTTCTCCTCCTCCGTGCTGTGTTTGTCACCCCCGTCGTCGCTGTGCTCATCATCGTCCTCTGAAATCAGTGAACTCGTGCGGTGATACTGGTATCCCGCAACCTGGATGACGAACTCGTCGCATGGCTGGCAGCAGTAGCCTCCCGGCACGTACAGGGTAAACTCCTGGTCGAGGATGAACGGCTCCGGCAGCTCCGCGGAGGGGCTCTCCGCCGACAGCTCCGCTAGCGTGTACCTAAGCGTGCCTATCTTGATGCAGGCATGCACGACACCCTTGCCGGCGGCGCTCGCCGGGTCCTCGAGGAAGATGTGGGTGATGGCGGTAAGGAGTTCCGGGACGGGGGTAGGGGGTCTGAACGTGATCCAGTCAATTAGCTCGGTGCCCCAGCGGAATCGTGGCCATGCTGCGGCGATCATGAGGTCGGGGACGGGGTTATCTCTCGATCGTCTGACCTGTTTCTTCTCCTGTCCTTCTCTTGGTTATCCATCAATCATTCAGAAATTGTCTGTTGGGTTCAAAACAGATGATGTAAATTGCCAAACAAACCACGCATCTAGATTCTTCACTTGTTGTTTATGCATGTCACAAACTATTCGGGATAGGAACTTCATTTTGTTCCTCTGGTACAGTCGGGAAGCAAGGAATGATGCATAGCTCTTTCTTTTTTTTGAGAGAGAAATGACCACATAGCTCTTACCAAAACAAACAGTTTACTTCTGTCAGTGGGCCCAAGCTCTAGAATTGGCCCAGCAAGCCCAAGGAGGGTCACATCGAAGATACGACCCATCGGCGCAAGAGGCAAACCCTATATAGTTTTGTTCGTGTTTCGTATTAATTTGACAGTGACGGAATAAGGGAAGTAGGTCGAACATCCAAGAACGATCTTATTCTTTATTATTATTACCCCCATTTAGCTATTTGATTTTTCCAAGTTCTCCATGTATTATTACTAACTCTTAATATCGTGTCGAAGCATGATATAATTAATATCTCCTTGATTCTCTACTAGGAAATGTGCCCGTGTGTTGCTACGGAGTGAATTTTATAAACTACTACTACTTTTTATGTCATGGAAACTTGACCTAAATTATCACTATCCAAATTCGATCAATCTGCATTTATTTAATTTTTGTAACTACCAAACCGGTACAACACGCACACGATTCATACAACAGATTAAAAGTACATACAACTATTTAAAATTTGTTTATTTGATCTAATATTAGTTTAAACAATTAGTTTTCTTTGATCTACTGTTTTATAATTAATTTTCTACTTACTCTAATATTTTAGACTTTTTAAATATTAATATTAGTCATCCTTTTGTTAGAACTAAATCTGGATACAACGTGTAGGGTAAACAACTTCGCACACGCTTATATAAAAGTCAATTGCCTTCTTAACCAAATGAATAATAAAAATCTGCAGAGAGACAATTCAATTTATGAGACCACCCTACCGAGACAAAATTACAAAGGGAATAGAAACTACAAAGAGGAAGCCATTCTTTCATATCGTTTCAGTAAGCATACTTACAACGCCCGTCCAATAACTTGCTCAACGTCCTGCAACATAAGCAGGCAGCGGCCACACATGAGCAAATTCACTTGTTATATTTTCAAGTCAGAATAAGATTAATCAAATATGTTGTATAGACACTGTGCACGGCACGGCAGCCACCAGCTCGACGCGACGTTCAGCACATCTTCGGCATGGTCTTGCACACGCGCCACACCCTGGTCAGCACGTCTTCACCATCGTTCTTTCACTCAACGCTCCTGTGATCTGTGATCATTATATTGACCCGACGACGCTCGCCGACTCCGAACTGAATTCCTAGCTCATGGACAGGACAATAGTCGTGTACTCGTGTTGTGCACGTGCCGATTAAGAGTGCCCGACTCGGACTAGGAGCGGCCACCGAACAAACATGGCATCCTCCGCCCGGAGGACTGCACGCCGGATCGCATGGCGCGGATGCGCGCCGCGCTGGAGGGTAAGGTGGCGGAGCCCAGGTGTCACGGCCACACGGCCAGACCAGCATGGAGCTGCAATTGCCGGAGCGCTGCGGCGCGGAAGGAAGGCGAACCCGACGTCGACGACGACAATGACGGCGCTGAACTTCCGGCGAAGGGAAAGAACTTGGTCGCCGCCGGGGAGGATCTGCTTGCAGTTGCTAGCTCGTCTCGCCGCGTGGCCGGCCGGGGTGCGCCAACTATTCCATGGCGTATGCTTGGGGCTTGTTGCCTCGTTCTCACTTATTGGTGTTGTATTTACGAGTTCATCCATCGATGAAGTACGCCAGCACAAGTATTTGATCTGGAGATACCACTGTAACTACTCATTGGGTTTAAAAAAAGAAAGAAAAACTGTTTGTGCGCACACGTTTTTCCTTGTCGACTCAGATTTTCTTATGTCTAAAGGCTCGCTCGTAGAATTTTTCTGGCGTTGCACTGACCCCTGCCGGAATTTTAGGAGGAGCTAACCACGTCTGTAAATTATACGTGGGTATTTGGTTAGATTACCCGGCATCCAAGCGCGGCCTAAACTGTTGTCAAGATGAATAATTCAGTGGAAAAGAGCTCCACATTCTTTTCATATATGATTTCCAAATCCAAGAGTACGATTCCATTAGTCGCATCGAAATGGAAGCAACACAAGTTTTATGTTGGACTCGAGGCCTCGAGCAATCGTTTTGTTGAGCGTGGTTGATTTTTCCGGTGGCATTGAATGGACCTGAACTGTTATCTCTTGCTGATCTTGCAATGTTTCTTGAGTTCAGATTGGACACTCACATACAGACTGTAAATAAAAGATACATTCATGTTCTCTGATCTATAAATAAAGCATATACACATTTTTCTGCATGTTGATTTCCATTTTGTTAAAGGCAGTAGGTTGACATACTACATAAAAGTACATAGCTGATACAGAGACAAACGGCAGGGGAAAAAGAAGCAGAAGTGCTACAGACTAATAGTGTTGTTCATCACTGCCAGTAAGCGAATTCAGCTGCTGCAGCTGTTAATTACTGATGCAAAGATTACTGAAAATCAGTTCATTTCCTCAGTCTTTCCAGATTATCAGTCATTACAACTGCAGATCGAGGCACATGTGTGAATGATAAATAATTCTGCCCCAAATCTGCACGAAAGAAGGCCGTTGAGCAACAAAGTGCATCCCCGTTTTGTCGACTGGGTCATGTATTTGGCCATCTTCGCACTGTCAAGCTTCATGCGCTGACCACTATTCCAAAAGACCGATCTGATGGAAAGGGTCAGACAATTCACTTATACACTTCAACACCCCCTCTCACGTGTGACTAGGGGAGGGAGAGGCCAACACGTGCAACCGGAAGAGAGCGACGGCGCGCGAGTCTCAGAGGTATGGCTCAAGAGGCCTATACGTGGACAAAGAGGGGGCATCAACAATTTTAGAACAAATTGCGCAAATCAGGACTCGAACTCGAGACCTTGGCTCTGATACCATGTCAAGCTTCATGCGCTGACCACTATTTTAAAAGACCGATCTGATGGAAAGGGTCAGACAATTCACTTATACACTTCAACACGCACATGTAACTAGATTGTCCCTGGCCACTAAAACCTTTTCTTGCATTGACGATCTAGACTTGCCAGGGTTAGAAGAGCTTGTATTTGGTGAGTGTTGGCGCAGAAGTCAGATCTTCAAACTGTGTTCTAGAGTTAGCGAATATTGTTGCAGAGGTAGTAGATATCAATCACAGATAAGATTCACAGTGTCTTGCTCTCCTGGGGTTAAGTCATTCTCTGAATTTAGAGCCTTAGCATCAATTAGAGATGAGGGAATAAATACTGCAACGAAGATAAGATTTCCCTGGATAGCACAAGGCAAAGAAATTATCAATCAGGGGCCTGAAACTGTTGTGATGACACCATTAACATCTGCAGAATTTTTGCATACAGCAATTACAGGAATAGGTCAGTGCACATACTAGTATACTACGAACATGAAGAGTACTAAGAAAACTGACAGTAACAGCAGCAGAAACAAGAAAACTATCGAACAGGTGAGTTCCACCCAATGTCATGAATGCTTCAACTGCCATCCGATAAGAACTGAGGTCTGGGGGACATTCTAATGACCTTGAAAAGTAAATAGGTAATATAGCAAACCTTCAATGTAGTGTCTGAACTTGGTGCGGAGCTGTTTTTCCCTTGCATTTCTTGCAGAAGTCCAGGCATTATTACAAGTAAAGCTTGGGTTGTCAGCCTTGAGATTCTGTCTTCTATGACTAAACATGACATGAAAGCTGAAGGTAAAGTGAAGCTGACATATTACACATACATAATTTATCCTATTCAATTCAACCAATGGAATTAGTACAGTTGCCTTGATAAGTATCATTGACATACCTTTGTTCTGCCCAGTTACAGCAATGTACTGGAAGTCCAGCAAAGAAGGAAAAGGCCACGCAAGTAACTGCTACCGTAACAAGCCTCATGCTTTCATTTGGGAATCTAGGTGCATTGCGAGGATTCTTATGTCACTACCAACACCTGTTCTGGTAATAATTGTATGATAATACATCAATTAAGGATCTAAAACCTCACATACCACAACTAGTAAACCGGGAATTATATTAGAATGGACCAAGTAACCTTGACTTGCATCTTATAGTTACCACAGACGATGTTCTCCTCATCATAACTGTTGAGCTGTGGAGTAAATTCAACAGTGTGGCCAGGGAATTCATCACCACTTTCAGGAGCAACAGTCACCAGGAGCATCTCATCTACAGATACACCTACTATGCAGCGCGCAATTTGCATGACTCGATTATTACCAGCAGTAAGCAAGCCATTCACTTTGCTATCATGTAGCACAATGTCACACGTAACACTGGTAGTGGAAGCGATGATCTTCCCATGGAAATCAACAGGTCCCTCAAGGATCCTTATCTCAACAGTGCCCTCCACCGCATTCCTAACAAATGCGTAGCTTAAATCCAATGTGCTGCGCATGCTGACAAGTGTGTATTTTTCAACCCCATGTTTGAACTTGATGTCTGTCTTATGATGCCATCCAACTCCAATAAGCCTTTGCTAAATCTTTCATCCTCGACCTCCCTACCATGCATATCCTTAACCTTGAGATCTATTTCAAAGAATATCGAATCACATAGCAAGAGTCCTCTCTTTGGGCCAGTCAAAATCAACGAATTATCCTGCAAAACAAGTACAGACAGATAAGTAGCTGGTGTCTTTTGGATTTGCCTATGTTTGGAAGCAGTGCCTTAAGGTTCCTTTGCTCGTGTTTGAATGAGGCAAATATCAGAAAATTTACTTTCAGGTGCATATCGCGTTTGCATGGCTTTTATTAACACCTAAAACAGCTTGTGGTACAGAAAAACTGAAGCAAATGAATGTTGGTAAATCGCAGGCCACCTAACATTATTGGCTAAATGTGGAAAAATTTACTGTTGGTGGACGTTAAAATCAACATATAGTAAACATATATCAGCATAGCAAACATAAATAACCGTCTATCAGGTTGACTGTTTAATACGTACAAGACAACACATACAAAACCTGAATGGTGATTATTCATAACGAAGGAACCTATTTAAAATATGCTATTTTTATAAACATCATCGAATGAAGAATGGTCCTGCATAATTTCCGCATAAATAAATATGAGAACTGTATGATGGATTGATGGTCCAAGTATAAAACAGAACTTACTCCGCTCAATACCATGTCTAGATCACATAGCACTCGATTCTATATAATCTTGTTGGATTTTTCAACCGCAAAACGTTGCAAATATATTTCACGTGCCAACAATTAATGGACGATTAGCACCCATATTTTCTCCATTATGAATTAATCATTCTTATTTAAAATAACCACAATCAGATAACTGAACTGAGAAACAATACAAGGAATAAACCACTGGGAAATTACATGTGTATAAAAGTGCATCGCAAATTGTACAATAAAAATAGAAATAAAAGTATGATACCTTCGAGGTGATGGACTGGCAATTGTCCTTGTCACGCCGGAATAGATAGATACAATGGTGATCCAGATTATCCCTGGCTATTATGGTGCCATAAACATTAAGTGGGTAGTCATAGTCAGAGCCTCAGAGGACACAATCTTGACCGAGAGCACATTTGCAGAGCTAGGCAATGGTAACCCCGCTCTGAATTTTTTGTCAGTATGGCGCATTGGACAAGCAGGGGCTGTCAAAAGAGATGAACACTCATTTCAAATTCATGAATCATAACAGACGTAAAATGGATGGACCCATTGCCAAGAGAAATAATCCTACATATGCAATCTTCAAAGTCAGTTGTCAGTCTAGAAAAGGTATAAATTGAATAGCATAAGATGAATTTTAATAGTCTGCATGGTTCAATTGCACATTGAAAGGAATGGTTCACTTTTCTTTGCAGCAACTATTTACTAGGCATGTAAATCTCGAGAATGAACTGAATGGTGGATGAACTGGTAAAAAGTTATCATAGCTCAGAAAGCTAGCGGCATTTACAGTGAAGTGTACTTTGCACCACCAAAATCACCCTAGTTGTGCAAAACACCAGGGCATGGATATCTTTACATATGACACAGGCACCTCAACTATGCAATATTTTTTTGAGCAAGTTGCCGAATCAACCTAAAAAGTGCAGTGCATAGTCGAATTAACTGGTGTTTATGTGCAAGATTAAGCTAGCCCTAATGTTTTGCGCAGCCAATGAGAAAGTGCAACTCGATTAATTTTCCAATTCCAGAACACTTATCTCAGTGACAACGCGATCCCCACGGGATCGATATTTCAATATCAGCGATAACGAAATACAGAGTTACGACAGCATCCAGGTGCAACAAAAGAAAAGAAAGCAAACCAACATTCTCCGCCTACAGCGCGAGAACTTGGAAAGGGGCCAACGTACGTTTGTCGGGCAAGGGAAACGAACGACCAAACTTTACAACACAGGCAACGTTGTGTGAGATCAACAAGTCTAAAAGGAACAGGAAACAACTTCAGCTCGCGACAAGACGAAACAGCAACGAAAGCCTCCAGGGATCTTCTCTTTCCACAGCAACATCAGCATAGCAAAACAATCAGACTTCTCATTTGCTTCAAAGCGAGAGCTTCAATCTACTTGATGTGGCCTGTCCATCAAGCTGTGAACATTAGGACCTCCAGCATTCCCGCTTCTTGAGAAGAAGCTGTGAACACTCATCTCAGTGCATCAACACAGAGAAGAACTTGATAACAGTTACAGTACAGTATAAGAAATCGCATCATAGTCATAGCTGTGTCCACGGCTGTCATGCCTAATCAACAGCGACCAGCAGGAGAGTCGGTATGGACAAGAACTTACTTTCCAGGTCGAGATCGATGTCGGGGTCGAAGAAGTAGCGGGTGTATACGTATTGCCTCTTTTTGGGGTCGTACTCGCTGTACCTCGGGTCAAGAGGATTGATCCCCCTCTTCTCCTCCGCCGTCTCCTGCTCATGCTTCTTCAACAGCCGCTCATCCGCCTCCCGATCATTTTCCGGGACAGCCGCCGTGGAACAAGAATCGCCCGCCATGGGAAAGACTAGGGTTTCAGAACGAGACTGGTTGATCAACCGAGCAAGAAATCGGATCTGAGTGGGCCAGCCCATTTCTTGGGCTACCCAAACAATGAAACAACTATTTGGGGGATTTCACTCCCAAAAAACTACTATTTGGCGGATTTTTTTTCCCGCTACCCAAACAACTATGGGCAAATTATTTCTACTGATAAAGAAAATCCACTCAAACTATTTGGGGGATTTCACTAAAAAAAACTATTTGGCGGATTTATTTCCCGCTACCCAAAAAAGATTATTGCTCGAGCTCGTTTGATTTCCTCGCTCCATTTAATTTGATAGAACATTAATAGAAATGATAGCACATGCTGCTATCGTTTTATTTGTCCAAATTAAAATTCTAAGCTGAAAAATTATGGCTGACTGCCACAAAGAGTTACGAAATAGAATAATGTTCAGAAGAATGACGGGATAAAGCACAATAAACTTTAATTTGGGCGAGAGTTCAAGAGTAAGAACGGTGTGAAGTTTAGAAATTTGGTTTTAAATGAATTCAATGTTGAAGCTAGCGCTTTCCCAAATAAAATTAGCGTTGGGAGGTCTTTAGGAGACAAATACTCAAAATTAGCAAAGTCTGAAAATTCTTACTCATCCTTAGTTCTATAAAACAAAACTAGGTGGTGATGGATCAGTTGTTCTGAGATTTTGATGGCATCACCTACTTAAATAAGTTTTGCTAAAATACCTTGAGCTATTATGAGTTTGCTCATGCATGGACACCTCAATTCAACGAACTTATTAGTCTTATGGCATTCAGTATGTTTGTCTCCTTTTTTAGCTGAAACACTTGGCATTCTATTAACTTGCGATCGTGACAATCTTGTCAACCACTGCAGAATGCAGTATACTCAATCACCGGGAAGGTCAGTGAAGCATTTTTTATCGATAACTGGATATTTGTCGAGCGTTGTTCATGTGGAACTAGATAAATAGAGATATACCGAGTGTATGACCGAGCACTCGGCAAAAAGTCACGCTCAGCAAAAAAACGGTCGTTGACTGAGGCGGAGACCATTTGCGCAGTGTTTACACTAGGCATGGAACAAGACAAAACAAATCCAATTATTTTCCTTTTATGGACAACAACAAATGAGCACTTCAGACAAATTTATCACACTATACATCACAAACTGATTTGAATCGGACATGGTGTTTTGACTCATAGGTTTAGATGAACCCATTATGAAAAATGTATTTATATTTTAAAATGTCAAAAAAATCCAAACAAAAATGTTGGGTGTATATCTAGATATCCTATGTTCACACAGTATCGTGAAAAAAATGTCATTTTTGTCGCCCGCGTAAAAAGACAAAAAATTGTCTCGTGAAAATTCATTTCGAAGCAAGGGAATTTGTCATTTTTACGCGGGCCACAAAGAATGTTATTTTTGTACGAAAATTTATGTGCGAACATATAATGTCCAGGTATACATCCGAAATTTTTGTTTGAATTTATTTTGACATTTTTAAATATGATTTTTTGGCAGTGTGTGCATCTAGACCTATGAGCCAAAGATGATTTCGCATTTGAATCCTGCTAATCAATTTCCAAACCAACTATATAGCAAAAATTCCTATGAATAACTTCCCAAACATCTTCGGAAAATATTTCAAATGGGCGAAAGTTGCTAAAAATTGAGAAAAAAATAATACTTCAAAATGCTCCATACAATATGGTTTACCTTTTTATGGAAGTTGGAGAAGTTCCATTTTGCACAATATTTTTGTTTTGCACTCGACTAACAAAAAATTCCATTTTTTGGCACATAAAAAAAATAAAAAAATCGTTTTTTATGAAATAAGTTGAAGCTCTTTTTTGGCACTATTACTTATCAATGCAAGATGTACCTTTGTGCTAAATATGGCCATAATATCATGAACTATGCCATGGCTATGGGCATGGCAATTTTCATTGGGCTTGAAAGAAAGTCCATTTTGTGGAGATTGTTTTTTTACAAAATGGGTTAAAATTCATGTTTATCATTTTCCCTTGAAACTAATACACATAAAATGACTCCATGCCAAGTATTGCATTTTATGAATTTTATTCATTTACTTTAAAGGGTCAAAATCGACGAAAAAACTATTCATAACTACGACATGGCACTTTCAACTTTCTTTAAGGTTATCGCATAGAATACTACTTGGGCAATTTAAAATCGTTTTTGACAATTGTTAGGAGCAAATTAGAGCATATATTTAGTTCAAATTTGAATTACTTTCTTAATATGGTTGAAAACTCATTTAAATGAGCAAAGGTAGCTGAAAATTGAGGGAAATCTTAACACTTGCGAGTTACCCATAAAATACGTTCAAATACTTGTGAAAATGGGAGAGGTGCCATTTGCATATTTTTGCTGTCAAGAAAACCCCATTTTGACACAGAAAATAAAAATCATCTTTGTAACGTTATCATGCGGCAAGTACTTTATTAAAATGAAAACCAAAAAGTTTCCTCTCCAGGAACCAAATATATATGTACATATTATTTTTATTTTACTAGTTTTCTGGGTATTTTTTAAAATACTCGCCAAAACCGATGTTTTTTAAACGGACGAAAAATATTTGCCTCATTCTATTAATATAGAGAGGAGTTTGACAAGAAAGTAGAAATTAAAATTTATAACCGGTCTACTCTCCTGGCATTTAATCACTCAAACATTTCAGCTACATTTCACACCCGCGGTGACCCAAAGTTTCATCTCCTTCTTGATTTTGTCGAAAAGATCGTAGGTGGCGCATACTTGTTTCGGAATACCCTAGCGTTTTGCTCATTCAATAATCCATTAACAAATTTGGTCAATTCCTTGTGTGCTTGCACAGTTGCACTGTTAGGGAATTCCACTAAGAATTCTTTTGACCCCAGAGGGTTGAGACGCCACACCCAATCTCTTTCAAGTTACCAGCTAATTCAGCACCAAATCAGCACTGCACTTCCCAGATAACACTTTCATTACCAGCTTTTAACAAGGCACAAAGGGCGTACAGTAGAACCTAGGATTCCTTAACGTGCATCCCTAAGCAAACCACGCACATAAGTAGTTTCGTATGTGCGGAAAAAGGAAATAATGTATATGCATGTCAGTTGGAACTACCCCACGTTGCCTTGTTGGCTTGTTTGCGTCGTGGACATTAATGTGATATCTGCAGTTGTGCTTCGTTTCTCCTCCTAACTTTCTTGATCTACTTTTCAGTTCCGGTTATTGCATCGTCCATGTTATCATCCTCCTCCTACCAGCTCAATCGAGCTCAGTGGCCTATCCATATATGGAAGAACTTCCTCATGAACGCCGGCAAGCCAGCTAGCTTTGCTCACTTCTTGGCGCGGACACCGGAAGCAATTAAAGTAACCTAACTGCATTTCTACATGGGTCTCGATGGACTCTCACTGTGTAATCCATCTATATATATGGCGCATTGTAGCTAATTCAGAGTCTCATACCAATAAGCTAGCGAGAAAAAAGTAGTGTACACAAGAAACCATCAATGGCGCTGGCACGTCCGAGGCCGACCTCCCTCCTCCTAGTCCTCGCCGCCGTTCTCTCCGTCGAAAGCTTCCTCGTGTGCCCGGCCGTTGCGTCAGATGAGTATCGGAGGACCGGCCAGATCACCGTCTTCTGGGGCCGGCACGAGGACGAGGGCACTCTCGGAGATGCCTGCAACTACGGCGGCATCTACACCACGGTCAACATGGCCTTCCTCGACGTCTACGGCCACGGTAAGTACCACCTCGACCTCTCTGGCCACCCGCTGTCCGGCGTGGGCGACGACATCAAGCACTGCCAGTCCCTGGGCATCCCCGTCTTCCTCTCCATCGGCGGCTTCGGCAGCGACTACGGGCTCCCGACCAACCAGTCCGCGCTCGACCTTGCCGACCACCTCTGGTACTCGTACCTCGGCGGCAGCCGCGAGGGCGTGCCCCGGCCCTTTGGCAACGCGCAGCTCGACGGCGTCGACTTCTTCCTCGAAAGCGGCATCGTCGGGGAGCACTACGACGCGCTGGCCAGGGAGCTGGCCAAGCACAACAGCACCCGGGGCGGCGGGGGGAGGCCGCTGCGTCTGACGGCGACGCCGCGGTCCGCGTTCCTGGACGTTCCTGGACCGGCTCGCGGAGCCGGCGCTGGTCACGGGGCTCTTCGAGCGCATCCACGTCAGGTTCTACGACGATCCGAACTGCACGGCGTGGATGGAGGATGCGTGGGGCCAGTGGGCGGCGGCGTAACCGAACAGCCGGATCTACCTGGGGCTGACGGCGTCGGACAAGTCGTCGTGCTACATGGAGCCCAAGCTTGTGTTCGAGATCATGATGCCGATCGTGCAGAAGCCGGACAACTACGGCGGTGTCATGCTCTGGGACCGCTACGGCGACGAGCAGAACGTCAACCGTTACAGCAGCTACGTCAAGAACTGGGCTTGAGCGAGCTCGAGGCGTCTCTGTTCATCAGTCATCATCATAACATTGACTCTGTCCACAGGATGCGGCTCTGCGCTGTGTGCTCCTCATCTCCTCTGCTTTCGCGTGCATGTCTGTGTGTGTCTCGTTTGATCTTCTTCTTCCCTGTGGATATCACGATTATCTTCAGAGTACTCTGCTTAATTACGTTCAGAAATGTATGTCATCGATCCGCAAATTAATATGCACCGCTAAATAAGCACCGCTAAATAACACTACTCAGGAGATATGCGCTCCGGAAACTTGGGTGGACTTTTCTTTTTTTTTTGCTCCCATGAACTTCTTCGCGGTGGCGGGTGTTGATTTCTTGCACCCCTGGTGTGTCGCCGATGACCGCAAACTGCAGAACACAGCCCACGCTGTTAGACACGGTTCATGCGGCAAGAACTTTATTAAATTAAAAAAACTAAAAGTTTCCTCTCCGGGAACAAAATATATATGTACATATTTTTTACTAGTTTTCTGAGTATTTTTTAAAATATCCGCCAAAACCGATGTTTTTTTTAAACGGACGCAAAATCTTTGCCTCTTTTTATTAATAAAGAGAGGATTTTGACAAGAAAGCAGAAATAAAAATTACAACCGGTCTACTCTCCCGGCATTAAATCACTCAAACATTTCGCACCCTCGGTGACCCAAAGTTTCATCTCCTTCTTGATTTTGTCGAAAACGATGGTTGGTGGCGCATACTTGTTTCGGAATACCCTAGCGTTTTCCTCATTCCATAATCCATTAACAAATTTAATCAATTCCTTGTGTGCTTGCACTGTTAGGGAATTCCACTAAGAATTCTTTTGACCCCAAAAAGGCTTGAGACGCCACGCCCAATCTCTTTCAAGTGACTACCTAATTCAGCACCAAATCAACACTGCACTTCCCAGATAACACTTTCATTACCAGCTTTTAACAAGGCACAAAGGGCGTACAGTAGATAGGAACTAGGATTCCTTAACGTGCATCCCTAAGCAAACCACGTACATAAATAGTTTCGTATGTGCGGGAAAAAAGAAATGATGTATGTATATGCATGTCAGTTGGAACTGCCCCACGTTGCGTTGTTGGCTTGTTTGCGTCGTAAACATTAATGTGATATCTGCGGTTGTGCTTTGTTTCTCCTCCTAACTTTCTTGATCTACTTTTAGTTCCGGTTATTGCATCGTCCATGCTATCATCCTCCTCCTAGCAGCTTGATCGACTCATTGGGCTATCCACTTATGGAAGAATTTCCTCATGAACGCCGGCAATCCAGCTTTGCTCACTTCTTGGTGCGGCACGCCGGAAGCAATTAATAGTTACTCCGTACTACCTAGCTGCATCCCTACATCGATCTCGATTTCCTCTCACTACAATCCATCTATATATATGGCACATTCTAGCTAGCTAATTCAGTATTCAGAGTCGCAAACCAAGCTAGCTAGCAAGAAAAAAGTAGACAAGAATGGCGCTGAGTACAAGCGTGAGGCCGAGCTCCCTCCTCCTAGTCCTCGCCGCCGTTCTCTCTATCGGAAGCCTCCTCGTCTGCCCGGCCGTTGCATCGGAGCCGACCGGCCAGATCACCGTCTTCTGGGGGCGGCACGAGGACGAGGGCACTCTCGGAGATGCCTGCAACTACCACGGCATCTTCACCACGGTCAACATGGCCTTCCTCGACGTCTACGGCCACGGCAAGTACCACCTCGACCTGTCCGGCCACCCGCTCGCCGGCGTGGGCGACGACATCAAGCACTGCCAGTCCCTGGGCATCCCCGTCTTCCTCTCCATCGGCGGCTACGGTGGCGACTACGGGCTCCCGACCAACCAGTCCGCGCTCGACCTCGCCGACCACCTCTGGTACTCGTACCTCGGCGGCAGCCGCGAGGGCGTGCACCGTCCGTTCGGTGACGCGCAGCTCGACGGCGTCGACTTCTTCCTGGAACACGGCGGCGTCGGGGAGCACTACGACACGCTGGTCAGGCAGCTCGCCAAGCACAATAGCACCCGCGGCGGCGGGAGGAGGCCGCTGCGTCTGACGGCGACGCCGCAGTCAGCGTTCCCGGAACGCCTCGCGGAGCCGGCACTGGCCACGGGGCTCTTCGAGCGCATTCACGTCAGGTTCTACGACGACCCGAACTGCACGGCGCCGTGGATCGAGGACGCGTGGGACCAGTGGACGGCGGCGTACCCGGGCAGCAGGATCTACCTGGGGCTGGCGGCGTCGGACAAGGCGGCCTGCTACATTCAGCCCAAGGGGGTGTACGAGATCATGATGCCGATTGTGTACAAGGCGGACAACTACGGCGGCGTCATGCTCTGGGACCGCTACGGCGACGAACAGGACGTCGACCATTACAGCCGCTACATCAGGAACTGGGCTTGACAGTTTCAGCGAGCTCTCTGCTCGGATGTCATTACTCTCACAGACTGTGTCAGTCGTGTGTTGAGTGCTTGCAAGAATATAATTGGTGGTGTGTGGTTTGATCTTCTTCTTCCCTGTGGATATCACGATTATCTTCAGAATACTGCTTAATTACGTTCAGACATGTATGTCATCGATCCAAATTAATATGCACCGCTAAATAATACTCCGGAAACTTGGAGTACTACTCAGGTATGCGCTCCGGAAACTTGGTTGGATTTTTTGTTGCTCCCATGAACTTCTTCGCGGTGGCCGGTGTTGATTTCCTGCACCCCTGGAGTCCTGGACCCTGGTGTGTCGCCGATGACCGCAGAACTGCAGACAAGGTTCTGACCCCCGGCCAACAGCGCGCAAACGAATCAATAGTATCTCGATCGGCATGAGTGAACAAATAAGGTGACCGATAGATCGCTTAGTACATCACACTATACTACGTACACGTGCACAACACCAGGTTCAAGCCGGAGAAATACAGTGTTGTGCCAAAATCTATAATGTTACATATCTCCCTAGGAAAATAGACCTGCCCAACGTTTAAAATATCGTCACTCTTTCAAAAATTTGTATTTCGAGGGTAAGCGAATTTTCACAGTTTCGCCCGAAATATTACATTACCTTTGAAATGACGTACTACAAGAACTAAAATCCATATTAGTACTAAACATATAGTGTCGGCGGTTTGCCATTCTTCTTTGGGTTAGCATCGTCATGAGCTTTGACTCCCAAGTTCTCCCATTATTGTTTGCAAATTGCATATAGAGGGATATTTTGAGAAAAGTCACTTTGGATCTTGGGCACGATACTCCTGGTACCAGAAATATTGTTTCAAAAGTTATTCATTTGTCAAAAATCACTAAGAAATTCACACAGTAAGTAATCTGCATGTTTGTTTAACTGATAAATTTGCATAAATTTAAAAGAAAGTGACATGTGGGAAAAAAAGACTGAACATGTTTCTACCTTTTTCAATTTGCCTTTTTCTACACCGCTGCTTGTTTGACATTTTTATGGTAACAAACTTTGAAATCAAATATGCATGCATTAGTTTTCGAGTTTTTTTCATATTACAACGATTTTTTAAAAGAAATTACGCACTAGGAGAAACTGGTACCCCGGGAGCAAGCAATCTTCATGGGATATTTTAGTGAAAATATAGCACTCGTTAAACTCAGAAAAAAAAATAGCACTCTTAAATTGAACATTGGGGTAACCTCTTATGATTGCATGGATATCCCCTTAGGCAAGCACAGAAGATATAAGCAATTGATACTGTGCACTTTGTTATCCATTAGATAAATTTAGTTTTTTTACTCAAACGAAAATTTCATCAATGTGGGGACCCTGGAAATTGCGGGTCATATTCACTTACGCTTTGACTAGCCGAAGAGGGTTTGTATGATCAGCACTGATGTCCACCAGCTTGTTATCAGAGTTAACTGACTGTTGTAATTAAGTTATAACTAGCTATCACATATGCCAAAATAAGATTTGACTTTTATTTAGTTGGGCACACAAACATTACCAAGCTTAGGACATGAACGATGAATTGGCAACCAACAAGATGAAAAGAATAAACAACTAAAATAGAGGATCCGTTTGAATTAGATTCTCCCGCCACATAACAATACAAATTATTTGGCTGCATTCTCATAAAATTTCTGCTACTTATGGAATATTTCTGCTTCGGCATGTACACGAGCGTGTGCTGTCTTCTGAAGTCATCCGCGAGGAAACGAACACCGGCCACCGCGAAGAAGTTCATGGGAGCAACAAAAATCCACCCAAGTCTTCGTGAGCGGCGCATATTTAGCGGTATTAGAATTGGTTAGCTAATTAAGTGTATTGATATGTATTGACACCAAACGATCTGTGATCCCGTGTTTGTAGGGATCCGATCTCTCTCCTGTAACCGCTCATGTGCATATATAATGGAATAGCCCCGATGGGGTATGACACGGCAATTACGTTCTTCAATTTGGTATCAGAGCGAGGCCCCCTATCGATCTAGGGCTTCGACTCGGCATCGCTCCCTCGCGCGCCGCCATGGGCACCGATCTGCAACTTCAGGCCTCCACCATGCCGGCGTTGATCTCCAGCGCATCCTCCTCCACTTTTACCACGATCAACTCCTCCACCATCACCGTGCGGCTGGATCGGAACAATTTTCTTCTCTGGAAAACCCAGGTGGTGCCGAGCATCGCCGGAGCTGGTCACTTCGGCTACCTCGACGGGAGCTGCGCCGCGCCGTCCAAGACCATCAAGCAGGGAACCGGCGATGCTGCCGTTGACGTTCCAAACCCTGCCTACGCGATCTGGTATGCTACCGATCAGCGTGTCCTCACTGTCCTTCTCGGGTCCATGACCGAGGACATCCTCGGCCAGATGGTCGGGAGAAACACCTCAGCCGCGGTCTGGTCGTGCCTCACTGGCATGTTCCCCGCTCAAGGCCGTGCAGTGTGCGCCAGAT
The DNA here is from genome assembly GCA_947311845.1 of Poa pratensis. Lineage (NCBI taxonomy): Eukaryota > Viridiplantae > Streptophyta > Magnoliopsida > Poales > Poaceae > Poa > Poa pratensis. The sequence goes on from CAMZMU010000086.1 coordinate 15,371,948, forward strand.
CCGTCGCCAATTGGCGTCGACGAAGAAGAGGGACATGACGGCGGCCTCTTACTTTCACCTGATGAAAGGATTCGCAGATGCGATGGCCACCGTCGGATCTCCACTGTCCGATGACGAGTTGATTGACTACATTGTCGTCGGCCTCGGCAGTCAGTTCGAGGCTCTCCAGGCGTCCCTCACCGTCCTCAACAACTCCAGCTCCGTCAGCCTCAGCCTCACCGACTTCTACGCCATGTTACTCTCGTACGAGTCGATGCAGGCACAAAACACGGAGGGCGCAGACTTCGTGTCTTCTGCGAACGCCGCAGCTCGCGGCGGTGGCGACTACGGCCGCGCCATGGGATACCCTGGCGACAATTCAGGAAACCGCACCGGTGGGCGTCCGGGTGGCGGCTTCTCTGGTCAAGGCCAGGGCAACACCTACCAGCATGGTGGACATCAGGGCGGAGGCTACCCCACTGGTGGCGGCGGCTACCACGGCGGGGGTCAACAAGGAGGACGCGGTGGCCCTCGCGGAGGGGGCAACGGTGGCGGCGGCAATGGCGGTGGCGGTGGCCGAAAGAACCGTCCTCGCTGTCAGCTGTGCGACGCCTGGGGTCACAAGGCGCCGCAGTGCAAGCGCTTCTTCAGGCCGATAACCGGTCTGCCAACACCGCTGCCACCCACGGCCGCGACGATCAGCCGCCTCCGCACTGGATTATGGACAGCGGCGCCACCGAGCACTTCACCAATGACATGGCACGGCTGAATATTCAGGAACGCTACAATGGCAAGGATCAAGTTCAGGTCGCCAACGGCACAGGTTTGTCTATTGCGCATGTTGGTCATTCCCGTTTAGCTGGTCCTACGCATAATCTCGCTTTACGCAATATTCTCCATGTTCCTGATATTAGCAAAAACTTGCTTTCAGTTCATAAAATTGTTTCTGATAATCCTGTCTTTGTTGAATTTCATCGTTCTTTCTTTTGTGTAAAGGACAAGGCTACGAAGAAAGTCATTCTTCGCGGTAGAAGTCGTGGCGGTCTCTACCCAATTCCTTTCGACAGAGCGTCATCCGCATCCACCCCACATCATGCGTCATCTAGTATCAAGTTTTCCCACCAGCAGTGGCACCAGCGTCTTGGTCATCCACCGAATAAAGTAGTTCAAACAGTTGTCAAGAATAATAATTTTGGGTGTTCCCCAAACTCTTCTTTTTCAGTGTGTGATGCATGTCAGCGTGCAAAGTGTCATCAATTACCTTATAATCATTCTTCTCGTGTTTCTAGTGCACCACTAGAACTTATTCATACTGATGTTTGGGGACCTGCTTTGCCTTCTTCTGGAGGTTATAAATATTATGTTAGCTTCATCGATGATTTTAGTCGCTACTGTTGGATATACTTGATTAAGCATAAGTCGGATGTTGAGGATATTTTCTACACTTTCCAGCGTCATGTTGAACTATCTCTTAGCGCTAAAATTCTTGCTGTGCAATCTGACTGGGGAGGTGAGTATCACCGTCTCCATAAATATTTTCAGCGCACCGGTATCTCGCATAGAGTTTCATGTCCTCACACTTCGCAGCAGAATGGGATTGCTGAGCGTAAACATCGCCATCTTGTCGAGACTGGGCTCGCCCTTCTCGCTCACTCCTCCCTACCACTTCGGTTTTGGGATGAGGCTTTCCTTACCGCATGTTACCTTATTAATCGGATGCCCACGCCTGTCCTCCAAAACACTACGCCTGTCCACAAACTTCTTAATCAATCTCCAGACTATTCTTTTCTGCGCGTTTTTGGCTGCGCTTGTTGGCCTAGTTTGCGTAAGTACAACTCGCGAAAACTAGAGTTCCATTCCAAAATGTGTGTTTTCTTGGGGTACAGCCCCATGCATAAGGGATACAAATGTCTCGATCGGTCTACCGGTCGTATCTACGTCTCGCGTGACGTTATCTTTGATGAGCAAGTTTTTCCCTATGCTACACCAGGCGTTGTCATTGATGCCTCCAAATTGCATCCCGTCACTTTTCCTATGCATGAACCAGCTATTCGGGATGTTAACTTGCGTCAATATGACGTTTCCATGTTGCCAGTTGATCCGCCTGTTTCTTCTCCTGTTGTTGTGCAGGAACAGCTCACGTCGCCGGTTCAGACGTCTTCGTCGATCGACGTCGAGCGTCATGTGCATGGGGTGGATCCCCAGGCGTCATCGCCCGCGTCTGCTATGGAGCCCAGCAGCCCGGTCGTCTCGGAGCCACGGTCTTCCTCGCCTGGGCCGTCTCCGTCCTCGCACGGCCCATCGTCTTCGCCAGGCCCATCACCTGGGTCGTCGACGCTGGCTCCATCGCCAGGAGAGTCTTCTGCTGCTGATGCAGCGGTTCCTTCAACTGGCAGCCCCCGTCATCTGCAGCTCCGCCTCGTCAGATGGTTACGCGTCGTCAAAATGATATTCATCGCCCGAAGCAGTACACGGATGGAACTGTCGGTATGATCCATATCGCAGGCGTGCCCTATTTGCTACACCTGTGTCACATCATTCGGCCCTCTCTGATCCTGCGTGGCGAGAGGCTATGGAAGATGAGTTTGCAGCACTTCAGCGAAATAAGACCTGGGTTCTGGTTCCTCGCCCTACTGGCACTAATATTGTCGGCAGCAAGTGGGTTTTCAAAACAAAGTTTCACCCGGATGGCTCCGTAGACAAGCATAAGGCTCGACTGGTTGCGCGTGGTTTTACACAGCAGCATGGGATTGACTATCATGATACTTTCAGTCCAGTGGTGAAGCCGGTGACTGTTCGTTTGGTTCTCACACTTGCAGTTTCTCGTGAGTGGTGTCTCCGTCAGATTGATGTGAGTAATGCGTTTCTCCATGGATTCCTTGAAGAAACAGTGTATATGCAACAACCTCCCTGTTTCGAGGACTCACAGTTTCCCCAGCACGTGTGCAAGCTTCAGAGAGCTCTTTATGGACTCAAACAGTCTCCTCGCGCCTGGTATGCCCGGTTGAGTGATAAGCTTCATCAGCTTGGGTTTGTTTCTAGCAAGGCCGACACTTCTCTCTTTATATTTGATCATGTGGGTATCACTATTTACATGCTGGTTTATGTGGACGACATTGTGCTTGCCGGTTCGTCTGCAGCTGCTGTTGATCATCTTATTCAGACTCTTGCTTCCACCTTTCCTATCAAGGATTTGGGGCGTCTTGAGTATTTTCTTGGTATTGAGGCAGCCTACAATTCAGGGGGAATGGTACTTACACAGCATAAGTATGCACTTGATTTGTTGCAGCGTGCAAATATGGAGAATTGCAAGGCTGTTTCAACACCCATGTCTAACAGAGAGAAGTTGTCTCGTGATCTTGGAGATATGCTTGATAGTGGCGATGCGTTTCGGTACAGGAGCTTGGTTGGAGGTCTCCAGTACTTGACTTTGACGAGGCCAGACTTGTCTTTTGCTGTTAACAAGGTATGCCAGTACTTGTCACACCCAGGACTGTTCATTATGAGGCAGTCAAACGTATCCTTCGGTATGTGAAGGGAACGGTGTCTACGGGGTTGCGCATTCAGAAGGCATCTTCAGCCGTTCTGAATATCTACACTGATGTGATTGGGCAGGGTGTCCTGATGATCAACGGTCCACAGGAGGCTTTGCTATTTTCCTTGGACCGAATCTTGTTTCCTGGAGTTCTCGCAAGCAGCCAACAGTGTCCAGATCGAGCACTGAAGCAGAGTGTAAGGCTCTCGCGAATGGCACTGCTGAAGCAACTTGGATTCAGTCAGTGCTCACTGAACTCGGCGTTCATCAGCCCAGGTCGCCTGTTTTGTGGTGTGATAACCTCGGAGCGACCTATTTATCAGCCAACCCCGTGTTCCATGCACACACTAAGCATATTGAGGTCGACTTCCACTTTGTGCGTGAGAGAGTTGCCTCCGGAGCACTCGATGTTCGATACATCGCTACAGGAGATCAGCTAGCCGATATATTCACCAAGCCAGCTACTCAACAGCTGCTTCGCAGATTTCGCGCCAATCTCAACCTTGTCGACGACGGTTTAGATTGAGGGGAGGTATTAGAATTGGTTAGCTAATTAAGTGTATTGATATGTATTGACACCAAACGATCTGTGATCCCGTGTTTGTAGGGATCCGATCTCTCTCCTGTAACCGCTCATGTGCATATATTGTTACACAACCTTTGCCGGCGAGTCCGGTCCAAGGGCGTGTAGCGTGAGCGTAGTCGAAGGAGTCGTACACGCGGCACAATCACAGATGCGAAAAGTAAAAGAACACAGAGATATAGCCAGGACTGATCTTTATTATCAATGGTGTGTCTCTCTCCATACAATACATGTGTATATATAAGAGGGAGAGGGGCTAGGGTTGAGGACCAATCTAGAGGGAAAACCCCCCACCCAAGAAAGGGTGGGCCCGCACGTTACACGTACGGGAGAAGTTTCCCAACACTCCCCCTTGGTCCGACAACTCGTATTGTCTATGTCTCAAAAACTCCGAAAACCCAATGGAAAAATATGGAGAAAGAGCGCATAGTATACGTCTCCTCATGTTGCACGAATTGCCTCATTAAAAACCTTATGTGAGAAACTTCATAAAAACTCACTAAAGGGAAAAAGAGTACAACTCACTTAACTTTCAGGTCAAGTACTCAATCATCGGGATCGAGATTTCAGCGATGAGTTTGTGAAGATTCTCCCCCTGAACCTTGCATCTCCCTAAGTCTTATCATACCCATTTCACGAACACATCTCTCAAAGGAAGATGCTGGTAATGATTTAGTGAACAAATCAGCAAGATTTTCACACGACTTAGTATGCAAGATTCTCAATTCGTTCGACTTTTGCAATTCATGTGCATAGAAGAATTTGGGGTCGATATGTTTTGTGAGATTGCTCTTCACATAACCCGTCTGGACTTGTGCAACACAAGCTGCATTATCCTCATAGATAATAGTTGGGGTTTGGACGGTGTTCAGCCCACATGTCAGCTGGATGTGGCCGATCATCCGTCGAAGCCATACACACTCTCGTGATGCTTCATACAGTGCTATGATTTCCGTGTGGTTCGTCGAAGTTGTTACCAAAGTTTGCTTAGACGATTTCCAGGAAACTGCGGTTCCACCACAAAGGAAAACATATCCAGTCTGAGACTTGCCAGTGTGCGGGTCCGACAAGTACCCAGCATCAGCATATCCAACAAGTGAAAGGTCTTGATTCCTCCGGTAAAACAAGCCAAGATCTTTGGTCCCTTGGAGGTATCGGAAGACGTCCTTGATGCCTTTCCAATGTCTATTGGTAGGCTCAGAACTGTACCTAGCAAGCAAATTGACAGCGAACGCAATGTCCGGCCGTGTACAATTAGCGAGGTACATGAGTGCTCCAACGGCGCTCAAGTAGGGGAATTCCGGTCCCAGAATTTCCTCCCCCTCTTCCTTAGGCCTGAACGGGTCCTTATCTTGCTGCAAAGACCTCCCAATCATTGGAGTCTTTGAAGGATATGAAATCCAAATCTCTCTAACACCTTCTGGGTGTAGGCAGACTGGTGCATTAGAATCCCAACAGGGGAATGTTCAAGTTGCAAACCCAAACAAAACTTGGTTTTACCCAAATCTTTCATCTCGAATTCCGACATCAGGTAGGAACTCGCTTCCTCAATATCTCTAGGTGTATCGATTATATTCAAATCGTCCACGTACACCGAGATTATACAAAATCCATCTTGGGATCACCGTATAAAGATGCATGGGCAATTTTCGTTGCTCGTGTAGCCCTTCTGATGAAGGAAATCGCTTAAGAGATTATACCACATCCTACCAGACTGTTTAAGTCCGTACAATGTCTTCTGAAGAAGAACAATGTATAGACACCGATTTGCTCTCTTGGTTCGGAATGGGGATACCTTCTGGTACCTTCATGTAAATTTCCGAATCAAGGTTACCATATAGGTAAGCAGTGACAACATCCAACAATTTCATTGTTAAGTCCAGATTTACTGCCACTGAGATTAAGTATCTAAAGGTTATATCATCCATGACTAGGGAGTAAGTTTCCTCAATATCGACATCTGGCCGTTGAGTGAACCATTGAGCGGCGAGTCTTGCTCTATACCGATCCACCTCATGCGTGAGGTAACTGCCTCCTGCCAATCTTTCCAATCCGACCTTATTTCACAATCAGCGAGATTGTTAGGCCTAGGGTCAGGATCTATGATTGAGGCAATTCTATAGCAAAGTTAATGTCGACAATTGCCATTGCTCGGTTCCTTGACTCTCCCTTATTTATATAATTTATGGCCATTTCGTCATGGGGCGCATCTGGCGCTACCTCTTGCTCCACCGTATTTCCCAGTACAGGAGCGAGGTCCTTTAGCTTTTCCGCGCCGATGTGTGTACTCACATCTCCGCTGGATGTTCCCTCAATAGGGACATTCAAGTCCGGAATCCCGTGCACAGGACTTTCCGTACTTGTGCCAGGTCTCAATTGGCTCCCCTTTTTCTTATTAGGGGCTTTGGTGACTGTCTGTGATAAATCTCTCTTATCCTTCTTCCTCAGGCGTCCCCGAGTACTTAGGAGTTGAGAAACCGGATTTCGCGTCCTTTTAGGCCTTTGGACGGGAGCGGGTGTACCATAGTTAACTTCGGTATCTCAACCCTTTCCAGTGCATTGCACGTAGGCATATGCGACTTTCTCGCAGTTTTCAAGTCACTAAAGTGATCAGGCAGTTGATTCGCTAATGCATGCAAATCAATTTTCTTTTGGACTTCTTTATTTGTCTCGGCAGTGCGTGGGTCATGAGCGTGGATCTCCGTGACTTAGCACGTGATTTCTCGACTTTTATCATCAAGGGTTTGATTATCTCCCCCTAAAGTCGGAAAGAGATCCTCGTCAATGCAATCAGCAAAGCGGGCCGTATGACAATCACTTGTCATGGGGTCCAAATACCTGATTATGGACACAGTCTCATAAGCAACGTATATCCCCGACTTAAGGAGGAGGCCCGTTGCTGATCGCTGGTGGTGGTATCGGTACATATACCTAGCAACCGAACCTATAAAGGTGGGAAAAACTTCGGTGCCAACCCCTACGCAAGCTGCATATGAGAATGGATGTTGTAGGCTAACAGTCTAAATTTGATGAGTTTAGCAGCGTGTAACACAGCGTGCCCCAACATCTGGTTGGCGAATTACAACTTTGAAGGGGCGGTCTTGCAATGAATTTAACCAAATGCATTTTGCGTTTGGACATGCGGTACCGAATGCTCGACTGCGATTCACATTGCCATGGATTTATGTTGCAGTAGGCAAACAGTGGACCATTTAGAGAAGCGTCGATGTGTACCATAAAGTACCAAAACAACCTTGAGATGGGCTGAATCGGACCGCTTGTCCCTAGGATGCAAAAAAAATGTGGGGATTGCATCCTTCACCTTTAAGGTGGACGGTCGACTGATTAACTTCCCCGAAGAGTATGCGAAGCACACAAAATCATCAGGATTCGGGAAGTTTTTAATTTTAACATTATGACCGTTCAAGTTGTGTATTCCTCATCATACTAAGACTTAGTGGCCTAATCTATCATGCCAAATGCAAAATAGTTCAGAGCATTTGAAGGAAGTATACATAGGCGGTGCTACAAATATCGTGTAGCATAGCCCTTTTTCTAATGGAGGAAAATCTTCCAAGAACATGTTTACATTTTCATCGCGCTCGGTGATTAGGAGGTATTCCATACCATTCACAACACCGGTCTCAGCTAGAGACTATCAGCGTGAAAACCATTGAAACTTAAGGGGGTGCGAGTGACTCGGGGTACAACAATGCATCGTTAATGATCAAAGTTGTTCCCATGGGTAGTATGATAGTGGCTCTTCCGGAGCCAACTATATAAGAATCGCAGTCGGCGATTTTCATAACACTACCTCGAGATTTTATTAGACTCAAAGCACACAATTTGTCTCAAAATGGTATTTGTGTATCGTTTTCCACAAAACATGTTTACTCCATTGGTGTGCCACACGTGTTCTAAGATATTTGCATGTAATTAAAATAATGAAGCGAGGAAGTAGCGACATTATAGAACAAATGCATATACATCTCAGAACATAACATGCCATCATATTTAAATAGAGGAATTAATGAACGATAATCAAATATCATTCAACCGTCGAAATAATGAATATGTCTTGCTCTTATAGAGCTTACAAAACCAAATGTATCTCAAATAGCCTAAGGAATCATGATAAATGAAGTAGTGGAAGCTTAGACGGGCGTAGTGAACGCGCCGTTCACTTCACACTCAAACTCCAACTGTGCGAACTGCTCCTCACTGATTATAAGATCATCATCAGTGCCTACACGAGGCGCAAAAAGGGCACGCCAAGTGATCGACCTCCATAGAGACGTCGACGTCCGATGGGACCGTCGGAGCTATCTCCATGGGCGCAACTAGAAGTGCAGCAATAGGCGGAGGTGGAGGCGGCGAGAGGAGCTCAGGCGCCACCATGGGTGTCGGAGGTGCCTCCCCTGTACTGAGGCGAGGTGAGATTCATGCACCTTCTTACTAGCCTTGTACGTTGCCACAACGTCCTTAGGTGCACGGCACTGGCATGAGAAGTGTTCTGTAGAGCCGCACCGATAGCATTCCTGGGGCCTCTGCTCCCCCTTGCCTGGCTGATGCTGCTGAGCCTGGCGAGGGGGGGGGGGGGGGTGAGCCTGGAAGATCTCAACGTCCGATGCCCATGTCAGGTAGTTCAGCCCATTTTGGGCTAGCTTGGTGAACTCACGATTGACGATTCCGGCCATCTGCGATTTATGCAAATCTTATTAGATTACAGCAGGTAATCCATTGCACAAATGCGATGAAGATACAATTGTTCATTAACATGACGTTCCAATATGTAAAAACATGCTAATAATGATTTCAAAGCGATTAAAGGTAATTAAACAATTAATTCTAGTAATGAAAACATATAATCAAAGCATTATAATGACGGAAACATGTTAACCGCATCACTAACGTGAAAAAAATGGCCCCAAAATTGACCTTCCGAAATTATTTTATGCACAAAAATACAATTTCAGCAAAATTAGACTTGACCCGGGACTGGTAAATTTATTCAACAGGAATAAAGTTATACCTAATTCTGGAAAAGTTTAAGTGCCAAAATGTAAAATACGCGCATTCGGTCCGGCCCGATCGGCAGCAGGCCGAAACTGGGCCGCAAACCGTCCGACGACCCATCATCATTCCTCTCTGCCCAGCGCTGGCCTTTGTTTTTTTTTTCGACCGCATAACCGTCCGAATTGGGTCCAGAGGGCCCAGCAGCGGCCCAACCGAACCCTAGAAGGGTCGGCCGCCTCACGCGTTGACCGAGGTCGAAGCTCTGGTCGTGGTGACGGCCAGCCACGGGTGACCTCCTGGCTCGAGACCAAGGGGCGGCGGCGGCGGCCAGTGGGGCCGCGCGCTCGCGGTGGGTGGCGGGGCGCGCTTGCGCAGGCTCGGCGCGGGTGGCGGGCGGGCGGCCGGTGGCGTGACCTCGCACATCGCGGGGCTCGGCCGACTAGGCCTGGAGCTCGTACGCGGACGGCGCGTCGACGCGGCCATGGCACGGATGCGGGCGGCGCGGTCACAGTGCTGCCGGGCACGGCGAGCGCGGACGGCCAGCAGGGCTCCAGCGGCGACGGCCTCGGCGCGAGGCCAGCAGGGCCAGGCGGCGGTCGGCGGCGCCCCTCGGGCGTGCGTGCTCGGACGGCACGGCCAGCAGGGCCGTCGTCCGCGGTACGGCGCTGCCGACGCGCAGGTGCGGTCAGCAGGGTACACAGCGAGCACGGTCATCTGGACCTTCTCGCGCGGAAGAGCGACGGCGGCGCCACGTAGTGCAAGGCTCGGTGTGTTGCGTGGCGGCTTGCCGACCTATGCAACACACGGCGAGCGGCTCTACGGCAGTCAGCGGACGACGTCTTTTACGCCGACATAGAAAACACTTCGGATGACAATCTTCATCGTCCGTTCATCTGGAATTGAGACGGCGCGTCGCACAGCTGGTGCATCGCGGCGGTACCGTGATCATCTGGATCACGTCCATACCGACTCCCTACGGTGCCGTCAACAAATCCCCCATGAATCCGAGAGCATCGACATTGGTCGGCGACGTATTCGTCAGCTCGGCTCTCGGGAGGGAAATCGACACCGTAGGTAATACATAATCCGTATAAAACGTATGGCAAAAACGGAAACATAGAAAGATGTAAAACCGTTGTTGCGATCGGATCTGGATTATACCTTCGCGATGAACGACGAGAGCCTGCTTGAGGGAGACTCGATGTAGATCAGTTGGCGGAGCAGTACGTGCTGATAACGTGTTACACAACCTTTGCCGGCGAGTCCGGTCCAAGGGCGTGTAGCGTGAGCGTAGTCGAAGGAGTCGTACACGCGGCACAATCACAGATGCGAATAGTAAAAGAACACAGAGATATAGCCAGGACTGATCTTTATTATCAATGGTGTGTCTCTCTCCATACAATACATGTGTATATATAAGAGGGAGAGGGGCTAGGGTTGAGGACCAATCTAGAGGGAAAACCCCCACCCAAGAAAGGGTGGGCCCGCACGTAACACGTACAGGAGAAGTTTCCCAACATATATAATGGAATAGCCCCATCATGACACGGCAATTACGTTCTTCAATTAGCGGCACAAATTTGGAAGTGTTGACTGCACGCATCGGCGGTGACATACATTTCAAAACGTAATTAGTCTGAAGATAATCGTGACATGCACATAGCAGGTCACTTATGATTATATTCTTGCAAGCACGCAACACTGCAACAGTTATGTCGATCCCATAGCAGGTCACTTATGATTAGCACAGACCCAGTTCTTGACGTAGCTGCTGTATCGGTTGACGTTCTGCTCGTCACCGTAGCGGTCCCAGAGCATGACGCCGCCGTAGTTGTCCGCCTTGTGCACGATCGGCATCATGATCTCCCACACCGCCTTGGGCTGCATGTAGCACGACGACTTGTCCGACGCCGTCAGCCCCAGGTAGATCCTGCTGCCGGGATACGCCGCCGTCCACTGGTCCCACGCGTCCTCCATCCATGCCGTGCAGTTCGGGTCGTCGTAGAACCTGAGGTGGACGCGCTCGAAGAGCCCCGTGGCCAGCGCGTCATAGTGCTCCCCGACGCGCTGCCGCGTTCGAGGAAGAAGTCGACGCCGTCGAGCTGCGCGTCGCCGAAGGACCGGGGCACGCCATCGCGGCTGCCGCCGAGGAAGGAGTACCAGAGGTGGTCGGCCAGGTCGACCGCGGACTGGTTGGTCGGGAGCTCGTAGTCGGCACCGAAGCCGCCGATGGAGAGGAAAACTGGGATGTCCAGGGACTGGCAGTGCTTGATGTCGTCACCCACGCCGGCCAGCGGGTGGCCGGACAGGTCGAGATGGTACTTGCCGTGGCCGTAGACGTCGAGGAAGGCCATGTTGACCGCGGTGTAGATGCCGCCGAAGTTGCAGGCATCTCCGAGAGTGCCCTCGTCCTCGTGCCGCCCCCAGAAGACGGTGATCTGGCCGGTCCTCCGATACTCATCTGAGGCAACGGCCGGGCACACGAGCAAGCTTTCGACGGAGAGAACGGCGGCGAGGACTAGGAGGAGGGAGGTCGGCCTCAGGCGTGTCAGCGCCATTCTTGTGTACTTGTGTTTCTTTCTAGCTTATTGGTGGTCTGAATACTGAATTATATAGATGGATTATAGCGAGCGGCGATCAAGATCGATGTGGGAATGCAGCTAGGCTACTTTTAATTGCTTCCGGTGTGGCGCGCCAAGCTGGATTGCCGGCGTTCACGAGGAAATTCTTCCATATATGCAACCACTGCATATATGGATAGCCCACTGATCTCTTCGAGCTGGTAGGAGGAGGATGATAACATGGACAATGCAATAGCCGTAACTGAAAAGTAGATAAGGAAAGTTAGGAGGAGAAAGGAAGCACAACTGCAGATATCACATTAATGTCCGCGACGCAAACAAGCCTACAATGCAACGTGGGGTAGTTCCAGCTTACATAGTGTATTCTACCAATATGTAAATTTTCAAATTAAAATAATTAATTCATCGAAATATTACCATCGAGAACGAGTTGTGCGCACGTATGAATTTTTAAAAGATAAATGCACTAAACGAGGCCTGAAATAAGTCGGTTGTGCTGAAGGCCATCACTTTTGCTGAACATTCCGGAAGGAATAGAATCATCTTTTTAGCAAAAAAAAGAATAGAATCATCTTCACGACTGCTCCTGTCTAAAGCTGGATGTCTCGTTGAACGAGTAGGGTCGCTCTCCCCTTGATACACTTTTTACATAAATCAAGTTTTTGCCCCTTTAGGATTCTGCTCTCCATCGGCGGCGAACCAGGACTCGATCACGTTTTTTCGATCTACTTTAGGGTGTTCTGTGTTAATTATAGGAGTCATGTTGTCATTTGCTTACTTTCCGTGACCCTATGTGTCCTTCGGGACCTTTTCCAAAAAAAATTCACATACTACCAGAATCAACCACAATGTCGAGAGGCACCTTTTTTAGCGAGTGCATTTTCTCGGCGACTCGCAAATAGGCGAGTTTGCCGAGTGCCATGGCAAATTATTCAGCATAAAAGTGCAGTTGGTAAATTCACGAGCATGAACAAAAAGGAGCACTCGATATATTCAAGAGTATGGCGGATGTGGGCGTTAAGTATCGTGAATCTAGTGGAAAAGGGCCCCTCTAGAACATTCCTTTGAATGGAATTGTTCATTGGGTTCGATTTGTTGTTCCAAAGTGAATTTCTGGGCAATTGGCAAAATCTAGTATGCCCAGTTCTTTTGGCCAAAATGCCACCCTTGTTGATTTTCATTAACAAACGTCAGTCTTACAAATGTATGCCGAGTGTTTGTGTTTGCACTATGTAAACAAAAACACTCGGCATACTTGCTGGACACGTGTCCATTTTAACCCCAATAACAACAAACACGCGGTGAAATCATTTTTACCGAGTGTTTTTTAAAACATTCTGCAAACAACAAAAATAAAATAATATGGACACACATATTTTGAATTTGAAGTGCAAACTTTTCGGTTTTTAATTTAATATGGTACTTGCCTCATGATAATGTCAGAAAAAACAATTTTTCATTTTCTAAGTGTCAGAAATGGACTTTATTTTTGTGAAACAAGTGAAGAAAATATTGTGCAAAATAACACCTCTCCAACCTTCACCATTCCACGAGGCGAGCCTACTGGGCCTCATTGTTTCGCAAAAAAAAGGCCTACTGGGCCTCGTGGCGACCGAACCGACAGGGCCGCCGTGGGCCGCGCGCCGCTTCGTCGTCGACCACGCGCGACTCCTCGATAGCCGATTTGGCGATCCCCTTCTCGTCTCGTCCCGTCTCTGCAGCAGCGACCACCACCACCAGCGCCGGCGCTCGGCTCCACCACCGCACGTATATCCTCCTACTCACAGCGGCGCCGGCGTCCGTCGCGCCCGCCCGTCCGTCCCCTCCCGCGCACCGACCCCTGCTTCTGCGAGCAGCAGCGTCATCCACACGAGCAAAGGCGTCGGCGACAGATCCCACGCCCAGGCCCCTTCTCCATCTTCCGCCTTCCCCCCCGCCGTCGCCGTACTCCTCCTCCGGCCTTCCATCCTCCACTGCGTCATACGGCGCTTGTAAGGTCAGGATTCCGGCTCCTATCTTGTTCATCCCGTCGTAGCAAAAGTTATTGTTCTTTAGGGGGTGGTTAGTCGTAATTGTTTGGTCAGCATTGTTTCGTCGTCCTGTCGTGCTTAACGAAATCTAGTCCGCGAGCGTTCTGTTGAGCTTAGAAGGTATCCGCTTCATGGCCCTCGTTGTTCTTGTTGGGGGGGTTGGTTGTGCATGGCTGGAAACTGCGCCACGAACAAGCCCTGGGAAATGTAAACCATTTTTTTCTTTTCTGAAAGCATTGTGTCCTCAGTCTTTACGTGCGAGAAATTAATGAACGTGTGGGATTTCTGTGGCAATTTGGATACGTGTTAGTTTTTGCTCACCGTACAAGTAGTAGACTACAGAAATGCTAGGATGATTGTGAATTTGTGATGCATATATACAGTGTACTTTCCTGTTGCACACAGTCAGGCTCAGCAGGTACAAAGATGATGCATGCTTTGTGATGCATGCTAGAATGATTGTAACCATATAAGGGACTGGTACTCAGACACACTGCTCAGACAGTCAGACCTGAAATTTTCCTTTTGTCGAAATTAGTTCTAATAGCTGTTTTCTCTCACAAAAGTACTCTAAAGAGCTATGTTAACGACACAATCTTCGGTTCATACTTCTAAGAACTTCCGACTTAGTAACTAATGCTGATGCTATACATGTTCTTTTGTCAGTTTGAATATGCGATCTCTCTCTGTAACTTGCTTTTTGTTCTGATTTTAGTAGATGGAGGCACTTGAGCTCGAAGACAGTGGTGAACACGAACAATCTTTGGAAGTTGCTCTTGCTTCAGACGTGATATATGAAGACGCACCTGTATGTCCATGCATTGGAAGTGAGCACCAGGCAGAAATCCCGAATCTGTGCACAGAGGATGAGCGCCATCAGCTCATGGCCAGCTCGCTTGAAAGCATGCTACCTGGTTTTGATTTCCCTGTTACGATTGGGTTAACTGTACCAATTGTATGGGCACCAAGTGAGGTCCATAAGGAGGAGGGATTGGAAAAGCATCATTCCTCAGAAGCCGAAGCAAGAGCCACCAGCCAGGACGAGGATGGTCTTGTAACATCAGTTTGTCCAATCGGCAATAATACAAGTGACCATGATTCAACATATCAGGATTCACATCTTGTAGTGCCCGTTGTTCATATAGAATCTGGTAGTAATCGAGCACAGGATGGAAATTTGGCTCCGTGTTCTACTCGAGAAGGCCTCAATTTTACTAATAAGCCAATGGCGGGGCAAGTGGGAGTCGATCAATTTACTCCACTGCCTTACTCATTCACTTCCCTTTGGAGTGGTATTGAGGCAGAATGTTTTCTGCTCGGGCTCTACATTTTTGGCAAAAATCTAAGTCTGTTGAGCAGGTTCGTTGGGAACAAGACTATTGGGGATGTGCTTTGCTACTACTATGGAAAGTTCTACAAAAGAGATGCATATAAAAGATGGTCGGAGTGCAGAAAAGCACGGACTAGGAGATGCATTCTGGGGGAACGCATTTTTACAAGTTGGCGGCAGCAGGAGATTATTTCTCGTCTGAAATCTATAGTACTCAAAGAAGCTCATGATTCATTGGCAGAGGTACGTTGCAACTATAGCGTATACAAAGAATTTGATCTACTTTGCCTTTGATTGTCGTTTGCTGGTTAATTATTAAATGAGTCAACATGAAATTATCCCAATTATCAGCTGAGGTTCTGTTAATCTGACCGCTTTCAACATTTTTTGTTGCATGGTACTAGAATTAACTGTATTTTTCTGCGGCAAGATATTTTTCTCTCAGTTTTTCTTCGTACCTTATCATGAATGTTTCGAAGGAATGGTGTGTGCAAATTCCAGTTGATGTGTATTGAATATTATAGTACTTATGACATGACATCTTTTACATGGCGAACATGTAGATTCCTTACTGAAGGTGATTGACATATCATTGATTGAAGTGCTCAAATTTTTTAGTGGTGTGCTACTGCTATGCCTATCTGCATATTACATAATATTTTTTATTATGGAAACATGGCCAATACTAGTGTCTATTTTTTGTTGATCGCACGGCGTGGAACTGGTTATGGAACTGGTTGTTGACCAGCCGCGTCATTCTGTTCACCCATTTGGTGGTCCAACCGCCACTAAAATTCAACAATAGCTCTGTATTCAACTTCATACTATGCTATTTGTATTGTCAACACAACCTATTTGTGTATTTCTAATAAGGGGTATTTGCAAGTTAATAAAATAGTGTATGGCGTCCTCAGGGACACACATGATTATTCCCCCTAATTTTCACCTGCATGTTATCGGGCCAAACCCTAACTTGAACTCATAGTTGGCACCCAATATTCTCTGTTGTCTTCCCCATGGGCGAGCCTTTGCCATTACTGTGTAGGATCACGACTGGTCGCTGCCTCTGGTATGACCAGTATTTGGATGCTACTTGGAGTGGTTGTTCCAGCTACTTCTTGAACACTCGTGTGTGTAAATTGGTCGAGTATTTTTGGGCTGGTTGTATTTTCTTGCTTTTCTCTGTTGATGTAGAAGAGTTGTTGCTGGTGCTGCGCACATGGTCATTCTTTATGCATGCAATTGCATGTAAGTCTTTGAGGAAAACCAATCTGTTGAAGTCACCGATTCTGTTCTACCCAGTTCAACTGACTGTTATCTGATTTTTAAATTGTGCTCTCTGGTTTGAGCTTTTGTATTCAGCTTTATAGGATGTGATACGCTTTCATGTTATATGACACCACACACACTGTTATGGTTCACTATATGAATGACTTGCACGTTCAAAACAACACTATTGATCTTGATTTTTATGCTGCTCTGCTGCTCTCGTATATAAGGAGGTCTAACTAATCTGGTGCATTTATATAGGTGTCCAGTTATGAATACAAACCTTTAACCTGAAAATTAAAGCCATTATAGTTCTACTGCATTTGGCTATCATGATTTTGTGTGTTCTTTTCTAGCTTTTGGAAAATCTACTTAGATTGTTTAAGCTATTGTTCCCAGAATAAGTATGAGTCAAATTTGTGATGATCCAAGGACAGATATTTTCTTTTTACTTATTTTTTCCCGAGTTTAATTTCGTTTAAGAACCACCAAAATTTGTATGCCATAAAATGTTCCTACATATAGTTCCTCGATGAAATTTTCCTTTGTGCCATCAACATTTGAAAAGGATGTTGTTTTCCATATGAAATGTATTAATTTCACATGTTGCAGATTTTCAAATCTTTCAACGACGGACAAACATCTTTAGAGGATTTTGTATTTGCTCTGAAATCCACTGTTGGAACAGAAGCTCTTGTGGAGGCTGTTGGAATTGGTAAAGAGAAGCATGATTTGACTGGATTTGTTCTGGACCCATCTAAACCGAATCAAGCTCCTGACATGCCTACAGGCAAAGATTGTTCCGCCCTTGCTTCGGAAGATATAATTAAGTTCTTAACAGGTGATTTCAGAAGAAGCAAGACAAGATCAAACGATCTTTTCTGGGAAGCTGTCTGGCCCCGTTTGCTTGCAAGAGGGTGGCACTCAGAGCAGCCAAAAGATGTCAGCACAACTAAGAATAGCCTTGTGTTTCTTGTGCCGGGTATAAAAAAGTTCTCAAGAAGTAAACTCACTAGGGGCACTCATTATTTTGATTCTGTCAGTGATGTCCTTAAACGAGTGGCAGCGGATCCTGTCCTTCTTGACATAGAGGTTGGTGGAATGGACTATGGTGTTACTGCTGAGCAAAATGGCTATGCAACAGACATGAACCTGAACCAAGATGATCCTTTGGATGGTAATCAGGAGCTTCCAAGGTACACAATTATTGATACTACCCTGGTACAGGGAGAAGAGCCCATAAGAGTCAGGGAGCTGAGGAGACTACCTGCTGATGCAAAAATTCGTCCTGTCCCTTCACGTCGTTCACGCGATATTGTCAGTGTCAGTTCATCAGAGGAGCAAGATGTGGATGATCGATTGTTAGATGACCAGGAATACTGTGGACATGTTACAGCTGATGTGAATGACACTGAAATGGTTTCAGCGTACAATATAGGCAAAGAAACACAACTTGATTCATTGCAAAACATGGTGGCTGCATCACGCTCAGATTTTCCAGTCAATGGCCATTCTTCTAATGGTAGTGGTAACAAAATTGATTTAACAGGCTTATTTGACCCCAAAAGAAAAACTGAAAGGCGCAAGTATTTATCCCCGGTGTCGAAGCGCAGAAGATTATCTAGCTGTAGCACTGATCAGACCAGTCGGCGTGGCTTTAATTTCTCCAAGGGAGATGGTTCAGCAAAAGAGAAAATAAAGCCACCGTCAACCTCATCAAAACCAATTGTTAGTGATGTTTGTGGTAATTTTCAGATCAAAACAACTGCAAGATGTTCCACAGAGAAGCCATGTTACACGATAAGAGATGCATCATATGCTCTTACCAGTGACAGGTCGAATGAGAAGATGAAAGTGAAGAACTTACATGAGGACAAGAAGATGAAAGTGAAGAACTTACATGAGGACAAGAAGATGAAAGTGAAGAACTTAAATCAGGACAAGTCATTTGAATGCAAGGTCGATGTGGTTCCTGAAGTTCATTCAAAGATCACCATCCCCGAGACAAAATTTGACAAAGGGTCTCAAGTTAGTAGTTTGGCTGGTCAGCTTAAACAGGAGACACCACTAGATGGCAATACAAGCGCAAGTGTACGTGTCATTCCATCAGATGATTATGGTCACATGAAGGCTGAGGAAGTTCCCTCCATTTCGAATGGCGATCAGGTCCGTGATTCAGAGGTAACTGCAGGAGGACCTGCTAATCCACAACCTGATCTGGCTTCGCAGGCAGATTCTCGTAGGCACGGAACCAGAAATAGGCCGCCCACAGCAAAAGCTCTGGAAGCCGTTGCCCTGGGGTTCCTTGGAGGAAAACGCAAGGGCGAACCGAAAAGCCCTGGAACAGGAAGGCCTCCCCATAGAGCTCGCAAACCCAGTAAAGACTGGGTTTTTACACCTACAAGCAGCGACACAGACAAGTCCAGGATGGAGCCTGATTCGCAAAGGTGAGCAGTTTGCTACGCATTTGTTGGTGTAAAGAACGGCTCCCTATCAGCATATTGGATGATCGATATCGAGTCCGAAAGCAAGGTCTCAAACTCCATCGAGAGCTACCTTGGGCGAACTTCCCTTCTGAGGCATCTTGCGCTTTGTGTTTTGTAATATTTACAACAAACGCAGCCTTGAGGCAGGTGAGCTGCCTCGCCAATCGAATGACATGCAAGAAGTTCCCTTGGATTTTATTCAGTTCTATTGGATTTGTATGTCGATCAAGGATTGCAAGATGTAACTTGTACTGGGGAAGAAAGACTTGCTACCATATTGGGGCTGTTGACCAAAATTCATTATTCTTAGATCCCAAGATTAATAACTTTTGTGTAATATATTTCGCATTCATTCTTGCGGTTTTTTTTATGGTAACATGATATTCATTATGTGTATTTGATAGGAGCAACAGGTCATCGGCTACATTGCACCATGGAAATTTTGGGTAACAGGTGTGTGCATGCTCTTCTGTACGGGAATTTGGGTAACAAGTGTGCATGCCCTTCTAATACGGGTAAATGAATCTACGCATTGCGCGCCATCCTACAGGGCGCGGTCTCCCCTGTCTCGTAGAGGCATGCGCACTCGGTGCACACCACGGCGTTCTCAACTTCGCCGTAGCAGCTCGACCCTAGGATGAAAACATATGCGCTCACGGACGGCGCTGACACGTTTGTCTTCATATTTTTTTTCAAAAGCGAAAACGAAACGAATACAGAAACATCAGAATCAAATACGAAAACGGATATTGACGGAAACATATACAATCCGAATACGGTGCAGACACGGATCATAAGCAAATGTTTTGCCATAACCAAGAGACCTTAAATAATACTTTCCACAATATAAGAGGTTGTTTGGTTAGGCTTTCAGCCTGGTTTTCCAGACTTATAAGCCAAAACCCTATCAAACAATAAAAATCAAAAGCGCTTTTCCCACAGCCAACCGTGCTTATTTGCACTACCAGCCCAAAGCACCACCGGAGGTGCTTTTATGGCTTTCCACCGATCCCACGCCCGCCCTGCCCCTGCCATGCGCAAAATTACGGTCATACTGCATGCACATGAGAACTACATGCCACGGGTGGTAGTGATACGGTGACATATGATAGAGCTCCGTCGTCACTTCACAAGGTCATTGTTTAGGGTTTGACAATAAGAACAAGAGTATATATCAGATCCAAAGTAGGTGAGTATATATCAGATCCAAAGTAGGTAGCTTGCTTCAGGTACATAGTTCGCACATCAGTGAAATACGAAAATACTAGGCCAATATCAGTAATTCAATGTATAAACAGACTCTCAACATCCAAGGGCATTTTAGACTTTTCACCACTAACAGCTGACGGCCGACGGCCAGTTTACCAAACGGTTTCACTACTCACAGCAGATTTTCAAGATAGCAGCTTTTCCACTGGCCACAAGCGACAGCTGCTTATTTGAAAGCCACAGCTCAACCAAACAGCCTCTAAGCATTTTTAATAACAAGCTAAATTAGCTAACTAAAAAGCCTTACATTGTGGAACAGAGGAGTACAGGAAAACTGAAGCAAACCAACATGCTTCTCAATATCATGATTATATAATATAGTGCGCATAAGTTATCAACTTTGACAACATAAATTTTCATACTATCGTCCCTAACCCTAGTGCGGCAGTGAAATGGCGAACTGGGAACGACTCAAGAGGAAGATAATATGGGAAACATAAACATGGTCGCTTTAGATCTTTTATTTTTTAATTCAGATCTTGTAAATGTTTCCACTAGAATTTTTGGTATGCTGGATTTGGATAGCACCACGTAGCAAAGAATGGAAAGTTTCGTATTAGCGGAAGCTGAAATTCTGTTTATGTGGTCGTTGCGCCAAAATACGACGTTTCGTTTCCATTTTTGTTTCCGCATAAAAGTTTTCATTTCCGTTCCGCAAAATTCTATTTGTGTTTCCATATTTCTAATCCATTTCCATTTTTTCGTAGAAAAGTCGAAAATTTTCCGTTTCATTTTGATCCTATCTCGACCCAATCCGCTGTTCCCCGTACACGTCGGCATGGCCACGGACCACCTCCGTCGCGGCGTACAACGGTGGGGGCATGCTCATGTTGAAATCAAGTTTCAAGTGACATTTTCTTTACCTTGTTAAGTTACTGCTAGCTTTCTATGCATAAATTTCATAAATTTCCGTTCATTCAAGTTCAGACCCAAACCCATGCTGGAGTTTGTGGGCTTTTGCCCATGGTCCAACTAAATTCTGAAAATCTCATGGCCCATGTGTATGGCTGGTTTGGGGACTACAGTTTAGTCCCACATTGCTAGTTGAGAGAGAGTTGCACTACCTTATAAGGTGGAGTGTTGTGCTACTTGGTAAGCATGTGAGAACAAAAGGCTCTCTCGCGCACTCCTCCTCCGCCGCTCGCCTTGTTGTGCCCGCGAGAATGAGCCGCTGCCTATATTTTTGCAGTCTAGGAAAATTTATTGAGCCATTGATTAATAATTAATGAACGTGTTAATTTATTGAGTCGGTTCTTCCAGTTGGTATAATGGCAGCACCCATGCATGATCCATGTGTTTAACAACACAGGCGATCTTCCTCTAGGTCAAGCTCACACGAGAACACAAGGGATCGAACGGGCATGGCGGAGCAGGGACCTTCCTGCGCCTGGTACCTAGACATCGGGAGCGGTGAGACCAAGCCGTTCGCCATGAAGCGGTAACATTCTTGAAATTCTGGAGACGGAAATGGTGGACAAGGAGGAGGAGGACGAAGAGCAGGGACGGTCCAAACATAAATAGGACCCCGGACGATCAAATTAATTATATTCTTTTCCACCAAACTTGTATACTTCGAACTGAGTACAATTTTCTATTACCTATTTGACATAGCTAAACACAAAATAAAGTTTCTACATATTAATCAAGTGTTGTTTGTAATACAATTGTAATGTACGGTATATCGATGACAAATAGACTTGCATTGCGCGCTATAGTATTTACCGATTGGTTTTGTAAAATTATTTTCATTATAAATTTTTCTTTTAAGATTGCGTACACTATATATTATTATAAATATTTATGGTGGATATATCTAAATGAATATTGTAAAAAATATCTTAACAAATGTCTTAATATATGCATAGTTACGTATATATACATGTAGAAACTTATAGAACATAAGTTGAATTGTTAATAATATTTGTTTTCAGTTTTTTCGTGGCCAAATGCATTTTGCGAGTTTTATGGATTCAATATAAGTTAAAAGCATGTGTATACTCGATATTTGGTATTAAAATAGAATCACTAACTGTAATGACCGACAAATAAAAATAATTATGTATTATAATATTTGTGCATACGTATAATTTGATTATTTGATATGCTCGGATGTCACTTGGTATCATCACCTGTAAACAAGTGGTCGTTGCAATTTTCTGAAATATAAATCTATGCAAATAATTAACTGTATAGATCTAGGCAATATTTTTTTTACTAGATCCTGTATGTCCTGTATGGTGAGTACTAGTACATTGAACGTCATTAACAACAGTATGGTGACTACTAGTACACTCTATTATTGTTGGTGCCCTCCTTTTGTCCGGGTCCGGGGTAATCACCGTGTTCGTTCGGCCTCTAGGCCAGCCCCGATGGAGAGGATGAGGAGGTGGATGAGGACGATAGAGAGGCAGTCCGTTCCGAGCATGAAGAGGACGAGGTGATGGTCAAAGGGACATTGTACGAGTGGACAGACCGGGAGGAGAGCGGCGACAAGTGAGATCCGTTTTGGATGGTAGAAAAGGAAGTATATTTATCAGTGACCATATTCCTTTTCAGGCTCATAGCATCATCTAATTTGCAGATAATGCATTATTCACATTAGAACATCACCTTGATGCATAGACAAAAATGTCGCAAACTCTATCCAACGTCAAGTCTGGACACTGTATGATCGTCGTTGCATTGTGTGATCTAGCGGGTGGGGACATCCAGGGCGCTATGATTAAGCCTGAGCATGCACCCGGTTAGTTCGAAGCCTACATTCAGATTTCAGACACATCATAAAATTCGTGATCGGGATGTTCATGTTCAACTTCAAAATAATTTTGTTGAGCATATGTGGATCCACTAGGAAATCATTGGTCCTCATTTGATGTCTTGTGTTGAACAATTTATCGAATTTTAGGATTATTGTAATTTAAATTGTAGATTTTATAAGAACCATGTGATTTGAATATTTTCATTATTGTATAATTTATTTGAGTGCTAAATTTTTCAGATGGAGAGAGTGGTAGAATAATGAATTAGATGAAGAGAGTGGTAGAATAATGAATTTCTTCTAGAACGATCAATAAACTATCATGGATTATTCTTGTGTTCGGTGAAGTTTTTGATATTTTGATATCATTTTTTGACACTAAGCTTGAGATGCCATTTTCTCCACTGCTTAGTGTCAACCGTCACAAACAAACAATCCTTTTTGATGCAGCGTTGCTGTATGGTGAAACTGCATAATTGTTTAAATCACTGTTCAAGATATCTTCCGATATTCTGATAAATTGGCCAATTTATCGCTTCTCGGTGTCTGACCGATAAGATAAATCGGCCGATCTGCCAATAAACCGGCCGATATGCCCATAAACCGGCCGATTTACCCCTTATCTTGGTTGTATTCATGGAACAAGTCAGCAGCGAAAACTCATGAAGCCCGGGAAGCTCACGACCAGCACGAGGAGGCCGACTGGACCGACCGGGTCTAGACCGGCTAAGACTGTCGACTCCACCAGGATTCGACAAGCAGTTCAACAGACGTAGAAGACCGAAAACCAAGCGTTCGGGCATGCGTTCAAAACTGGGTGTTACTCTTCATCAGAGTGTAGCCTTACTAGCCGGCACCACCAAGATATTAACTCTCATCATGTACAAAGTAGTGGGTAGTAATTGCTCTTTGTCTGTGTAACTCAGTCATGCCACTATATAAAACATTGCTCGGGATTTACCGTAGGACATAACATAAGGACACAAGTCTAGTCCAGAGACAAAAGGGAGAGCGACTAGCTCTCGGCACAATAGAACACAAAGCAGGAATAGCTCTTTACATCTACACAGAGGGGTTGAACCAGTATAAACTCTTTCGTGCCAATCTCGTACCAAACCTGTTTCTACGTTGCCTTTCCCCACATTTCTACATTCTTCTTAACATCGACTACGAGGTATATAGCTCCCCCAGTAACACACGTCAACAATGATCATCGACAGTAGGACTAGCATGTTAAAACAAAATTGTCAACAAAAGTGTGTTAGTACTTTATCTTTTGGTTTAAGGATCCTACATGATTTCTGGTCGATATGTAAACATGTGTGATGTCTGCTTTCTAAGAGAACATTCTTCTCAATCTTTTGCAAGGTTTGAAGCTCTTGCTAATGCTAGCCTTTAAATTCAAATAATGATTTTCAACATGTGTTCAGTACTCCCTCCGGTTAGGTTTATAGGTCATGCGCGTGTCCCTAGATTTTCAATTTGACCGACGTAATATGGGCTATATATTACGAAACAAATACACTAGTATTTGAAACTTTAAATGTTATATTTTCTACAAAGTGAACATGACACACTCGGTTATTTTCGCACGTGAACTTGACACTCAGTTAGAAACTATAAGGGCTAAGGCACTGTGCATCGTTAGCGATGATCCACCCTGATCAGCGTATGGGCCAGGTCCCACAAAAAAATCTCCATCGTGTCGGACTCGGAATCCGGATGCTTCACCAACTTGAACCGGCAACGATCGGCCGGGCCGGGAGTCCGAGTGTGTCCGCGCGAGCAAGCAACTAATCCACCGCCACTCCTCACTCGTCGACCTCAACTCGGACTCGTTCGTTTCCAGTAGATATAAGCGTAACCCCTACGATCCTATTACCGAATTTCCTCGAGCACACGGGAGAACACAAGGAACGATCGGGCATGGCGGAGCAGAGGTTTTCCATCGCGCTCAGGAACGGCGAGACCAAGACCTTCACCCTGAAGCCCGGCCACTGCATGTGGGTCGCCCACGCCGTCCTCGTCGACCCCGCCAGCGCCGCCGCCGGCCAGAGCGTGCGCGTCCGCGCCAGGAGCGGCGACGACCAGATCAGCCTTGTGGTGTCGGCAGAGAGGCCCGTGGCGCCGGTGCGGTCGACGGTCATGCTACGCGACCAGGTCTGGTTGGAGCGGGACGACGACGACTCCGCCGACGCAGTCGTTCGGATCGTCGGTCGGTGCATTCTTGCAACGGCGGAGACGCAGATTCTTGAGGAGGGCGGAGAGGATCAGGAGCCGGCAGTTCTCGAGGAGGAGGAGGCGGGGGTTCTTCAGGAGGAAGAGGAGCCGGTTCTTGAGGAGGAGGAGCCGGTTCTTGAGGAGGAGGAGGAGGAGGAGGAGGACGACGACGACGACGATGGAGAGTCTGTCAGTTCCGAGGATGACGAGGAGATGCTCGAAGGAACAGTGTACGACGAGTGGACCGACCAGGAGGATGGCATTGACGAGGAGGAGGATGAGGAAAGCGAGGTGATCGGCTTCATGTGGGTCGCCGCCGCGGACGCGGACAACCAAGAAGACGGAGGAGGCGACAACCAGATCCTAGTCCTCTACCGCTACACCCGCTTCTCGGCGGCATTGTCCGACGGAAGCGTGGAAGCGCGCGGGTGCACGAGAGAGCACCAGCTCCGCTTCATGGCCGCCGCCGGCCACGGGGCTAGGTCGCTCGCCTGGGCGGGCGCGTCGCTAGCCCACCTGATATACCCTGACGGCCTCTGCGAGAAGCTGCGGGAGCTATGGACGAGCATGGCGTCGGAGGCGACCCTCCCAGCGGGCGCCGCGCGCATCAAGGTGTTCGTCGACGTCGGCATCCTTCGGCCGGCGAACTGCACGCAGGAGAGCATGGGGCACATGCGCGCCGCCCTGAAGGACATGACGGCGCAGCCGTGGCCCACGCGCTTCACGGGCATGGTGCTGAACCTGCCGGAGCCCATGCGGTGCGGCCATGATGAAGACAACAGATCCGCCCACGACAACGACACGTGTGGCGAACAGAGGCCGGCGAAGCGAAGGAGGACCGTCGCCGCCGGGGATGACTGCAGCATCTGCTTCGACCAGCTGGAGGGCGACGACATCGCCGCGTGGCCGGGGTGCGGCAAGCCACACGTCTTCCATGGCCGATGCTTGGAGCTCGCCATCGAGAGCAAACTGGCTTGCCCAATTTGTAGGCGCGGGCTGTAAAACGAGCCGAAATTCTAAGCCAGTAGGTCTGCGTTCAAAAAATTGTACTGTATAAATGTGCAGTGTAACTTGTATGCAACTAGCTATTCTTTAGAAATTATTTGTCTAATGAAGTTTAGCGTTCTTCAGATTGATTTATTTGTTTGCAGAAGTGTAGTGTTCTTCAGATTGATGGTGTATTCGTCAATGAATGAATCATGTCGATCAGCTGTATTTGATTTGTACAAATTTATGTAACACCGCCCTGGGGCTTAATGAAATGGAAAATTGTTTGTTCAATTATTCAACAACTATTCTTTGGGTCAAATGGATATACACATCAATTGAACTTTTCATAGACAGGTAGATCTAGGTGTAAAAACTCTACACATAGACGAAAATAAAATTATGCAATACTTACAATTACAGAATGGATTGTATGAACAAATGATATAATCAAGCTATGCACAATCATCTCTAGTCTACAATTTAAGCTCTACACATGCAATGCGTGAGAGGGTTTTCCCATAGGTCGTAGTGTGGGAAGGTGGCCTCAGGGAGTCCAGTTCGTGTCTGGTGAGTGATCATCACATCCTCCACGAAAGTTGCCCATGGCATGTAGGGGTCGCCGAAGAACTTCGACATGAGCCCCTTATCAGGCTTGATAGACTTGAGCCTATGGCGCCCCATGTAGCGCCGGAAGCCGATGATAAGCTTGGCGAAATTGCCACCATGGGTCATGACGAATGCGTCTGACTTCAGGCACACCAGGAAGTCCAGTGCAGCGAGGCTGGTTACATGCTTCTTGAAATGCTCAATCTCCTCTTTGCTTGCAAGATCTTCTTTGGTGACCTGCAATCACCAAAGAAAATAGATCAGTTGTATCTTCAAAAACTTCACCTGCTTGTGATTGCCCAACTACAGGTAATTATCTCAACTATTTATACTATTTTCCTTTCTGAATTTGTGGTTTTGCACTATGCCCATATGAAGGCAATATTAAACAAACAGAAGTTTGCAGTAAAGCACCTACCAAATTGGGGAACATATTCCTTAGCGGTGCCATCCTATTGTTTCCACCATACACTTGCCCTGATGCAACATATATCTGAGTCTCCTTCATATACCCCATTGCACGCAGAATAAAACCTATTTCCCCAGGCTCAAGCGGGCAGCGGCCTTCTTTTCTCTTTTCCAGAGCCAAAGGCCACAAATGAGATCCATTCTGCATGCAAGAGAAGGAAGTATATTTAAGTACTGTACTCTCTGACCTTATTCCTCTCCAGGCTCATATCAGTATCTAATTTCCAGATAACGGACAATTCACATTAGAGCATTACCTTGAAGCGTCTTGGCCATTGTTTCTGTCTATATTCAGCCATCATTGCTTTCTCCTCTCTGGTTCCAACAAAATCACAAAATGATAGACCCACCATCCCTTTCTCGAATCGAAGATGAAGAGCCCTTCAAAAGCAAGAGTAACTGAGTGTGAGATATGTAGGCCAACTTTAAGCAGGTTAACCTGAAAACAGTTAACTAAGCTTACATGTATGGATTCACAGTGCCAGTTCGATTCCTCATCCTAGTTGCCAGCTTGTCAGCCATTTCTTCAATGCCAGGTAGAAATTTTAAGGCATGATAATTAACTCTACATCTGAGCCGATTAATCTTCATGGGAACATTATCATACCTGAAATGGTGAGCTAACATTACACTATAGCTGTAAGTCACAACAATGGAAGTGGCCGAATAACAAGTACTCCCTCCGTTCCAAATTATAAGATGTTTTGGATATTTCAATATGGACTAAATACAGACTACATATGGACTGAAATGAGTGAATCTACGCACTAAAACACATCTAGGTACATCCGAATCAGAAAAGAAAGCTAAAACATCTTCTATTTCAGAACAGAGCTAGTAATAAACATTGTGTGAAACTTGACCATGAAAGACTCTAATGTGAAACCTACTGGCAGAGCTAAACAAATATGTACAAATCTTCAGATATATGAACAGAACACCATGAAAATATCTTCAGAAAATGCTATTAACACTTACCCCAACCTATCAACAAATGGCTTGATAGACATTATCTTTTTCTCTTTGATCCTTGGTAGCACATTGTCAACATAAAACTGCGCCGATGCATATTTTGGGACATTTTTTACAGTACGCCTGTCAAAACAGCATAAATAATAAGAAAAGTTACAATTAAGTATAATAATATGTCTGTGTTGCACATAAGCAAAACAACATATGCAACAAGCAGAAACAAAGATATTTTAGCTCACACAACATAAGCAATTTACTGTAACCATAAAGCTAAATATACAGATCGGCACCATTTTGCACCTGGCAGCATTACTTATATTTGCCAAACATTTCACAGGTAGTGGTCCAGAAATTAACAAAGTTCCAACTACTAGGAAAATTCATAGCCAGTGGACATGCCAGAATAAATGGGTTAAATGTTTCTTCAGATGATAAATTGATTAAATGTTGATATCAGCCAGTTTGCAAGTAGAAGAAGCCATAGGTATCAGCCAGCAAACTATCATGCCCGAAACGAACAAGTGACAACCAATTATGATTAACGCACATGACAGCTGCTACTGTAGTTTGAACTGATATAATAAACTGGGATATCAGTATCAACCAGCTTGGCAACATAATCTAGTCATTGATACAAATGCCTACTGGATATGAAGAAATGACAGCAATAGTGATAATTTGAATTGCACAAGCATACTTGGGAGCCATTAATGACGTTTCAAGCACATACAACTTGAGTTGCATGGACTAACAAGTTCTTGCATACCAGTATAACATACATGTAAAATGGATATGTAAGTTTGCAAATGACATAACTATACAGCTACACCAAAAGCAGCAGAAGTCATCTGGTTGGCCTGTTGTTCATGGTCATATGCTCTAGGAGTAAATATGTCCTCCCTAGCCATGCTAGTATCGATTTTAATATGAAAGAAAAAGAGATCCCAAAATCAATATCATTCATGTGTTTATCAAGCTTTTGAACTTGACAGCAGCTAAGACAGATGAAAAGGTGAAACGGAGCAACTAACTTTATACTGGTGAACAGCTCATCTTTTTCTGTGAACCAGTCAGGAATATCTCGAACAATACGCACATCATACTTCAAATAATTTATAAAATGATCTACATCGAAGATGTCTTCAAATTTCCTGAATAGAAACAGTAAGGTTGTCAAATATTAAAGACTTGCAAAAAAGCTAACATAATGGATACAAACGGGTGTAAACAAGCAAGATTCTAATAAAAAAGGAAATCTTACTCATCACTTACGTTTGGTCTTTCCATATTTGGTCCTGCTTCAGCACAGGCAAAATAAGTGTAGCGTTCATTATCTTAGCAATTGCGACAGCATTACATATCTGCAAATTTATCATGTAGATCAATTAACTAGTGAACATAGTCAAGATGCATTTAGTACAAAAATAATCAGGCACCAGAAGTTAACAAATTTCATAAGCCAATAATTTCCATCGAAGTTCAAGCATGAAAATAAAAATAATAATCATGTGCTGTTAAAGCAGAAGAATTCAATACGTAAATAGAGCACATACGTACAGCTATGCGTTGCTGGTTCAATCCACCCTCAGCATGAATAAAAATATACCCGGAAGTTTCATTCTCCGACACAAGATCTGCAGAATAGTAGAGAGAAAAGACAACATCGATACTTGTCAGGATGTAACCAAGGTTTCAAGTGAATGCTTATCATGTTTCTTAAGCTAAGATTGGCAAACATAACTTGTCAGGATGTAACCAAGGTTTCAAGTGAATGCTTATCATGTTTCTTAAGCTAAGATTGGCAAACATAAACACATGATGAATGCCCTATATAATTTCATCTGAGTCGAGCTATGTAGAGAACTGTCGATCCATTTTCCCAAGAAAAAAGACAAGGGTTATGGTTTCATGGAGAAAGTCCATGTGCTATGGCTAGGAAGGCATAACAAGAACTGAATGTGGTGTGTTTTCTCTACATCTGGAAAAGAAAAACAGGAAGCATGTGTTATGTGCAAATGTGCAGCCATACACTCGGAAACTCCAAAGTGCACCCGGGAGCATGTGCTCCCGGTTTTTTCGAAAAAATATAGAAAATTGAAAACTTATCAAAATATTCCGAAAAAAATCATGCACGTACCTGAGCATGGCACATGTCATCGTGTACATTTTGGCGACGAAATGATCTGTAATTTGTCATTTTTGCACAGGGCGGCCGCGATGTCATTTCGTCGCGTAATTTTGCACGATGACAAGTGCCATGCTCAGGTACGTGCATGATTTTTTCGGAATATTTTGATAAGTTTTCAATTTTCTATATTTTTTCGAAAAAACCGGGAGCACATGCTCCCGGGTGCACAAACGCCGCGTTTGCCATACACTGGCCTTTAAAGAAACAAATGTGGATGAAACATTTCTCATTGCAAAAGTGTATTTGCTTCTCCAATCAGCCAAATTAGTAAAAAAAAAAACTGTTGAGTTCCTTCTAGACAAGTATACCATCTCTAGCAGATCAACTGTTCAAGTTACTTAGAAGTGACCGCTAGATGGAGTTAAGCAAATTTCATCAGCTAGTTTTAGCCGTGGGAAGTATAACGCAATAGAGCCAAGATACATTGAAAGGACACAGCAGTAAAGTTACGAAACATCTTTCACATCAACTAACGACTTGCTAGAGCGATCAGTTTCAGCAGCACTTGCCTGAGATCTCATCGGCGCGGCGCTCGGCACACGGCTTCCAAGACGTGGCTGCGGCGTGCGGATTCTCCCACAGAGAGCCCCGCCCGTTCACCTAAATGGCAATTGACACAGCAGGTAACGTTAAAAGAGATGGCGGGCACTATCATTCCCCTAGATGCAGGCTGAGATCAGTTTTCACTTTACCCCGGGGCACTGGAGCCGATTCCCATCCTTGCGGCACAGGTAGGGCGCGTTCTAGGATCCAACGACGACGGACACGAGCGTGAGTAAGCAATCAGGGATCCTCGACGAAACGGAACGGAGATCGATGGAGGATCAGGGGAGTGAATAAGGACTTACGAGGCGAGACCAGACGGAAGGGGCGGAGACGAGCGCGGCGAGGGCGAGGCACGCGAGGACGGCGATCAGGATCCGGTAGGATGCCGGGGGCGGGCGACCTGGGGTCCTCGAGCGCGAGGAGGGCGCGGACCGGGGCGGGGAGGGGCCACCTCTGGTGGAGCGGAGGGGAGGAGCGGGGCGCGCCGTCTCCGCCGCGGGGAGTGGGGAGGAACGGGGAGGAGGCGGAGGCGGCCTCCGTGTCGCGCTTGGCGGGCGAGCTGGAGGCGCGGGCCGCCGCCGCCGCAGCTGCCGTGGCGTGCCGCAGCTCGGCCATGGCGGCGTCGGTGCGAGTGGGAACTGTTTGGATCGTCTGAGTGACGTGTTCGTCGGCCTGGGACCAGATTTAGTTACGGGCGCGCCTTCCTTCCATGTGGGTCCAGGCTCTCTCGTTTCTGGTCAAATTTCGTCAAATTTGGAGGTTTCATCGTATTTCGTTCGGTCACAATTTCCCTCAAAAAATAATCTATCCGAGTCCACCTAGATATCGGGTTCCGTCCACCTATATGTAAAACAGCTGACGGCAGATCAAGAGGACAAGTCTTCACGAGTGGTGTGCAGCACCAAGACGTACAACGACGTGTAATTTGGGTGTGAAATCGCCAGGGAGAAGAGTACAAAACAGATGGGGATGACCTTCTCCTCGCTGCGGTGCCTCGGTCGCCGCGCTGCTCCCGAGGCGCAACGGGTTCCGTCAACCAGCAGCACGCCGGCCTCCCTGCCAAACGATGTCATCTTCGACATCCTCTCCAGGGTCCCAGCCAATTCCCTGTGTCGATTCCGGCGCGTTTCCAAGGGGTGGCGTGCTCTCATCTCGGACGCCGTCTTCGTCGACGTGCAAAAGTCCCGCGCCCCGCCGAGCCCTTCCTCGTTGTCGGCTCCGATAGGGAGTCATGTCTATGGATCGTTGATTCGGATGGCGGGGTTGTGAGGGTTATCGATCACACGAGCTACGGTTGGACGCCGGTGTCCGTCAGCCCGGTCGACGGCATCTTATGTGTTACCGGGTATTCAAATGGCGCCCCCGTCGCCGGTATGATCGACCTCACCACCATGAAGGAGGTGATTTTCACTCACTTGGAGCTCGACAGGGCATGGGGCTGCGGCCGTGCGGTCCCATCCGGCGCTTACAAAGTGGTGCGTTTTAAGTCCTTCCCCCTCGAGTGCGAGGTGTTCACGATAGGAGATGGTGGCCGGTGGAGGAAGAGGAAATCATTCCACTTCCGTATAGACCATCACAGCCGTGACAACTACACTGCAGCGGTTGATGGTAGGCTTCATTTCTTGGCTGTGGCGCTACCGGATGCACCCGGCAGTGTTCTCCGATTTGACCTCGAGAGGGAGGAGTGGAAGAGGAGGATCAACGGCCCACTAAATGTGAAACTTGGACGGCTAGATATCAGCCTAGGCGACCTCAATGGTTCCTTGTGCATGGTTGAACCAGAGATAAACTTTAGATATACGAACATATGGCAGCTAACTGATTCCGACGAGAGTATATGGGTCAAGATCTACAAGATACCCTTGGACCCATCCACGTATTACCAGATGATGCCTTTGAGAATGTTAGAGAACGGCCGGAAACTGATTTTGCGTTACAACAAGCGTGAAGGAGCACCCGTACTACAAATCTACGACCATGATCACAATACATGCACAAATGCAATGGAAAGACTGCTGGATGACAACGTATCCGGTATCGGCTTTTGCAGCTTGCACCTAGAGGGTGTTATCTCGAATACCCAAAATCATTTGTACGTTGTATCTAAAGTATTTCCTTAGAGCATTCGATTTGTCAAATATACATCACGGATTGAGCTAGCCGGATTGTGGTGAATTGCGAATTTGTAAAATATGATTATGCAATTTTGACATGTTCAATCATCTGCTTAGCTGTTTTCTTGTATAGTCTAGAACAAGTAAATTTGAAATAACGTTCTAACAAACAGAAAGATATGTCTATCATGTAAGGCGTATAACAACAACTATGAATTGCTCACAATAATCGCTCTATCAAAATAATAATTTTGGTGCTTAAAAAACAAAAACAAAC
Organism: Poa pratensis; assembly: GCA_947311845.1. NCBI lineage: Eukaryota > Viridiplantae > Streptophyta > Magnoliopsida > Poales > Poaceae > Poa > Poa pratensis. Next base: position 15,405,166 of record CAMZMU010000086.1, read on the forward strand.
ACATATGGATGATTAAGTGTCACGTGGATGAGTTAAGTTGTGTGCAGAAAAATGTTTCGACCTCTGCTTCTCGTCGCCCCGCAGGCGACCTGGGTGACGAAACCTAGACCCGTCTTCCGTACAGCAACAATGGAGATCAGCATTTTCGATAGCCATGTCATGTGTAATCTGAACCATTGAACTCTGCATGTCATACTCCTCCTAACATTTCTGTGAACATTCCATCACAGGCAAAAAGGAAAGTGAAAGTGCTAGTGCTAGTGGAAACCGTCGAAAACTATAATACACCTGATGATCTGGGCAATCACAGTTAGCGGCGCCTAATCAAGATCAGAAGCAAGAAGTTTTTTTTTTTTTGCTTGTTTGCTACGAAGGCTGCAGTAGTGCCTGATCCCATAGCTTTTTCCTCACGATCAGGACTCTTTCATTGTCACCAGACGAAAGCGCGTCTTTCTTCGGTTCCACCTCAGATGACCAGTCATCCCATCTCAGCGCCGGTAAGAGCTTCTTGATGTAGTTTATGACAGCAGCTTTGTCTCTGATAATGGCGTACCCATGAGGCCTCATGATGCGGTCCATCTCCATCAGCAGATCCTCCAGGCTACAGCCCTGATTCTCCATCTCAGAGAACAAGAGCCAGGCGTGAAGGAGGTCGTAGGTGCGAGGGTACGTCGAGAATGATTCACACCTTCAGTAAAAAAAGATAAATAAATAAAAAGATCAAGCAACAGTCAAACTGCGTGTAGTAGTAGGAACTAGGAAGCATCAAGGAAGTACACAGAACAATGCACAAGAAACTTCTTTCAGAAATTACCACAGAGGGCAGATAGGGAAGCATTATCTCACTAATTGAGGAAGAGGTTCTGGCATAAATGTGAAGCAAGAATCAAAACTGTTACGCAATACTGGAGCGCCTGATGTGGAGAAAGGCATCTGGTTGTTATCTTAGTGCAATTCTACTGTACAATTCATCCTGCGCCCATCAGTTACCACCAGTGTACTGATTATAACAGCTAGGAGGAAAAATGTCTGTGGAGAGAACTGTGGTTCCAATCATGACACCATGTCTAGAATGTGATGGGTGGGTAATTTTTAAAAAACCATGCGGTCAATAGCTGCCCATTTTATGGAGTTCTGGTATGAAATAATTGCACAAAATGACATGCACATCTAAAAACCGAAACAACATAATACTATTGCTACACCTCACATAGGGAAATATACACCGCTTTGTGAAGCACCAAAATGACAAAATGTGGTATTCATATCGATATCCATTAAAAAAATAAAATACATGTATTAACACTTGCCAAAATGTTGATCTCCTTCTGCAATTAACACCTCTGATACAGTTATGAAAGTATCCCTTGTGGGGCCGAACAGCAAAGATTCTAAGAATTTAAGCATGCATAGTCAAAGTTCACACAATTAATCTGAAATGAATAGAGAGGAACTACTACAGAAGGTATTGTCCAAATATCTTACCAATTATGGACTGTCCCTATTAAACCACGATCATATATGATCTTCAGTTTTCCAGATTCCATGAAAGGGACTACATTCATTACCCAGACATCCTTTTTACTCAGCGATGCTGCAAATCCACCAAGGTTAGCATTCATATCCATAACATTTCTGAAGGAATTCTTCTGTATCTCTGATTTCATAAGTTTCCAGTACTGAACAACTCTAGAATGCCAAATTTCCTGCAAACAGTATTCCAGGTTAGACACTGGAGATCCTGATCAAGAAAAGGTGTGGGTCCATATTGTAAAATCAGCCATTGAATTTCTCACATTGTCTTCAGAAAAATTCTTTGAACTGACTCCGATCTCTTCCAGACGAGGGGGTGGTGCTGTGAGCCTTTGTGGCCAGGGAAGCAGTTCACTTCCTTTAACCTTGTTAACTCCTGGTTAAATAAAACAACATTACAACATCAGGGTACAGGTATGCTAGGAGTATTAGAGTAATTTATGGAAGAACTACAAGTGAAGTTGCAAATTACTTTACAGAAACTTGTATTGAGAATTTGCTCGATTAATGGTTGCAGGACCAGAAAAATATACATACATGAACATATGTGCTCAACTAGGGCAATGTTTTACTGCAGTTTTTAAACTAGAAATGTTCATTGCAGAGAACTTTGCCTATCTATATAAATTCGAAATCAAATACTGCAATATTCCACAACAGAAATGCAGATAATAAAGGGGTTTGATGATGTCTTAACAGCAAGTGATACAGCACCTAGTTTCATCCAATTAGTGGGTGATAAAGTGGACCAATCATTACATGGGTGGCATGGGGTATTCCCTTCAGGTAAGAGGTTGACCAAAGTAACCTCCTGTATTATGGCTAACAAATGCTCAACAAAGGATTATGGCTAATGGTTATAATCTTGACCCTTGATCTGCTCTATAATATGTGAACTTTTGCAAGACAGTGCCGTAGACTAGTGTATTCAGAAACGACCTCGAGGCAAATAAGGAAAGTAAGCTTACTCTTGGAATAAGGCGTTATGCATGCTTTCATGAGGACATTCCAAGCAGCATCCGGGTCATCATCCTTGCCACACATGGGAGGAATTGCTCCAGGCTCTCTCTTCATATAGCACGAATTTGTCAATGGTTTGACCCATATCACTGTCTGCTCCTTCTTTGAAGCAATCCTCCAACACATCCTCCGAGCCAGATTGCTCATCTGCTTCCATATCTTCCTGTTAGCAGGATCAGAAGCATAAGCCTCCGGTGACGAATACACAAAATACCCTCCAGGCCTCAAAACCCTGTCCACCTCCAGCAGCAAGATCCCATCCCTCTGCAGCCAGTCAATTCGACAACGGGAGCAATGCGCCAGTTCGAATGAGCGGCTAGGATACGGCAGCCTCCTTGTACCCAGCACACCAAGGGTCGACGGCAACCCCCTCTCAAGGGCAAACTGAATTTGGTTCTCGTGCACATCGTTGGGAGCAAGCGACATTGCGATTATATCCAGCGGAAGAAGGTACGCCCCGAAGCTGGCAACCCCGCAGCCGACATCGAGCACATTCCTGATGTTGCCTTCGTTGTTCAGCTTACCACTCGGAAACTCCAGCATCTACACCAGTCAGCATTGCCATCATTAGCTTCCAAATTAAGGAAATTAACCAAAAGGTGGTGAATTAGCTGCTGCTGGAAGTGTAGAACGTTTCAGACCTGCGCAAGGTGCATGATGTACTTGTCGGCGCCGCTGTGGAAGTGGGTGCCTCCACCGGGGAAGTTGATCCTGTCACCCTTCACCGCCATCCACCTCTGGTCTGACTTCTCGGAGGCGAGGTGCGTGTGTGGTATGTTGGCCTTCCACACCTCGTCCCGGCTCCTGGGCCACCTGATTGGCACCTAAGCATCGCACCCAATATATACCACAATCGGCATGAGCGAAAACAAGGACAGAACAGAGCAACAATCTGCGGTCAGGACACATGATAGATTCGTCGTCGTCGGCCATGGATGCTGATCGTCTCACCAGGTAGCCAGCGGGTGGGGGGATGAGGCAGTTGAGACGGCGGTGGTGGGGCGGGCAGTGGCGCTCGTAGTGCTCCATGAGGGAGACGTTGAGCCTGAGGCGGAGCTGGTGGTGGAGGCCCCGGTCCAGGCACGGGATCAGCTCCGAGTGCCTCGCGTCGCACACCTGCGCGTCAATACAGCGGCAAACCCAGGACCAGTCAGCGAATCGAACCACACACCGCCACCATTAGCACACACGTACAGAGAGCGCGTACCGGGATGGAGGAGAGCGCGAGGTCGGCGGGTAGCTGGGCCTGGGCCCGCGAAGCTCGGAGCCCGAGGCGGCGCGGGTGGCGGCGGCGGAGGGTGGGGCCGAAGTTGGTGCCGTAGAAGAGGCAGAGGAGCGCGAGCGCGATGACGGCCGCGGCCAGCACGCAGGCGAAGGCCCGGGGGCGGCACAGCGCGCCTCCCCATCCCCGGCTGTTCTGCCGTGGCGACTGCGGCTTCATCGTCGCGCCGCGGAGACGCGGAGGGAGTGTGGCCGTCCGGGTGCGTGACGGCGACGGCGACGGCTGCGCGTGGGCGTAGCGGGATGGGTCATCGACTCATGGAGTCAGGATGACTCCAACGGGGCGACGCATCGAGTCCGCGCGCCTCCGTTCCTGTCCGCTGGGGCCAAAAACACGGCCCAACGGGGCGACGCAAACGGACCGCGGTCCATTTTTTGGTCCGCCGCGACGCATCCCTGGCCCAAATTTGGGTCACCGATGCGTCGGGGCGGACGCGCGGCGGAGTGAAAACGCGTCCGCGCGTCCACGCGTGGCGTCCGCCCCGAGCCCACATGTCAGCGACAGGGCACCGGTCAGCTTCCCCCTGGCCCAGTCCTTTTTAATGCCAGGGGATAGGGACGGCCAGCCCCCACCAACCCGACTTCACTGCCCCACTGCCGCACCGTCTCCGGCGACCAAACCCTAGCCCACTGCCACCGTCGCAATGTCGCTCCGGTGGCCTGGATTCGGCAAGGCCAAGAATGACGGTGAGGCGGGGTCATCCTCTGGCCGCCGCCGCCGCTACATCTCACCTCCCCCTTCCCCACCTTCCCCACCTTCTCCCCCTTCCCCACCTTCTCCCCCGGCGCCGGTCCCCGCCGTCTTCGAGCTCGCGCCGCCCGGCGGCGCGTTGCGCGACCGCGTCTACGTGCGGAAAGAAGACTGCCAGTGGTACTGGGACCACGCCACCCCGCAACGACCCCGCCTTCGCGGCCACATCCCGTAACTGGGTGGAGTGGTTCCGCGACGAGCACAACCTGCGGCGGCAGGCCCTCTACACGCGGGCTCCGACGCCGCCATCTGGGCGTTGGACACCGCCACCGCACACGCGGCGCCGGGACGCACCGCCAGTGCCGCGCGCGCTGCGGATTGGGTCGCCGCCGCCGCCGCGCGCGCTGCGGATTGGATCGCCGCCGCCGCCGCGCGTGAAGACGGAGGTGGATGCCTCGAGGCCTCGCGCAAGCAGATGGTGGAGGACGAGCGCAAGCGCTGGGCCATCGTCCTCGCCAACGTCGCCAGGGAGCAGGAGGCGGCCCTGCAGGCGCAGCAGGCGGCGGTCCTGGAGGAACCACAGCCATGGTGGCAGGGCATGGACGAGGACCTGCCACCGGCGCCTCCGCTGCCAGAAGGCCTGCGAGGGCAGCGCTGGGTCTTCAATGGCGGCGCCTGGGAGGTGGAGCAGGCGGAGGAGGAGCAGCCGCCCACGCCGCCGGCCGTCGTCCCACCGCAGGCAGGCGGCGGACCACCGGCGCACCTCTGGAGGCAGCCGGACTACGTCATCCTCGATGGGGATGATGAAGAGGAGTAGAAGCCCGCGAAGGGCAAATATTGTAGTTTTTAAATATTTTTGTTTTTAAAATATTATGTAAAAAGGCCGTTTCTGGCCCACCCCCCCTATATATGAATAGAAAAGGCCCATATATGGCCTGTTTAGCTAAAAAAAAAACCAGGGCGGACTCGATGCGTCGGGCCGTTGGGCGCACTGCCACCAACGGCGGACAGGGGCGGACTGGGCGCGTCCGTTCCCCGACCCAAACGGACAAAACGCGGACCGAACGCGCGTCCGTTTGGGTCGGCCCGTTGGAGTCATCCTCATGACCTCCTCACGGGTGCGCGGGGCTCGAGGAGCCGCGGAAGCGAAAGGGGGAAAGGCGCGTGGAATGGAGGTGGAGCGGCGCGGGGGTGCACTGCCCAGGCACGGCCGCACGGGATGGAGGCGGAGACCGATAGTGGACTGCGGTCTAGGGACGGGCCGGAGCCGAACGGATGATGGGACCGGGACATTTTTTCCCCACAAAATCACAACCCTAGCATTTTATTTATGCGGAAAACATCAATCTCGTTTGGGACAATTACTTGCAATTTGCAAACATAGTAACATCTTCTCTTTTTTCGAAACACAGTACAACGCAGACGCTCATACACGCGCATACACGCACCCCTATAAACGCACACCAACCTCTATGAGCACCTTTGAGATTCGAGAAACTGAGCCGGCGGATCAGGTGTTGAGATTAACGAAGTTTTATAACTAATTACTAAATTATTGTGCACGCTATCGAAAGATGCATGGCAGCCACCTTGCAGTAGCGTCTACTAATTTCAATGATTTTTCTTAGACATTTGAGCAATATTGTTGTCTTAGGCACATATAGGCTATTTTTTAACTAGCTGGATTGATGGGAGATGATCTAACAAAAAACTTAGCAGGCACTGCTACATAGGCAAAGGTGGTTCCCACGTACCTTCTGACGATGTATGCTAATTTGTTGTGAAACGATGTAATTGTATATTTTCGTGGTATGTGAAGTCAGTACATAAGGTTGGTGTTTTCAAACAAAAAATTAGGATTGTGTTTGGGTGCAAAAAATGCTCCAACAAGTAGCGTAAAGTGCAAATACCGCATTAGCAAATGATGTACGGTCTTTGAATTCAAGAAATTTTAGGAAATATTATAATGATCGAATGTGAGGTTTTAAGAACATGGCCGTTCGATTTCCTGTTGATGGTCGATGGCACCTGCTAGTCTATGGCGAGCTCACGTGTCAACTATGTTGGTCATTACAAAGAACACACGCTTGTTAATAGTAGCGTCCAATTTTAAAGGTTTTCAACTCATAAGAGTTTTTTCTATGAAAGCCCTTTAAATAGCAGGACCGAGGTCATCGGGGTTTATATGGACTCAATTTCCATACCTTCAATTCTATTGACATCTTTACGCGGGTTTAACCCTCATTTCAGTTTTTGTATGAGAATGAAATGAACATATATGTTTGTTTTTCTGCGCCATCCAAAGACACTACTTATGACTAGCATTTCTAGGTTATGAAATCCCTTTAAATAACTGGATCGAGGTCTTGAGGCGAATATAGGTCTTTATCGAGAAGCGGCATAGTCTATCCTTGTGCCATCGACAACATAAGTCATGAAAGTCTTCAAACTAGAGAGAACAACTCCTCAAAATTGTACTTCGAAAGTCATTCAGATAAATTTTCCAATGCTAAGTACTCTGTCCCTATCATAAAGTTCCAAATGCGTCTAAAAATAAAATTCAAATGATAAGCTCGATTTTTTTAAATTCCAAATGAATCACAAGTTCATTTCTAGATGGATCGTATGTTTTGAATCGTCCCTTTCACAGGTCGGTATCCTGGGACAATCGCACGGCGGATAGACGACACACTGACACCGGTCGCCGCCACGATAGAGTCCCGACCGACCACGACGCGGCGGCCACCCCAAATCGGAAACCCCAAAACCAGCGCACGGGCACCCGAAAACCACCGCAAATTCCGCCGGCCGCACGTACGCCGACGACGCTCCCCGCCTCTCCTCCGCCGACGCCGCCTCCCCCACCCCCCATTGCCCGCCCGCCCGCCCCGCGCGCATGGCCTCCTCCTACTACTACAACCCGCCGCCCTCCTCCTACGCCGCCCCGCCGCCTCCCCCGCCGGGCACGTCGGCCTACACGTACCGCCTCCACGCCACCTACCTTCCCCAGCCCCCGCCTCCGGACTACGGGGGCTACTTCGACCGCGCGGAGCCCCTGGCGCCGCCGCGCGACGAGCTCCGCACCCTCTTCATCGCCGGCCTCCCCGCCGACGTCAAGCCCCGCGAGGTCTACAACCTCTTCCGCGACTTCCCCGGATACGTCTCCTCCCACCTCCGCTCCGGCAAATCAGCCCAGGTTTCCACCCTGCCTCAAAGGGTCAAACCCCTCCGTTCGCTCCACCCTAGTCTAGGATTTGCAAACCCTTGGCATGGCATGGCATGGGATGGGATTCTCCTTCTGCTGATCCTTTTTTTTGTATAAATTATGTACCTGACACAGCCTGATTTTCCTGCGTTGCAGTCGTACGCATTTGCTGTGTTCGCAGATCAAACATCCGCGTTAGCTGCAATGAGTGCCACAAATGTAAGATCTCGATTCACCACGATTAAGCATCGCATTTAGTTATGTTCTCTACATTATTACCATTGCTCTCACCCCCATACGATTTCGATGAGCTACTGTTCCGACACTAAGTTTCAATGCGTACGGAAGATAATCTGTTATGTCAAGTTAGCAACAGCGGCAGTGCTGATTTCCTGAATCATTAATCTTTGCAGGGATTGACATTTGACCTTGAGAAGAATTGTTCGATCCATGTGGATCTTGCAAAAGCCAATTCAAGATCAAAGCGCCCGAGAACAGGTTGCATGCTCTGTTCTTTTATGTTTTTTATTATGTGACTACTGTTTATTCTGCTGTTGCTCACAGCCTCACACCTTTTTTTTTTGCTTAGATTATGATGATTTTCCTAAATCTACTGGAAAAAAATCTAGAAATCCAAGGGACCTTCCTGATTCAGGTATCATTCTAGTATCTTAGGTTCAGTATTGTGGGGAAAGTATTTACATTTCTACACTTGATTGATCTATCTACCCACCGCCATGTATTCATGTTGATGGTTACTGTAGCTTCATTGCAGTCACATGAGCAATATGTACACTATTCCAAATCCGATTTTATAGCAGCTCCTCATTGCGGAGCTCCTATAATTTGTATTGTGCTGTTTTCTTTGTGTTCATATCCAACTAGGCCTGTTATCTGTAACTTCATATCCTCGGTGAAATGTCACTTCATCTTTGCAAAACACTCACCTTGCACATCTTTGGCACACTTTCCCCATATCAGGTGCTGGAAGCAATATTCACATGTCCGGAATGGGTAATTCTTCACACAGCCTGAATGGTTATCCTTCTGCACAAAGGTTATGGCACACTACTTGAGCACAGTCTTATTATGTGATTTTGTTAGGAAAATCAGCTTAAGCTATCGTGCAGCTGGTACTAAAAAGAAGACATCCAATACTTAATCAGACATCTGTATTCAGGAAATGTCATAATTCTAATTAATACCATTTCCAACTTGCAGATTTGGCTCTAGTACTGCCTTCAGCAAGGTGAGTTGATTCTTGCATACTGATATATGTAGCTCAATTGTGTTACTGGATTTGTTGGATTAAAGTAATAAACCAAGATATTTAAATAGTGAACCCATAGATTATTGTAGTTTCATACGGAGGGGGATTTTCTAATGTTTCTTTATAATTTCTTCTTGACCAACCTTTATGAAAACGTTGGTGTAGTTCTGACATAAGCTCTTAACCTTGATACAATTGCTGCAAAGCTTATTAAGCTTACAATCCTCTTTACATTATAGGAAAGCTTGTTCTAATGTTGTTAATTCCATTCATTCACATGTAAATTACTGAAAATAAAGGCAGTCACTGCTTTTCATGGCAGCAGTTTCATTAGTTAGAAGACCAAATGTACACTAATCTCCTATAGTAAGCTATCTGTGAAAGTTATTAACTTCTTGAAGCACATACCAGCCATTAACATAACTAACTTAAAGTGGTAGTACAAAGTTGAGTTGCTCCATTCAGTGTTGTTACAATGTTGCCTAAAGTTTTGAAAAACTAAAGTAAAGTTATCTGTCCCAAATGTGCTAAATGCGATATGTTCTGCAGGGTTATTTTGGAACATGTACTGCTAGAATTATGTAACTTGTGCTATGTTTTTAACGTGCTGAAACCAAGAAGACGTGGGGTTGAAGGTAGAATGATGTAGGTTCTGTTTTTACTATATACTGGCACACGTGTATAAACCAACATGACTTTACAAGTTTCACCTGTATTTTCTTTTTGCTTGCCTACTTATATGACCCTACATTTTTTTTTATTAGACACAAGCTTACTTGGTTTTCTATGTTAACTTGACTGCAGGATCCATCAGTATTTGCCCCTCAAAATAATCCTCCATGTCCTACCCTTTTTGTTGCAAACCTTGGTCAGTCTGTTTCTGAACGTGAGCTAACAGACGTTTTCTCAAGGTATTGCCTATAACCTTATGGCATGGGATACATAACAATTGTGGTTTGACAAGCTAATTTTTATGATCAGTTGTGAGGGATTCATAAAGCTAAAGATGCAAAACAAGTTTGGAGCACCAGTTGCATTTGTTGATTTCAAGGTAACATGAACAAAAGTCTCATTCTCCCTTTTCGCAATTTATCTGTATGAACTATGCATAAATGAAATATACTGCTTATGATAAAGAGCTACTAAAGTTTCAAAAAAAAAAGATAAAGAGCTACTACTTTATGCTTTATCTTCCTATAATGGGTGCTAAATCGAGCTTTCATTCTTTGTGCTCATCGCTAGTTATCTTGATTGCACATTTTTTATTACGACAATCTTAACTTGCCTACTATTACGTTTTGTTTTACTACTGCACATAGACCAAGAAGGTGCAACCAGGGTTTACTGCATTCTACTTTTCTTAAATACTAACGAACAAGTACTATCTCTAAAATTGATTCGTTCTTGGCGATAAAATTCTGTGAAGACTCCCTTTTTCCATTTGTTTTGAGTCCAATAAATTGAACCGTGAAGATCCAATAATTCTCTGTTGGTTAACCTCTATTTAAGTGGGCTATTGGGAGGAAAACACATCGTATTTGCCTGACAATGTTAGTTGTTATGTTAGCAAACAAGAGGGGAGTTACTAATTTGGATTATGTTACTTCATACAACATGGATGGTTCCAGCTTGACCATTATTTTAGTAGAGGTCACTTTCCACCTCTATTTAATATTTTAATGTTCATGTCATGTATAAGTGCTATTGACCATGTGCTACATAGTGCATTTTGCGTACTTAGGAATCACAAAATTGTTATTCTGGTGAAATAGATACTGCTAAATCACTTTTCATTTCCATTACTGTTATTATCCATGTGTTTTGAATTTTCCAGAGTTCATCCCAAATTGTAATTTTCTTTCTGCAGGATGATTACAGTTCAACTGAAGCAATAAATCGTCTCCAAGGAACTATTCTACATTCTTCACCTGGCGAGGGCATGCGTTTAGAGTATCCTACATTTTGGAGATCATTAACTTCCTTGTTGTTAATATATCTAATTGCAGATCATTTTCGTAGCGTTAATTGTGTTGCTTTAACTAAGTAAAAGTATATCATTCGATGGAGCTGCTGACAATAAATGTAGCAACCCAAAGTATATCAGCAACTCACTGATGCAAAAAGCTCTAGAAAATGTTCAGATCTGATTTTGATTCATGTTAAAAATTGAGTTTCACTTCCGCTAGCTACCAACTAAACAACTAGGAGTATATGATTTGTCTGACCCATGAGGCCCTGACTCATCTACACAACCATTTATTAGTAATTGACATGGTAGAGAGCTTATAAGAGTAACCAAATAGGTTGTCCATATGTTGCATCCATGATTTCCCTCTATGTTTCTGTTTAGTTAATTATATTCCCTTAACATATGTTAGATATGCTAAATCTCGGATGGGCCTGCGTAGGCGGTCCTAAATGCAGCAGGACGGGGTGGTGTTCATCGTCGACTGGTGTTCAAATGCTGCTCAGTCGGATGACATAATTTATGCAGTGTACTCCTAATGTTAGGTTGTGTAGGTCTTTTGTTTAGTTGTATTCGGTCTCTTGCATCATGTTTCTGCGTCCTGTGTAATTTTGAAGCTGTGTGTCTTGTTCAAATAGCTGCTGATTCAGAACGCTAATGTTTAAATATTTCGGGTATGAGGAAATCAGTTGTGCGGTATCAAGCGCCCTTGTTTGTGGAAGGTCTTTCTGGGAGATAATATTCCAAAAGGTAAGCCAGCGTACTATAAGTGTGTATGCCCGATGTTTTGTAATTGTTCGCCAAATACTGTGTTCCTTTAGCTTCAGGCTTGTTTAGTTGGACTGCTGGTGTTCTCTTCGTTGATTTCAAGAGTGTAGAGTGCTCTGCTGAGAACAATTAAAGGCATGGTCCATGCTCTGATCCTAGTTCAGGCATAGTTCATGCAGTTGCTAAGAGCATCTCCAACAGGCGCCCAACGCGCCGGCGCCCTAAATTTTTTTTGCAGTGCCAAAATACCGTTTTAGCGCGCTGGCCGAGTGTGCAATTGCACACAAGTTTCACTCTCGTGTAATCGCACATGATTTTTGGACTTGTGTGCAATTGCACACGAGTAGTATTACCGTGCAATCGCATATGATTCACGTTACCGTGCGGTCGCACACATTTTTCGTAATTGTGTGCAATTGCACATGAGCATCATCCCCGTGCAATCGCACACGTTCTTGCCTTACTGAGAGTATAATATCAAATCGCACACTTTTTTTTTGTTTCCATTTTTTGTGTGGTGATCCTTCTGTTAGTTCTTTTTTTCTTTTTCTCGCACCGTAAGTTTTTGAACGGATTTTGATCCCACAGAAAGCTCTAAGTATAAAAGGTGGGGATGGGGGGGGGGGGGGGATTTTTATTTGATAGTTTTGAGATTGCTTTTTTTAATGTTTTTTTGCACCATATTTTTCTAGTAAGCGCGTAATCGTGGATCTATTCTCCCTTTTTTTTATGCAAATTTTGTTTTTATCGCTCAATTTTTTTTTCATGTTAGTGCGCAATTGCACACAAGTTTCACTCTCGTGTAATCGCACATGATTTTTGGACTTGTGTGCAATTGCACAAGAGTAGTATTACCGTGCAATCGCATACGATTCACGTTACCGTGCAATCGCACACATTTTTCGTAATTGTGTGCAATTGCACATGAGCATCATCCCCGTGCAATTGCACATGTTCTTGCCTTACTGAGAGTATAATATCAAATCGCACACATTTATTTTTTGTTTCCATTTTTTGTGTGGTGACCTTCTGTTAGTTCTTTTTTTCTTTTTCTCGCACCGTAAGTTTTTGAACGGATTTTGATCCCACAGAAGGCTCGAAGTATCAAAGGTGGGGATTGGGGGGGGGGGGGGGGGGGGGAGATTTTTTTTGGTAGTTTTGAGATTGCTTTTTTTAATGTTTTTTTGCACCATATTTTTCTAGTAAGCGCGTAATCGCGGATCTATTCTCCCTTTTTTATTCAAATTTTGTTTTTATCGCTCAATTTTTTTTCATGTTAGTGTGCAATTGCACACAAGTTTCACTCTCGTGTAATCGCACATGATTTTTGGACTTGTGTGCAATTGCACACGAGTAGTATTACCGTGCAATCGCATACGATTCACGTTACCGTGCAATCGCACACATTTTTCGTAATTGTGTGCAATTGCACATGAGCATCATCCCCGTGCAATCGCACACGTTCTTGCCTTACTGAGAGTATAATATCAAATCGCACACTTTTTTTTTTGTTTCCATTTTTTGTGTGGTGACCCTTCTGTTAGTTCTTCTTTTTTTTCTTTTTCTGGCACCGTAAGTTTTTGAACGGATTTTGATCCCATAGAAGGCTCGAAGTATCAAAGGTGGGGATTGGGGAGGGGGGGGGGGGAGATTTTTTTTTGGTAGTTTTGAGATTGCTTTTTTTAATGTTTTTTTGCACCATGTTTTTCTAGTAAGCGCGTAATCGCGGATCTATTCTCCCTTTTTTTTATTCAAATTTTGTTTTTATCGCTCAATTTTTTTTTCATGTTAGTGTGCAATTGCACACAAGTTTCACTCTCGTGTAATCGCACATGATTTTTGGACTTGTGTGCAATTGCACACGAGTAGTATTACCGTGCAATCGCATACGATTCACGTTACCGTGCAATCGCACACATTTTTCGTAATTGTGTGCAATTGCACATGAGCATCATCCCGTGCAATCGCACACGTTCTTGCCTTACTGAGAGTATAATATCAAATCGCACACATTTTTTTTGTTTCCATTTTTTGTGTGGTGACCCTTCTGTTAGTTCTTCTTTTTTTCTTTTTTTGGCACCGTAAGTTTTTTAACGGATTTTGATCCCATAGAAGGCTCGAAGTATCAAAGGTGGGGATGGGGGGGATTTTTTTTTTGGTAGTTTTGAGATTGCTTTTTTTAATGTTTTTTTGCACCATATTTTTTCTAGTAAGCGCGTAATCGCGGATCTATTCTCCCTTTTTTTATTCAAATTTTGTTTTTGTCGCTCAATTTTTTATCGCACACGTTCTTGCCTATAACTCAACAAGTGATAACCTTTATTTTCAAGGTAGAATTATTTTTCTGTTTATTTTAGAGAAAGCTGAAAATGATTCGGAAAAAGCTAATGGAAATGCCTATAATCAACAAGTGATAACCTTTTATTTTCAATATATTGTTTTAGTGGTTTCTGTATGCAATCTCAGCGTGCACAGCGAAGATAAAAAAAAAAACTTTGCAAGACCAAGGTTTGAGAGGATTCCATGCTTATGGCAGCGAAGCCCACATACCGGCCCACGGCGGGCGTGCCATGTCGGACCCGCCCACGGGCCACACCAAAGGAATCGGCCCACATACCCGTCAGAGCCCACACAACGGTTGCTCGATTCACTTCGTTGATCTTTTGTGCCTACATCGTTGTGCACACTTTGCACGCTAGGCACACGCTAGGCAGAAAAGATCCTGGGAGTGGTTCGAGCGATGGCTAGGTGGTACTTGGACCGTTGGATGGGCGATGAGCGATGAGTGTTTGTTGTCTGTTTCCGTTGCGTCGCGCGGTAGCGCATTTCCAATTCCCCTCCCCCTTCGAGTAGCTTCTATTTCAAAACAGTAACGCGCAGAGCGGCAGAGCGGAAGGGGAGGCGGAATCCGAGCGGCGACCTGCACAACGCGGGGGGGAGGTGCACCACGGTGCGCCGCCTCGCACTGGCGACGGGACCTTCACCGGCGCCCTCCCGGTGCCGCTCCCGGCGCCGCCTCTATCAGTCGACGGGCCCCTCACCGTCGCCGCTCCCGGCCACCACCCCGCGCCTCTCAGTCTGTCCCGCCGAGGCCGCGCTCACGCTCTCAAGTAAGAATCTGAGAAACTACCCCTGATTTGTGTTCCAGCGTGGGATTTGTTTGTAGTTGCGGCTATGTAGTACCATGTACTGAAATACCCATCACCCGACGAGATTAGAGGGCTGTTTGATTTGTTCGTACTTGCGGTTCTGTGATGGTGCACAAATGTTTCGTCCCTTCTATTTTTTCCCTAGGGTTGATTGTTTTGCACGCATATGTCCTTGGGCGTGCACGGGGGTAGCAAGCGATCCAGTGTATTTGACATGTAGATTTCAGAATTTGTACACGGCAAATCAAGAGGTTCATAGAGAATAACTAGATTCTTATCGTTTTTGGTTAGTATATGTGTCCTGGCTGGATGGATAAAGCTCGTGATTCATTTGTGTGTGTGTTTGTTTTCATGTGATCAGAAATACCATGTAATTTGTGTGCTGTTTTGTTAGTTCGTTATATGCAATTGGGGACTAGAATTTTTTTTTGTAGAATTAAGTACAACTGAAAATTATGTACATGAGAAGCTCCCTTATATCTCGATGAAGCCCGCCGATGTTGATCATTCTGATGTATATGATTCTAGCTGCCAATTAATGAGAACTATCAGACAGTATTATTGACTGTCTGGAGCACAGCTTTTCTACTGTGTTTTTGTACTATATGTCTGAAAGACCATTGTCAGCGTCTCTGCTTGCTTTTTTTTCTTGTTCAATACTATTTTTCATTAAACACCACTACCTTCTTCTTTTCCTTTTTTTCTCCAGCAGTCAAATGATGACTGACGATGGACACAGTAGTGGCAGTGCTAATTCTACACGACGTGGAAAACGGCCCTTGCAATACTCTGATGATAATGATTCCGATGGTCAAGAAATTATTCCAGATGCAGTTGATACTGATGAATCACAGGACCGCTTCTTTGCTAAAGTCAAGAGACTAGTATGTGTTTCAATACATTTTTTCTTTTCTTGCATTTTATGTGACGTGACACAGTTTTTGCATTTGAAGAATCACAGGACCGCTTTCTTTTTTGTTTTTGTAATGTGTATTTTGCTGCCTTTTTAATATCAGGTTAGGAATAGCGGTGTGAGAAAGAAGAGGAGAAGGACAGCTAGAGTACAGACGAAAAAGGTATGTTCTCTGTATATATTCTGATTTGTCATTCAGTTTTTGTTCTATGCAAGTAGTACTGATAGGGAGAAACACTCAGTCCAACTTTGGTTCTTCATGTTTATAATTTTTGTTGTGTCTGTTCTTTTTTCTGCAGTCTCGGAGGGGTGAATACCAAAGCTGCAACGAAAGCGATCCTGCATTTGTTCCCAGAGCAACTAGCAGATGTAGTGTGCCCTATTACTTCCAGATTGTAGAGTTCGTGCTGAAGAATAATCGATATGCAGAGCTTGTTACTTCAATGGGTTTTAAGAGCATGCTCGAGCTTGACAACTGCTATGTCCCAAGAGCTTTTGCCCAGTGGATTGCAGATCATACAATTCCAGAAGAAGACATCATAAAAATTGGTGAGAAAACTATTCCACTGTCAGATAAAGCAGTTGTTTACACAATGGGAATTCCAGGAGGGGAGCTACCAGTGGTTGAAGGTGATGATGAGAGTGGAAAGAGAGCCTTTCTAGCTACATTTGGACTTAACGATGTGCCAAACTTCAAATATTTTGGAAACAAAATATTGCTAGAGAAGGATTTGCCAGATGATGTGTTCTGCAGAAGTTTTATGAGCATATTACTAGGGACACTTCTTTGTCCTAACTCATGCACAAGACCAAGTACAAAATACATGGGAGCTTTGGTACAAGTTTGCAACATACACAAGCGGAATTGGGCTAAATTTGTACACGATTGGTTAATGTTGTCCATTGCAAGATACCTGAAGGAAAAGAAGAAGAAGACCAAAGTATCTCTAACTCTTGGAGGCTGTATCTATCATTTGGGGGTATGATAGTTTTCCCTATGTATTTTTGAAATCCACACGACATTTTCTTTTTTAATTTGTTCATTTTGCATAAATTTATTTGTTTGCTTCAATGTGAGCTATTTTCTGTTATTTTTTTGGCAGAGCTTAACTTGTTATTGTTAATGCTACAGGTTCGATGTTTGGATTTTCTAGATTTTGGTAACATAAAAATTCCCTCCAATATCCCAAGAGTTTATGTGTGGAAGGGTGATATGATAAAACATTTCAGTGATATGACAATAGGGATGGATGGTGAATATGGATCACGTGCTGTAAGTACCACTTTGGTGTACTGTTCTTTTAAATGTCTTTGTATTTTGAAACGAGAGTTTTTGCCCTTTTGTTCCTTATGCTATTTTGCTACCATGATTGCGTTGTTACAGGTACTTGCAGAGGCTGACACGTGTTATGCTGACTGTCAATTTGGTTTGGATGAATCAGTACTAGAAAAGATGAGTCACATTTCACTAGAAGGTGTGCTTGAGTGCAATAAAGTGAAGGAAGTCAATAACACAGAAACATCTAACTCTGATAAAGGGGAAGCGATATCTCTGACTGACATGTTGTCAGGAGAAAACTTAACAAACAAGGTCCATCATACTACTCTTTTTTTGTTTATGATCGTTGTGCTTTTTTGATTGGTTTTTTTGAAATGTCTCTTTTTTGTACTGTATTTGATACGTGCTTCATTTCGTCTTTTTGTTCATCTAATTTACTGAGTTTTTTACCAACTTATTCTACAGATTAAAGAAGATATCGTAGCTGTGTTTGAAAGAGTAATGAAAGATGAAGAAGCCAATATTAGGTTGAAAGGAATGAGCATAATTGCTGATGTTGTAAAGTTGTTGCTTGTCAAGAACGACGTATCAGGTGACACGGAAAAGATAGATTGCTTAGATGAACAACAAAATTCAAATGCAATAAATAATTGCTCCCAGAACACTGAAAAGATTTCGTCAATCCGAGTCTCTCAGCCATCAACTAAAGAAGGTAATAATCCCACGCTCTAGTTCCAACTCTTTTCGCTAAATACCTTTTATATCGTCAACCTTTCTATTTAGTTAGTTCTTATTCACAATTTTTTTGTGTGTTTTTTGGTTTGCAGCACCTGTTTCAACTACCAAAAAGAGGAAAATAGATGATACTGACATATGTAGCCAGCAGTCAGTTCAGTCAGAGAACCCTGTAATTCCACTTGAAGCCAATGATCTGGCGCAAAGAGAAGTACCAGCACATGATCAGTCTTTGGACCTAACTAAAAACCTAAGTTTGACCTTACAGTTAGTACCCCTATAACTTTTCATATTATGATATTTTATAATTTTAGCTTCTCTTTTCAGTAAGTTGTTATAGTTTTTTCTAAATGTGTATGTGTGTTTTTCAGCCTATGCGAGAAACAGATACCGGCAGAAAAGACTATTTGATCGAAAACATAATCAAGGTCAAATCAACAGATGAACCTATCAAGGTACAAGCTTGTTTTCATACGGCATATGTGTATGCTACTTTGTTCTCATGGCTGTGATGGTATTCTTTTCTTTTTTGTACCAAGTCTGTTGTATGATCTATATTGCATGTCATTTTTTTATCTTAAATTATTCATTTGTTTTTACAGCTCAATGACACTGTCGGTAGTACCGCTAGCTTTGAACATATGCTTCAATACCAAGGAGACAGTACAAGCAGACCTCAACAAGAAGCCTTCGAAGAGTGTAAATACGATGTATCCCCAGGTTAGTCAACACCAATAGTCTTCGTGTTTTCATCAAATGTTTTTTGTGTTGATTTTCATCAAATTCTAAATCCTTTTTCTTTTTATTTTACAGCTGATGTTAATGAAAAAAAAAACATGCTCTACGCCAAGCACATCATTGCAGCGCAATGCAGAATTTGATACCAAATCCGCACATGAATTTTCTGGATTAAAAAACAATGGTTTAGAGGTAAAAAACAGTTTTGAATTTTCTAGCTTCTTTTTATTTGAATTTTGTGTTATTGATGACGTGAAACACACGTTCGTTGGGAGACCCCAAGAGGAAGGTATGATGTAGTCAGCAGCAAGTTTTCCCTCAGAAAGAAACCAAGGTTATCGAACCAGTAGGAGCAGCAACTCTTCAGAAGGTTGTCAACGGTGCCAGAAAAATAGCTGTCGCAGGGAGTCTGGACTGTTGACGTGGAATCTGCACACAACACAATCAAACTACTTTGCCCCAACGAAACAGTGAGGTTGTCAATCTCACTGGCTTGCTGAAAACAAAGGATTAAACGTATGGTGTGGAAAATGAGTATTAAATTGCAGAGAATGAAAAAGGAACAGTTTGCAGTTTGTGGTTGTTTAATCAGTGTAAAAGAATGGACCGGGGTCCACAGTTCACTAGTGGTGTCTCTCCATAAAAGATAACTAACATGTTGGGTGAACAAATTACAGCTGGGCAATTGACGAATAGTGAGCGCATGACAATGCATATACATGACATGTTGACTACTATGATATTTAATTGGGCATTACGACATAATACATAGACCGTTATCCAACAGCATCTATGACTAATAATCCACCGCCGGGTTGTCATCCGAGTCCCCCGTTGGTATTAAGTTGCAAGCAACGGATAATTGCATTAAGTAAAGTGCGTAATGTAAACAAACACATATGCCCGTGGACATAGCATCGTTAGGTTATCCCTAGTGGCAACAGCACATCCACAACCTTAGAACTTTCTGTCACTGTCCCAGGTTAAACGGAGACATGAACCCACTATCTAGCATAAATACTCTCTCTTGGAGTTAGAAGCATCTACTTGGCCAAAGCATCTACGAGTAACGGAAAGCATGCAAGATCTTAAATAACATATGAGATAGATTGATAATCAACTTGACATAATATTCAATATTCATCGGATCCCAGCAAACACAACATGTAGCATTACAATAATATGATCTTGATCATGTAGGGCAGCTCACAAGATCTAAACATGATGGCACAAAGTGGAGAGACAACCATCTAGCTACTGCTATGGACCCGTAGTCCAAGGATGAACTACTCACGCATCACTCCGGAGGCAGCATGACGATGTAGAAGCCTCCGGTGACGATTCCCCTCTCCGGCAAGGTGCCGGGAAGAGGTTCTGAACCCTCCCGAGCTAGGGTTGACGACGGCGGCGTCTCTGGATCTTTTCGTGGATTTCTGCTCAGGTACTTAGGGTTTTCGCATCGGGGGGAATAAGTAGGCGAAAGGGCGGCGGCTGCGGACCCCCGAGGGGCCCACACCACCCTAGGGCGCGGCAGAAGGGGGGCCCGCGCCCTAGGTGCGTGTGGCCTCCTGGTGGCCCTCCTCTGCTGCTCCTTCGCTCCGTCAGGTGTGTTCTGGAAAAATAGGGACCCCCGTGTAGTTTCGTCCAATTCCGAGAATATTTCCAGACTAGCTTTTCTGGAATACAAAAACAGCAGAAAACAGGAACTGGCACTTCGACATCTTGTTAATAGGTTAGTCCCAAAAAATGTATAAAAATGATATAAAGTAGATGCAAAACATGTAGCAATTGGTATAAAACAAGCATGGAACATCAAAAATTATAGATACGTTTGAGACGTATCAGTTATCAGAGCATTTTATGTAAAAAAAAAATTAAAATGTAATGTGCCATATAAAATTGTCTGCTCTAAAACATAGACCTAATGGTATTTGTTCTCCTGTTTTTCAGCTCAGCAATGTGTCCCGCAATGTTGATTCGGAAAATGATGAAGAAAACATTTCCAAATGCGCAACCAAAATTTCAGGTATCTTTTGTGACACAATTCAAATTGTGTATTGAAACTAAATACAGTAGGATAATAATTTGTGTATTGATCCTTTTTTATCCTCTATTTTGTGTCACTTCAGGCAACGACACAAACACTATGTTACAGTTGCAAGATGTTATGGTTATGGAGAAGACAAGTGATGGACGCAGCGATGGTATTGTCAAGGAAATTCTAGAGGTATGCATACTTTACCATTTTCATACATAATTCTCAGAGTTGTTACTGAGAAATATCCTTGTTTTTTCATTTTCACATTCTGAGCTTTTTATAAAGTTTTTTGATATTATAAAAAAACTTCTGTTGCAGGATGGCTTGTGTTATGTTGTTACTGAGTCTGGAAGGTTGAAATCTGAAGTAACAGTTTCCAAAGATCAGGTTGAGCTGATTAAACCAAAGAAAAATGAAGTGGTCAAGATACTATCTGGAAGTATGGGTGGGGCAATAGGGAAGCTAGTAGGAATTGATGGTTCTGATGGAGTTGTCAGGTTGGAAGGGGTTTCTGAATTGAAAATAGTAAATATGGATATTGTGGGTAAATTCCAATCCATACAAGCAAAAGAAGAAGTGGATTTAAACAGGATACCCATGATGTCCCTCCTGATGGTATTCTGCACATTCTTGCACAGTCCCTTTTCATTGAATTCAAGTTCTAGCACTTTTTTTAAACTGTCATCCTTGTCTTTTTTTCACACTTTGAACAGTGAAGCAAAATATACAAGATCATATAAACATTCTGAAGGATAAAGACTGGTGTAGTTACATTGATGAAGTTAGGAAAAAGTATCATTTCGAAGACGACACGATGCCATCTTTCAGGTTGATGGAATATCATGATGATAGAGGTACATATATTGACGAGCCTGTTCTATGGAGACCAATTGGGATGACTGATTACGACTACAATAGGAAAATTGAGGTGAAGGCAATCCTTGTGTGTTTTCTTCTAGACTTTTTTGTACATACAAAATTGCAATTTTCACTTATTTTTTTCTACTGTTCTGCATGTATGAAACAGAATGCAAAAAGGAACTATGACACACTGAATAAATCCAGCCACAAGAAGTAACCAGAAAGTTTAGTTACCAAGGTTTGCAACTTATAATTGTCGTATGTCTTTTGTTTCTTTTCACAATGTCTATTCTTTGAAGTTTTGTCTCCTTTCAAATCATTTTCTCCTTTTTATCATTTTTTAAAGGGAAATGAATATAGTGAACAACGCGAGTCAAGTATACAGTGTGCACAGAAACAAATTGCATTCTATGATATCTCTGATTCCCCAGAAGACTATGCTTCATGCTCAAAATTTGACAAGAATGAAGTTGTCGATTTGGTTAGTCCTTTTGTTACATATCATATTTTCTTTTGGGGACCAGCCTGTTTTTATGCACATGAAATGTTTTACTTATATCATTTGTCCCATAACTGTTAACAGGATTCCCAAGGAGATACAATCAGATCACCTGTTGAGAGTATTTTTACTAAGACAACCAACAATATGCATAAGCCAACTGTGAGTTCTTTATTTGTCCTTTTTGTTAGCGATGTTTTTCTGTCATGGTCTTTTCCTGTGTATGATTAAGCTTTCATGTATTATTGGTGTGTTCTTATTTTTGCATGTCTCAATCCTGAAATCACTATAGAATTTGTCTTTCAAGAACAAGGAACAAATAACTGGAAGAAGGTTGTTTGAAAATGAGGATGAAGATACCAAAATTTCACAAGGGAATCAGTCTGGAATGTTCAAAACTGTAAGCACAGTTCTTATGTTTTTTTAACAACCATTTTTTATACGTATCAGAGTTTGATTTGCTGCAAAATTAAGAACAATAATGATACTGAAACTTTTTTTGTTGGGCTTCATTGCATGTGGCTAATAAACTTATCAGCCATCAAAGGAAGTCCAAATTCTTGGGGTTACAGTGTTCCAAGATACTTGCAGAAACATGTGCAACGAGACTGAAGCTTTTTATAACACATCTCTCACACTTGGGAACTCAAGTTCCAATCTTTCAAAGAAAATGTGCCTCCAAAAAGGATTTTGAATCCAAGCAAGTATGTGGGTTCACCATATGACAATTCTTCAAGAAGACCTATCCAGCAACATGAACACAAGATGTATGAAGCTGTAACAACTTTATGCAATGCAAAGGAGTACAAATAGTAAGTTTTATTTTTTCTCAAAACAAAATGTGTTTGACTCTGTGGTCTTATGTATTGTATATCAAAAAACATCACAACATCATCCTATTTTTTTTTGCCACTTGTACTTTTTTTTTAATGGTACTGTGTTTTTTATGAAATCTCATTGTGTTTTATCATTTTAACAAATATTTTCCTCTCTTTTCAAACAGCAAAACGGCTATAAACATTGGCAATTGCAAAGTCTACTTTGAACAACTGGGCAAATCATTCAAACAAGATGGTTGGGTTGAAGCATATGTTATCAATGCATTCTGCCGTAAATTGTTCATGGAAAAACACCCAAAGCAATCAAATAAACACTACTTTTTCAACACTTCATCTGTAAGTTTGTTATTCATACATATTCCAACAGGGAATTTTTTTATCCAACTACCAGAGATTTTTTTGGTGCAATCTTTACTTGTGTAATTTGTTTTTTCTAAGCACAAGTTGCCTTTTTTGCAGGATTATTTCCTTGAAAAATGGGAAAACGAAGAGGGAAGAATTGAAATGAAAGAAAAGGCAATAAATGCATTTAAACGTGCTAGTTCAGCTAGTCCACTCCACAAGGCAGAAAGAGTGAGTGCTTTTGTTTGTCAACATAAAATGCTACTTTTCTGGTTTCATGAAAATAATTCATCTCATGATGTGTTTTCTGCTTTGTTTATCATTTCTAAATAGTTATACTTTCCTACAATATTCAACGCGCATTGGTTTGCCTTTGCGGTTGACATGAAAGCTCGGTGCTTCATATTTTTGGATTCCATATTTGGCAAAGATAGCAATTACCACAAGGCAGCTTCTGCTTTACTGGTAATCTATGCGGGACATATATCTTTGTCTTTATGATTATTTTCTACTTGTTTGACTGAATCTGTTCTTAAGTTAATGAACATTTTTTCAGTTGACTTTGTTTTTTCCTTCTTTCATGTTTGTAACAGATTAAAAATTTCAAACTCACATGGTACGAATCTGGACAGAAGAGCATCAATTTTGAAAGCTTTGGCGAAGCATACCGACTGTGCCTAGACAAGTTGGAGGGTAATACACTCACCTCAAATTCTATACTACATCTGAAACCGTTTTTTTAATAAAATGTACTTGTTTCTCCCAAGTTTTTCTCTTAGGCGACTAAGTTGATGGTGTAGTGCCCGTTTTTGTTTCTTCTGATGCAGTAACGATTGTGGAATACACACAATGAAAATGTTGGAGTTGTATTGCCCGAGAAACCCCGCGCACTTCTCGTTCTCATCAAAGGACATGCCATACTTCCGTGTGAGATATGCTATCGACAATCTGTTCTGCAAATACAACACTGAAGAGTACATAAAAAACGTTGTCAGGAACTACGACCCGAAGGTGATTTGTATTTTTCTTTTTGTAGTTTTGTTTTTTGGTGCACAATTCATCATGTATGAACTGCAAGGACGAATTTACCCCCCATTTTTATAATGTGCAACTGTAATTTCCATTTCTACTGAACAAATGCTTGCAAATTCTATATAACTGATGGTTTTTGTACAACATCAACTGAAATGTTCTTTTTACAGTGTGTACTTGTATCTTTTTTCACCAACCTTAACGTCCTTTCTTGTTTTTTCATTTATGTTGTTCTCTAATTTTATTTCTGATAGACTAACAAAAGCATCTCTTTTTTTACCACAGACTAACATTTTGGGAAATGGAAACTGAAGGCAAGGGAGGAGGCTCAACAATAGATTTGGCATAGAAAGATAGACTAATAGATGAGAATTAGTAATTCGCAAGATTTTTCTTCTGGTTCTGCAAGGATGTCTTGTCGCAGTTGTAATCTTACAGAAACTACTCTCTTCACACAGCAAGTTGTTTTGCTGTTACCATTTTCTTTTCTTTGTACAAAAAGTGTTATGGTACAATGAGATAATGTTTGCGACATAATTGTTCCATCTGATATGATGATTAATTAGTTAATTGTTGCTTCTTTTTTTTATGCCCAACTTATACGTGTTTATTATGTTATCCTCAGTAAGTTTTTTAGAAAAATTTCAAAAAATCATTGATCAGTATGACCTCTCCTTATTTTTTTGGTCTAACACCACAGATTAAGCAACAACATCAAAGATCAAAGTAAAAGCAAATGGATACAGAACCTACATGGAGCTGCAATAATAAAGGTACATATTCGACACCTCACAAAACTTAGAGCTATTTCTGTAATAGACAAGAAATTTAGCCCACCAACTGGGTTGCTGCTACAACTACATTTGTCCCTGAATTTTTTTAATACAACTTTCTATTGCTTTCTTGCTCTTTTACTCTTCCCAACAGCTGGATTTGATGACTGTTCGGTCTCTGGCACATTATTCTCTGGTTCTTTGGCTGAGGTTGTCTTTTTGACAGAAGCTCTTCTTTTCTTGGTCGCCACCGATTGTTCTGTCTGTTGATCATTGTCCCCTGTTTTCTTTCCTGATGAGGCCTTCTTGCTAGATGATGTAGTTGTATCTTTTGCTTTATTTCTTGACCCAACAGCACCTGAAACTCCAGAGACAACAAAAAGTTATTTCTTGCTGTGAAACATATACTAAATTGTAGATTAGATATTTATTTTTCTTGAAATAATTTTCCCCTTGAAACTAACCCGACTGTTTTGTTGCTGGGTGTTTCTTCTTGTTCTTCTTCTTCTCAAACATCTCAGCAGGGAGATGTAAATTTGTGCAAGTAGCAATGTTGTGTGTTATTGATTTGCAATGGCTGCACTCAACTTCATTCTTTGTCATTAGTTCTTCAAAGAAAGACATTTGCCGTTTATCCCCTTTTGGGCGACCTCTCGAAGCAGCAACATCTGGGTTATCCAGGAAATCTCCATAACCATCATCGTGTGCGAAAGAACCAGTTTGGTTTTCTGTTGCCCCTCCATCTCTCTGTTTTTGTAGCTCCTCCTGCTCTTCCTCAATAGTTATCTCGTGCAACCTTTGCTGTATACGTTTACTCTCCTCAAGAAGAAACATGTACTTCCGATTTGAAGTAGAAGCTTCAAAGCTATGTCTGACATGTTTCTTGAGAGCACACTGTGTCTTAGTTGTCTGTTGCTTGTTGTGAGATCAACGGGAACATTGGTAACAGGGTTCCTTATGGTTTTTCTGTCTTTAGGCTTCCACCTGTCTATGTAGTACTTATCTGCTAGTTCTGATATGTTGAGGTGGGTCAGGACTCGAAGGACATGGGCGCAAAGAATTCCATCTTTCTGGAACTTACCACATATACACATGTAGTTCTGATCTGGGATATTAACAAGGACCACATACCTACGAGGCCTAAAGTCCTTGATAGCAAGCATGTTTGATTTGTATACTTCATACCGGACATGTCTGTCAACCTCATCCACATGCAGTTTTGTTGCAAACATTATCTGTTTTTGAAATTTGTAGAAGATTTTCCGGTTGTACATTGCCCCAGCCTGAAACTCCAGCTCAGTGTACAGATTGTACCGGGGATCGGTTGTTCTTGTAACACTGTCCTGATGCCTTTCTTTTTGTTCCATCGATTCAGAAATTGTTTGGTACTCACCCAAGAAACTTATGACACTATATGTCGAACAAACGTTATCCTTGAAAATTGCATTTGTGCCCTCACTCCTTGCTGTTGTCCGAATGAAGGGGAAGAATTGTGTTTTGAAGTAGACAGGCACAAATTTCATCCTGTTGTCCCACATGATTTTCAGGTACTTGAGATGCCCAACATTGTATTTTTCAATCATTTGTAACCAGAGAGCTTCAAATTCTTCAATTGTCAAAGAGAAATGCAGGATGTCGTTGAATTCTGCATGGAAGAAAGGTATCCTCGCAAAGCTTCTGCCACATTTCTCTTGAGCTTTTGATTTCACATGCCAAAAACAATTCATATGGCAACAGTTTTTGAACACTTCTGGAACTGCATTTTTCATTGACACACATTGATCTGTTACTACTGTCTTTGGGCTTTTCCCTCCCATGCAATGCAAGAAAGTTTCAAAGAGCCAGACAAATGTAGGGATTGTTTCATCTTGCAGGATAGCACAAGCAAACAGGCAATTCTGAGCATGACCAGTCACTCCCACAAATGGTGCAAAGGGAAGGTTATACCTATTTGTCTTGTATGTAGTATCAAAACTAAGGCAGTCACCATACAAGTCATACATTTTCCTTGAGAAACTGTCAGCCCAAAATATGCAAAGAACCTTATTCTTTGGAGTAACTTTGAAGGCATAGTAAAACATTGGATCCTCAGCTTGCCTCTTCCTAAAGTAATCCAACACTTGCATCATGTCATTTGTCTTGTTTTCCTGTCTTATTGCTGTCCTTACATTGCTCACATATTTTTTGTCATAAGGCACATTCTTTGCTTTGCCTCCTCGCAAGTATGTCAGTATAGCCATTATCTTCCTGGTAGGCAACTTAACAGAGGTGAATGTCCGGATGAAAAGCTTCTCATCGTCAGTCATGTGCTTATGTGATCTCAGGAATTTTGTTTCATCATCGGGGCTAAGTTCGTGGTTGTGCTGCAGCTCAAGTTTTGTTACATACCACTTCCCATCTTTCAGAGTAACTGTCATCGCTGCTTTGCAGTCTGTTATTTGAATTGTGCTCCTTCGCCTTCTTCTAGTACTTGTCTCCTCTTCAACCTCATCAGGCTCAACTGTAACTATGCCCCCTGCTTTTTTCTTTTTTCTCCTTGCCTTGTCCTTCTTCATCTTATCCTTCTTCTTCTGTTCCAATACTTCTGGGGGTAACACCTTGCCAGCCCTGTTGCATTGGTAAATTCTCCTTAGTGTCAGCTTGTCTTCAGTTTTCCTGCTGTTGTAGTTTGAGGCTTTCTTGATTGAGAAACCACAAATAAAACCATACTCATTGTAGAACTTATAAGCATCCTCATCTGTATCAAATATCTGGTTCATGTAAGGAACATGATGGCTCTGACCTTCTTGGCTGGCACTTGCTGCTGCGGCTACGCTTTCATTCTCAAGGAATATTCTGATATCTTCTGGTGTCAGTTGCTCGATGTCCTCTGCGTCACCTTCAATTGCTTCTTCCTCTGAATTTGGGTCTTCAAGAATGGAAACTTGTTCTGGTGCTGTTTTGTCCTCATCTGATGTTTCTGCATCATCTATTTTACTTGTACTGTCTTTGTCAACACCTTCAAATAGGTTGTGTCTAATACAATCTTCTTCACTCGACACGTCATCGTACAGACCTGGGTCATCTCCATTTGTATTATGACCAGCACCATCAACAAACCCAATATGATCATCAACAGCATCCATCCCGAGGTGATCGTGATCAGTGTTCAGAGTTGAGTTTCCGTTTCGACCAGTAATCATGAACATCTCGTTCTGCAAATTATACAAAAACCAGAGATAACATTATAATAGTGCTTGCTTTTTGTTCTGGTTAGTCGTAATCTATTTTTTTATAAGAAGCATGTGTTCTTACCTCTAGTCCCATAGGCTCAGGCGTACCATTATGAAAACTCTCAAAAAATTCCTGCAAACACAACAGTATGTTCATGTATTATGTTACTTTGAAGGCATTTTTGTACAATACATGTATTTTTTGTTCATATAAAATGGTTGATTCCTCTTTTTTTGATATATGGACTAACCTGACTTAGACTAGGCTCCTCAACAGCAAGCAGCATTTGTATAAAGGACATATTCCAGGGACCAAGCATATCATCCTGCAATGCACCTTCATTTACCTGCATTTTGTTTCTGAATTTTAGTTCATCATGTATGCAGGTTATATATTCCTCATTTTCGTCGCGACATGCTGTTTTTGATTTATATGAAGAGTGAAGATACAATTTTCCATAGAGGTCAGTAATAATGAATTCGAATTTTGATGGTTTTGCATTTTCTTATGGTTGTTTTTGGTTACCTGATTGATTGATGTTGCCTGTTGCATGTCAGGCCACGGTTGCTGAATTGGCAGCACATAGTCATTGCTTGATACAGGGGGGATCTGCACAAATGAAAAAGGTGATTTAACCCTCTTTTTTGATTTTCCAAATCAGCTAATGCAAAACGAATTTGTTACTGTACTCCCTCATCTTTTTACCTGAGTCCCAATTATTGAGTTATCCCCATCACACCAGATGCCTGCAATCATAAGCATATCGTCTGTCAGTTTTGTTCTTGTTATTCAGTTGAATTTTTTCTAACAAACAAAATCTCTGTCTCTTTTCAATTTTTCCTACGACATCTATGTGTGGGGTGGAGAATATTGCGCATTGCAAGCATCACACGGAAGTTTGGGACAGAATGATAGAGGAGAAGAGTTACGGGAGAGGAATATCCATCAACTGAATTGAAAACAAGGTTTTTCCTTCAGAAGAGTTGCCCAGATCTGCTTACCTTGGTTAGTACCCGCTTTAAATCCATCTCTTCTTTATCTCCTGCTAGTTCTTCATGCTTTTTGAGGTTTGTCGTTGCCGGGAGCTTTTTTCTCTTGAGCAATGGAGGCGCGGGGGTGGAGAATGTCTTGATGAAGAAGAAGAAGATCCAGTAGGGTTTACCCTCGATGGGAGAGAGTTTTTTGTCGCGTAGTTGTAGTAACGGGCCACTTTT
Organism: Poa pratensis; assembly: GCA_947311845.1. Classification (NCBI taxonomy): domain Eukaryota; kingdom Viridiplantae; phylum Streptophyta; class Magnoliopsida; order Poales; family Poaceae; genus Poa; species Poa pratensis. Next base: position 15,434,525 of record CAMZMU010000086.1, read on the forward strand.
ATTTTGTCCAGACACTATGCCGTGTAGTTGGATTAGGCCTAGTTTGCACATAGAAGCCCAGTTAATAAATAGGAATACACACAACTAAAAAAAAACAGCCCATTCAAACAACAGACAACAACAACAAAATAAAAAGGCCACAAAAAAGCCCACAAAAGGACCGCACAGCTGGTTGGAGGGGAAACGGGCTCGGACCACCCGATGCGTCATCTGCTGACGTTTGCTCGACCGAGCGTTTGCTTAACGCTCAGACACCCGAGCGCTAGGCACTCCCATATTTAATACGTGGTCTGGTGTTCGATCCTACTTATTTCTCTGTTTCGTACCAAAAAGAGTCCAGCTATATTTAATAGGTGGTCTGGTGTTCGATCCCTAGACGTTATCTCCGTCTAGGACTTGGATTAACGTGTTCCGTTGTCAAATCGCAACGTAACATACAGTTCTCTAGTTATATCACAGCCACAACTTTTAGATCGGACCGTTGAAATTAATTATGATGATGTGGATTAACGTGGTGACTCGAAAAACTCCCTCATTTTGCTTTTAGTATATAATAGATAAGCACTGGTGTTTGAGAAATTGGTTGGTTTATTTTTGTAATCACCCATCTAAGCACTCTCCATTGTACATGGCCTAATGGCTTCTTGATAAAAAGTTGAGCTTCAAGCATGGCCCAAGTTTTGTCATTTGTTTTTACTTGGTCACCAGATATACCATACCAGAAGGGAAATTGGGCAGATCTATATGAAGCTCCGTTAGCGCAGGACACCAGAAGCGCTGGGTGGGTGGGTCGGCCCAGTTAGGTTTTCCTTTTTCTTTTTTTTGTCTATTTTCTGTTTACCTTTTGTCTTTTCATATTTTTCTTTTGATTTTTTCCTTTTTCAGCATTGTTTATTTTCTTATTTATTTTCCATGTTTTTTTCCTTTTCATGTTTCTCTTTTCCAAAATTGTATGTTTTGTTCTTGTATATGAAAACTTCTTATTCTTACACCATAAAGAATTATTTTTCTCTACAAAAACATTTCAATATGAACATTTTACAGTTTAGAAAAATGCGACATAAAATAAGTTCCTGGGTTAAAAAAAATCATGGCTAAAACGCTCATGGATTTAAATAGTGCTCAAGGTTCCATAATTTTTTTTCATATGTTCACGACTTCAAAAAATATTTATTTTTGGTCTTCTGTGAACATTTGTCATGGTCCGGTGATAGGTAGTATTATATCAATTTTGGAGGTTGCAAATAAGTCACTGAATGGCAAGTACCTTCGATTAACTTCGTATGTTGGTTGGTCCAAGAACGGTGTGATTGGTTATTTGAAAGACATAATATGAAACCGCTTGTAGGATTGGATGGAAAAAGCTTTTTCGAGAGGAGAGAAAGAAATAAAGTATGTAGTCCAAGAAATTCGTACATACTCTATGGTTGCCTTAAAACTATCAAGAGTCTTAAGTGATCATGTCGCAACATGGTCCGCAAGCTCTAGTAGGGAAGTAAAAAAAATGGAGAGAGGAAGTTCGCTTGGGTTTCCTAGAACTCTGATTATGTCAGGTATATATGAGGTTTTGGCTTTAGGGACAGTGAGGAATTTAACCTAGCCTTATTGGCTCGATAAATTTGGCAAGTTATTGTTTTTTTGAAACCGGGCAGGAGGCTTGCCTTTTCATTGATATAGAAGAAGTGAATTGGCCAGTTTATAAGGAAAACTGGCCGAAAACCGGATACAACAAACGCAACACACCACGCCGGCCCCGAGGCCACGCACCACACAAGTCGACGACCTAACCATCCAAGCAGCCAAGGCCGACACCTCACCCCTCAACGCAAAAGCGGAGGCGAAATCCGGAGCCGCTGCTCCGACATCCACGCTGGCCACGGGCCACGCACCACACAGGTCGACGACGAAACCGCCCAAGCAGGAAAGGCCGACACCCTCGCACCTCAACGCGACGAAGCGGAGGCGTGATCGGAGCCGCCGCTCCGACATCCACGCCGGCCCCAGGGCCGCGCACCACCTAGCCAAAGACGAGAAGATCGTCGCCGCTGACCACCAAAACATCCCCACGGGTCCCTCTGGCCGGCGAGCATCCAAGACGAGGCCCCAAGGGGAATGCGACGCCCAAGCGCCACCCTCGCCCGATCCACGAAGGATCTGGGGTTTCCCCCGGAAGCTCCCGGACGGAGGAGTGCGAGCACCGCCACGACAACGCCTTCAAGAAGGAAATGACGCCCGAGGGCGACACCGTCGCCTGTCCTGACCGACGATCAGGGCAAGGTTTTCACCCCGACGGAGAAACACAAACCGCCCGCCCGCCCACACGGGGACCGACCAGCCCACCAACACAGACCCGCACGCAGACACCGTCAGCCCCGCGCGCACGACGGTCCACGGCCACCAAACAGAGCTAGGCGCCGGGGCCTAGGTCCGCCTCACGCTGAGCCACCTCCTAGCTCACCGCGCCGCCACCACCAAGTCCGGGGCCGCCGCCCCGGCGTCCAGATGCTGCAGGATATCTTCACGCCCAGCCACGCTCACGCGGTGCCGCTCCCGAAGCCGACGCGATGTGCCGGCCAAAGGGAAGCCGGACGGGAGGCCTCCATCTCCCGCCGACCGCGCTGCAGCCCCCGCACGCCCAGCCGCACGCAGCCGGCCACCTCCACCTCGCACCAGACGGCGCAGCGCGAGGGAGGAGCCGCGTGCAGCCCAGCCCGCCCGGCCCATCTGGGCCCAGATCGGGCCCTGGCTGCGCTGCTGCTGCCGGCGGCAAGCGGAGCGGCCGCCGATGCCGAGCCGCACCACACCAGCCGCCACCGCTGCAACCGTCGCCCGACGCCCGACGGAGCTCCGCCATGGCCGCCACGACACCGGAGAGAAGCGGGGCGCTGGCCGTCGATGCGTCCACCGGGGGTCGCCCCCAACCACCAACGGCAGCGGGAGCCGCCGCCACCGCGGCGAGGCCAGCGGCAGCGGCGGAGGAGAGGCGGCGCCGGAGGGGCTGGCGGCGGCGCGGGATAAGGATCCCCCGAGTCGCCCGCAGCGGGCGACGCGAGGGTCGCGGGATTTTGGCAAGTTATTGAAGAACCAAACACGTTGAGTGCATGTGTTCTGAACAACGCGGATTTTCCACCTGCCTTTGGCCCCCCGGCACTTATCTCTCACGTCTATTTTTTTGTTGGAGATTCGCGTGGGTCAACTGGTCAAAGCACCAGACAGTTTTGCATTTTAGGCAGCCTAAAAATGTCATAATTTATGCAGCGTACTCACAATGTTACGTTGTGGAGGTCTTTTGTTTAGTTGTATTCGGTCTCTTAAATCTTGAAGCTATGTGTCTTGTTCAAATAGCTGCTGAATTCAGAAAGCTAATGTTTAAATATGTGGGTATGAGGGATCAGTTGTGAAGTGCTTGAAAGATCTTATGCTCTCAAACTGCTGAATTCAGAACGCTCTTGTTCATGGAAGGCGGAACATGTACCAACTCAAGGTCTTCTGGGAGATGATATTCCAAAAGGGCGTACTACGCGTGGTGTATACCCGACGTGTTTAGTAATTGTTCGGCAAATACTGAGTTCGTTTAACTGCAGGCTTGTTTAGTTCGACTGCTGGTGTTCGCTTCGTTGATTTCAGGAGTGCCTTGCTGAGAACAATTACAGGCATAGTTCATGCTCTGATCCTAGTTCAGGCATAGGTCATGCATTTGCTGAAAACAGTGTTGGTGGTGGTAATGTATCCAGAAATCCAGGACGCATCAATTTTCGGATACGCTCTGGGCCCATGTTGCCCAATCCGATTGCTCTGAACGAGTGAAGATTAAATGGAGGGGTCTCCTCAGCTCAGTCCTCGCTCGTCCTTCGTTACCACTTTGGGCTCTCGATTAAATGGAGAGGTCTCCATCGGAAGTAAATATGACAGGCCACACACACGAATCCTAGCGAGCAAGGCCGGCTTTACCAGTACGTTGGCCTCGTTCATGAGTTCATCATATCGTAGCATTGCCTAGAGACGAGCTGTCTGCTGCAGAAGATGATGCAGCTGGTAGATGTTTCCTCTGTTGTGGCAAGCAAGCATTAGTGCTGTCTGCTATGAATAAACTCCATCGTTCACGCGACAAAGTAATAAACGTCGAGCGGTAAAAGCGAAAACGATTATTCTGGTGCCAATAAGATGCCCCCAACTGCTCACACCATGGGCTCGCACAAGCCACAGCGACACTCTCAAGTCTCAACTTGTTGTCTTGATCCACCGTACTAGTGAGAGTAGCCGTAGCACCAGCTAGCAAAGCTCTTCCATGGCCCTCTCGCTCGCCAGCACGATCCTCCTGCTCTTCCCGGTCTTCGCCATCTTTCACTTGGCCGGCATCCGCGACGACGCGCCGCTCGCCCGCCGTTGGTGTTGGCTCGTCAACTGGAGCTTGCTGTCGGGGATGTTCGCGCTCGGCATCCTCAACGCGGCCAAGGACAACCGACCGACCATGGGCTTTCTGCGCTGGCAGCGCGTGCTGCTCCGCGGGGTCATGCTGCTCGCCATCGGATGCAACGCCGTCTTGTGTTTCATCGCCTTCCACTGCTTCGCCCACATGTTCTTGCGCGGCGGCGGCAACTCCTCGGCGTGCGCCGTTGTGGCGGTAGCTCTGAACCTCCCTCTCTTGTGGATGTTCGTCTTCCCAGGCTTAGGGTCATAGGGTGGATGGTGAATGGTCGATCGACCGGCTTCGAGCCACCCGATCGATTAGCTAGTAGTGATGTGTAGTAGTAGCAGTAATCATCATCAGGGAACTTCATTAGCTAGTCTGCAAAGTCGATGTCCGGCCTCCAGCAACCTACACCGGACAGAGATCAACATCTAACTTTAGGGAGTGCGCGGTGTTTGTTTGTCTCCAAAATCTGTGTCTTGTTTCGATCGAGATTGTATTAGTGTTGTCATCTTGTGTTTTCACGGTTGCTATTGTTAGTACTACTGTCTGTCTTATAACCAGCACTGCATTTTGTTTAATCGCACCTAACTAAAATAAGAATGGCACAAATTTCTTTTAAAGAACAGACAATACTTCAGGTTTTCCACGCGCTAATTGCGGTACTTGAGCCCAAACCTATTTCTCCGTACGTATGCAACCAGGCTACGAAAGCTTCCCATTGGGCACAAGCCCAATCTGTAGTTTCAGAATGGGTTATTGATCAAGAGTTGGGCTTCAAGTAATACTACTGTCTGTCTTATAACCAGCATTGCATTTTGTTTAATCGTACATACTCTAGGTTGTCTTAAAACAATCAAGAGGCTTGAGTGATCATGTCGCAACACGGTCCGCAAGTTCCTGTAGGGAACTAAAAATGGAGAGAGGGAGTTCGCTTGGGTTTTGCTGGAACTCTGATTATGTCAAAGTATAGAGGAGGTTTGGGCTATAGGGACAGTGAGGTATTTAACCTAGCCTTATTGGCTCGATAAGTTTGGCAAGTTTTATTGAAGAACCAAACACGCTGAATGCATGTGTTCTCAAGACTGTCTATTTTCCGACGTGATATTTTTTGGACCGGATCAAGGACTAGGCACGCACTTGGGCTAAGGCGGGTGCTAAGCAATTGGAGTTTTTATTACCGGGAGAATAGTCACTTTATCTACCCTTTTGGGCCCTACGCCGGTGTTGTAAAATTTAAAATCTCTATTTCCTTCTTAATTAATAGATAGAGGCAAAGCATTTGCCTCCCTTTCAAAAAAAAATCTTGTAGCCGCGGTGGGATCGTGCGAAGGTAGGGACATGCTTGCTTTGGGCTTGACTAAGCGCATAAGATATTGTGAGAGTACTAATATATGGAACGGGAACTGGATGGCTCATGATCACTCTTTGAGACTGATATGTTGTCGCTCGGAGGATCCACCTATTTAAGTATCGGAGTTGATATGTGATACACCAGGACATGTAAGGTGGATGTCTTAAACACTCATTTTCTGCCCACGGGCGCTGATGCTACTAAAGAAATACTCCCTCCTTACCAAAATATAAGATATTTTAGATATTTAACATTTTCCTGATACAGATATATCCATACATGTATTAGTGTGTAGATTCACTCATTTTAATCCGTATGTAGTCGTTATTGAAAAATCTAAAACATCTTATATTTTTGTATGGAGGGAGTACTAATCAATCATATTAGGTAGTCTGATCTCTGGGCACGACTCTATGATAAAAAGGGTTTGTTCTCTTCAGCGTATAAAATGATCATATATTTTGAGCATAGGAGGGAAATTATTTGGAAGGACGAGCGGACCATCAACATAGATGATGGGGAGAAAGGATGGAAGAAACTGTGGCAGGTCAAGGTACTTAAAACTCTGTAGTTTTGCTTGTGGCAGGTCAAGGTACCTTTTTAAACTGAGCGCTTTTGTTCATGGAAGGCAGAACAGGCAACAACTGATCGTACTGTGAATGGTCTCTCCGATGTTTATAATTGATTGCAGAATACTGTGTTGTTTAGCTTTAGGCTTGTGTAGTTCGATTGCTGTTGTTCTTTTCGTTGGTTTCAAGAGTGCCCTTTCTGAAAACAATTACAGGCATGGTTCACGCTCTGATCCTAGTTCAGGCATAGTTCATGCACTTGATGAGAACTTTGTGATGGTGGTAATGTAAGCATCTCTGGTGTTTCTAAAAAAAAAATGTAAGCATCTCTGATCCTTCTACGGAAAGTATCCAGATTCAGTACGCATCAATTTTCGGATACACTCCGGGCTCATCTTGCCCAATCCGATTGGTCTGAACGAGGCGTTAATTGGAGGGGTCTCCTCAGTCTTCGCTCGTCCTTCTTTACCACTTCGGCTCTGGAGTAAATGGAGAGGTCTCCATCGGATGTAAATATGACAGGCCACACTCACCATTCCCAGCGAGCAAGGCAGGCCTTGCTTGCTGAACGGGAGAGAGCCAAACGGGGAAACTAGTATGAGCTGTCTGCTGCAGAAGATGATAACTCCATCGGTCACGCGACAAAATAATAAACGTCGAGCAGTAAAAACGAGAACGATTACCAACTGCTCACACAAGTCACAACGTCCACAACGCAACTCAGTAGCAAACGAGAGTAGAGTAGCATCAGCTAGCAAACCTCTGCCATGGCCCTCTCGCTCGCCAGCACGACCCTCCTGCTCTTCCCGGTCTTCGCCTTCTTCTACTTGACCGGCAACCGCGACGACGTGCTGCCCGCCCACCTTTGGCGGCTCTTCACCCGGAGCTCACTGACGGCGATGTTCGCGCTCGGCATCGTCAGCGCGGCTCTCGACATCCGACCGACCACGGGCTTCGTGCGCTGGCAGCGGGTGCTGCTCCGCGGAGTCATCCTGCTCGCCATCTGCTGCAACGCCGTCATATGGTTCATCGCCTTCAACTGCGTCGCCGACATGTTCATGCTCTTGCGCGGCCGCGGCAACTCCTCGGCAGCGGCGAGCTGGGCATGCGCCGTTGGGCATGCTCTGGATGTTCGTCTTCCCAGGCTTAGAGTACATGGTCGATCGTTCGGCTTGGAGCCACCCGATCGATTAGCTAGTAGTGATGTGCAGTAGTTGCAGTAATCATGAGGGAACTTCATTAGCTAGTCTGCAAAGTTGATGTCCGGCCTCCTGCGACCTACACCGGACAGAGATCAACATTTAACTTTAGGGAGTGCGTGGTGTTTGTTTGACTCCAAAATCTGTGAGTCTTGTTTCGATCGAGATTGTATTAGTGTTGTCATCTTGTGTTTTCACGGTTGCTGTTGTTAGTACTACTGTCTGTCTTATAACCATTACTGCATTTTGTTTAACTAGCAAGGTGGCATTGTCTTCAGCTTGAGTATCCTCATGAGTTAAATTGGTTGTTTCATAATTTCAAAAAAAAAAATGGTTGTTTCATAGATACTACAAAAGGAAATCTAAATCATATCATTGTATAATTATCGTAAATATTATTGTAGATAAAATATCACATGTGTGGATTCTTTTAATTTATCGGAGAGTAGGTAATTGATATTTTCTAAAAATACCATGTCACATTGTCTAAAAGATAATTTATCGTAGGTAGTACTATTTTAATATATTTTTTACTGTCTTCCCTCCACCTCCTGTTCATCGTTTTAGGCTTGCAAAAAATGGTTTTTCATGTAACAATGACTACATGGACTTAGATATCACATAGTTTCATGCAACATACTTGGTTCATACATAGTTTCAACATTTTAATCAATCGCCAATTGAATTCAACTCACCAATAATATTTTTGGTTCCTTGAAACATCCTCATACTATGGGAAAGTAGCACTTGAACATGGGGGCATATGCTCCCGGTTTGACAAAACATTTTCTAACTGTTTAAAATTTCTGGAAAAAAGTTGCGCGTGATGATCTGCATGCTCCATGTGTGCGTAGAAAGTTCCGTGGAGAAATAACTTTTAAGTTGTCCTATGTAAAAAGACAAAAATATGTCACATGATTACGGAAAGTTCATTTGGAGGACGAGCTCCATGGAGCCCGTTTTTTGAAAAAAAAAATCGATATTTTTAAGTTTCCAAAAATTCTGGAAAAAATCCTAGACGTTCCCAATGACCTATTCCACGCGTCTGTAAATTTACAACCCGTAATAGTTTGTATTCCGTCCTACACAAAAAAGACAAATCCAGACAAATCTGAAAATTTTCAAATCGCATCTCAGATCCAGAATTTTGTTATTTTTGCACAGACCACATACCACAATTTTTCGCATTGGTATTTTGCACGATGGTGGACCTAATCATGATCTACTTCCATGATTTTTTTTCAGATTTTTTGGAAACTTAAAAATATCGTTTTTGATTTTTTCAAAAAAACGAGCTCCATGGAGCTCGTCCTCCAAATCACCGCTCTCCACATGATTACTGCTATATAGCAACGAAACTTTCTGTTTTTTACGGAGGCAAGTAAATAGCAATTTCGTCACGAAACTCATGTGTGTAGGCCACATGTTTTGCGAGACCTATGCATGGATTTTTTTTTCCAGATTTTTTGGACATGTTTTTGACATTTTTTTAACACTTCAAATAGGAGGGAGCATATGGCCCCAGCCCCATATTCACTATAGTCACTATCCTCATACTGTCTACTACTTTAGGTCTAACTCTTGGTGTTTTCTTATGGACCGTCTATGGAGCCAATATTTCTTTTGGCTTTTCCTTTTACTGTTTAATCAAATCACGGGATTTGCGCTGTATAAGCTTTTGAATATGAGCTTCCTGTCGGCGCTTGGCCAATAGTTTTAATTTTTCAATCACGAAGCTCTTCGACTCAAGTAGTCAATGGACGATGTAGGTTAAGTATGTCTACATCGTACTCAATGTTTCTAAAAATTATAGTAAATTACCTAGGAATTAAATTTTATTTTTATTCTCAATCATGCATACATATATATGAGTACATTTTTAAAAGCACGTCGTAGCAAGGGTACGCAGTTTTTTTTTGAAGATGCCTCATTTTTTTAAATGGCCACAGCGTGGTTCCTTTTTATAGACCAGTTTTTAATTTCAAAGGAAGAAAATAAAGAAAACAGTCTGGTCTTCACCGCATACATTAAATTATTAAACTGAATATGATCGATATTTCTAAAACTGTACATTCGCAATAATTTCGTTAAAACTGTGGCAGCGGGGCAGGTATAGGCTTTACATGCATGTGGCATTAAATTCGGGAGTGCTTATCCTTTTGCGGGAGGACTCTACCCATCCGTTTTTTTTCTTGGAAAATCTACCGATCTGTTTTGTGTGGGCCATACAACACAATCACGTCAACACGTACCGCCTCAAAACTTAATTACGTTTGCACGTAATTATTTGTTTAATCCTTAGTGTAAAAAAATCATGTACGTGACACGTTTAACGTTCTACGTAACACCTTTTAAGTCTTAACCCCTCGACTAATCTGAGCGGTTAATTTAAGATCTAACTGTTGAAATAATTATAATGATGTGGCTTAACGTGGTGTCTTTATTAGATATTCATATATTGCTTTTAGTATATAAAATAGATCGCACCTACTTAAAACAAAAATGGCACAAATTTCTTTTAAGAACAGACAATACTTCTTGTTTTCCACGCGGTACTTGAGCCCAAACCTATTTCTCCGTACGTATGCAACCAAGCTACAAAAGCTGCCCATGGGCACAGCCCAATAAAATCCATCGGGAGAAGATGGTTAGGAGGGTGGTTGTACCCCAACCCACCAGAGTTCAAACTCCAGGTTTGACGCTGGTGTTTCTCATTTAGGCGGAATATTCTTCAGTGGGAGGCGACGTTCCCGTCGACAGCGAGGCGCCCGTGGTGACTTCGTCAATCTCAAGACCCAACCGCCGGCTCAGTCTCTCAGAGGTGCTCATAGGGGTAGGGTGTGCGTGTATGCGTTCATAAGGGTGAGTGCACTAGTACAGAACGACACATCCGATACCTCTCTATGGAAACGGCACGAGTTAGGCGACGGAGAATCGCGCTTTCCGCGTGAGAAAACTCGCCCCGCCAGGCAAGCTGGCCCGCGTCCCGCCTTCATAGGCAACGGTCGCGAATTATTAACCGTTGCTGATATGTTGGTAACGGAGTTTCTTTCGACTCCGTGTGCGATATGTTCTTCAATGGCATCGGACATTTGTATACAACCGTTGACGAGGTTGCGTATATAAAATTCCTTTTTTAGCACTATCTTGGATATTATAAAAGACTGTCGATTCGTCCTTGTTCCTCCGCTCCAGCTTGTTTTTACTCCGCACTCGTGTCCTCCATGGCCAAGAGCATGAGCTCGTCGGGGAGATCGAATGCGTCCTCCTCCTGCGCCGCCGGGGCCGGGTCAGATCTGCCGCTTGTGAAGAGCTTCTCGCGCATCTTGGGGTTGCGGACGTTGGCGTGGAAGGACTGGATCACCAACTCCTCCTTGATGCACGGTATGGTGTTCATCTTCTGGGTGAAGCGCTGGATGAACTTGCGAAGAGTTTCACCCGGAAGTTGCTTGAAGTCGTGGAGGTCGCTGGAGCTCCCGGACGCTCGTACCCGCCTTGGAAAGCCCCCAGGAACTGTTCCTTCAGTGCCCGCCAGGAACGGATGGAGCACTTGGGAAGGTTGAGAAGCCAAGTCTGGGCATCTCCCTTCAGGGCCAATGGGAACCAGTTGGCCATCATGACCTCGTCAGCCCCGGCGACCATCGCAGCAAGAGAGTAGATCTGCAGAAAGTCCCGGGGGTTCGTGGTGCCGTCGTAGCGGAGAACGTCGATCTTGAACTTCTTGGGCCAGTTGAAGTGACGGAACTCAGGGGCGAGGGCGAGGCAGCCCTCGGCGAGGTCGATGTCCCGATCTTCCCGGCGATGACGTTCATGGCGACGCTCGATGCAGGTGTGCATATCCTCGTTCTGACGGCTGTTGAGATCGTCACGAAGATCCGGGTTGCGCGAGGTAGATGACCCGACAGAGATGGCCTTGCCGCGATCGCGGTTCAGCCGTTCAGCCATCGGTGGAGCAGTGCGAGGAGGCGCCGTCTCAGCTTGACGTTCACCACGAGGCTGGCCTCGCTGATCACGTGCCTTGTCTTGTGCTGCTCCAGGACCGTCGACGGTAGGAGTGTGAGTTGGCTCAAGCCACGGACCGCCGTCGGCGAAGTCGAGAGCCTCTCGACGCGAGTCCTCCATTCTTGGTAGACCTTGGGATCGCCGGTGCTTGGAGGGAACTGCATCAGGGCCTTGGCAGCGACCAAAGCGTCATGGCGAGCTTGCGCGTCCGAAGGCGAGTGCGCGGAGGACTTGCTCTTGGACGCTCGTGGGTCCCCGCTGGCGCGAGCGCCGCGGTTCCCTCCTCCAGCGGTGGGTTCCTTGCTAGCGCCGTTGCCGACGCTCTTCTCCCCCGAGCGAGGAGGAGGCATGGCGGGGCCTTTTGGAGCCGCCACTCCGTCAGGACCGCCGTCCTTATTGCGACCGTCCACTTCGTCCGGCGCCACCCTCTCCGCAGGAGGCGGGGACGGAGAGACGTCTCGCTGTGCGTCAGCAGCACGGCGATCAGCTGAAACTTGAGTGCGCGCGGGAGAGACAGGCTTGGACGCCGCGGGATCTCCCTTCTTCCTCGGCGGCATGCTTGATGAAGAACTTGCCAATGATCTTGACGAAGATGAAACCAGCGCTTGCGCCCCCTACCTGGCGCGCCAGATATCGTGTCTCGAAGCACGGACACCGGGAGTAGAGGATACCCCATTTTAGGTTCGGCACGGGCGCGAAGGAGGCTGAGAATCGTCTCTTGGGTGAGGCCTAGATCAAGCTCTCCTCTCCACGATCAAAGCATGCAACCAAAGGGACACAAGGAGCTACCCAGGTTCAGGCCGCCCGAGGCTAAAAGCCCTACTCCTGCATGTCTGGATTGATGTTCTTCATAGTGTGGTTTACAATGGAGGCTTCCGGACAGGGTACCCGGAAGGGTTTTAGCTGGAGGTAGAAGAAGGACAGATCCTGACCCGGAGGAGATCACCTTCCCCTCTACCTTTGCAGCCCTAGTCTAGTCTGGCTCTGGTTCGACTTGTCCTCCTCTTCCTCCGTGCCTTGGTCCTCCTTTTATAGGCTAAGGGGTTGCCACAGGGTCACGTGAGGAGCACGAGGGACCTTCGGTGGGAAGGACCCTCCACAGCTGGTTTATGGGGAGACGTGGCCGCTTCTCAGCCTAGTGTCTCCTTTGGATTAGGTGGGAGCGTCCGCCTTAGGGTGGACAGTGGCTGACACCACCACGGGCTGTGTCTCGACCCGCGCCACCATCGCCTTGCTTCCCAAGTCTTCTGAGGTCTTCTAGCATGAGGTGGAGAGCTTATCCCAGTGGTACGAAGAAGTACCCGAGAGGGAGCCTGGCCTCCTGCCGGGAACTCGGGCTCTCGGAGACTTCCTTGTCTTCCCGCATGTTTCGGGGACCCGGCAGCCCCCTAGGACCGGAGCCCTTTGTCGACGCAGGTCTTGCTAGGCCTTCGTGGGTTTGGACGGTGAACCCGCCAACCTGACTTGGGTCTTGGCCTTGTCCATCTTCATCTTGGTCCCACATGGGGTGGACCCACTTGGCAGCACTAGGGGAACCCCGTATTCACTGCTGCGACACGATGCAACCGACTGAATAAGAGACAAGAGAAGCCAGTGAAGACAAACAAGGGACGCTCTGCCGCCTCCAACCAACCAGCAACACACACATCAAGCACAACCAGCAACGTGTCCACCGACGATAGGCCGGCGGGGCGCGAGGCGCGCAGAACGCCGGAAACCCGCAAGCTTTGTTATAGTGTAGTATGGGAGACCCGGAAGCTATTTGTGAGTGGATTATGAGTCATAGATGCAGCTAGTAAGCGGTCTATGTATATTGTTGTAATGCCCAATAGATATAACAATGAACATGTGATTGTCATATATTGCATTGTCATGCGTTTGCAATTTGTCAATTGCCCAGCTGTAATTCGTTCACCCAACATGTATGTTTATTTGTCTTATGGAGAGACACCACTAGTGAACTGTGGACCCCGGTCATTTATTCCACACTGATACAAACAACGTTTTCACCACGCTCTACGTTACTTCCTGCTACTACTTTTGTGTTCATCATCATATTCCACACCATACGTTTAATCCTTTGTATTCAGCAAGCCGGGGAGATTGACAACCTTCCTGTTTCGTTGGGGCAAAGTACTTTGATTGTGTGTGTGCAGTTCCACGTCAGTGATCGGGTAACGGCGCCACTGACACCTTTCTGAAGCTCTTCCAATTCTACTGGATCTGACAACCTTGTTTTGTAATCGAGGAAAACTTTGCTGCTGACTACATCATACCTTCCTCTTGGGGTTTCCCAGCGAACGTGCGTTCCACGTCATCACATGCACATATTGGTCTGCAGCGTCGCCGTCACCGGAGAAGGGGGCACCGGATGAAGCCGACGAGGCTTCCCATCAGGCGCGTCGCGGCATGCAACGGCGGTAGATCAAATCCCACCACGCGCCGGCCGCGAAACAAGAAGCCTCAAGCTCATCCGAGGCTATGTTTCTAAAGGCCGTAGTCGATGGCAATAGCGGATGAAACTTCCGGCGCCACATCATTGAGCATGCAAGTCTCTTGATGATCCGGCGCTGGGATTGGCATCTTCTTCGCGAACGCTAGGCTGTGGAAGCGGCATCTTCGTCAACACCGACGCGTGTCGTGGTAGGCTAGGGGCTGCGGCATGTTGCCGACATCGGCATAGGCCTCCTTCTCTCCGCCTAGTTTAGGTTTAGTTTGTTAAATCTCTTTAGATTTCAAATTATAAGTTTGTTAAATCTCGTTTAAATTCCGCTGGAATCGTTGTCAAAATTATTAAGTTTGGAAATAAAATACACATGTCCGGCACCCCAATTGGACCTCAATTGGGGGTGCCGGACACCGATTTGGAGGCCCCGGTGAAGATGCTCTAGAGCATCTCCACTCGTGGCGTCCAAATGGCCGCCGAAAGGCCTTCCAGACAGGACGCTTGGGCGCTGTCCGGACGGCCTTTTGCATTTGGGCACCGTTGCTCCCCAATCCGCCGCCTCGTAGTGAACCCTCTCCCTTTCCATGCCGGACGTGAAGTCCTTATCGAAGGTGTTGGTGAGGACGTCATCGTCGGAGTCGAACCAGCTCACAGGCGGCTCGCGGGCGATGAAGGAGTTCAGGCGGTAGGCATGCTCTACCTCGATCTGCTCGTCCCAGTAAGCCGAGTTCGGCTCGTACCTCACGTCGTCGTACAGCTCCGGCGGCTGGTCTGCTGGCACATGGCGATGTAGTCGAGGTGCGCCTGGCCGGTCAACCTTGGTGCAATCGGGAGGTGCGCTGGGTTCGTCGCCCATCCCTCGGGGAGGCAGCAGTTCGCCGGCACCGGCGTGTTGGTGCGGACGAGCTCCCGCGCCTCGGCTTCCGTTAGCTGGTCCGCCGGTGGCGAAGGAGGTGGCGGCAGAGGCGTGGCAGAACGCTGACAGACGAGCCCGCCTCGTGGTCGTTCCGCAGGGGCCGTGTTGCGCGGAGGCGGGCGTCGCGCAGGTGTTCTGCATATGTCGGAGACTAGTCCCAGGAACTAGGGGTATGTCTCACTGAAGCCAGGAACGAGCAGGGGGCTGAACACGCAATCAAACAACCCTCAGCTACTCGGCGACGTGCTCGTCAAGCTCGGAGAGGGACATCACTGCAGAGAGTAAACACGAGCCGCTACCCAGGTTCGGGCCACCGTGAGGTGTAAGACCTACTCCTGCTTGTCTGTATTGCACTTCTTGTAGAGGACGGTACAATGAGCTTGCCGGGGAGCAAGCTTTGGCTATGGTGGAACTACGGTGGAAGGAGCTTGGTCTTCTTCCTTGCAATGGTGTGGATAAGCTTCAACTGACTGATCCCCCTCCTTGCTCGTACACTGCTCCTATATAGATGCCCCGGACCTCTTCCCCCAATTCTTTAGGCGGGAAGGGGAACCACATGGCGACAGAGGAGGAGGACAGTGCACGGCCTTGGGGCTGTCCATGGACTTGGTCCATGGCAGAAAGCTGCTGCTTCATGGCAGGAAAGCCACCGTCCATCCAGGACGATAAGCTGGCGCTGGAGAGGCCTGCGGTGTACCCCACGGTGACGTTTGCTTGGAGCGTAGTGGCCAACGGTCCCCTTATCACCGGAATGGCAATTCTTGTAGTCGCTTTACTTGGTGCTGCTTTGTTGACCACCTTTATCACCAAAGTGGCAACTGCGGCGTGGTTGTCACCGCCGGGCGTAGAGGCCATGTGCGCTCTGTCGCAGAGACAGAGCTTTCTTCCATCCGAAGGAACCTCGCGAGGGCTGACTGCCTCGCCGAGGCCTTTGAATACTTGACGCCTCGCGAAGGAGGCCTCGCGAGGGAGGCGCAACGTGCTCCCGGACTTGTGATATTCTCGATGGGAGAGGCCTCGCGAGGGAAAAGTCCTCACGAGGCACATCAGGCTGGGACGCCTGATCCTTAGCAGAATTCTCAGCGGAATGTCGAGGGCTGTAGCAGGCTGGCCCGTGGTACCCTGGTTTCCACTGGGCCGACAGCATAGCTTGTTCACAACGACGGTCCCAGCGGGCCGTCGTCTCTGCCTGGCGACGCTCGCGCTCTTCCTCCGTCACGGAGCACCGATGTGGGGACGGGGAGGCGCCCTGGCTAGGTGGTGGAGTGGAGATGTTTGTGATGGAGACAGTGAGGAACCCTCTCTATATGGCGAACAGATGAGATCGCCTTAACTCCGGCGGGCCAACGGCTCGCCTGCCGCACCATTTACTGCGACGCTTCAAAAGGCGCGCTCGCTTGCATTAACGTCGTCGTGGCGCAGACGCTTCCTCGCCGCAGAGAGGTGAAGCGACGCGTCGCTGCGCCCGGCTAGCAAACCGAGACGCCGCCCCGGCATTAATTCAGCTGACCAGGTCGCGCTCAGCCTCCTGTCTCAATGACAGGCGTGGCTCGTGCGTCGGAGGGTGGCGGCGCGCTTCGTTCCGTCCGGGGCCGCCCGAGGATTCCCAAGATAAGGACATGAGCTGGGCGTGCCGGACAGAAAACTGGGTCGCGTCGGGCCCAATTCACGTTCAACGCCGCGAGCGGGAGAAAATTAGGTGGCTGTTTGGGCTCAGTGGAGATGCTCTAGTCCTGAGTCGACCACCAAAATTTCGCCGGTAGCCTCTCTCCCCCCTCCCACCCTTTCGCTCCCCCGCAAATTTCGAATTCCGTTCCACTACCGGCGGCGGAAGGCGGAGGTCCCCTAGCGAACACGCTATGCGGTCAGTGAAGAGGCAGCGCGACCCTGTGGATTCCGGGTCCGGCTCTGACTCCTCCAGCTCCGGCTCGGACTCCGACGGCGGCTTCGTCAGGTCTCGCGCGCTTTTCCTCCTGGAACCTTTCCCCTTCGTTTCGATGTGTCAAATTTGAATTTCTTCTCGGTTAATTCTGTGAGGGTTCATTTTGTGGCGGATGCAGCGATTTGAGGGAGATCGTGGGCCTCCTCCGGCTGATCAAGGGCGGGGCCAACAAGGATGTACAGAAGATGTGCGAGCAGATTATCTCCAGGTGCTGGGGAAGAATTTTCTCTGTTCACCTCTGAATTTACTCCTAACTCAGTATGTGCTGCGTGTGCTAACCTCGCAGCTTCTTTCAATAAATTTCGTGCTCGCGATTTTGTTTGGAGAGACTCAATCAATAAGTATCTAAATGTGCCATCTGTGTTGTCGGCTGAATCTGTGACCTCGATTCGGTAGGTGATACCTGTTGGTTTTCGCATGCTAATAATCTTTTTAGAGTAAAAGGGACCTCGTCCCCGACTTTCATTGCATAACAAGTAAATCCACGAGTTCACATGCTAAGAATAATACGATGATTTTCTGGGTTCATGTTTTTTTATGTCATGGTAGTAATGATATGGCTTTGTCTGCTGTGAGTCGATTCTCCATTTGGCCTCCTACAAAAATTCAACGGTACTGAACTAAGTTACTTAATATCATTTATTATATGTTACTCGTGTCATCCTGTGCACCATCCTGTTGTGTTGAGTATGTTCATGAGATACATGATCTGTTAAATCCGGAAACTCTTTGTTTTGTTCTGTGATACTACCCAATTGTGAAGTTTGAAGCGCATAACCTTGCTGCTTTTTTTCTTCACTTTTCTCGACCTTACAGTGTTGCAGCAGATATTCAGACTATGCTTGAAGACAACAAGTTAAAGTTTGAGAAGGAAAGGTAACTCGATTGCGTGTGAACTGTGTGAACTGTGAAATAGTGCTAGTTACCAGTGTCCCTTTTCATGAACAATTACGCCTTAAACCAGATCTGGTTTCTGAAAAATAAAATTTCATATTTATTTGGATTGTAAAGTCAGTGTTCTACCTTCATGTGCAGGCAGAATTTGCTGAAAGGACTGTCAGACACTTCCAAAGAGGTATTCAGTTTAGAATTCTTACAGATTCTCGACTGGTTTAACAAAGATTGAATGATGGCATGTAATTTGAACTGTTAGCAGTGTGAAAGTTCACTGAACGAAGAGTACACCAAACTTCAAGAAACATATGAAATATTCTGTGAACAAAAAGATGAACACTTACAAACCTTAAAAGGTATGTCAATTAAGAGCTAGCTGTCATTTTCACAAATATGTTTGTGCTTTTGTTCAACATCTTTAGATTATGGGGCATTTTGTGATGGCTGTTTCTTATTGGTCTAATTAGGTAGATATGAAATGTGGCTCTTGTCCCTTATAAGTTTACTTGATTTTGGTGCAATAGAATCTAGCTATCAATTTAGAATGTGTGTTATTACCTGGTAAAGAAGAAATATGTTGTTGCCTGACTGCTGATTGTCAGCAACTCAGAATTAATTTGCATGATGTTCCCCATGAAGAGCTGTGCAAGTCTTCTTGATTCTGCAAACATGCTCAGACTGCTGCTGACTTGTTGAATGTCTTGTTATGCAGACCTATTCTTACAAGTTGAAGATGAGAAAAAGAAATTGCATGAGCAGTGTGATCACTATAGTAAGTGCCTAGAGGATTTGCCATTTAATGCAGATGGAAAGATGCTGCTCTTACACTTGATTCTTTCAAACAGAGAAGGATGAGACGGATACCTTATCTGAACTTGGTGACACCTTCTCAGAGAAGATAACAAATGCCAAGCCATCACCGAAAAGAATGAAGAAGGTGAAGCAACTGCTTGCATTTCTTAGACCATGTTTCCCTATCCTGTCAGATCTAAATCGGGAATGACAACCAAATTTCTGTTCCTTGGTTTGACACCTATTGCTTCAAAATACTGCATTCATTTTTTCGCAGGATGACAAGTCTTTCATCGTCTTCCGCAAGTCGATTTGTTCGTTTCTTGAGTGCGGATCAGACGACGATTTTGACCATGACAATGAGTGACAGTGCTCCTTATTCAACATACTAATCCTTGAGGCAACACATACAGAAACATCTCTTCATTCTTCCTTTATTTTCTCTTTTAGGTTAATTGTGTCTCCTTTAAATGAGATCTTAGAGTGTCTTGTGAATTTGATGTATACGTGAGAAAGGCTCTGCAGAGGCGTAAGAAATTGTATTAGATACATTGCCTCACACTCATTGAGAAGTGCATAAAACCATTATCTCGGATTGGCTTGAGGCTGGTCCAATATTTCAGCTTTTAAACTGGCTTCGACCTAGCCTCCTAAGAACTCAGTCATTTTCATTGCTTCATGCAAAAAAGCTCAGCAGAGTTGGTATCAACGGAACACTTAGGTTTATATGTTGGTGTGCAATCACTTCAACCATGTTTTAGCATTATAATTGTGTGCATGTTGTATTTTGATTGCTAAGCCTTGTAGTTTTAGGCTCTGTTGTGATTGCCTATTATAACCTGTTACAGAAAAAGAACACATAGTAGAAAAGGTTGGTGAGGCAAACATTATAAAATCCTAATATATTTACTTAACTTAACAAAGCCTTTTCTCCCAAACAAGTTGGGTAGGCTAGATATGAAACCCTTTCACGAGGACTTCCCAGGAGGTCACCCATCCTAATAGTACTCTCATCCAAATGGATTTGTACCCATAAGACTGGCTAGTTTTTATGTTGTCTCGTCAAACCTATCACAACCCTTACATATAATCCCTTTCACGAGGACTTTCCATGAGGTCACCCATGTTAGTATTACTCTCGCCTAAATGAGTTCCATACCCATGGGACTGGCTAGTTTTTACGTTGGCTCGCCAAGCCTATCACAACACTCCTCCTTTACCCGGGCTTGGGACCTGCTATGCTTAGAAGACATAGGTGGAGTTAAAATCATAATCTACATAATCTACATGTTGACAAAATGATGCTTTATTCCATTCAGGGCCGTTATTGATTTCCTGAATTTCAAATATGCAAGGATAGACAAAATGCAAATTGCAATGACACGTTCACTTGATTCCTCCTTGATAAATTTGCACCAAAGTCCTTTAATTACCGTAGAAAAAACAATGTTTCTAAGATTTGGGTCAGTTGAAAATTTCCAATAAATGTTGTGCAAAGAAATATTTATAAGAAAATGCTGTAAGAAATACAAACAACTCACACTAGTACAGAACGACACATCGGATACCCCTCTATGGAAACGGCAGGCGTTAGGCGACGGAGAATCGCGCTTTCCGCGCGGCCGGTGCGTACAAACCTGACCTAGGCCGCGGCTGGCCCGCCAACATTGGTAACGGAGAAAGTATTATCTCCATTACCCATATTGTTGGCAACGGTTCCCAATGTGCCTCCGTTTCCGATATGTGGTTCTATGGCAACGGTCATTCGATGTGTCCGTTTCCAATGTGGTCGCGTTCAAGCTTCTTGGAATTCGAAGCGAGGCGAGTAAATGCCATGGCGTGGTGGCACCGCCCACTACTCCTTAAAAACCCCAATCCTTGCTAGCTCAAGACGCCACAGAATCTGCTCTCTCTCTCTCTCTCGCTCGCTCGCTCCCTCCTACTGATTAGCGAAGATGCCTCGCAGCAACGACACACAGGAGCACACTGAGTCGCCAAGGGACAGTCCAACCGTCAGCGGCGAGTCCGTTGAAGGACCGACCCCGGAGACGAGCGACGACGAATACGCCAACTTCCATGATCCCACCTTGATGTTAGGCCCGCCGAAGATTGATTCTGATGAGGAGTCAACCGAAGAGGAGAAGGAGGAGGAGGAGGACGACGAGGAGGACGAGGCGGAGGCGCCGGTCCCGAAGAAGGGAGCCCCGGCGACGGAGAAGAAAGCCGCCGCCACCGCCTCCGATATGCTGCCGCCGCCGCCACCACCTCCAATGGCCCCCAACAAGCGAGGTCGTGAGAAGGACGAGGATTGCGCGGAAGCAGGGCGCAAGAAAAATAAGAAGTAGCTAGTAGTAGTTCTATAAGTTCTCCATCTGTAATTTACTTTATTATTATTAATATGTAATGCGTATGTAATGTAGTAATAACTAATATTAATATAAGTATCCTATAAGTGGTTTTCTCCATATAGTAGAGATTAGGAAAATATTATTCCAGAGAGTAGAAGAAATTCCACAGAGTGGGCGCGTAGGTCCCACACCTCAGTGGAAGAAACACAAAGGAAACGGTCCTTCTAAAAAACCGTTTCCTATGTTTTACCTATATATATGGGCATACAGAGCAAAACCTAACACTCACTCGTTTCCTCACTCTGTCCCAGTATGCTAGATCTGTTCGTGGCGGCGGCTCCTGGCGTTGCGGCCATCGCCGGCGCCGTGGCGGCGCCGTCTTCGCCCAGACGACGGCTATCACGGCGAGGTCTTCGCCATCTCCCCCGACACGGCGAGGTCTTCGCCATGTCCCCCGACACGGCGAGGTCTTCGCCATCTCGCCCGACACGGCGAGGTCGTCGCTCTGTCCGCTTCCTCTGCCTCCACCACTTCCGGATCTGCTAGATCGATCCAACGGCGACGTGAAGAAGGTATCAGATCCACTCTTTGATGTAGCTAACTTGCCTATTGTGCACATGATCTAGAGCAACTAGTTGTAGTTTAGCTAACTTGTTGATAGTAGTTCAGTTCACATCCGGTAGTTCTATCTAGATCATTTCTTGATGTAGTTAACTTGCCTATTGTGTACTTGCAACTAGTTGTAGTTTAGCTAACTTGTTGAAAGTAGTTCAGTTCACATCCGGTAGTTCTATCTAGATCATTTCTTGATATAGTTAACTTGCCTATTGTGCACTTGCAATTAGTTGTAGTTTAGCTAACTTGTTGATAGTAGTTCAGTTCACATCCGGTAGTTCTATCTAGATCATTTCTTGATGCAGTTAACTTGCCTATTGTGCACTTGCAACTAGTTATAGTTTAGCTAACTTGTTGATAGTAGTTCAGTTCACATCCGGTAGTTCTATCTAGATCATTTCTTGATGTAGTTAACTTGCCTATTGTGCACTTACAACCGGTTGTAGTTTAGCTAACTAGTCCATGTGAAAACAGGAGCCTATTTCGGTGACACTGCATAAAAAAGTCGGAGACACAGAACAAACAACGAAAACTATTCAAGACAGTAGTGTTTGTTAACTTTCCCATAATGTCCTCCAATTGTATGCAGCAATGAAAATCAGTAGAATGTATTAGGTTCGTATGCAGCTATGTAAATCAGTACAATGTATTAGGTTCGTATGCACTTTGAAAATCAGTAGAATGTATTAGGTTCGTATGCAGCTCCGGAAATCAATAGCACATAGTAGTTGTGAACTTGTATCCAATGGAAACGGTTATATAAAATATCCGTTGCCAATTGGGCGCCTATAAATGTACTGCCGACAAAGCAAGCCATCAGTCTCATTCTCACTCCCTCACTGTCTATCTTTCAACCCTAGCCGCCGCACACTGTAGCTTTTTGCTCTCCTCACTCTCTCATGGCTTCCTCTGCCGGCGCTTATAGATCCCGCCATCGCAGCCGCGGCTCCAGCGGCCGCACCGATCTAGCTGCATCCTTTCGTGATGAGGCAGATCTGGAGGCAGCTGTGATGCTGCAGGTGTTGGAGCGCGTCAGGCTGATCACCTGCGGTGATGCCCCGTGTCCTCTGGGCGACGCGGAGCTGAAACAGATCATTCGTCGGGTGGTGATGCAGCAGTTGTGGCGGATCCGCCGTCAACGGAGGCTGATCTGGAGGCGCCGTCCACGGAGGAGGAGGTGGCCGATCTGGAGGCGCCGTCCACGGAGAAGAAAATATGAGGTCTAAATCGCTCAGCTCATGAACTAGTTCATCAATAGGTTTTATATTAGATTGTTTATCAATTGTGCTGTCTCTATATGTCATATTCTGCAGCGGCATAGGCAAGATCTCATGAACTAGAGATGCTCTGTTTTGATATGTGATTGGTATTAGCAACTAATGAAATGTTCTATTGGTCTAGCATAGAAAACTTGTCTAGTATCTTGCACTGTTTTAAAGTCTAGTAGGGTGAATTAATTTCAACTCTTTGTAGTACTACCGATGATGAATAGATCCAGTCACAACTTTTTGTCAATGTGCTAATCCTCGTTATTGTTTTGTGTAGCTAGTGTATGAAGTAATAGTATTTCGGCGACACTGTATAAAAAATGGTGAGGCTCTTGAAGGAAACATCACCTTCAAGTTATGCCTCCAAATCGTTTGATCGGACTGCAAGCACACGGATATAGGCGCTTAAAGGTGTGAACTGTTTTCACATTAAATTATATCTATGTCATGTAGCATCATATTTTGGCTCTTCTCTAACTATCAATCCATGTATTTTTATCCAGAAACACAAAGCTGATCCGAACAAACTTTAAATGTGCTACTTATAAAGTGGGATCATATCCGTGAACCGTCGCTGTTGTGACGTTTCGCTGCACTGTTCAAAACACTTTTTCAATTAAGAGTGTCTTGGACAGTGTGGCCGAAATGTCACAGCGATGATGTTATTATATTTCGGCGACACCGTCCAAGATGGAGCAAGCCTCAGTACGAAGAATTTGGCAATTTGGCTTGGTGTAGTTTCTGTTTTTTCAGTTTCTCCGGCTATTTTGTGGATGTGTGTTTACGGAGCAAGCCTTAACTGCAGTTTAGGGAGGCATGAGAATAATAGGATTTGCGAAGCATGTGTAACTTATCTTTTGATGCTATGTAATGGTGACAATTGTTATATACGTTATGAACGGTTTTGCTGGCAACTTTGTGATTCTGCTGTGATATTTTGAATGTCAATTGGCAACTGTATTGTTCTTGTAGGCTTATGAAAAAATCTCAATGCAAACGAGTAAAACAGAATCTCCGTTTCTGATGTCCAGATACATCGGCAACGGAGATTGGATGGCAACCGTAGCCAAAATCAAGCCTCATCGGTGACGGTTTTTCTTGTCCGTTGCCGATGAGAGCCTTCACATCAGTGACAGGGTCGGGGACACGGACCCTTTTCCGTTTTCGTTTGTGTTTTTGGCCCGTTTCCGATGTGTCGTTCTGTACTAGTGATGTATGCGCGTGTATGTGAACGTCTGCGTTGTACTGTGTTTTGCAAAAAAAAATCCATCGGTGGTCAGTGTATCTGAGCCCGTTACTCGCCGTGGTCACCGTACACAGCTATACACAAATTACGGTCACCGAATACGCGTGAGTGCGTCGTACACGGTCACTGGAGCCCGTAGAGCATCGTATTTGTTGACGTGGCATTAGGTTGACCAGTGTCCAGCAGTGATCTTTTTGCCAAAAAAAAACCCTCTCTTTCCTTCTGTTCTCTTAATGTCTTCTCCGGCGCCCGGCCGCCGCACGATCTTTCCGGCGCACCTGATTTCCTAACTTTGTAGTGCCGCCTCGCTGAGCTAGAGTACCAGCCGCACTCCAGCAAAAAAGAGCAGAACATGGCCGCACTACAGGATGCACACACACTAGCACGTGCCCGGGGCTATGGCCGCAGAAGTGTCTGGATGAGGCGGTCGGACTCCGCGTCTTTGCACGGAGACGACGGAGGGGCAGGGCCAAGCCGGCCATGAAAGCCGCCGCCGCATCTACGACCGACGGGGGCTGAGGCTGCTGCCCGAGAGATGCGACGCATCTAGGTCCGGATGAACTGGTCGCGATCCGGCGCGAGGCGCCCGCTCTACGTAGATTTTTGCGGCCTCCTTAATGTGCCGGCGCGAGGCGCCCGCTCTACGTAGATTTTTGCGGCCTCCTTAATGTGGCATTAGCATGGCGTCGTCAAGAAGTGTCTCTCCCCCAAAAAATGAGCTCCTCCGATGCCCCGTACAAGGAGAACGCAATCGGTGTCCAGAGCGCGCCGCCGGCGGCATAGACGGTATCCCCATCGTTTTTTACCAGGCCGAGGCTCTAAACCTTGTCCGTTAGCTCCGCCTACCGATTATACCTTCCCCCACCGAAGGAATCGACGCAACAACACCTGAATCACCGTCGCCACGATCGTCTACTCCGGCTCCAATGACCGGCCGCCGCGCCGTCGATCCATTCGGTTGCTTTTGTCCCATGTGAACGCCGTCGCACCTTCACCCACCGCTCTTTGTACGCCGGTGCAGGTGTATGTGTCGCCGAGGACGTGCACGGCCACGTCACACACGACGTCGAAGGCCGCAGGGGACACCGTGGTGGGAGCTAGCGTCCTCGGCGTGGACGCCGTGCAGGGGCCTACCAGCCGCGCGCGGGTGGTGTAGCGGGCGCCTCTGGGGTGCAGCATGGCTTGAGGCTGGAGCAAGGGACCGCCGGGTTGACCGGAGGCGAGGCGGAGCTTCGTCCGCTGGGCGCACGACCACCATGGGGGTACTCCAAATATTTTCAGTTTAGCCCTTTTCTTTTGTATTATTCAAAGATTATCCCCGTGGACAGCTGCTGGGCTGATATGTGGGGTTGACTCAGTGACACGTCAGCAAATACGATGCTCTACGGGCTCCGGTGACCGTGTACGGCGCACTAACTCGTATTCAGTGACCGTAACTTGCGTAAAGCTGTGTACGAAACAGGCTCAAATACAGTGACCACCGATGGATTTTACTCGTATCGAATCTGTAGTACATGCGCGCATAGAGGTCAGCCGGTCACAACCCTGAACCCTGAGCAGCCATGTTTTCGGCGATGCCTTCCTTCGCCGTGATGAGCCACTACGTGGTACCCGCCGAGCACACAGCCGGGCGAGAGGGCTGGACAACGATCAAGTGTGCAAGCAAGCGCGCCTACGGATGCGGGAAGGGCGGCAGCTCGGCGGTGCAGGATCTCGATCTGCTTCTGTACCACGGCGATCTCGACAAGCTGTCCTCCTCCCTGTCCGTCCGCGCGGGCGACAAGGTTTTCAGCTGGATCCATGAGGTGATCGCAGCCAAGGCAATGGAGGGCAGCACCCGCGTCCACAACCACAAGGTTCCCTACTTCAGGTTCATGGTCGAGATCGTGGACAAGAGCATCATCATCGTCACCTTGTTCTTCGCCGAGTACGGTGGTCTCAATTACTACCTCGTCTTCGACGCCGTCGACAGGTCGCTCTCCATGGTCCCATTCCTACCGGATTGGGCAACCTGCTATACGGCATGTCCTCTCCCTCTGCGCCGCCATGACGACGGCGGCTACTCCCTGGTCCTTTTCGGGAGCGACTTTCGCCGAGGAGGGAAGCACGACTTCCTCTGGCAGTGGTCTCCTTCGCTTCCCGACCTGTGGCAGACCAAGGAGCTGCGCTTCCCGACAGAGATAAAGGACCAGTTCTTCTCCGCCGACGTGCTCTTCTCCTTCAATGGCATGGCTTTCTGGACCGATCTCGCGCTAGGCACTCTGTGCTGCGACTGCAGCGCCGTGCTTGCCCCTGGCAGCTATCCCGTGAGTTTCACCTTCATCGAGCTGCCCTCAGGGTACCAGATCGACCGAGACGAGGATACCAGGCCGGTGGGGATCTACCGGACCATGGGCTGCGCTGGAGGTTCCATCAAGTTTATCGCCATAGACAAACCGCCCCGTGACCCTTATGGTGGCCGCGGATCGAGGGTGAAGGTGTGGACTCAGCTGGAACCATCTTCTGGCAAGTGGAACTTATACTCGGACATCCGTTTGAAAAGCATGTGGAAGAACTACCTCAAGGCGGCTGGATTGCCCAGGAGCTTGCCCATGCGGCCCAAGTTAAGGGAGCAGGAAGAAGAAGGTGCTACTCTCTACTTCATACGGGCTGACAAGAAGACCAAGTGGGATGAGGTCGAAAAGCACTACATCTGCCGATTGGATATGCCCACTAATAGTCTACTGAACTACAAACTTCTCACACTCTCGTCCTTGAACTCGAGGCCTGTTATATTGCCTTCCGGTTTCTTCGAGTACCTTGATCCTCTTCCTCTTCCAGCCCGGAGCTAGCCCATCTTGATGGAAGCTTGACCAGACGTGCGTCCTCGCATTGGTATTTCTACTACTCCCTCCGTTCCATTTTAATTGACTTCCTATTCACCACATGTGGATGTATCTAGATACATCCACATGTGGTGAATAGGAAGTCAATTAAAATGGAACGGAGGGAGTAGTATTGAAAGCATCATTTGAACTGTGTAATTCATACATCTTGCGTTCAGAAATTACTACACCTGTTGTCTTGCTTGTCTTGTTATAAACACATGAGCAACATTAGAATCTAAGTTGTAAGTTGTTTTGTTTGGCTGCAATAAGGGGATTCAAGCTTTCAAGTTTGTGTTACAGGGTTGGTGATCCTGAAATGCTTTCACCTACTATCCTTTGCTGCTGAAGACCATGTCGTGTTACCTGCTTGGATTCCATGTTGAGTCTGCATAGGAATGCTAAACATATTCTGATGCTTTTGGTCAAAAGTAATGTGTTGTCAATTGGCGTTTCTGTTCTGCGTTTTACAGACTTATATGTAATGACTACTTAATGGTGCTCGTCTTGGTTTGTTATTATTGTCATTTCCTTCTCATTCTCAACGAGCTGTTAGGTCAAATATATCACTGGAATGCTTGTGCTCTTTGTATCCAATGTAAAATTATGTAAAGAGTTGGTGGTGCAAAACCGTTGCATTTGTGATGCTATATGTTCCCTTAA
The DNA here is from genome assembly GCA_947311845.1 of Poa pratensis. Taxonomy (NCBI): domain Eukaryota; kingdom Viridiplantae; phylum Streptophyta; class Magnoliopsida; order Poales; family Poaceae; genus Poa; species Poa pratensis. The sequence continues at coordinate 15,462,054 of CAMZMU010000086.1, forward strand.
TTTTATAGGAATCTGCAGGACTTGGATGGTGTATGCCACGTTTTAGATGGTACTGACCTTTGGCATGTGTGGCTGTGTCTGCAGAAGTAGAGATTATCTGAGGACATATGACCTCATTCACGCTGATAAATTATCTAGCTTTTATCTAGATAGGTAATGAAAGTAATTGAATACTAGCTGCTTTTGCTTGCTTGTATTTGGCTAAGAAAGTTCAGATTAAGCGAGTAAAGAGACTTATGATTATTATCTAACTAAAATTCTGAACAATGGTGCAATGCTCGCAGGTGTAAATAACATACATTCTAGTACTGAAAATGGACCGGGTTCTGAGGCCTGCGGGAAGAGTGATCTTCTGGGTCACTATGGAGATGTTGGTGAAGATACAAGCCATCACCGAAGGCATGAGATGGAAGAGCGAGATCATGGATCATGAATCTGGACCATTTAACCCCGAGAAGATCCTTAAGGCTGTCAACACTCAACACACACTGGACCCCACAGCCTGCTCAGAAACAATAAGATATTCTTCCGCGAAAATTCTGAACAGAGCTTACCATGTCCTCTCAGTCATCCTCTCGGCCTTTATGTTTGATATTGCCAAGCTCTCTTAGCTTATATAGGCGCCAATCTGAACTATGTAGTTGGAATAGTAGTGTTACCATAAATACTGAGGTCCACAAGAAGCACCACTCTGTATTTAGTGAAAAATATTTGCGACCGGATTTATTTGATTGACATTTTTTATATTTATTTGGTTGGCTTTTGGGCGAGGTACTAAAACAGACAAAAACTATGCGCACTAGTCAATATGTGCATTGCATGTGCAACATTACTAGTTGTTCTGGAAAAAGCCTGTTCGTCTGAATTACGAACTGTTTTGACCAATTTCTATCTCGCGACAAGATCTCCAAAAGTAAATCTCATGTCTTTATGTGTCCATGAATTTTTTAAGCCATGAAATGCAGTACATGCCAGAAGATCAGAAACATAAAAGTGTAGCAGTTCTATTGATCACCCTACCTGAACCATAAGAACGGGGCACCTTCTCTTAATCATCCTTCCACCTCGTCTCATGATTAGCAGGTATTGCTACTATATACATCTTATATACTAGTACAAAGTGGTACCACTACATCTAATGATGACGCTTCAGCTGAACAGTACAGTAGGCTCCTTTCACTTTCAGTAGTGTATCCACTGTCTGTGCAATTGAGCATCCTTCAGGTGGAGGCTCCTCAGCCTTCCCAGGTGTTATGCCTTCGTTGTTCTATCCACTCCCTGAGGTCCAAACTGAAAGACCAAACAAGAGCAGCGAGAACCCTCCGATCAGGTCAACTAGATTCAGATAACAATATCCAGTAGCAGATAGCAGGGGAGTAGCTAGCATTGCTTTTGATCTAATGGTAATTTACTGTCAGGTAGCTAGCCTAGCCTAGCCAGTAGCATCAACATTAGCAATAGCATGTTTAAACCAGGACATTCTCGGGAAGCCAGTTTAATTAATCCCGTCAATGATAGCACCGAGACACCAACCTGCTGCGTTTGCTGTCGGTTCCCGGTGCAGAGATTCTGCTTCAGTGTTATATTACGCTAGGTTGATGTACTACTTTTCTTGATCCGTTCGTGACAAGGTTCGATATTAGATTAAACTAACAGTGGGGATATCTTTCTTGTCGGAGATTGCCTTTACTTGCAAGATGGTTAGGGCTAGTATCATACATTCTAGGGTATGTCTGGAGTCTGGAATGAAACAAACTAGAAGGACACCCCGCGCGTTGCAACGGGTATCTCTTAAGAAATTCAATAAAACACATGAAATTGAAGTTGACTAAAGAAATATGCAAGATTTAGTTAATCATGGTAGTCAAGAGGCTAAAAAATTTAGACATAGAATGTATGTGTGGTTTATAATTTAAAGATCACGATAATTTAGGAGTGTATCTGATTGATATAGATAAGATTATATCAACCGGTTGAAGAAACATATATTGCGGATGGCTTGCATGAAGATGACATGCACATTACCTCATAATATTTCTAGAATTTTTTTGAGTGAATACATATGAAAGAGCCCATAATTTTGAATAACAACAATATGATTTTCATCATTGAAAATAATTGGCAAAAAGTTCACGGGCGAAACTAATTTAATTCCAGTGTTCTACTTGCACATGATTTACTTGTGTAACTACATAGCGACATGTTGTGATCTTATAATTCGAACTTCAAAAAAATTATGTGGACAATTTGATGGGCTAAAAAATATGATGTGGATGCTTGCATGTAGAGATAGAAAATAATTAATGTATGTTAGTGGGATGACATGGACAATTGATTGGCTAAAAGAGCAAGTGATGTGGATAGCTTGCATGTTGAGATAGAAAAATATTAATTGCACTTAGTGGGGTTTTGCTTTATAAGAAGTATAGATACGATTTGGTAGGCCTGTTACAGAAAAGGTTAAGAGTTTTGAAAGCTAGGTAGCTATATCAGGTAGAGTAAATTCGTCTGGTTTATGATTTAAGCAAAGTGGTCCGCGTCTAATCTGAAGTGTCACTAGTAGAAAACAGGCCTTTCGTCCGGACCATTAGTCCCGGCCGGGGCCTGGGCCGGGACTAATGGTCCGGACACGTCGCCCCGAAAACGCCGAAGCGTACGTCAACCTTTAGTCGTGGCTCGTTAGGGCCCAATGGTCCCGGGTTGAGATACAAACCGAGACTAAAGGGGTCTGCGGCCCGCTGCGCCTGGTGCCCCCCTTAGTCCCGGTCCTATATACAACCTGGGACTAATTTTAAACCTGTTTCTGTGCGCCTAGTGCACAGAATTGACTTCACCTGCTATTAGCTGCTTGAGCTCGCCGCGTCTTTTTGATATTATATTCAGTTCCATACCAACATCTACACAAAATTTTAGTAGAACATACTCCAACAAGGGACTTTTGAGGGCTCCTCCTACTTTCCCGACTTTTAAGTTTGCCTCCAACTCAAACCATGGCCCTTATTTCTCGGATGTACATATGCTTCATGTGACGTCTTATTCCACACCGCGCGCACTTGTTGAAACTATAATCTTCTTAATGCATATAATTCAAACACATAAGCCAAAGCTCCACAGTTGTGTTCAAAATCACCTTTTTTTTTTATCCAACACGCACATCTCGAAGCAATTTTTATCAAACCATATATATACTTCATCGAACGTTTTTTTCCGAAAAGAGGAGCACAACCCCGGCATTTGCATCTATACTTCATCCAACATACTCAACACAGTTCGAACTAAATCAAGGGACATAAACTATGTGGAGCACGCATACAGTTGCTCGACACAGTCATCTCGAAGTTGCTCGTGCGGGGTGGCGACAAAACAAGACGCGGCACATGGAGATAAAAGGGACAATTGCAGTGGTCAGCAGCGTCCGAAAGATGAGGTGTGGGGAGAGGGGGGGGGGGGGGGGGGGGGGGGGGGGGGGGGGGGGGGGGGGGGGGGGGGGGGGGGGGGGGGGGGGGGGGGGGGGGGGGGGGGGGGGGGGGGGGGGGGGGGGGGGGGGGGGGGGGGGGGGGGGGGGGGGGGGGGGGATGGAGGAGAGAGGTTGGTAGGGTGAGAAAAAAGTTTTAAAAAAGAGAGGTCTGAGCGTAAAATTTGAGGGACTTCTACCTTTAATATGTAAGAGGAATCTAGCGGCACGATGTTGAACCTTAAGAAACTGATTTGAGAGATCGATGGAGTAGGAAGTCTCATGTGTTATTTCAAAAAAAAAAGTCTCATGTGGGAAATGGTAATATTAGAAGTATAACACGTAGATGTATTGAAATATTCAAAAGTTAGAGATAGATTCGGTTTAAACTTAGTACGACTTGACTTGTACTCCAATCTTCTACCCCTTTGTAGGTTTATATAAGCCCCGCGAGGGTACGAGTAATATAACAATAAATATTAGGAGTAGGATTTTACAATTTTCACATCATGGACGAAACTGACGTAAACAGAACTGATCCGCGAAATCCTCACTTTGCTACGCTAATGCCAAACGCCTCATGAATCCACGCGTACCACGGTCCCCCGGCCACTTCATGCCAGTCCAGAATGGCGCGCATATGGCGCGACCAGTGCGTCAGTCAGTTCATGCCGGCCGGCCGGCATCGCTTGCTCTGCCCGGATCGATCGATCTCTGCATGCAATGCAACTGCGAAGAGCTTGAAGGCGACGCAGAGACGGCCGGAATGGGTGGCCTGCCAGTGTCAGACCCTCCGTTGTGGCTTAAATTCCAAGCGTATGCCGCTGACTGACAACGTCTCCCCATCCAACTCCAACCCTATTCATGTTTCTTTCATGTTTTGGGCACCAAACTCTGATGGCATACCTCCTCATAACTTCACTGCTGACTTGTAACAACTAACAAGAAGGATGCAGGGTAGGAGTAGTATCCATGTTTCTAAAATTATTAACGCTGTTTCCTCAAAAAAAAAAAGTATCCATGCTAGCACGACAAAGCCGAGCGAGGACAAATGCTACAGGTAGCCCTTAGTCTTAAAAAAAATCTAAAATTATATTTTAAAGTTTCAAAACATACTAAAAAGAATTCTGGATGAAGACTATGTTATACTCTACCAGCTAGAAATGTGTTTTATTTTGGGCAGCACAAAAATGATAAAATCTGATATTTGAAAGTACTAAACAATGCAAAATTTCAATTCTCGGAAATCTTTCAGATTTTCTTATTTGCGTGTAGCCCAAAACATGAATTATTTTGAGTTGAGATTTGCACGTCAGTCGAATGTATCATTGTCTACATTTTGATTTTTTCAGGATTTTTTTAAAGTTAAATATATGAGTTTAGAATTAAAAATTATGGGCGCCATAGAGCTCAGCCTCCATTTGCAGTTTCCCAACAAGGTCTTTCTTTGCTGACTTTGAGAATTGAGGTATGCCTCTTTGGCTCTTTGCTAAGCCACCTTTGAAGTGATGGGTGATGGTACTAGGGCAGCGGACCAACGGTGTATGTTGCAACCTCCCTGGCAAAAAATAGCTAAGCCATGTTTAGGACAATGCCGCTATGCATGGATGATACGCTCAAAGGTTTTATTGGTACTCTCTCTGTTTTTTAATATAAGATGTTTTAGTTGTGTCACATGTTGTTTACGTGCACGCTACAATGAGTGAATGTACACATTAAAATTTGTCTAGATACATTTATGTATATGTGAATGTGTACAAATGCTAAAACATCTTATATTAAAAACCGGAGGGAGTAGCTCATACTCTCGATTGCTTGCTTCTTGGTTGTTTGCGTCTGAAAACGTACGTAGATGCGGTACAAATACGGCATGGCATGGCCGATCTTTGAAACTTCGTACTGTCATTGATTTGGCTTAGCTGCTCGACCTGGACAGTGCAACGTCAAGTCCTTTTTCCCTGGGTGCTGTGTAACCGAAGTTTGAAAGCGACGGCCAACGTTCGTGGCTGGCTGGATCAATCAGCTTTCCGTCCCGTCCAAGCCAGAAAAAGGAGAGCCATGGCGACCTCACAGCAGGAAGAGCAACGTTCCACGAAGCCGAAGTTGCACGATACGATGAAAGGCCCAGACCAACCTGACGTACACCCTCAAGGCCCAATTCCACGCTCGATTAACGTCGGTCGCATGCGTCCACTGTTAAAACGTTGCCATCTCTTGACGTGCTCCCGTCGAAAGGTAGTCACGCGACGGCGACGCACCAAAAAACGGTAGCTTTCAAATTTTAACATCACTTTTTTTTTAAAGATGATTTTTAACATCAATTTGGTGACATATTAATGCAATAATTACCACCTCGCTTAAAAAGGGTGATACTTACTGCCACCGTAAATAAAACTCTAATTATATGTTCCAATAGATTCCAATATTTAATGTTAATAATTACAACCACCATCAATGATAAAATCTGTTTATATGTTCCCACCAAATACCAAAATAACCATGCTCATTTAGAGCAAAACAATAGGTTCTAGTCAGCATAATGTAATGATTTAAACAATATGCTTTTCCTTAGTTGAATGAGAGAGAATAGAGAGAGAAGAGAAGCGGGTTGTAAGATACTCCCTCCGTTCCAAATTAATTGACGCAGTTTTAGTACGGAGTAGTAGCCACCCGCAGGACGTGTTCTTATGCAGTTTGTGAGAGTAAAAGGTGGGACATTAACTAATAAAATAGTACATTTTTCCTACAACCAGTAAACATGTTGGCTATTCGCTGGCTATTAGATGACAAGGCAGTAAGTTATAGCCAACAATTGGCTATACCATTTCCTTGCTCTTAGTATGATAAAATTAAAATTATGAGATCGTTGATGTGATTTTAAAACCAATGGCAATACGGCGGCTCAACTTACATAATTTTTATATGAACAAATGTTTATCACAAAAGATAGTCATAGATAATCCAACTAGTGAGATTGAGCATCTGTACTATGTTCACTCGACTAATACAAGGGCCTCTTTGGATCATAAGATTTTTACTAAAGGGAATATTTTGAATCATAAGATTTTTTTCTATGGAAACCCTTTAGATTGCAGGATTGTGAATACCAAATTCCTGTGGCTCCATTTCTATGCTCCCATTCTATATGAATTTCAACATGAACTCGAAACCTTATGTTAATTTTTCTTTGACAAGTCCAATGTAGTTCCACTTTATCTCTCTCGGGTCTCTCTCATCAGTTCTCCACAATTTATGTGTTTATTTCCTGTGCACCATCTAAAAATAAACGTTGCAGAACTCTTGGATTCTGAAATCCTATAGGAATTCACAACAAATGGCATCTTAATCCTGGTTTTTTCTTACTATAATGCTTATAAAATCCTGCATCCAAAGATAACTAAACACGTCTCACACTCTCACTACTCTTTCTTACAACTTCCCCTCCTTGCCCCTACACACAGAACGATATTAATTTACAAAAATATGTTTATGTTTTAGTACTTATGTACTAAATACACGTTAGTGAAATTCTCAGCCCAAGCATCTTTTGCCCCTCCATATGTGAATCACAATTTTATTAGTGGGGTTATAGTACAACACTTTTTTGTAAATTTATAGTTATTTTGAGAATAAATTAAAAAATGCAAAACTTAACACAATTCAACAACCACAAACTCTGCTAAGCCACGATACATAATGATTCCACATGAGAAATTGCTAGTGTTAGTTTTAGTTATAGGAAAAGCATAAAAATAGGAAAGGATTGCTTGTGTAAACACATGATATTAAAAAACATAAGATTTTTGTGAAACTAGGTGTTTGATTCGCGGGAATAGAAAATTCTTAAAAGTAGGATAGGATTGCATGTGCAAAACACATGATCGTAAAATACATAAGATTCGGTGAAATTGGGTGTTTGATTCGCGTAAATAGACAAAGTATGGAAAAGCTAAAAAAGTATAATTGAATCAAAATAAAAACAACTACAATTTTAAAACTGGTCCATTATTACACAACTTATAGCCTTTTCCTTGTTCTTAGTGCATAGGAACATGAAAAATGTTTGAGTTGATAGTAGAATTCTTTTGTTTTTCATTTGAAATCTAAATAAAGGAAAAAATATCCATTTTCGAATTAATGTATAAATAGTGTCGCTAAAGGAAAAAATCATACTGTATTCATATGCTTTTCATTTACTATTCCTTTGAATAAAAAACTGCCTTATTTTTTGGAAGCTACTGCTACTTGGGTCACTACTTCAGATTTTGACTCGCGAAGACCTTTGGGAATGGATTGCCAGAAATACACACGAAACCAACACGAGACCCACCGCAAATCCCGGCGGGATTAGCATCCCTTCAACCTACCAACCCAGCCGGCTGCGAACAATCCCATCTTCCCTCTCCTCCCCTCCTCCCCATCCCTCTCCTCCCTCCACCCGCATTCCTTCTCCTCCACCTCACCTCCCCCATAACTATCCCAACTAGCTCACTCGCTCGCTCGCAGTCACTTCGAGCAAGCAGATCGTTCCGTGCGGCCAGTCCAGATCGGTGTTTTCAATCTTGGCCGCTTGCGCCATTGGATTTCTTTGCTGCTGTGACCTGTGAGGCTGCTTGGTGGGGAGGGGAGAGGAGGGGGAGGCGGAGGTGGGTATGAAGGGGCTGAGCGGGCCGAAGGTGCTGCTAGTCCACTCGTCGTCGAACAAGCCCTCGGGCAGCGGCGCGGGGTCGCCGGGGATGGGGCGGCGCCGGGTCTGGCTCGTCGTCTTCCTGGCCTGCTTCGCGTGCGTGTCCCTGGTCTCCCTGCTCTCCTCCGCGCGGGACGCGTCTTCAGCTGTCGGCGGCAGGCGGAGGGCTTCTTCCTCGTCGGGCGCGGTGGCCAAGCTCACGGTTTCGGCGGCGAAAGGAAGGCGCTTGGACGCGGGGGAGGCGCTGGGTCCGGGGCTGCCGGGGTACGTGTTCGACGCGCTGGTGCAGTACGCGGCGGTGGGGGGCAACACGTCGGGGAGCATGCCGGCGGCGGACGTGCGCGCCATCGCGGCGGCGCTGAAGCGGCGGGGCGCCCCCTGCAACCTGCTGGTGTTCGGGCTGGGCGGGGAGACGCCGCTGTGGCGGGCGCTGAACCACGGCGGGCGCACGGTGTTCCTGGACGAGAACCAGTGGTACGTGTCCCACCTGGAGGGGCGGCACCCGGGGCTGGAGGCCTACGACGTGGCCTACACCACCACCGTCAAGGAGTTCCCGGACCTCCTGGAGGCGGCCCGCGCCGCGCGCGCCGCCGAGTGCCGCCCCGTCCAGAACCTCCTCTTCTCCGACTGCCGCCTCGCCATCAACGACCTCCCCAACCACCTCTACGACGTCGCCTGGGACGTCATCCTCGTCGACGGCCCGCGCGGGTATGTACCATATCCAAGATCCAATCTTTTTCTTCAGGGGAATCGGATGTCTCGCTCAGCAGCTGGCTAATTAAATGCAATCTCGATCGGTTTTGAATTGAAGGTACACGGCGTCGTCGCCGGGGAGGATGGCGGCGATATTCACGGCGGGGGTGCTAGCTCGAGCTCGGAAGGAGGAGGGCGCCGTGACGGACGTGCTGGTGCACGACTACGAGCGGGAGGTGGAGCGGGCGTGCTCGAGGGAGTTCCTGTGCGAGGAGAACCGCGTGCCGGAGACCAGCACGCGGTCGCTCGCCCACTTCGTCATCCGCGGCGGCAGCGCCGTCCGGCGGGAGGCCTTCTGCGGCGGCGCCGGCGCTGGCGCCACCGCCGCGCAGTAGATTTTTTTTCTTTTCTTTTTACTGCCAGTAAAACTTACTGCGTCTTCTCTCTCTATCACCTCTCTGTTACCGTCCTCTGATGGCCAATGATGATGTCGGCGTGTGGTGAAAAGGGGAGAAAGTGAAAGAGCTCAAGGCTGTAAAAATGGAGAGAGGAACTGTGCTCAAGGCTCAAGCCATGGCCTCTATTTTTTATGTGGTTCATCCTTTTGCGTCCTCGATTTTTCACGTCTCTTGTAGTAGCAAGTAGGAGTATCAACCAGAACAAGAAAAGTTCCCTCAAGAAACAAGATCTGAAAAGACAACAAATCTATCCAGAAAAACTACTACTAGTAGGAGCTGGGTACCTTTCTCTCCCTAAACTAACATCTGGAGCTGTGTAAAAGAGCACTGGGTGGTATTGTGTATTGTTATCTGCTCGTAAAGAAGAAGAAGCAGAAGAGGATGGGTATCGTGTTGGATAGCATTGATCACAGGACGTCGGTGGCACAGAGGAGCTCGAATCTGGTTCACGGTTGCAATGAATGGCCATCCATCGGGCCATGGAGACAGTGATGTGCGTGCCGACCGGCGGATGCCGGTGCTGCCATATCTGGGATTCTTTTCGTCTTTTACTACTGACGCAGCGGCGGGGGGCCTCGCTGCCGTCCGCCCGTCGACATGGTCGTGGGCCGTGACGGGGAGCCAAGCGTCGTTGGCCTCTCGTCTTCTCGGCCGCTGCCGGCTCGTGCGGGGCAACCGCGAGCCCTGCCCTGCCTGCCCGCCGACGGCGATCGGCGACCTGCCGTCGCAGCTTGGGACGCCTGGTGGCGATAGTTTGGCACACTGAGATATCGGCACCGCATTTCACACTCACAATTTCGTAGGAACCGGAGAAAGAAAGAAACTCTGAGCCTGCCGAACCGAACATGGCCTCGCCTTAATTTCGAGTGCGATCCAGCCAGCCGCCGCCGTCCTCTCTCCCTCCTCCCTGCATCAATCTCCTGGTTCATGCCAGGCCAAACACGCTGATGAGTGATGACAAAGCTAGTACCACAAGAATTATGATGTACGCACTGGATGCTATGCTACTGGTGTGGTCTGCCAGGTCAAGTTATTCGAAGACAGGTCGAATGTTATGCTCGTATATATGTATCTTTTTTACTAAATGGCATTAATCAAACATTAAGCTAATTGTGACCCCTCGAAAAACTTTCAGCCAACTATGGCCATTTTTGAAAACGTCATACTATTTGGCGTGAGGCTCTGAAAATATCAGAAAACGTCATACAGTTTGCGTATCCGGAGGCTGAGAAACGCAAAAAATTCTAAGCCATATCGGATAGCCATTTGATACGGCGTTTCTTGAGCACAGATGCTCTGAGAATCTCAGAATACGCCAACTGATATGACGTTTTCTGAGATTCTCAGAGCCTCAGAACCTCTATGTGTGAGAAATGCCATATCAAATGGCTTTTCCCAAATGATTTAGAAATTTTTACGTTTTTCAGGTTCATGATATGCCAAACTAGATGACGTTTTCTGACTTTTTCAGAGCCTCCGAGTTTTTCAAAACGCCTTAGCTTATGACGTTTTCGAAAAAGGTCATAGATGGATGAAAGTTTTTCGAAGGATCACAATTAGCTTAATGTTCGATTAAAGGCCATCTAGTAAAAAGATACCGTATATATACACCCAGCAATTCCAAGTTTCAGGAGCAGCGGAGCCTCTGAACCACTCCGATAGATGGACTTGCATCCCAAGATGTATACTCGTACAGTACGTCATTTGTGACTTTGGCCTGCTGGTACTGCACATGATATAAGATTTTAAGCCGTAGCTTGTTGTGTATTTCTGAACATCGCATATTACAAAAAAATCATCCTGCTTTCGAATTTGAGGAGGTGGGCAAATGAATTTCTGAAAATCTCACATAGCTCATTCATTCATGCTTAGAAATGAGACTAAAGTTTTCTATCACATTGCTGGTTGGGAGTGGGTTGAACCTCATCATTAGTGAGACTTTTCTACTTCTCACTAGGCCATGAGAAGAGTGTCTCGCGCGCACTCCTTTGCCCCGCCCATCTCTTACGTCGTGAACCAGTCAGTTTAATTGTTTTTGGGTTTTCCGTCTTCGTGCGTTGTTACCGACTTGAACGTGGAATTAATCCTCACGTCTTAAACGAACAAAAAATATATAAGGTGGTTAATGACGACTTTAGCCATCACTAGCAATTAGATTGCATATGAATCCAACGGGCTCCCGGATCCTCGTCATTTGTGATCCTACACCACGATATGGCGATAAATTTTTTGGGAGCATCTCGACATGACTATTTTTCAGAGGAAATTGCAGTGTCCACAAGAATCATGGGAAGCTTTTCTAAGGATCACCAACAATTTCTTTTTTTGCAACTTCCACTACTCATATGTCTAATGTGGATTAGCACCGTTAATCCACCTCAACTGGAGATTGTTTCGATCATGGTGAAAATTGTGTCCAACTTGAAAGTTCGTGTTGTTTGTAGATAGGAAAACATTTTGTTTGAAACGATCAGAGAATAGTTTCAATGTAACATCATTTTTTTTTTGAACAAAGGGAAGGACCCCGAAGGGTCCAGACTGCATTAAACGGTGGGTTCACATATTACATCAAGGACTCTGAAGAAGAAAAAAGGAAAAACAAGCAAGTCCCTGGCTTTTACAAAAAGGACCTCAACAGAGAAATGAGAAACGCAATTAGGTCCTCCTCCACCGAAACTGAGCAGCAGGTCGACGCAGCAGCCATCAACAGCATCGCCGGGGACACACCACTTGGAGACGGAGAGACGGGGAACGCCGCCGCGGAACTGCGAGAGGGCCTCCGCTGGCACGCCGGCCTGGAGGTTGAAAATCCAGTGGCACAAGAAGTACCACAGAACGGAGTGGCTCCATCTGCCAGAAATAACGGCAGCGCAGGATCGCTGCCATTGATGAACTCCGCAAAGCGCAGTCTGAAAATCTTCCCGTGGAGAAGCGGCTCGAAGCCAGAGACCCTCCTTCCCGCATCCTTTGTGGCATAGGAGAGCAGAGGCCGCCGATCCAGAACCTCCACCAAACCTGTCTTCCCACCACCAGTAGAGAGCCATAGCTCCGCCATCAAACTCCAGCCCCATGCCACGGGCCAAAGGAGACAGAGCTTGAAGAAGGATGCAGTGGAGAAGCAGGGGGGCGGCCTTATTGAAGAAGTCACCAACACCTCTCACCTCCATCGGCTCCCCCCACGGGAGCGCAATCAGAAAGTGAAGAAGCTTGGAGCGGAGTCAGGACTGGCCAGAGAGCCCTACCTCCATACTTCCGATGCGGACCTTATTCGGAGAGATGCCCAGCTCCTTCAGCCTCCCATGCAGCGTCGCCTGCCACCAACGCGCTGCAGCGAAGAAGAAGAAGAGGCCTACGACGCAGCGGATCCGGTCGCCGGGATACCCTGTCCTACTCTCAGGCAACGGCATAAAGCCAACAACAGCCATAGAGGCTAACGAGAACCTAAAACTACTACTCTGTACAGATGGGTACCGGCATCCTAATCCATCTCCAAACCAACCAGCATGAGCGCCGGCGGCCGGAGGGATTGGATCCGGGGAAGCACAGTGGACTCTCAAGGGGCGGCGGTGGAGTCTTCGAGAGGAAAGGAGAGGAGAGGAAAGTGAGCCCTCGGAATGGGGGCCTGGACGGTCATGTAACATCAAATTGCTTACATGATACGTTAGAAGTGGGAGCACTTGTCACATACGCACATCTAGGACACATCAGAAATTGGTATACATATAAGAGTTGCATTGTTATTGCAGAAGCACCAGTACATACAAAAGCTAGAAATACAGAGGAACCACGTCCCTAGAGCTGTCCCACAGGCGGATGGGCTGAGCATGGACGAGCTGGGCACACAAAGAGAGGGAGAAGGACGACAAAATTAGAAGATATAAAGTTTCAAGTATTTTTTCTAAAGATATTGCCTACATGGCATCTACGAGGTACACCACTTAGGGCAATGTCCATGCAAACTAGCCTCTTCCTTAGCAAGTCAGTGGGAAACCGACACCGGGCAAGAGAATGAAATCTGTTGCTAAGTGGATACGAGACCCTATATAATTGGCATCACTCTCAGTGGCCGAAATAGACCCACGCTTCTTGCTTCTACTATTGGTACACATTTCGACTTAATCTTCTCCCTTTTATGGGCGATATCGTAGATAGAAGAATGCATGCTTAATTAAGCTTTCAATGGCCTACTTACCTCTCGGCTATCGAAAAATGCACAGTGACAATTCAGAAAGGGGGTATACTAGAATTTCCCTTTCTTGTGACTTCTGTAGTTCCTTCAAATTGTGGTACAATATCAAGTCTCCATACCACTAATTTCTTTCTATTCTAGTATTCAATTCCTTCAATAGGTGTACATTTAAACTTTCTTCCTCGAAAGATGTTCGCGTGCCACGTAGATAGGACAAACCTGTTTAGGACATGAAGTGAACCACTTCGACTTTTAGAATTCAGATATGCATTTTCATAAAATTAACACTAAGTTGGCATTCCTCAAATACTTTTTTTTAGATGATTCCTCAAATACTTACAGAGCCTGCAGTGCGTTTTACGCTATGTATGCGAGTAGAGATTTCTTGCACCCGAGCTCCAGTGCTCATGCCCCTTTAAAAAATTCGATTTTTTTAAAGTTTAAAAGAATCTAAAAAAAATCAAACATGTTCTCAATGATGTACCCTGTAGACGTGCAAAATCACAAAGCCAAAAGCTATATATTTCGAGCTACACAAAAATGAAAAATTTATAGATCTTATTATAGTTAACAATGCATAGTTTCAAAATTCTCATTTTATCTTTTTTGTTTAGACTATAATATAAATGATTATTCATTGAGATTTTGCACGCGTGTAGTATACATCATTGAGAACATGCATGATATTTTTCAGATTTTTTTGAAACTTTTAAATTTATTTTTTGAATTTTTTAAAGGGGCAGGAGCACTGGATCTCGGGTGCCTAGGACGTGGATTTTAGGGTGTCCGCAGATATTTAATTTTTAATACTGCGTTGGCCAGGACTTGAACTCTAGACTTCTGGCTCTGATACCAAATTAAATTGATGCACTAGCCAATTATCCCAAAAGTCCGAACTGATGGAAAGAGCTGTGCAATGTATATATATTATATTTCTGACATATGCTCCCTATGAAAATTATACTCCCTCCGTTCCAAATTAGATGACTTTCATTTGCCCACATGCGGATGTATTTAGACATGTTACAAGTATAGATACATCCACATGTGAACAAATGGAAATAATCTAATTTGGAACGGAGGGAGTAAAAGGGATAGAGGAAGTAATAAATTAACGGAAAATCTATTCAGCTGGCGCCTGATATCTGGCAAAACGCGACGCTGCTTCGTGAGCCGTTGGATCCCATGCGAACGGTCAAGATCTGAGCGGACACGGTCAATGGACCTCTTCTCCTCTCTCGATCCCATCTGGACACTGCGCACCCACCACCACCGGCGGAGGAAACAAACACCACCGCACAAAATTACTCGGCACAAGTCGTTCCCCGCCCGGCTTCGGCCACCGGCCGTCTCCACCGCCGCTACTGCCGCCGCCGTGCTCGCCGCCATCGCCTGCGCTACCTCTCTTCCCGTCCCCGTCCACGCCCGCACAAATGAGCAGCATCACCCCAGACGCCGCTGCCGAGACCACGATTCTCTTGCTCTCCGGCAAGTCCCCACATGACCAGATCCTCCTCACCTCTGGTGCGGGGAAGTCTCTCTAGACAGAGGCCCGGGCGAGCTCGCCATCTCCCGAGCGCCCGACGTCGGCGCCGGCGCCTACATGAGCTCCGTCGATGGGTGACTGTTTTCCCCCAGTAACGACTGCCAAGGCGGGCAAGGGCTCACGGGCTAGGCTTGAGCACGTTCGGCGGCTCGTTCGTGCAATCCGACGAGCGACGCCGGCGCGATGGTCCCGGGCAGGCCGAGCCTCCCGAGCAGCGTCGTAGGAGGCATCAGCAGTCACGCACGCAGCGGCCGCTCCGTGGTCTGTACCATGGCGTCGCGTCCGCCAGGTACGTGCGGGGGCCCAGGGCCTCCTTCAGCCTCCAAGTTCACCTTCCCCGAGATGTTCCATGTCACTAAGCTGAGCGCGTTCGTGTGCTTGATCTCGTTGTTGCTAATGCTAGAAGATACGACCATATGTTTTGTCCGTCTGCTCGATCTGTAGTGGCAATGGTCTTTGCTATTGTTTGACAGTTTGAGCTATCTACCTAGTGTTTGCAAATAAAAAGGCTTAGCCACGGTTCATGTTACATCTAGCTGCTGCCTATGTAATCTAAACTATCACTGATGTTCTATATTCTTCCAAATTTATTTACGGAAAATCTAATCAGCAGACGCCTTACGTTTGGCAAAACTCGATGCACCGACGTGAGCCGTTTGATCGCACATGAACGGTGGCGATCTGACCGAACGAGTGATCTCTTCGTCCGACCAAGTCAACGCGGCGGGTTTCGTTCCTGCGTTCCCGATCGAAGCGAGCTGCCCGCCCTCTCCTCTTCCTCGCGCAACCATGCCGCCATGGCCGCCGCGCCGGTGCGCCTCCTCCCTGCTTCCGCCCGCCGCCTCCTAGCTCCTCTGATCCGGCCGACGGCGCCCCCCTCGACGGAGTTACCCACCCAGTACAGATGAAGTTTTTCATATCTAAATGACATAGTTATCCACCACGAAATTGTTGTAGTTACCTACTATCTTGATAATAGTTACCAACCCAATACTGATGGAGTTACCCACCCAGTACTGATAAAGTTACCCATGTTTACCATATTCTCTCGGTAATAGTTACCACCCAATACTGATCAAGTTACCCACCAGTACTGATAAAGTTAGCCATGTGTTTTCATGGTGTAGTTATCCACCACAAAATCAATGTAGTTACCATACTCTCTCAGTAATAGTTACCACTCCAATAGTGATGAAGTTATCACCTAGTACTGATAAGTTACACATGTTTACCATACTCTCTCGGTAATAGTTACCACCTAATACTGATTGAGTTACCCACCCAGTATTGATAAAGTTATCCATGTGTTTTCATGGTGTATTTATCCACCACAAAATCAATTTAGTTACCATACTCTCTCGGTAATAGTTACCAGCCCAATACTGATAGAGTTACCCACCCAGTACCGATAAAGTTTCCCATGTGTTTTTATGTGTAGTTATCCAGCACAAAATCAATATAGTTGCCCTACTCTCTCGTTAATTGTTACCACCCCAATACTGATGAAGTTACCACCCAGTATTGATAAGTTACCATATGTTTTCATGTGTAGTTATCCAGCACAAAATCGTTAAAGTTACCCTACTCTCTCGATAATAGTTACCACCCAGTACTGATAAAGTTATCCCTTGTGTTTTCATATGTAGTTATCCACCACAAAATCGTTATAGTTATCCTACTCTCTCAGTAATAGTTACCACCCAATACTGATGAACTTACACACTCAGTACTGATAAAGTTACCCATGTATTTTAATGGTGAAGTTATCCAACACGAAATCAATGTAGTTGCCATACTCTCTCGGTAATAGTTAACCATCCAATACTGATGGAGTTACCCACTCAGTATTTATGAAGTTATCCATGTGTTCATGATGTAGCTATCCACCACAAAATCGATTTTGTTACCATATCCTCTAAATAATAGTTACGAACACAATTGCCATCTTTTTTATGTGTAGTTTCACTATGAAATCGACAGTTATCATCGTAATAATTATGCACGATAAATTTACCATCTCAAATTGATGTGGTAACTTTGAACCTCGTAAAAATGTAAAAGAACAACACAAAAATGGTTCTATTTCAACCCGAAAACTAATCACTAATATGGTGGGTAACTTACGTACGGAAGCCTCGGTAACTTATATGTTACAGGGATGGTAACTTTTGGGCAAAAAAAAAAGTTGTCGAAACATATCGACATGGGATTTAGTTACGAAGATCTCGTCGCGACTAGTCCAATGGTGAAAACGGATTCTAAATCGGATAAACGGTTTGCGCTACAAAGCTTTTTGAATTTTCGAGTTTTGCATTTAATGCGGATGACATCAGCTTGTTTGTTTGTGCATGCATGCAAATGGGGTCATTTTTCTGGCTCGGCCGTGCGTAGAGATTAGCTAATCAGCAGGCGTCTTACGCCTAGTCGCGTCCATAAGACTAGCCACAATGGTGGTATCATAGGTGGTATCATGCATGCCATGTTGGCAAAAAGCTGACGTGTCACTGCAATTAATGATGAGAGAGGTGATAGTGGTATCATAGGTAGATACCATAACATAACGGATTCCAATGCAAGATGAGTCTACAACCTAATAAATACAGTAGTATATGATACCACACATATATTACTACCCATTGTGACACTAGTAACATAGATTAGTATCATATGCATGATACTACTACTCCCTCCATCCCAGGGAATAGGGCGTAATTATTTTTTCAAACTTTCACCATAGCTTAAGGCGCAGGGTGTTGTTTCCCCTGTTTCTCCCAAAATTGCCCCTCACAGCGGTTTAAATTCGCCTAAGAAATCGGGAGAAGGGGCGTTTATTGTGAGCTGGCATTGGCTGCGCACGCGCATGCGAGGAAAGAAGCAGAAATCCGGGAAAGGAGCACTTAATGCGGGGCTGTAATTGGACATGCATGGTGAGCATGCGTCCTTCACGATAAACAAGGAGCCATGCGTAACAACTCCAAGGAGAGTAATTAGAGGATAGACCGTTTTTATTAGGGGCAAGTTTGGAAACTTTCTGGCTGCTTATCTTTTCTTAATCGCCGTGCAAAATAATTTACGCCCTATTCCCTGGGATGGAGGGAGTATATGTTACTCCCCATTGTGACTAGTCTAAATTAATTATAAAAATCTCAAGCGATCGAGACCCTTACGAAAAGACTTGTAAGATCCGGTCCAACCTCTGGCGAGTTCCATTAACGCCAACGGTGTTGGGCAGCGCGGCATCGAGCAACGCCGCGTGGGTTCGAGCCAAACTCCAGTCAATCAAATCCTCCGAGTAGCGAAAGCCAATTTTCAAATCGGTGTTAGTGCTAATCTCACAGGCTCACGGCGTCGCCACGTCGTAGGGTTTTAGGGCCTGTTTGGTTGTCGCCCGCGGTGGCCTTCCCAAACCATTGGCACGCCAATATTTTGGCGAACGAATCAGCCGCCTGGGTCTCGCCCACGATTTGGCAACAAAATGAACTACGGAAGCTTGGTGGGCGTGGGCGAGCCAAATATTTGGAGCCCATCCAAACAGCAGCCAACGTTTCAGTCAACACCAATATTTTGGCTGGGCAGCTCTGGGCACTAATCCAAACAGACCGTTACTCCCTTTGCTTCTCCCAGCTGCAAAGGCCGCGGAGACCCGAGGTCAGGGTGGTCGGCCATGGAGATCGGGGCGGCGAGCAGCTGCTCCAAGGAGCACCAGAAGATCTACCACGAGTGGTTCGCCCTCGCCGACTCAGGTCCGATCCCGATCCCCCATTCCCCCCTTTCGGGCGCTGCTCGCGATTCGACTCGATTCGATCCCCTCTCTGTTCTGCTCGCGCAGATGGCGACGGCCGCATCACGGGCCCCGACGCCATCAAGTTCTTCGGCATGTCCAGGCTCCCCCGCGCCGACCTCAAGCAGGTACGCCTCGCTCGCTGGCTCTCTCTCCCCCTTCCCCATCTCGGTGCTGCTACTGTGGTGCTGCTGTTGATTCCGTTTCTGATGTGGAACCGCGTCGCGTCTCCAGGTCTGGGCCATCGCGGACTCCAAGCGGCTGGGGTACCTTGGTTTCGGCGAGTTCGTCACCTCCATGCAGGTTCCCCTCGCTACCTCGTGTCTTCCATCGATCATCTTGTACTTGTTTTTTTTAGGCTTAAGGCGGTCGAATCCGCCGTCCGATTAGATAGAATAGATGGTTATGTACAGCATTTTGAATCGATCATCTTGTACTTGTGCTGCTAGTACGGAGTAGAACATTTGTGTTAGTGATTCGTTTGTTACCATTTGCAGCTCGTCTCTCTAGCGCAAGCGGGGAATGAGATTACTCAGGACAGCCTTAAGCACGACGGTTGTTCTCCAAATCAGCTTCCTTCATTTATCGCTTCATTCAATTCAATGAACTAATGCTATCTGGTTACACTGGTTTCTGACAGATCTAAGCAGCTTGAATCCTCCAGTGATGGAGGGTTTGGATACTCTGCTTGCGGTAAGTCTATTATGCCTCAGTGCGGCCTCTTTAGTATGTACCCTGTTTATTTGCTTCGTTCCACTGATCTCTAAGCGCGATGATAACCTCTTTTCAGAAATCCAAGCATCTGGCAAAGAGGGTCGATCAGGATATTGATGGTAAGGAATGGACACTTAAATAGGAAGTTATTACATCGGTGGGAAATATATGAAGAAAACCATTTATATCTGTGCAGGGTTTCCTCAGGCACAAGGACCTTCGACTAACCACTGGTTCACCTCCAAGTCATCAAAGAAGGTAGTGCCCATGTTTCTTCGTTTTAGTTTTTGTTTGTTGGATCGAAGTACTGTATGATTCACTTCAGGTTCTTACAAAATGTTACTAGCGAGTTTCATTTACAACAGGTTCATAGTTGGATAGCATATAATTTTGCTTTTTTGAATGTATAAGTGAACTTTGTGAGAGTTTTCCACTGAGGTAAAATATCTCCATACACGAGTCATGAGGTGAGATGAAGAATTGACATGTACTTCAAAGCAACAGTGTTGAATGTAGTTACCTTCGTATAAAACATACCTTTTCTTTCAGCAGGCTTCTTTCTTCGAAAATAGTATAAATTATGCCACACTATTTACAGAGAGGCAGCATTTGATGTCAAACTGAACCAATTGTGACAATTTATTGATGTTTTAACTAACATAAAAGGGCAGTTTGACAAAATACGAAAATATTCTTCATATGTCAATGGGAAAATGCATCAGCAAGTCATTGAGCTTTTGTTAAAAAGAAGTCATTTAGCTAGTGCAGATCTGCTGTACCCAACCAAGTAGAACTTAACCTTTATGTGTACATTGTTCGCGATGAAACCTGGTTCATTTAAAGGGGATCTCCTATTCATTTCAATCAGAGATCCAGTTAATGAATCTAGACACAAAAGGTTACACTTAATTTTGCTGAAGTTAACATAATTTCAATCAGTGGCCTTTTGGTAAAGCAAGTGATTTCAATCGGAGCTACAGTTAATGAACTTAGACACAAAAGGTTACACTTAATTTTTCTGAAGTTAACCTCAGTTATCCTACAGAATGTCTGAGACACCATAGAAACCATTTGCATGGTCATGCTTAATGAACTAAGGCATTTGGTATTTTTGTTTCCATCACGCAGTACTAGACATTGCAGACTTGCATGCTAAGTGAAATAGTGGCCTTGTGGTAAAGCGAGCGATTGTTTGTCAAATGATACAGTACTAATTTCCCCAATGACACATATGCCATTTATGCTGACCTTGGTTTATGGTGTTTTCATTGCAGATACCTCTGAATGCTGTTACTTCTGTCATTGATGGTTTGAAAAGACTATACATCGAAAAATTGAAGCCTTTGGAAGTTACATACAAATTCAATGATTTTGTGTCCCCTTTACTGGTAAATACTTTTGTTTTCCTTATATGGCTTCTATACGAGTTGCAAATGTCTACTTCATTCACTTATTGTGTGTTTACATTTCTTACTGATGTTCGTGGCATTATCTTCAAAACAAGCTATAATATCATCCCTTTTGCAGACAAACAGCGATTTTGATGCAAAACCGATGGTTATGCTCTTAGGTCAATATTCTACAGGGAAAACTACTTTTATCAAGCATCTGCTAAAAACAAGCTATCCAGGTTATGTAATTAGCACATGTATTTCCTGTAATTTCAGGTTTAGTTAATCACATGCCATGAGACAAACTGACAATTAATCTTCTGCTTTGCACTTCTGCAGGTGCCCATATTGGACCAGAGCCAACAACCGACAGATTTGTTGTTGTCATGGTAAAAATAGGCATTCTCAAATCTTTATTTGCAGGAATACTAGGTGGACTAAGAATTTATTATCCGCATATTATTTTGTGAAGGAAACTTATTAAAAAATATAACTGGAAGAGTTTACGTCCAATGCATGGTTATCTAGAACACTACAACTCTAATTGCATTAGTGGCTGGTTTATGTTAGATTCTTGTATGTCACCACTGATTGTGTGTTACTGTGTTAGTGACTTGTGAGAATAGTGTTGTATGTCTTTTGCACAGTGCTGCATTGATTAGCATTCTGCACCTTCTTGTGAAACTTTCCTCTGGATCACCGAGCTATAAGTTTTTCTTAGAGTATGTCATGTATAACGGCTGCTAGTTTGTGCTTATTCCTGCATATGGAGCTTGTAACTGAGGTTAAATGCCGATAGACACAATCGAGCTGTTTTTTTAATTGTTGCGACTTTTCTTCCTCTTACCAGTCAGGACCTGATGAAAGGACTATTCCTGGGAATACTTTAGCTGTGCAAGCAGATATGCCTTTTAGTGGTCTTACAACATTTGGGACTTCGTTTTTGTCCAAGTTTGAATGCTCTCAGATGCCACATCCAGTAAGATTTTATTTTGATGCGTGTAGGAGGCACATGGTTATCTAGAAACTAATACCTAAGTTGTACCTTGAAGCTACTAGAGCATATCACGTTTGTCGACACACCTGGTGTTCTTTCTGGTGAAAAGCAACGGACACAGCGCAGCTACGAATTCACTGGTGTTACATCATGGTTTGCTGCCAAGTGTGACCTTATTCTTCTTCTATTTGATCCTCACAAGCTTGATATCAGTGATGAGTTTAAACGTGTCATTGGATCTCTACGTGGACATGATGACAAAATACGTGTAGTTCTAAACAAGGCAGACCAAATTGACACACAACAGGTAGAGTCATTCATTATTCTCTCTGCATGACTTGTGATGTTTATTGCTTTGTTTTCTTTACGTAACTGTCTTTTCCCTGCAGCTTATGAGAGTGTATGGTGCACTTATGTGGTCTCTTGGTAAAGTATTGAATACTCCTGAGGTGTCGCGTGTTTATATTGGGTAACCACCATGCTCTCATCTACTTTGTTTCACTCATATGGTCATATATCTTGTATTTTGCCACAGATTACTACCGACTTAAAATCTTGTCAAAACTCTAGATTGAATTATTACTAAAAGTGCCATACATGTATTATCTCATACCTCAGTGTAGTATGTGGCTTAGTTTGAATTGCTTAAGTAACACTATCTGAATCTTATGTTTGTAAAGTGGTAATGACTGGATCACCCTAGCATGTTGGAACAGAAAACTCACTCAGAATTGAATGCAGATCATTCAATGACAAACCAGTAAAGGAATCAGCTGTTGGTCCGATCGGAAAGGAACTATTTGAGAAAGAGCAGGATGATCTCCTTTCTGATCTAAAAGATATACCAAAGAAAGCTTGTGACCGCCGAGTAAGCTTTTTTACCGTTTGTGTTCTTTTCAAGTCCCGGCCTCCTGTTTTTTCACAAATTAACACCATCGGTATATATGTGCAGATCAATGAATTCGTTAAACGTGCTAGAGCTGCCAAGATACATGCTTATATAATTGGCCATCTAAAGAACCAGATGCCTACGATGATGGGGAAAGCTAAAGCTCAACAACGACTTATAGATAATTTGGAGGATGAGTTTGCAAAGGTATGTATTTGCTCATCTCTGTAACTTCCTAGCCAGTCCAGAACTGATGTAGATTGACAGGACATGGTGACCCTTGCTTCTGTTAAGATGGAGCCTTGTGTTTATTAGTTCATATCAGATCTTTTTTGTCCAAGTGCTTGGTTTTGGTATATCGGCATCATACTTGTTATTACTCGCCAAACAGCCATTGGCTTGATCATTATAGTTTTAGCTTGTGTTTTGCAAGTTTTAGAAGTTTTATGGTGGTGACACTAAGATCTGATTGTGGATTGCTGACTGTCCAAACTTCTGCGTTTACAAGCTTCATTTGTAATTTTAACGATCGACTGATAACTACTCTGTTGGAACAGGTGCAAAGGGAGCATCATCTTCCGGCAGGAGACTTCCCTTACGTTGAGCACTTCAAAGATGTGTTGGGGGGTTACAGCATCGACAAGTTTGAGAAGGTCAAGCCCAAGATGATCCAGGCGGTGGACGACATGCTCGGGTACGACATCCCGGAGCTTCTCAAGAACTTCAGGAACCCTTACGAGTGAACATGAACATCTCGATTGGAAGACGGCTTGGTATACACCAACACGTCAGGCGTGGCGTGGATGGACGCTGCTTGCCGCGGCGTTGAGATCGTCAGGCAGCGCAAACATCGCCGGCGTTTCATGTGTCGTGGGGTGTTTATTGCTACATTCTACCCATTGTTGTATAACGGTATGCATAAGAACCAGAAGCAGTTGCCCAATTGCTCGCTGGATATCTATCCTGTTGGATTGGCATGTAAAGATTGGAACGGTGGTTGCATTTTTTAACTTAGAGGAATATCTTAAATGCTTGTTGGTGCGATCCGGTCAATGAACTACCCGTGAAGAATAGTGGACCACTTTGAGAGGTGTTTTTCTGAGAAGCAGTCACCTGTTTCGCTATATGTGGAAGCACAATTGATTTCACTTTGGTAGATTATGGATCTCCTTTTCATGGCAACAGTTCTGGGACTCGACAAGCCTGGTTTTCATTGTTTTGGGTTAATCTGTAACAAGCGACGTGGAGAGATCCTTCACAACTGTAAAAGAATAGTAAACAATTGTATGGTGGCACTTCACCCCTTTCGTCCAAAGGAATGGAATATAGGAATAAGGGATAAAACATTCCTTGATCTAAGTTTCAGCTGAAATCAGGAGAAATTTTCTTTGATCTCAATTTACAAGGAAAGAAAGTAAGAAAATTACAATTCACTTGGACTCTTTTCAAATTGTTATGCACGAATAATGAGACCACTGTCTTTTAATTAAGACTTCCAATGACACATTAGTTGCGAAATTCGCACTCTTTCCTGGCTTGATTTTTTTTAATCATAATCCACTACTTTATTAAACGGGACAATGGTTACATTCAGACTGAATTACATCAGCCAGAAATCCAGGTATTACATCAAAGCGAACAAAATTTTCTACGCTTAAAGCTTCTTTAGCACATCTATGTGCCGCATTATTTGCCTCCCGTCCTGTGTAAAGAAACTTGACTTCCTGGAAAGACTTGCATAACTCCTGCATCTCCATAACAATATGAGCTCCTATGATTCTTTGCTCTTTTCCATCTTTCCATAGTTCCACCAAGGATGTGCAATCCGTCTGGAGAATGACCTTCTGGATCCCCACCCTTGCGGCTGCCTCTAGACCTTCGCGGCATGCTAGCAGCTCGCTCATAAAAGGATCCACCACATGAGCTTGCTTGCGACAACCCGCCTCGATGAAACCTCCTGTATCATCACGAATGACATAGTCCGAACCAGCTTCATGCGCACTACAGTTTATTGATCCGTCGATATTCACCATGCACCACCTCGCCGGTGGTCTTGTCCATTTGTATTCCGGTTTTTTGCCTACCCTCTGTGCAGCGGGTAGCTCAATTAGAGAGAGTTGCTCCTCTATTAGCTGCATAGAGCCTAGAGGTTTATATTGTTCCTCCCCATGTACATATCTGTTTCTACTAGTCCAAATGCACCAGAGAACTGTCATAGCCATTGGTACTTGTTCCGCAGACAAGAAAGAACCCATCATCAAATCTTGCATCCACGTAGCAGGGTGCAGTCTCGGAATAGTAAAGCCGAAGTGGTCAAACGCAGCTGTCCAAAACTGCTTTGCATGGACACATTGCAGGAGGGCATGATATAGAGACTCCTCTTCGTGCCCACATAGTTTGCATACTCCATGGTCCATGATATGTCTCCTGGCCAGCTCGGCGTAGCAAGGAAGGAAACCTTTTATGGCACGCCAACAAAAGATCCTGACCTTAGGTACCACCCGAAGCTGCCACAGTTTCTTCCAAAGTTGATGATTTGACCGATTTCCCTTCCCGTGAACCTAATCACATTTTTTCAAATTTTGTGTGTTCTCCAATCCTCTACGGACCAAAGAGACTTTGATACATTATCTTTCCACTTCTACACGAAATCATTCTATGTTGTCCCCTATCATCCCAATGATCGTCGTCCAGCCTCAGCATTATCTCCGTCACGGCATTCATCTCCGTCTATCGCCAAAACTTGCATTTCTCACAGACGCCACCTGTGGTGACCAAAAAAACTTCAAGAAGGTTGGGCAAACGTGATAACAATGCAATTTTTACAAATAAAATACTACTGGAAATCATGTAATCCAAGGCGTCGGGTGACCGATAAGCCGGGGCAGCCTAGAGGGATGGTAGAACAGCTCCTAGCCACCATCCTCGTTTTGCCTCCCGAAGTCAAGCGTGGAGTGAGTACGGAGAAAGACAGACCGAAGAAGGGTATCGGTTCTCTGAGGTATCGACAGACACCCTTTACCCGAAACAGTTAACCCCTCTCCTTGATGGCATGACTTGTGGCGTCACGCCGCGCCTTCATATCGAGCTTGCCACCGCCGGACTAGAAAAGAGAGAGGGAACACGAACAAAATTTTAGTCGATAAAATGAACCGTAGCTTAGCAAAAACTGTCTTTTTTTCCTCTTTTCCAAAATCATAAACCAGCAAGGTTGTCGAATTTCGAAAAGGAAAATCATAAACCAGCAACGAGTCACGAGGTCAAATTGCCTAACTAAACCGGCACTATGCTCGGAAGTCAAACACTGCTGGGAGCCTCGCCGACCGCCTGGCTCCGTCGGCGTCTATGATTGTAAACGTGCCAAACAAAAATAAACCAGTATTGTAGCTCAAAGGTAGGCAGGAAACGGTTTTTTTATAGACTGTAGAGAGAGAGGAGGAAGGAAATGCCGACCATGCGCGGAAACGCTGACGACCCGGCCGGCCCGGTCCAACCCGCCCGACCCCTTCCTTCCGCGTCGGCCGCCCACAGCCGACCCGACGCGCTCGGCTCGGCTTCCTCACGCTTCCGTCTCCGTCCGGCACCAAACCTATCCCCTTCCTCCCTCCCTTTCCACACTCACCAACGATAGCCCACCGCACCTCCGCACCCGCAGTTTCGTGCACCGCACTTCACCCACCACCAACCTCCCGTGTTCCCCCTCAAAATCCATCCATCCGTCCGCCGACGACCGATTACCATCGATCGATTGATTGATCCACCGGGCAAGGAGACGGCGGCGGCGGACCAGATCCGGCTGCTGCTGCGGCGATGATGAAGTCGCTGCTGCCCTCGAGCCAGCTGCGGCGCTCGGCGGCGGCGGGTTCCGCGGCGCGCTCCTCCTCCGTCGGCGGCGTCGAGACCCCACCCGCCTCAGACGCCGGCACCGGGAAGACCGGCTCCTCCTCCACCTTCTGGTTCCTGCTCCACGCGCTCTGCTGCCTCATCTCGCTCTTCCTCGGCTTCCGCTTCTCGCGGCTCCTCTTCTTCCTGCTCTTCTCCAGCAGCGCGCTCTACGCCGCCTCCAACAACAAGTCCGCCGTGCTCCGCGCCATCACCACCACAACGACCACCACGACAACCACGACCACCACCACCAACACCTTCACCCTCTCCTTCGCCGCGGCCGGGAACCCTCCGCCCTCCAACCCGGACAACTACACCGGCGGCGCGCTCGAGGAGAGCACGCAGAGTCACGTCGTGGTGGGCCGCCACGGGATCCGGATCCGGCCCTGGCCGCACCCCGACCCCGTCGAGGTCATGCGCGCGCATCGGATCATGGAGCGCGTGCAGGAGGAGCAGCGCCGATGGTACGGCGTCAGGGAGCCGCGCCAGGTGCTCGTCGTCACCCCGACCTACTCCCGCGCCTTCCAGGCGCTCCACCTCACCGGCCTCCTCCACTCCCTCCGCAACGTGCCTTACCCGCTCACCTGGCTCGTCGTCGAGGCCGGCGGCGTCACCAACGCCACCGCGGCGCTCCTCACGCGCTCCGGCCTCACCTTCGTCCACATCCCCTTCCCCGACCGCATGCCCCTCGAATGGGCCGACCGCCACGCCACCGAGAACCGCATGCGCCTCCACGCCCTTAGGTATGCACACACTTTCCTCCTACTTCCCCTCATAGTCTCATAGCCTGCCTGCCTGTAACAAACAGAGTGTAAGTAAGGTGACTTGCTACTGATCATTGGTTCGCTTGCTTGTGTAGGGTGATCCGGGAGAGGAAGATGGATGGTGTGGTTGTGTTTGCGGATGACAGCAACGTGCACAGCATGGAGCTGTTCGATGAGGCGCAGAAGGTCCAGTGGATGGCCGCCGTGTCCGTGGGCATCCTTGCGCACACCGGAACAGCAGACCAGCCACGCCTCACCGAGGAGGACAAGAAGAATATGCCTCTTCCAGTCCAGGGCCCTGCCTGCAACTCTTCGGGGCAGTTGGCTGGATGGCACACATTTAACACGTTGCCCTTCTCTGGGAAGACCGCCACGGTGGTCGGCGAGGCAGCGCCAGTGCTGCCGAGAGGTTTGGAGTGGGCTGGGTTTGTGATGAACTCGAGGATGCTGTGGAAGGAGGCGGAGGGCAAGCCTGATTGGGTCAAGGACCTTGATGCTGTGGGGGAGAATGGGGAGGAGATTGAGAGCCCACTTAATCTCTTGAATGATCCGTCCTTTGTTGAGCCGTTGGGAAACTGTGGGAAGAAGATCCTGCTGTGGTGGCTCCGTGTTGAAGCCCGGGCTGACAGCAAGTTTCCGCAGGGTAAGATATATTGTGGACCTTGTCATTACATTTTAACTGCCTTGCTTCGTTAATAGAGATTGTTATAATGTTGTATAGACGTCTAGCACACTTCAACTTTTTCCACGCTATCGAAAAGAGAACACTCCACCTTTTACCCAATATGTTAAACACCTCATGTAACCACAGCTCACAGAGAACCCCTTCTGTTAGTTGGGCCTGACCGGCTTACTAGCTAGTTACCCAGTCTTAGCATTCAAATGGTAAACCATACCAATTTGACCGAACCCAGCTATTTAGCACTTACTAAGGAACTGAAACTTCAAGACATGTTCAAGTTGGCAAGGGAACTACCATTTCCAGGGGCATAAAACCGTACCTCCGCCATAGGCAATTTTCACTTTGGCATGGCTTCCCTGCAAGTCTCCGAAAATCAAGCGGAAACCAATCAAGTCCATTGAGTGCTGAGAATTCATCGCGAGGAAGAGCCAAAAAGATGTGGTGTGTCTATTGCATTTGTAGTGCTACTTCCCACTTCCAACTCTAGTACTCCCTCCGATCAGAAATGGTAGACACAGATTTGTCTTAATGCAGATGTATCTAGACAGATTTTAGTATGTAGATACATCCGTATTTAGACAAATCTTTGTCAATCATTTCCGATCGGAGGGAGTACTTATTTGCAAAGCCGTTCTTTATTTGCCATAACAGCTATACTGAATTGCCGTGGCGCCTCCTAATTTTATTACATCAGGCTGATGCCCCATGTTGCTTCTCAGTCAAGCAATGTAATTTTGTACAAGATCAATTGCTTGAATGTCTGTACCAATTGGCTTGTCTTCAGAGTTGTGGTTCTGTTAAGTTCCATAGTTTCTTTTTAATCTTATCTTAATAAATATATTAATATACTGGTGTTTGAGAAATAGCGATATTGGCATATCTATACGGTGTATCCTGGAAACTGAGATAATTAATTTAGTGCTCTTGCCAAGACTCCATAATTTTCGTGGCTCCATCACTGGCCATAATTAGGATGATTGCATTGGGCTGAGTGGTGTTAGATCTCGTTACTTTTTCATGAGTACTCTTTTAAGAATTCAATTAGAATAGTCCATGGTTCCTGTCTGGTTTAGGATATCCATCGCGGTCCTGCATTTCTTGTGTTTTACTTGTCAACTTGTTAGGGTAATCACTGGTACTAGGAGCGCTGTATGATAGTTTTGTTTACCTTTCTTTTTTGTACTAGTATATAAAATAATACACTAATTCTGGTAAAGGAATTCAATATACATCTACAATCTGCCCAAGTGCTATCTTGCCTTTTCTTTATTTCCAAAATAGAACAGAAGTTGTTTCTCTTTCCATGAATGTCTTTAATTGAGTGCTGTACTGCTATAGTTTTTTTATTGCATTTTAGTGAAACTGCTCAAGTAACAAACTTAGATTGCACCAGCAGACAATAGTTCTGCAAGTAGCATGTGTGTGCTCAACGCATCAGTCAGCCAGTTCTTTGGTGTGCATTAGAGCCAGTGCAGTAATGTTTAATAACTGCAGTATCTTCTGTTTTTATGTAATGATATAAGATTGGCCTGTTCTGCTGGCATGGTGCCACTGCCACATGGCAATTTGATGACAAAGAAGTATCAATTAATTGTTCCCAAGACGTGCGCTTGAATTTTGTTTTCATGTAATTCAGCACGGTCTAATTCCATGGTTTAAAAAAGGGTCATTTGAAAAAAAATGACCCATTCCTCATGTGAATCTGTTTATCAAAATCATGTGCCAGAGAGAGCCCCCCTGAGAAACTTGAACAATAAAAGTTCTTCATAGAAACTTTTGATTTCATTGCAGGCAAACATAAGGTTCTGCTAACCTATCTACTTTGATTACCAGACTGTTTGCTCATATTTTTCTTCTCTTTGATACTGAGCACATTGCAAAAATTCCTAGGTTTTAAGGTTGTAATAATTGAAGCTCTTCCTTTGCAGCTGGGTAATTGAGCCACCTTTGGAAGTTGTCGTTCCTGCCAAGCGCACGCCGTGGCCAGAAACAACTACCGAGGTTTCACTGGAGCTGTTAGACGGCAAGCAAGAGCAGGAGGATAGGCGGTTGTCCAGAGCCAACCGATCATCACGCCCCCGAAGCACCGCCACTAAACGGAAGGGCGATGTGCAGAACTGAGGCAGGATAAACACAGACCGTGTAATGTACATCTCACATCATCTTACACCCGCAGTATCTACTACAATAGGAAGCGTATCCGGTTGACCCTGGTGGGTATTCTGTTTATTTTTTTCTCTCCCTGATGTTTTGCTCCGGTGACAACGACAGACATCTCATGCTGGGACATGTCTTCCGTAGAAGGCTGTTTCCTTATGGTATGTAGCTGTATCTGTTGTGCTGTAATATACACCGCCAATCGGCGTCGAGAAAATGGTGTCTGCATTCTGGAAAATATGTGTGCGTCTGAACTTCTGAAGTGTCGTGTAATGATTGATGTCTTCAAGCACCACAATTTTCCCCTTTCCTGGGGGCGCTGTACTCAAACTGTATTATGGATTAAATTTGACAAGTTGTTCGTTGCTTGATCCAGTAGCTGCAGCTTGATGTACCCAGTAACTGTATTATGTATTACTAGTAAACATACCCGTGCGTTGCTACGGCCTTCATCAACTTGTAACAGAGTACACAGTTATTTAGAATAATAGATGCTTTTTGTCCTCATATTTGCATAATTACAACTAACAACCCTATATTTGAACAACAGAGTAAAGAAGAACATCCCTGGCTTGCAAGTATGCAATGAAAAATGATAAAACCCTTAGTTTATTAAGAATTCTTCGTTTGAAGCCCTACAAAAAAATATATGCATATTCAAGGGGAAGAGGTTGATGGTTGAAAAGAAACGTAGATAATAATGAAAGCTGAAGCACCCAATGCATCAATTAAAAAGATTTTCAATAACACGTAATGGAGACCTGGCACGTTGGTAAATATCATGACAAACCAAACATAGATGGATGCACAAATCTGACCAACAAATGAGTATTCCTGAATTCTTGGCAACCAATACTTTTTGTTCCATGTTATCTCATTTTGTGCAACTATGCCTTAACACAAAAGTTAGAGATCAATACAAAGAACATATAGCCAAAACTTTCTGAAAATATGTACTCCCTCCGTTCGGAAAAAGATGTCACAAAAATGGTCTATCTATAGTTCATTTTTGTAACATCCTTTTCCGAACGGAGGGAGTACATGTCTTCCAATCATTACGGACGGTTTAGCCATAAAGAATGCAATATGTATATAAATTGACGTACAGTTTTTACTTGCTACCGAAACTTTCTGAAAATATGTACATGTCTTCCAATCATTACAGAGTGTTTAGCAATATAGAATGCAATACCTGATGCATGTAGTGTGACTAAGTAGTAAATATCGAAGTATCTGAACTACACTCTCACTTCAGAAGCAGGACGCGTAACAAATCTTCTCCTAACAAATCTTAAACCAAGTGCACATATGGCAAGCAATTAATCAGGCACGGATGATGTCGTTGATGTTCAAAACCAGGACGCGGCCGGGTACGGGTATCTCGATTCTGCATGCCCGTGCGGCCGTGCACATATGGAATATCATCGCCTCTAAATATACAGTAGCATCTCCTCGGCCTGATTTTTTATCCACCACACCCGTGCTATCCTTATTCTCTCTCTGCCTTCAATAATCTCCATATGCATACAGTGATACAGCGTATGCGTCAGTGCAGCTCAGCTTTTGCTTGATAGGTAGCCGGATATGCGGAAGCTGTGAGCTGCAAAGGCGGCAGTGCAGCTCACGCTACGACCACGGTGGTTGTCCAGCTCGAGGAGCGATTGGTGGGGAGCGAACTGGAGCATAGCAGAGGAGGTGTCCCATAACTGATCGTAGGAGCAAGATGGCCAGAACGCCGCGTCGGTCGGGAGACATGGGGGAGATGCGGGTCAGGTCAACGACCTGATCAGGAGCTGGACAGGGGCGGCGGCGGACACCAAGGCGGAGCTATGCGGGTCGCGCGATGCGGATGTGGAGTCGGAGGCGGGAGGGCTTGGGGATCCAGTGGCAACTGGGCTGCAGGAATCGCCGGCGGTGCGGCTACCGGAGTTCGGTGGGCTCGATCTGGCGTTTTGAGGCCGGCGACAGTAGAGCCAGGCCGTAGTCCCATCGTGACGGGAAATCGGTAGTCACGGGAAATCGGTAGGTCGAGCCTTCGAAGAAATTTGTGCGTGAGCAGGGACGAGCCGAAGGAGGAACGTGGACGACTCGAATTGTTTTTTTTT
This sequence comes from Poa pratensis, assembly GCA_947311845.1. Taxonomy (NCBI): domain Eukaryota; kingdom Viridiplantae; phylum Streptophyta; class Magnoliopsida; order Poales; family Poaceae; genus Poa; species Poa pratensis. The sequence continues at coordinate 15,494,446 of CAMZMU010000086.1, forward strand.
TGGCTTATCGGTGACATGAGATGTAAATACAAGCAACTTCACGGGCAAACTTTAATGACGTACCATCATCACCACATTTAGCTATATTATATAATAGAGATAGAGATAGAGATTCTGCATGTTTTTCACAGTAATATGTACCCAGGAATCCTGTCTTTCAACCCAAGTGCAGAAGCCAGATCACGACCGCGGGGCTCCATCCATCCATGCGCATCTTTGGCCAACGCTTTCCACGAGGAGCCCCGTCCTGTCCGTCCATGTGACGGAAGCCGTGTTGCTTTGTTAGGGCATGTATCTTAGCGTTGACAACGTAAGATGATTGCTGAATTGGAGAAGAGAAAACTGGAAAAAAGAGTGTCTCACCATAATTTTAGGATATCTGGTTGTTAAAGATAACCCATTATACATAATGTTTTATTGCCATGTCTAAATTACGTGGCAAGATTAAGATCTGACGGTCTTAGCAACCATTGTACATGCCCTTAGAATCGTGCCGTTCTTTCGGGCGGTCGGCTTCCTGGCGGTGCCCAAAAAAAGTAGAATTAGTGCTTTTTCTGCATCTAGCCCACGCCTGAATCCGTAAAAAAACTGGTGAAGAACCCGGGTTTAATCACCTTGAACATGTTTGTCCACTCTTCCAGAAATTTATGGATTTGCCAGAGACTTGATTCTATATTTGCCACTGCCATAGCGATATCAAACAATTTTGCTAATTCTCAGTAGAGCTCAGTCTTTTCATGAGCCATTGGATTTGTATAGCGCTTCGTGTTGGTTTAGGAGTTGCAGAAAATACAAAATCGTGGGTGATTAAGTCGCTCCCTTTATCAAAGTAACCAAGAGTCATTTTCTATAACTTCTTGTGCAGTAATGTTTTTCATAACTTTATTTCCCAGTTGGCATTGACCCAGTTTCTGTTTGCCACTCGTCTTGTCGTGTCACTGTGGGATACTGCCACCCTAGTCACCGCGCCGGGTCCCGATTCGGCTCGTCTCTCCTCTTGCTCTAGGGTTCAAGTCCGCCGCCGCAGTCCGCGCCGCCCGCTTTCTCCCTCCCCAGACATCCGCAGCCGGCCCCAGCGGCCCTAACATCCGCCGCCACCGAACTCGCGTGCTCCGCCGCCGCCACTCCGCGTCCCGTCGGCAGCCGTACAGCACCGAGGACTTCAGCGTTCTTCTGCCACAAGCTCCAGGAAGGCAAGGTTGGATTTTCTTTCCTTTTTATGTTCAGCGGTGCTCTATTGAACTGTAAGATATGAATATATAGGATTAATGATGATGATATAGGATTAGTGATTGAATTTCTCTTGATGTGTATGAGACGTATGGTGTATGGATTTTAATATTGGTATATACAGAATTTTATGCTATAAGTGCATTAGTTTGTTTAATTAGCACGCGTAACCTGATCGTGAACCTTGAGGTTTTACCTCCTAATTGGAATGAGCTGTATACTGGTGTGCAAGCTTCTGCGAAGCAGTGAATAGGACTGTCTTTCTAAACGAAGATAAATTTATCATGATACTATGTAATTTGCGATGAATGGGTGCTTATGACTCTGTTCATTCCTACCATTCAGGTTCTTTAAATTATTAATCTTTGGAAATATACAATATGGCTGGGGGTAGCACAGATGCGGCCACCAAGGAGATGGAGGCATTGCATGTTGGACAAAATCCGGAAACCAAAGTAAGTACTGTGCTGCAAAAGTTAATTTTTGCCCTGAACCGAAGCATGAATGTCTGTCCTCGCAATCTATTTCTTGTTGCATGGTTGCTTCAGCACATTTCATACTTATGTTGGCAAATGGAGAAAATGTTAGGGATTAACAAGAACCATACTATGCTTTTTTTTAGAGGAAAGGGTGACAACACCCACGCCCCCCCCCCCCCGAATTATTGACGAAACCAGTAGCTACAGAGCCATACCAAGCTATTGACCGGTACTATTCTACTTTACAGAATCGGTCTTCTCATAGTCACTATAACGACACGACCCGTTGTTTATTGTGATAATTGATTTTTCATTGCCTCATTTGTAAATTTGGTGACATTTAGTCCATACCTTGTCTTGAACTAACTTAGTCCTTAATTCTCCTAATGGCTGTTATGAAGCCTCTGATGACATGGCTAGTCAATACATACCTCAGTTATAAAGTGATATGTGATCGCATGGATTGCTAAACCTCACATATCATCCTTCCCTTGAATGACCCTTGCACTGCTGTATATTCTCTTTGACGTTAAATAAGCTTCACATTTTTGCCGCAGGAGAATCTGAATAAGGCATCAAAAGAACTCAAAGTAGAAGGTAGCAATGGTGGGTCTCCCGGAGCTCAGTCCTCACCACCAGAGGCACCAGAGGATGATGATGATGGTCCATCTGAAGATGGAGCAGCAGGTGACAACTGTACCTTGCAAGTTCTCATTGCTGATTTTTCAGTTTCTCATCTGGAGCTGGACCACTGGAGCTTCAGTTCTGTCTAGCATTTGGGAACTGGGATGTGAGTCATGTGATTATTCTAACTGTTGTCTTTGAAATGAATAGTTTCAGCAGCTGCAAAGAAGAAAAAGAAGAAAAACAAGGCAAAGTGGGTTCTTTTATTTAATTTACACCATTAAAGTTCTTGTTTTGTGTGATCTGTTTAACGAGCATGTCACATGTGTTTTCTGTAGAAAGAAGAAGGACCCACTTCAGCAGACAGACCCTCCATCCATTCCCGTTGATGAGCTTTTCCCTTCAGGTGATTTTCCTGAGGGTGAAATCCAGCAATACATGGATGAGTAAGTATAAGTCTATTAGCGTAATTTCTGTTGGAATGACTTATCAAATGTTAGGAATATGATGGTTTTATCTTCATCAAACATGCCACAGTAATACCTGGGTTAAAATAGCATGAATGACCTTAACTCCTGAAAACGAAGCAGAAACTGTATTTTGTTTCCTTTGCTGTTAATGAAGAACTCTGCAAAATGATTATCATCTGTTTCATAGTTTAATCATGTTATTGCTCTTCAGTAATTTATGGAGAACAACTAGTGAAGAAAAGAGGGAACAGGAACGACTACAGAAGCCGATGTACAATTCTGTTCGCCGAGCAGCAGAAGTTCATAGACAGGTTTAGAACATACTAGCCTCTTATTGTTTTGCAGCTTCGTTTGATCGGTATATGTTGTTGGTTACAACTCTACAATATATATATTGTTTGCTAGGTGCGCAAATACATGAGGAGCATTGTGAAGCCTGGAATGTTGATGATTGAACTCTGCGAAACTTTGGAAAACATGGTTCGGAAACTTATCAAGGAGAATGGACTGCAAGCTGGTATTGCCTTTCCAACAGGATGCTCCTTGAATTGGTATGGTATCCTCTAGAGTCCTTCCTAGTACTACTGCATACCCATCTTACATTGAACGAACAAATTCAATGCTTAGGGTTGCAGCTCACTGGACTCCAAATTCTGGTGATAAAACTGTACTACAGTATGATGATGTGATGAAGCTGGATTTTGGGACACATATAGATGGTACGTCTGTTGTATTACTTTGTTCCATTCTTTCTTCAATGATTTTTTGGTGTATATTTCGTAGGGTTTTGTCCCTGCAAGTATAAACTTCATTCTATTTCCAATTTAAAAAACTAACATGCTACTGTGATTATTCCCAGGGTACATAGTTGATTGTGCATTTACTGTCGCATTCAATCCCATGTTTGATCCATTGCTTCAAGCAACGAAAGATGCCACAAATACTGGTATCAAGGTAATTTCTACACATTCTGTTCACTCTGATGTATATTAAGTCAACGGACACGGATGTACTGATGAATGCTTCCCATAAGCACCTTTGCACCTAGTATATCTGATAGCAGCTTTACTTGGTTGAAGACACATTGATAGCCTGATATGTTTCGATTGAAGCTTCTGCTTTTGATTACTCGATTTTAGTGTTATTATGGTCAGGGCGTACTGTCATCTCTCCAGTCGTTTATGTATAGGATTTCTTTGGGTCTAATTTGAGTTTTTTTTTCACTTGTAAATGATCTATTATATGACTATTTGAAATCATATTCCTTAAATCAGCTATTTTCTTTGTTATTCAATAATGTTATCCTTCATTTCAGGAAGCTGGAATAGATGCACGGCTTTGTGACGTTGGTGCTGCCATCCAAGAAGTAATGGAGTCATATGAGGTTGAAATTAATGGGAAAGTTTTCCAAGGTGTGTGCAGTTTCATTTTTTTTCCCATTCTGGGCTATTAGAAATTTAGCGACATCATTCGACTGAAATTGCTTGTTTGTTTTGTGGCAGTAAAAAGTGTGCGAAACCTCAATGGACACAGCATTGGACCATACCAAATCCATGCAGGGAAATCAGTTCCAATAGTAAAGGTGGAGAGCAAACAAAAATGGAAGAGGGTGAATTTTATGCAATTGAAACTTTCGGGTCCACAGGTGCGTTACTATATAGCTTGAACTAAGTTGTCCAAAGTACACTCTAGTCTTTTTAAACACATTGCTTTTGTGAAAGGCATCCTCGCTAGTATTTAATTAGCATGTCTTTCATCTGATCAACCCATATCTGTTAACCATAGTTAGCCACATGTTCAAAATCTTATACATTTCATATTCGTCGTTCTGTATGCAGGGAAGGGATTTGTGAGGGAGGACATGGAATGCAGTCATTACATGAAGAACTTTGATGTTGGGCATGTACCACTGAGGGTAGCGAAGGCCAAGCAACTACTCGGCACAATCAACAACAACTTTGGAACGCTCGCCTTTTGCCGACGGTACTTGGACCGTATCGGCGAGACCAAGTATCTCATGGCACTGAAAAATCTATGCGATGTTGGCATTGTCCAGGTACATGCTAAAATACCACCATTTCCACTCAACTATCTGATCCCTATCATGGACATGGTTGCTCACGGTTTGCCTGCTTTGTTTGCAGCCATACCCTCCGTTGTGCGACGTGAGGGGGAGCTACGTGTCGCAGTTCGAGCACACCATCTTGCTCCGGCCAACATGTAAAGAAGTCATATCCAGAGGCGATGACTACTGATGGGCACCGCAGCTCCTCTTTGTATGGTTGCTGGCACAATCATTTCGCACAACCTGTGTTTTTTTTCCGCTCAAATGGCACATCAGAGTCACCCAATAATGCTGCGACACACGGCGGTTTACTGTCATTTTGATTGCCGAGTTCAAAATTTGTGGAAACAAGTTTTGTAAGAATAGCTACCTACCGTGTTGTATTTGGCTAGATTCCTTTATAAAGAAGAGTAGTCTACATTTAAATGTTGAAAGTGAATGTGTTTCTGCGGGGACCAATCCTCTTCTAGACAACTAGGTAAATTTGGTGCGGCGTCACGCCGCACTTGTGTGGTAAAATTGAAATTTGAAGATTTGTACATTTTAAAATTGTGTAGATTTGAGAATTCTTAGAATGGAAAGAGAGTTTATGTTTAAAAGTTGTTTAGAGTTCGAAAATTAGTCCAATTGGAAAGTTATTTAGAGTTGAATTTTTTTTCACGTTAGTAAAAAGGTTAGATTTGAAAGGCAGCTGAAATTTTGAAATATTCCAATTTGTCTGCCGTGGTATGGCGGTAAAATTGAAATTTGGAAAATGTCAACGTTTTAGAAGTGTGTAGATTTGGAAATTGTTCAAATGCAAACAAAGATTGTGGTTAAAAATTGTTCAGATTTCGGAATTCGTGCAATTTGGGAAGTTTTTCAGATTTTTTTTTTTGTGAAATGATCATATTTGGAAGACATTTAAAAGTTTAAATATCTAAATTTGAAATTTGATTATGTGCAATAAGTAGTGAGCATGGCGCGCTCGTGTGGTGGAAAAGAAAATTTGGAAATGTCCATGCTTAGAAGTTGTTTTGATTTCAAAATTAGTGAATCTAAAGAAAAGTCAGCGTTTTAAACTTTGTTTGGATTTGGAAAATTTGTCAAATTTGGAGTTTATTCAGTTTTGATTTGTTATTCACGTTTGTAAATTGCTCAGATTCGGAAGACATCTAAGATTTTGGAATGTTTGAATTTGAAATTTTAGCTTATGCCGTAAATAGCTAGCAATTTTTTTTGTGTGGCTATTTTGATATATTTTTCATTTTGTTCGGGTGGGTATATTTGAATAAAAAAATTAAATATGGGAATGGCCATATTCAAAAATTGTTTCAGTTTTTTGAAATGCTGAAATGAAGAAAAAGTGTATGTTTAAAAAACTTGTTCGAATTTTAAAAAATGTTTTAATTGGTAAGTAATTCAGATTATATTTGTTCGGATGGGTATATTTGAATAAAAAAATTCAATTTTGGAAGTGGCCACATTCAAGAATTGTTCGGATTTCAACTCTGTTCGTTAGCGTGAAGATGTTAGGTGGATTAAATTGTCGTTAGAAGAAGAAATAGCTCTTTGGGGGAAATTCAAATTTAGAAGTGTCCACATTAAAAAATTGTTCGGATTTGCTTCATAAAATGAAAGAAGTTGAATATTTTGGAGAGGAACAATTATTTGGGGGAATATTTTTTTTGTGCATTTTTTTAAACAAGATTTGCATTATTGTGATTCATAAATTTGAAGATTTTAATTATGTGAACTATTGAATTCTATTATCAAACTTACAAAAAAATTCAATATTTTTTTGGGGAGGAAGAATTATTCGGGAAAATACATTTTGTTGTCTTTTTTGATATAGGAGTTGCCTTTTTTTGAATCCTTGCAGGCATTGTGGCTTATAGCAAAGAAGTAAAAGGTTTTTTTTATAGCAAAGAAGCAAAAGTTTTTTTTTAATACTGCTGTTAGCTAGATTGTGGGATGCTCACATAATTGTTTTTTAAACTAAAATGTCTTGCATATTTTTTTTTTCTTTTTGATCGTTATTGCAATGTTGTTTTACTGCAAAGCAAAAGAGAATCAAAAAACAAAAGAAAATAAATACAAAGATTTAATTTCAATGTATTTTTGCAACTGTATTAGAACAAATGGAATTCAAAAAAGGAAATTGTAGTTGTTTTGTAAGCTAAAATTTGTTGCAATCATTTATGTGCGTGGTGATAATTATTCGAATGTTGTTTTAATGCAAAGCAAAAGAAAAGCAAAAACCGGAAGAAAACAAATACAAATATGGGATTAAATGGAGGTGAGATGTCATTTTGCACAAATGTTATGTTTCATATTGTAGTTATTTTAATTAATCAAGAATTCTAGTTGATTGATGATGCATGGAAATGTGTTAGCTGTAAAAGTTTTTTTTTCCTTGAAAATGTTGCTATATTAGTTTTTGTTTTGTTTTGAATTATGGTTTTAAAGTTATGAATTTAAAGAGGAATCTAGTTGTTTGATGATGCTTGGAAATGTTTTATTTGTAAAGATTTTGTTTTTCTGAAAATTTTGGTATGTTAGTTTTTTTTGAATTATGGTTTAAAAGATATGAATTTTATGGTTTTTTTAGTATTTTCTGTAATTGCTCTAACGCTGACAGGAGGGTCCCACATGTCAGGGTACGTGCTGACGTCATCCGGTGACGCAAGCGGGTGGTGGAATCTGCCGCGCGGCGGAGCTCGCGGCGGAGCAGCCGCGCACGGCGAGGTGGGACGCGTGCCCGCGCGCGTCGGATGCGCGCGGAGGCGGGCTGCAGGCGGACGGCGGCGCTGCCTCTTCTGTGTCGCTGGAGCGGCCGCGGCGGAGTGCAGACGCGGCGGAGGGTGCGGTCGCACGGCGGCGGCGATTCTCGCGCGGATCCGGCGACCCAGCATGCGGCGGTCTGTGAAGAGAGAGAGAAGGCAACGGCGGAGCGGCCCGTACGCGTGGATCTGGACGGGGAGCAGCGGAGCGGCGGCATCGAGCGCGGCGGCCGGCGGCGAACTCCGGCTCGCACGCGAGAGAGGAGAGAGAGGGGGGCTCTGCGCGTGTCATTTTTCAGCGCGATCCCTGAAGTTTTTCGAAATTGCGTTTGGGTCCCTGCCTTCGGAAAACTGGAGGTTCGCGGGGCAAATTTTGGGCTTGCTTGTCGTTTTGTGCAAAATGGCAGCCCGCAGTGAGGCTGACAGGTGGGGCCAGTGGCGTGGAGGCCTCTCAGCGCGCTATTTCCGTCCTCCTTAATGTTCACTTATGTGGCATTGCGGTCGTGTTGTCCCTCTCATGAGGCATCAAATGGCTTGCAGGAACCCTAAGAACAGTTCTGTATTTTTCTCTCCTGTTAGTTTTCAGATAATCAAATGCAGTATAGTTTCCAGAACAAACTTTTTTTCCTGATCTGTCATTTAGTTTTCACGTTTATTTGTTCATGTAATTTCGTTTTCAATTAATGAAATAAGTGGTTGCTCTAGTGGAGATCTCGTGCCCCCGGGCACCAGTGATTCTGGCCTTTAAAAAAAAAAATCAAAAATACGTTTACGAGATTCGAAAAATTGTGAAAAAATTCCGAATGTAGCCATTGGTGTATACTATAAACGTGCCAAAAATCAATTTTAAATACTTTGTATTTAGAGCTACACAAAAATAATAAAAGTGTGGATCAGAGAATACTTTTTTTTTTAGGTTTAAGACGGTCGTATCCGCCATCTGATTACATAGAATAGAATGTTATTTACAAAATTTCGGACTAGAGAAAAATCCTTTTAAAGACAAAACAAAACTATGAGTCTCTCGGACGTGCGTGTGGGCGAAAGCCCGCTGCGTCACCTCTTCCCACACCAAAGCCGCCACCTTCGTAGGCGAGCTCGCCACATTGCGGAAGGTTCTTATGTTCCTCTTCTTCCAAAACCCCCACAACGAGTGGATGATGGCCCTGCTAGCCGCCCTCCGAGATTTGGGTGGAATGCCCGCAAGTGCTCGCCAAGACAGTAGCCTTCCCCGATCAACGACACGCTGGCACTCCATCCTAGCAATTGCGCGGTGCACCAATCCGGAAGGGCATAACTGAAGCCCACAGACACAACCGGAACCTCCTTGCCACATTGGCAAGGAGGAGAGCCCAGTCATCAAAAACAACATCTAGGCCACCACGAGCGGCAACTGCCGCTCAATCTCAGTCCCTGACTTCTTCTTCTTCTTGGGCTTCTTCACGGAGAGGACGAGGTCATCGATGGCAGCCACCGCCTGGTCCGAGAGGGGACCGTCAAGTAGGGCCATGTAGTCCTGTCGCAGGCGCTCCGAGGGGCATGCCTCCTCAAGCCGCGAGCCGAGACGGCGCGCCACGGCCTCCTTGGCTAGCTGCTCGATGTTGGCGCCATTCGGGTGCAGCTTGGCGAACCTCACACTCCTCCGCACTGACGGCGCTTCCATCTCCATCTCGTGGACCAACGCCATGGCCAACATGCCCAAAACGGAGGCCTCGAGCGGCGCCGATATCCGGGCGATGAAGCCCGACAAGGGGCACGTAGGTGCACCCACCTCCAGGTCCTGCAGTCTAGGTCCTTCTCGAACAGCTGCCATGCCTCCTTCACTTCGTCATGCTCACCCTGGTCGGTCAGTAGGACGGATCCCTCTCCGGGTTCAGCGACGCCCTTCTCTTCATGCCCCATCTCCTCGTCGGTGAGCAGTACCACCTGCTCCCCCAGTTCGGCGGGGCCTGACACCGGCTGCCGCATCTCCCAATCAGCCTCAGCCTCTTCATCAACGTTGACATGCCGCCTCTCGCACGGCGCATCGCCTGGTGAGAACGGCACCGCGGTGAGGCCCGTACCCAGAGAAGACCGCTCGTCTCGATCAGCCACGAGAGGAGAGCACGTCGGGGCCGGACGCGAGACTCGCGCTGAGGTCTCGCCGGGCATCTCGTGGTCAGCCGGTGAGAGCTGCACAAGCACCTCCTACTCAAACGTCACGCAGTCGCTGTCCTCTCTTCGCCCTAGCAGCAGCAACAAGCCGGGCCGCGCATTCTCCGCAAAGAGTGCACCGTCCACCCCTTCCTTGTAGCACCGCATACTGGCGAGCTCCACCTACTCCGCCATAGTGTCGAACACGTTCAGCACGGTGATGAAGATCTCGTCCTCCTCCGGCCTTCCGGACAGGACCTGCGGCGCCATGAGCATGTCCCGGAAGGAACGAAGCGGGGACACCGGCGTGGCGACACGCCTGCGTGGTGGAGCAGCCGGCGGCGGAGAGGCAGGGGGCTCGGAGTAGCCCCTAGAAAGGTGGCCTGGGCGATGGCACCGCCAGCAAACCCGGGGCCCTCTGCAATCGATGGCGAAATGGCGGGGGCTCAAACAACGGAAACACCTTCCCCTCATCTTCTTAAGGAGGAGCGCACGCCGAGCCAGGCAGTCTCCGTCCCGCGCGCCTCCCCGTCTAGGCCGGCTGCCATGAGCTCCTCCCGCGCCCCGTCGCCACCAGTGTGGCGGACGCACGGGCACCCATCCATCTTGACTCTGCGGTGCGCGAAGCTCCGCCATTGGAGGCCCGACCTGTCTCCCGGCCGCGCCGCTGCGCCGCCTCGAAGCATCCGCACCCAGCAGGTCAGCATACGGCCGCGGCTGGCCCTTGGGAGGAGGGCCCGGAGGTGGGCGGGGAGGCCATCTGCCCGCAAAGAAGAACGGCGCGGAGGGCATGGCGGGGCTGCCCGCAGCAGAAGACGAAAATAAGGCGCCCTCGGCTTCCCCGTGTCGCTGCGGCGGGACGTAGCGGTCAGCAGACCGGACAACGGGCGAGATCTCCCCGTTTTGAAGCTCTTCTCCCTGCGAATCCGGCACGAACTCCAGATCCGAATCTTCCTCATGCGACACGAGATCCACGCTCTCCTCCTCATCTGCCGCGTCCGCCCAAGAGAACCTGGTCGAGGAGGACAGCTAGAGCAATGAGGGGGCGTGGGCTTGCGGTGTGGTGGCTATGGTGGCGGTCGCGGCGGCCGGAGCGGTCTCCGTGGCGTCCGCCCCTACAGGGTCGGGAGCAGAGCATAATACTTATTTTCAAATATCTAAATTTCTGATATTTTTTCATTTTTGTGTAGCTCGTAATACAATGTATTTGAAGTTTATACTTTGCACGTTTGTAGAATACATCATTGGCTAGATTCAGAAACTTTTTCAGATTTTTTAAAAACTCGTAAATATCTTTTTTGATTTTTTTAAAAACATCAGAATCACTGGTGGCCGTGAGAAAAAAACACTTTTCCGGTGGTTGCTCTAAAAAAAAAGATTTGCGCATCCAATACGTCTAGCACCTTCTGCAGGCCCAGACACTACGGACCCCAAAACGGCCCGCACCAGCTCGTTATCTGCTACCCGTGATGGCCCACTTGGAAGCTCGGACGCGGGTACTACTAGTTCGCGACTTCGCGGGTACGCGCCCGAACGGCCACCTCTCTTACGACGCCACGTGTCACCGGTGTGAATAAAGCGCCGCCTGTCTCCACCACCGTTTCCTTCTCTTTCGCTCGCTCCAGCAAAAACCCTAGAGACCTCTCCCCTCGCCGCCGCCGCCGCCACCGCCTCCACGCCGCCGCCACCGCCTCTCGGAGGAACCGGTGAGGGCTCCCGACCCTTTATCTCCCACTCCGCCGCCCTACCCGCCTGTCGTGGCGCTGACCTGGGTGTGGATTGCCAGGAATTTCAAGCGTGAGATTCTCCAAGGGAGGTGTCAGGGCGGCGGCAACGGCGATGGGGGCGGACCTGCAGTACGACGACATGGAGTCGGGGGTGGCGCTTCAGCGACGCCACGGCCTTCCGGATGGTCGAGCACGTGCTCCAGTCCGTGCGGATGGTGCGTATCTCCAGTCCCCCCTTTGCTGGCCCGCTTGAATTCATTTTTAGCTGGGAGTGATGCGAGGCGGGTGGCTTCTGGGGAAGCCTAGGAGTACGAGAGACTCTCGTTTGGGTGCTCCCTTGCTGTCCTTCGAATTTTATTGCGTTCGCTAGTGAATTTAGAACTCTCAAGCTTCGTTTTGTTCGTGTTCTGTTTGCTGGCTTTTGAGTTTAGAGAATTTGAGGGGTGCTGATGAAATTGGTGCAGCTTTTGAAGCTGTTGTTTTGAACTCCGATTCCTAGTCCATGTCTCCCTTTTGAGTTTTGGCAGCAATCACGGAGCCGAAATAACTTACTACAGACTTAGGAAAATCAATCAAAAGCATACATGGTCTCTTCTCTTTGTTGAAAAGCTTCTCAAATCAGTAATCCTATTGGGAAACCCCTTAGCGAACGGATGATTATCGAATGCCAGCAAGGCAATTATCTACGAATGTGCAGTGTGGAGTTAGGGAAATTGGAAGGTGATTATTTTTCTACGAATGCAATTATCGAATGCCACTCGTGGGTTTGTACTTTGTAGGCAGCAAGGTGTGTATTCTCTCTTCTGTTCAAACCTGAAAATCAGTAACGAACTTCCAGATCTTGCATGTTTCTGCCCGCGAACATATAGATTTATTAGACGTCATGCACTACCCTTTTTTTGAGAGTACTTAATTTTGTAGATATGCATTTTAGGAGGACTGCCATAAGTCCATAGCTGACTGGGTAGATGGAACTTATAGAATATATTGTTTATGGACAAATTTTGAAGTGTTCTGGCGTCTTATCGAGCAATTCACTTTCAAGTTAGTCGTATTGCTGTATTTTACTGAGAATGACTGCCACACCATACTCGCCAGAGATAGGACATAAAATACTGGTTTTTATGGGTGATTTTAATCGAGTAATTGACTCTTCAACTTGATCCCGTAGGAAGAGTAGTCCGTTCCAGCCATGGTTTTTTCTTGGCGTGTCATAGATCAACAATGTTTATTTCAAGAACCCCTTCTAAAACCACTGACAATCTTGTCTTTAATTTAGGATCCCAATCTAGTTGACCCAAATGATAAGGCGCAATATGATATATTGGTAGGCATTGTAGACAAAAATACCAGGAGAAAGAGTTCTGACGACGTGGCTTTGCTTGTGGTAAGTCATTATCTTGTTTTCATATATCTACCTTTCTTGTACTTAGCATTGCATCTGATAAATGCACATATGACCTACTTTTCCAGACGACTTTGAAGGCATTATCGGAAGCAGTATCCAAAATTGACATCATGTACCATCATTCGCTTTTGAACAATGTATGCCATATTGAGTACTCACTCTTACAGGTCCATTTGATTTGTTGAATTACTTGGATCTTACTAAAAACATTCATTGCAGATATTTTCCATCTGCATCTGGCACTTGCAAAGAGATACAATGGATGCTTTCTTGGATCTGATAACCAGATTGGTATTCTTCTAATTGTACTACAAATTTCCAGCATCTGCATATGAGTTTCTGACTAGTTGTCTATTCGTCCATATAGGCTGCAGTGGCAGACCAGTATCTCAGAGAATGTTTGCAGGTGCTCGTGAACAACTTTATTCCTCCCGGACCTCTTACTGTGCAAAATAAGCTGCATCCATGGATTTTTTCAAGGAAGAAGGATATTCATTTTCGTTTGTGCGAGAGTTTGAAAACGATCTCTGACACTGTACCCTTAGCACCAATGATGTTAAGGGATATAATCGATAGGAGCATGCCAAAGTTATTTGAGAACGAAGATGTAAGTGTGAACTCTACAAGATATTCTCTGTTTTCGTAGTCTGTTGTGTTTATGTGTTGAATTCCTAATTAGCTTGAATTATCACTAGGCAAATTACACACAAATGCTGAAAAGGGATATTGCTCTTCCCCAGTTCACCTTCCAGTTATCCTAAAATTCGTAGATCCTATATCATGTGATAGCTAGCATTGGGCTCCCTTGCGTATCAGCTTTGTGCTGGCAATTTATGATCACTAATTTTGCCACTTATACATGAAGAAGTTGGCCACCAACTCTGTTCTCTATTTCGTAGAGCATCCTTTCTTACTTTTTGGTAATGTATTTGCAGAAGATGGTCTGTTTTGTCGAGTGCATGTTGGGGCTAGATACTGACAGAATGGGGGATCTTATCGGAGCTATTTTACTGGCGAAAGTTGTGGAGCTACTTACAGAATTAGATGTATGCTCCTTTTTCACCACTTGTCTACCCCGCAAGGCTGCAACTAATTCTCGACCTAATTAGTTGATGGGCGAACTTTGCAGGTTCATATAACCTGGGAAGATATTCTTCAAGAGGAACATAACATTGGTATATTTGATATGGAGCTTGAAGATTTGGATGGGGATGGGGATGAGGATGGCCTTGGACAAGCAGGAACAAAGGTCTGTGCATTGTACTCCATCCGGTCCATATAAAGTGTCGGAAGAATTCAACTTGAAAAGCACACAATTGTAGCTGTACCACCGACACTTGTTTAGGATCAGAGGATTCTCCCTAACCAATCGAGTAACCAAAGTTGCCAACTCAACTCTCATTTTGTTGGTTAGGTCCTTTTCGGAGGAAATGGATGTGCGGACAAGCTTGATGGTTTAATGGTTGTTGTATGCGAGCACCTTATGTCATGTGCAGAGCGAGGCCACCTACCTAAGGTGAGTGCGCACTACGCACTGTATCCGGGTCTTTGGAGTATATTTCATTGTCATATTTTAGCATCCCTTAATGTTTCTACTCTCTCAAGTTCATGAGTAAGTGATGTTTTGGACATATCCTCAGTTCAAATTTTAAAACTTCCACTGCCAATGTCGATTCAAATATTTGGATTGGAAACGTAAAAAACATATGTATAGATTTGTCTTGAATAGTAGCTCTAGAATATTATAATATTCTTAGGTTTTATACTCTCGTAGAAATTAGTTTTCAAAGTTAAATCTTAAAACCTTGTGAATGTCCAAAACACCATCCTTTTTGTGAACTTGAGGGAGTAATAAATAAGGAAATATTACTGTTGAAGCTGAATGCTAGTTTTTATTTGTCACTTCTCATTTTCTGGTTTGTAATGGACAGGAATTTGAGATTCTGAAGACTATATTTCGAGCATCTATTCTGCGGGTGCACCGATCAAAATTCGCCCAGGTCAGGATTTATCGTTATTTGGTGTATGTAAACTCGATTCACTGGGCTTTTGTGCTTGTATTCAGATTTATCTACCTTGATTTTTTCTCACTTGCTTTTCGCTTCACCTTCTTTTATTTGATTCTGCCATTCTAACTTTGCAGTTTATCATGTTCTATGCCTGCTCACTGGATCCTGATTTCTGCGGCCTTCAGTTTGCTGTTTTTCTTACTGACATTGTTACAAACAAGGAAGAGGATTCAATTTCAAGGTATGTCTTGCATGTCGGGAATATGTTGTATGCCCATCACTTGTATTTATCTACCGTGTATTATTGGCTGCGATCACAATTTGCTATCGTAGAAATCTTTGGTTAGCCACATTTTGCTTTGCTCGTTTTGGCAAGGTCGACAATCTTGTGGCTGATGTTTGCGTTGTGACAACAGTTGCGATGAGCCATGCTTTCTTCGATCTTTCAGCCACCTTTGGTAGACATGTCTTTTTGCCAACTCGCCACATTTGTGGCAAAAGGTGTTTACACTGACAATTAGTGCATATACCCCTCACATTTTCTGAGGCTACAGTCAGTAGTATATTCTGTTATGGTTCTGTTTTATAGCTTAATTGGGTAGCTTGTACAGGTTGAGGAAATGCTGATCATCATTTATGTTTTGAATTACAGAATGTCTGCAGTTTCGTATGTTGGAAGCTATTTGTCTCGGGCAAGGTTTATTTCTGTTGATAACGTTGTCACCATACTTCAAAGGTGACTATAGAAATTCATCTCTTTGCATTTTACCTGATGTTCTTCTCAGATCTGAAATTATCTTTGTTCACTTTACACAGATTAGTGGATTGGTGCGTTGAGTATTGTGACTTTCAGAATAGTAGAGGGACTGCAGCTAATCCAAATCATCAAATATTTTACGCGACCTGTCAGGTTAGTTATATCATCATATCGATACACTTAGGTATGGTTGGTCACTGGCCAAACGCTAAATTCTTTTGTTAAATCGTGTGGGGGACACCTAATACATCTAATATTAGTAGCTTTCCAGTTCTGGTACCTTATTCTCTCTTAAACACTTTATTTTTTCATTTTTCTTAACCTGCAGGCTGTGATGTATATCCTTTGCTTTCGCTTGAGATCTATTATGGATTACCCAAAGCTTAAACTAGACCTCTTTCACATGCCTTTTGGGTTTATTTTGACCCATCCACTGGAACCTCTAAAGGTTCGTGTAACAAGCATTTTCTGCCTCCTCTGATATATCTCCTTTCAAGTTCCCTCTGTATTCTAATACTCTCCATCTCGGAAGCACGGATACGGCAAAATCTGCCGAACTGCCGTAGGGATACGCGGGGATACGGGGATACGCGGGGATACGCCGGGATACGCGAATTTGCAGTATCCCCGAAATTCGAATTAAAGAAAAAAGAAAAAAATCAGGGATACGGGGGGACACGTACGGGACACGTTTGAGATACGGCAGAGGAGCCACGAGGAGGTGAACTGGAGCAGGCCCTTGTGGAGGGCGACGATGCGGCCGCGCTGATGCGGCGGCGCCGGTGGTAGAGCACTTCCGTGCGAGAGGCGGCCAGCCAGCGTCATGTGCTCGGAGAGAGAGGTGGGACGGCGAGCTAGAGGCGTATGCTTGGGGAGAGAGGCGCCATGGGGAGGAGGGGAGCCATGGCCGGAGCAGCGCTGCAGCCTGCTGCCTGTAGGAGCTTACTGCCTGTAGGAGCGATGGGGAGAAGAAAGAAGAAGATAAGGCAAGGGAGGCATGCGTGCGTGGTGTGTTCGTGTTTACTGGTGTGGTGTGGTGTGTGCTGCACTGCTGTGTGAGTGCGTGGATGAGTGGTGTGGTGTGGCCGTGTGGTCTGTGGTGTGGCCGTGTGGTGTGCTCTGGAGTAGTGGGTTAGGTGAGGGTGTAAAGTTTTCTCTTTTCTGATCTTTTTCTTATTAATTTTCTGTCTTGACTATATTACATGGCATATTTATTTTATTTTATATATACTCGCCGTATCCCCGAATGGCTGTTTTTGGAAAATGCCGTATCCCGTATCCCCGTATGCGTATCCCCGTCTTTCCGTCCCCGTATCCGTGCTTCTTAGCTCTCCATGATAGGCTGCCTTTTGATGTTTGGAAGTCATAAACTGCTAATGATATGCTGTTTTCGACCTTTGGCAATTAACATTATCTTTTGATATCGTAGGTGTGCTTGCCTTCAATAGTAAATGAGTTCCTTAGACAGGCCAAGGATGCCGGGTTGTTCACTACATTAATGTATTCAACACTGGATGATGCAATCGAATCTGATTTGTCCAGGACTTTTGGAGGAATCGGTAGACTTGACATGTTCTTCCCATTCGATCCTTATTTGCTAAAAAAATCTGACAGGTTTGCACCACTGATACTTCTTTAACTTGTTTGTGCTATGTGGATTACAATGATGTTTGTAGCAACCCTTGTTGAAATTTTCTTATGTTTAGGAATTATACTTCGATTTAAGCTGTTTGTAATTTTATTTTCTGTGTGCTTGGTGCCTTGGTCTATATTTTGGAGAACACTCTAGCCTAGTAGCTAGATATTCACCTTTGTTCTTGCTGACAACCATTTGTGCCCAGCAGATATATTCGTCCAAATTTCGAGTTCTGGTCCATGGTCAAGACAACATACAGCGATGATAACGAAGACGATGAGGACGATGAGCTAGAGGACCTTGATGCCCCTGGAATGAATGTGGGCAGCCTGGATGATCATGTCGAGATAGATATGAACAGCGACGACGACGGCTTGGAATACTCGATGAACAAGATGTCTATAACTCCGTATCGCTCTTTCCTTCATACAATGGTCACGGACAGCGATGGTGGCCCTAGCATGCCTGCAAGGATCAGACCTTCAGTGAGCCCACCGGTATGATAGGCCATCACATGATCATCTTAACGAACGTATTCTTCACTTTACTGAAGAAACAGCTTGATACATGGAGCTACATGCGAAGCCAACTTGTGCAAGGGGTGTGACACTATCAAGCTGATATATGGGGAGCTTCTATCGCATTTTGTAGTAGGGTGGAACAACCCATTTATTTTTTGTGTACTGAAGGCCCCGATAGGTCAATGTTTTGGGTTGGGAGTGAAGTACAGATGCTTAGAGAACACGTAGTTCAGGTTGTTGTGAGATTATATTCTAGGTTT
Organism: Poa pratensis; assembly: GCA_947311845.1. NCBI lineage: Eukaryota > Viridiplantae > Streptophyta > Magnoliopsida > Poales > Poaceae > Poa > Poa pratensis. The sequence continues at coordinate 15,512,527 of CAMZMU010000086.1, forward strand.
GTATGTACATCCCCGAGATGTATCATGGTATGGTGTAGAACGGTTTATCTACAGGTTTACACTGGGATCAACGTCTGCAACATGGTGATGGTTCCCGTTGGTTCTGTTTCGTCCATTCTGTTGTATATCCTAAAAATGGAAGAGTGTAACGTGTTGTTTACAACCGATTCTTCTAAGCTGTTGCCTTTTTTTAGTGAACATTTTGAATTGGTCACATCAAGTTTCATTTCTAATACTTCGTAGGTCTGTTTGCCTGTGATTCCACTAGGAATCTTGGAAGGAGTTCGCTGTTCAACTTTGCAAATCGTGTATGGCAAAGAGTCTTTGAAGCGCATAAAATTCCTCGTGATCTCAATAGCCTGAAATATCAAGGAGGTGATTTTGATATGTTTTGATTACATCTATCGGAGTGGCACGCTGCTTTCTCACGATTTTTTTTATGGACCGGAGGGAGTACTATATGTTTGGAAAATAACTACGAGGAGATAATACTACCTAGTGAAAATACGCGAAAGTACTACCTAGTGACTATTCACAAGTAACGTGGTCGCGTAGGTATGATAATCTGGTAGCTGTCGACATGATCTGTTGACGAGAACAGAAACTCATACTCAAGTGGTGCATTTGGAATGGGGACAATCACAATAATCAATAATGCAAGCAGACCTTGGGCTGGTGTTGATGGTTCGTGAGACAAATCATTCTTTGTTTTTCTAATTTGGTTATTTACACAAGTCGATGGCAATATATTCATGTTTGATGCATTTTATTCCCTTTCGGCCTTTTATTCACAGAATCCTCCTATCCGTACGAGAGTGGATAAATATTACTCGCTCTATATCAAAATGTAAGATGTTCTACCTCTTTTTGGCCCACATGTATCTAGACATGTTTAGTTCGAGGTTCATGTCTTACATTTTAATACGGAGGGAGTACGTGGAAGTCTCGTCCACCCATCTCATTGACGTACCATGGGAGCCACCGCACGGCAAGCACATTGCCCAACTAAAACTCCGGACTAGTCTACGTTCTGCATCCATCGCCAATCAAGTTTGTGGGGGCAAGTTCATGTTGCTTTCACTCCATTGTGCCGAACCAACTGATCGCACCGTTGTCCCCACAATTGCAGTGGCGTGGCGGCGAGCACTCGCTGGCGGCGGCGTGGAGGCTGCACGGACCTGCGCGCACGGGCGGCGGCGACGCTTCACGGCGGCGGTGCGGACTCGGGCGGGGCAGCGACTTCTTCCCGGTAGCCGGCCGTCAAGTGCCATGGGCGGGCGCTCGCGTCGGCCGTGGCGGTGGTGGCTCAACGGCGGCAGCAGTAGGGGATGGCACGGTGGCAGGGTTGGTGGAGCTTGGGTTGTGACCATGGCTAGGGTGTCTCTGCCCAGATCTGGGCCCGGTGGGCTCGATCTGGATTTTACGGGCCCCGGCCGGTGCGCACGCCTTGAGACTATTTGCAAGAGGGACAACTGCGACCTTGACGCTGCAGCGCGGCGGCGGGACTGGTCGGGCCTGATCCGGGCCTATGAGGGCTGATCTGGGCTTGACCGGACCTGCTACTGCGTCCGGTCGCACGACCGTCTCAGACGGTGTAGGATGGGATCTCCTCCTATAGGTTGCGGATGTCGTTCTCGCGGTCCTAGATCTTTCGCCGGCCCCACTTGTCCATCATGGTGACCCTGCAACTTGTTGGTCCCTCGGCTCGAGGTCGCGGATGCCGGGGCGGCGGCCCTGGAAGGTGGACTGCACGGGCGTCTCTGCGGCGAGCGATGTAGCGGTGGTGTTGGTCTCTCTCTTGGCTGTTTGGATGGCGAGGAGCGGACAACAGGGATCCCTGGTGTTGCGGCGCTTCGGCTTTGGCAGCTCCCATATCGTGTCGGAGGCCGAGCTCGGAGGCAGTGGACGGGTCCTTTATACCGGGCGTGGTGCGAAGTGTCTTTCGGGCGAAAGCGCAACACTTCGGTGTCAATGGCGGCCATGCCTGCGGGTATGGTTACCCTCTTGGGGCGCTGTTGTGGGTACCTTCGACACGCCAAGGCTCCGGGTGAAAACCTTTACCGTCGGTCTCGGCGATGGCGACGTGTCACGTCATTACCCTCTTGGGGCCATCGTCGTGAAGCCCCGGTATCCTGCGGACATGTTTTGGTGTTCTCCGGTGGCAAGTTTGGTGTTCCTTGTTCTTTCTTTCTTTCTTATCTTTGATATGATTTGTAAGAGGTTCCCTCATCACTTTTTTTAGAACAATAGGGCCCTCCCGAAGGGAGCCCCGGTTCCATTTTATTAATAAAACGAAACCAGAGTTTACAGCAAGTAGCAGCTAAATAAACGAAGAAAAACTAACAGGCCGAAGGCCAGAACAGAGTTAAAAACTAAGGTCTTTCCGGGGGGAGAGTCTCTCCCAAAGCAGTGCAAGCTAACTTATTACATGAAGGCTAGAAGTTTTCCGTCCCAGAAAACGAGGACAACATTCAGTAAACTGAGAAGACGATTCACTCCGCAGCCCGTAAGCGCTCGATGACCTCCAGCATCTTTGCCTTCGTCTTCTGCGGTGGTAGCAGGTCCGACGGCATCAGCGGTTTCCCCCAACAATTGTCCCATGGAGTAGGTGTCACAGGGGCCAGAGGCTGAAGGAAGCTGGGAGGCGTCTGCGGCGTGAATGTCCCAGGGAGCTTGGACAGCGTCAGCGAGGTTAGATCGTAGATCACCCCCACGGCAGAGCTGCTTTTTCCTTTAGCAGGTTCGACACCATCAGGGAGAAGTTGTCGATCATTTCCAGCATGGAGTGCTTGAAGAGCAACCTCCATTTCTTGAGCGTTCTTAGGATGAGCCACCAGATCTGCTTCATACACAACCAGGAAATGTTATCAAATATCAAGGCATTACGGTGCTTCCAAATACTCCATAGCACCGCAGCACAAACAATATTGAGAGCAGAATGTCTTTTATTCGATACCCAAAACCTGGCAATAGAAGTGTAATCCGATCCTAGGCTAATCCCAAAGAAAGCTGAAACTTTTTCCCACACCAGTTTCGAAACAATGCATTCAAAAAACAAGTGACTAGCAGATTCATGGTCGCTACAGAAGATGCACTCTACAGGTTTTTGCATTTTCCGTTTCAGCAGGTTGTCTCTCGTCATCAACTTGTTTTTCGATAAAAGCCAGAGGAAGATTTGCACCCTCGGGGGTATGACCAGTGACCAAACCACAGGGGTATAAATCTGAGTGACACCTCTGCAGCTAACAATTTTATACATAGTACTAGAAGAGTAAACCCCATTGGCTGTATAGGACCAAATAAGAGAATCACAGTCATGTGACAGAATAACACTGGATGCAATTTGCTCCAAGTCGTACCACTGTCTCATTAGATCAGAGCTGAAATTCCTCCTAAAGGTGAGCTTAAGGGTACTACCATCTACAACTTGACTAATAGTTGCAAGTTGCTCATTACAAACATTGTATAGTTCCCAAAATTGAACCAACAATGGGGAATTGCCGAACCAAGTATCTTCCCAAAATTTAATTTTGATCCCATTTCCTACAGACCAACAAAAGCCAAACTTGACAGCTCTCGCTGCCCACATGAAAGCTTTCCAAAATCTAGAAGTGTTCAAAACCGAGCTGCAAAAGATGTTGGGCTTTGCAGTCTTATATTTAGCGTCTACAAGAGACTTCCAAAGCTTGTTATCTCCATCAATATACCTTTTGACCCACGAGCCCAAGAGGCAAAGATTGATATCCCTAAGATTGGGTATCCCCAAACCGCCACAGTCTTTTGGCATACACACTAGGTCCCAGTTAGTTAGGTGAATCCTTCTTTTCTCCTTTGTGTCATTCCAAAGGCAGTGAGACATTTGCGAGTTAATTAACTCCAGCGCCCACTTAGGGAACTTGAAGAACGAAAGAAGGTATATGGGGATACTAGCAAGGCAGGATCTAATTAGCGTGGCTCTGGCTGCGTAGGAAAGGAGTTTCCCCCGCCACCCAGCGATTCTTTTCAAAAATTTATCTATGAGAGGTTGCAGGTCATCCCGTCGTAACTTGTCGTGATGCAGAGGTATGCCAAGGTATTTGATGGGAAAATTACCAACTACACATCCAAAGATGTCTTTAAGTTCTGCTATGTCCCCATCCGCAAGGTTGATGGGTACCAGCTCACTCTTATTGTAATTGATGCGCATCCCAGAGACCTGCTCAAAGCAAGTGAGCACCCTCTTCAAATTCCTAGCTGTCTCGTGATTGTTTTCTAAGAAAAAGAAAAGGATGGTGTCATCAGCATACTGTAGGCTGATAACACCTCCCGGGTACAGATTGGGACAAAGCCCTTTTATGAGGCCATTATCGGCAGCTTTAATCAGCATCTTCGTGAAAACATCAACAACTAGGTTGAACAGAATGGGGGACATTGGATCCCCCTGTCTCAACCCCCTAGTGGTGGTGAAGAAGTTGCCAATGTTGTTATTAATTTTGACGGCTACCGAACCTCCCCTAGTAGCAAGCTTGATCCATTTCATCACTTTGTATCAGGTTTGGCCGTTGTGGCTTTATTTATAAAGCGGGGCTATGGCCTATTTCATCAAAAACGTTTTTGGGTATGACTTTTCAACGTATGTAATTCTGACAGATTACAGATTGAGTGCTCTATATTCGTTAACAAAAAAGAGGATACAGATACAGAGAGAGCGTCGCCCTCCCTTTCCTCTCCCTGCTACAGTGCAGAGAGGAGATTTGTTGAGAGTCCACCGTCGATCCACCGTTTCCACCGGTGAGGCGTGGGTTCCTCCCCCTCCGTCGGCTGCTCCGGCGGCGGGAGGGTGGGGGAAGCCCGTCTCACGGTGTGTATATAGGTAGGGTATGGGGGGTGGCCGGCCGGCGGTGCTTCGGAGGTGGAGGCGCTGCTGGATCGGTTTTTGGTGTCGCTGCGGTTCCCCTCTGTCGGTGGTGTTCCCTGGAGCTCCGCCGTCTCGCGCGCGACTTGTCCGAGCTCGAGGATCTCCGGATTTCTCTGGCTCGGTTCACCACGGCCAGATCCGAGTACGCGGTGGATCTGGAGGGAGATCATGAAGAGGTTGATGCAGTGGTTCTTCGCGGCAGCGCTGGCGGTTCCGGCAGTAGTCTCTTTGGAGGCGGTGTTCGATGACTTCCCGTCTGCGGTGTGGTGGGCTCTGGCGATCCAAGGTTTGGGGAGCTTCAGCAGCGGCGCGCCATCGTCAGCTCCGGTTCATCGTCTTCGTCGTCGGGATCTTGAGGGCTTCGTTGTAATTTTCCTTTGTTTCAGGATCTATCTGTAAGATCGGGGAACCTTTGTATTCTCCTCTTTTCGCAAAAAAAAAAAAAACAAAAAAGAGGATACGGCTAAGCACATGGCATGCTGGGCACGGCTGCACGAGCAGTGGATCAGAGCAGCCTGCCTGCTTCCCGATTAAACATTTCCAAGAAAATGCACCTAAATCTCAAAAAAGAAAAGAAAAGAAAAGAAAATGCACCTATGGCGTCGCCCATCAGGTTGGTTAGATCTTGTCTGCTTTCCTTTCACTGTGAGAAGCGGCGAACAGCCGGCGTGCCCTACACAGTCACACTACACGGCCAGGCTGGCACGTGCGCCACGCCGTATGATTGCTGACCCATTCTTGCCAGCCATAGCTGATAGCTCGCTCGCCTATTTAACCCGATCGACCCCAAACTCTCTCCTCAACCCACTCTCACTCGCTCTCGATCTGCAGCTCGCCGCCGGCCAGCCTGCCCACTCATCGGTTCGTTAGTCTGATCTACTGATTGTGTTTTTCCATTTTCCGGTAGACGATCGATGCCATTGCTCATCGACCTGTGAAAAATTAAGACGACAGTTTCTTGCCGAGATCTCTTTCTTGCCTCATGTTTAATTCAGATATTGGCCCGCTGGTGGAGAAGATCGATGACCCAGGCATGTCCACCGACGAGGACTTGCTGCGCGTCGTCCGCATGCTGGACGCCGCCTGCAAGAACACCGGCTTCTTCTACATGGTAAACAATCACTAGTAGAAAACAACCCTACGGTCTCGGTTCGGTTGGGCCATCAGTCTCGGTTCCCGAACCGGGACTGGCCAATTGAGACTAATGCTGGTCCCAATTCGGCCACGAACCGGGACCAATGGGGCTCCACGTGGCCTGTTCTGCAGCGATTGGGGGAGGACTCATTGGTCCCGGTTCGTAATGGGGCTCCACGTGGCCTGTTCTGCAGCGATTGGGAGGATGACTCATTGGTGCCGGTTCGTAATACGAACCGGGACTGATGTTTTGATTTTGTATTTTTCCATTTAATTATTTGGGCACTTTTTATTTTGTGTTTTGCACTCAATTCGAGCACTTCTCTTTGTCCCGTCGCCCGGCGCCTCCATCCACCCCCTCTCCCTCTCGCCGGTGCCTCCGTCGTCTCCCTCTTCTTCGCATCGCCGACGTGCTCTCCATCTCTCACTCGCCGGCTCATCGAGGCCAAGTTTCGATATTTCTGTGTAGGTACTCACTCGCCGGCTCTCCATCTCGCACTCAATTCGATGGTACTACATACAGCAATAAAGGAACCACTATTACACATCATCGTCATGAATATATTAAACACATCTCATTCGTCGTGCTTGGTCGAATATATTACAAACGGTACATGTACACACGAGTTTCATGCATATATACATCTCTTTTACACTCACCCTTGCATTTCAACCTTCCGATAGTATTCTCCCTTCGGATCTAGGACCTTGCATCTAAGAATCCCGCAATTTCCTCTTGAATTGCTCGTACGCGATCTTGTGGTAGAAGACCGTCCCGCAACCGTTCGATCTAATTTAAAGAAGGGGTCAATATATATGAATGAAACTAAACACAATTGATGGCAATAAACTAAAATTGTGAATATTGTTTACGTACTTCAAGTTGTTCTAAGTACCGGCTGCCCGTCTCTTGGGTCGTCTGGCGAATGAACTCGCAAACGTAGTATCCACATAAATTATTCCATGTTCCTGCCTCAAGCACTTTACGAGAACAGAGTTCAATCAAAATAATAATCAAGCATGATAATGGTATTGAAACTAGAATCAAAAGATGCGCGGATCTAACTAGTAGTACTTACATTTACTGGTTCAAATGTAAGCTCGGCGCCCAAATACCCCTAGCCTTGGCGGTGAACCGTTTCCAAGCCCTGTCCGGCAAAGAAAATGAATAAATGAGTTATATATTAATTACTTGCTACCAGGGAATGAACGGAAAGTTGCCGATATAGTGCCATAATGATTGAAATTACCCTTGGAGGCATTCCTGCATGTCCGCCCACTCCTCAAGGGGTTTACGTTTCGAGTCCATGACTTGTACTACTCCTTTGTCAGGTTTAATGATTAGCAGAATAAAGTGGAAGCTGCGCACGCATAAGTCATCAATTATACACTTAACATCGAGTAAGCGAAATAGAATGTGTACAAGACAGTAACACTCACCCGTAGTTGTAAGGAAATAGTATTTCCCTTTTGGTTTCGGAAAACCTTAACGCCTTTACCAAGTTATTCTCTGTGTCGATGTAATGACCTTGGAGAGTTTTTTGATGAACGAAATATGGGTCAATGAACCCAATGTCATAGATTTGTCCTCTTTTGCATTGGAGAATCTTCATTCTGCATAATTAATATAGTGATGAGTAAGATTATACATGCAATGAACGAGCTGAGCTAGCTAGAGACTTAATTACAGAAATAATACTTACAGACAATAGGCACTGAGGATAGATTTGTCGATGGCGTCTTGTTGGTATAACTGAAATAATTCACTAAATTCAATCATTACCACGCCATCTCCATGCCCGTAATGCTCGTTTTTATATCCCACGTAGATCCAGTTTGCCCCTTCCTTTGAGGCTCGCATGTACCACTTATGCAATCTTCGCATTTTTGTTGGTAGACCGTTGACTAGCTCAGGTTTGACGAGAGTATACCCGTGCCGGTATTTGTATGCTACTTCCTGGAACTCTTGTAACTGCTCTAAGTACTGAGGAATAGACATGCCCTGAGCAGAGGCCGCTTCTCCGTACATTGCAACAAACTCAGGATCGACGTCGACTGCACCTCTGCTCGACCCCACCTCGGTATTGGAAAACACTTTGAGGGGGGGCACGACTGGTTTTTCTGTTCTCCGAGCTGGGGAACTGATTTCCCGCTTGCACTACTACTCTTCGACCGCTGCTTATTTGCCTCAGCCGACTTGCGAATAGAGCGGTCATAGTCTGGTGTCAGCCTTGGCGGGGGTTGTTCAAGGGTCTTCAGCATTTTGAAGACGGCAGTTTTTCTTCTGGGGTGGCGGGGAACTCTGGCGCTTTCGGCTTCTTCCGGTTAGCCCACCACTCTTTATTTTGGGCATTTGCGATCGCGGCATTTTCCTCCTCCGTATAGTCGTAAGGTCTCATGGGAAGATTCTTATGAGGTACTTTTGGGAGGGGCGACCTTTTACGTTTCGGTGATCGCTTACCCCTCATAGTACCAGCGGTGGTACGCTGAGCCTCAGTGGGCGGAGACGACTGACGCGGCGGTGGAGACGGCTGCGCTGGAGACGGCGCCTGAGGCGGCGGCGGCGAAGAGGACTGTTGCGCTGGAGACTGGTGAGGCGGCGGCGAAGATGGATTGCTACTCTGAGGAGTCGATGGCCTTGGCTGCCAGTTTGGAAGCACGATGAATTCCTTTGGCCATAGAATGGTCCCTTTTTTGGCTTCTCCAAGTTCAACCACCTCCCCATCTTCACCTGCAGGGTGTTCCAGCTTCAGCTCCTCAAATTCTTTCATCACTTCATCCACCCCGACAACAGCGTAGCCATGTGGAACCGGAGAGAAATGGAAAGTTGGTTTAGGTCCAATTGGTACGGCATAGCCGACCGCCACCTTCATGGTTAAGTTAAAAACTTTCACATGTAGCTCACAAGGTGTGCTCTCCGTGATATCATCCACTGGGTAGCGACGAAGAGGAGCCATCGTCAGTGCATCATCATTACCATCCTGGAGCTCCGTGGAAGCCACGCTGCTTTTCCGATTCGATGGGCCGCCGGTACCATCGCATGCAGCTTCTACCATGTGCCGCTGAGATTGGCCGCTAGTACCTTGCTGGCTAAGTGCGTCAATTTGATCCTGCTGCCGCTTTATTTTTCTTCTATATTACGCAGCCGGTCTGCAGCAGCGCGTGCTTCCATTGCCTCCCTTTCCTTTCTCCTCTGATGGCTTCTATCAGGAAATTTCTTCCTGTCCTCGGGAATCGCAATTTTCCACGGCTTGGAGCCTGGTGTGCCTCGTGTTCGTCCGTCGTGTTCCTTATTCCCAAGGGCGTGTGAGCTCGTCATCCTCTCTATCGGGACAGAACCGTCCCTCTTCAACATCCTTTACTGCATTTCTAATGCCTTCGATGGGTAGTAGGGGCTTATCTTTGTGTGTTCTGTTATATATGCACTTCCCTTCTGCGTCCAACGTGCCCCCATGCCCGTAAAACCAATTTCTTGCCCGTTCGATCCATGTGTATGGCTCTGGAGTGATCCCTTTAGCCAGCAGGTCGGCCTCAAGTTTCTCCCACTTAGGCATGCTAAAGGCGTAGCCACCAGGCCCCATAGTATGGTGGTACTTCTTTTTAGCAGCATTTGCCTTATTTTTTCAGACTTTTCTGAGCTTCCTCCGATTTCTTGTACGCCACAAATTCTTCCCATTCGTCTCTTATCTTCTCATACCCTTTATCGAAGTCCGGAGTCTTATCTTTGTTGATAAACTCGGTGTGCAATCTTTTCTTCCAGTTCTTGAATAGCTCGGCCATCTTCTTAAAAGCCCACTCCTTGACTTTTTGCTCTATGATTTTTTTTGCTTGGCAATCTTTTCTGCCTCATTTGGATCCTCCTCATCTGGATCCACCTCTGGCGCCGGCAGGTGAAATTAACCATGAGCTTTTTCCAAAGGTTTCTTTGCCTTTGTCGCCGACATATCTTATTCCTCCCGCCCTTGGCTTATGCCATTCTCGAACGGTGATCGGGATGTAGTCCCTAACAATAACTCCGCATTGCTTTACAATTTTTTTTGCAACATCAGGGGGAGCAATCGGTGTGCCGTCTTCAGCGACTTTTTCGATCCTGTACCTTTCATGGTCACCCAACTTTTTGGCTGGGCCTCGTTTCGTCCTTACAGAAGATTTGCTCGATCCGGAGGGCTAAAAGAAGAAAGAGCGTTAATATATGTATATAGACAGCAGAGGCTTAATTAATTAATATATATATGCACCTCGCCGGAGTTTGCAACATTTAATGTTCCACCGGAGCCTTCAGCTTCTCCCTCGTCGGCTTCTCCCTCATCGAAACCGCCGGCTTCTCCCTCGCCCCAGCCGTCGGCTTCTACCTCACCGGAGCCATCTCTTCGGTTGAGAGACTCATCTCCCTCGCCGGAGTTGTTCAGAAACTGTGAGGTGACATCGCCAACATCTTCCCCGCGGATCATATCCTCGAGGATGTTTTCCTGATTTTCGTCTCTGCCGTGTTCCATAGTTTCTGCAAATTAAGAACAATTCACAAAACTTTAGTTGAGTAACAGTACTAACAATTACTAACACAAATTTTTCTAACACAGTACTAACAATTCCTAACACAATTTTTTTCTGTAAGGACACTCAACAATAAACATAAACATAAACAGCATTTTATAATACAGACACTTAAATCATTTTCTTTTATTAAAGGCAGAAACATCATTTTTACTAAATATTACACCTAGAGAGTTCTGTTAATCAAACAATCACCACACTACCCAACCAAGGATCACAACAATAATCCTAAATCCTATAGAAGGCTACTGGGATACACAAGGCAAAACAATTGGATTCAACTAAATTTAATTAACCATTATTTATATATGATTATTATGGCAGAAACTTGTCACACAAGTTTTAATGCACAACTCAGGTTATGTTTGTCACAAAATTATGCTAATTTAGGGACAACTAACATTGATTCTTTATGATCCAACAAAATTGATCTAGGTCCATTTGGATACTTATTTATTCCACTATAATTATGATACTATAGAAAAGGATACATCACTATTTGATTTTCTATTTTGCCTCTGTTGTTCTAATAATTGTACAAAAATAGGGATAGCTAACATTTTAAATTACTAAGCTAACAAAATTGACCTCAAGTCATTTGGAGTTCTAGAACATCAGAAACAAACAAGTTTAGAATATAAACCTTCTGTACTGTTTGAATTAGCACTCACTGTATAATGATCTAAACAAGATGAAACCAATATGGTTGGATTAGCAATTTCATAAGCTATCCAGAGAATTTTGGTTTGATTTATTTGGACTTATAAATCTCAAGTTATGAATTTTCTAACATGCCTACAGGTTTGAAAGTTTCTGCTAATTCATAAATTCGGAAGAGGAGGGAAAAACAATAAATGGGCTGAGAATTTTTCCCGCGCGTGAAAATGATTAAAACGCTGACGGGTGGGACCTACCCATCAGCGGCTAAGTCTAAACGAAACGGGCGCGCCGGCGGCAACCAGTTTCGGGCGGCGCCACCTAGGGGCCCTGGAGGTGCGGTGGACGGCGGAGCGTCGGCGGCGAGTCCCCGGACGTGCACGGGCGCGCGTGGAGGCGGAGGCGAGTGCGGTGGACGGCGGAGCGTCGGCGGCGAGTCCCCCGACGTGCGGGCGGCGCGGCGCGGGCGTCGAGGGCACGGCGGACGTCGAGTCCCGCGCGTGAAAATGATTAAAACGCTGACGGGTGGGACCTACCCATCAGCGGCTAAGTCTAAACGAAACGGGCGCGCCGGCGGCAACCAGTTTCGGGCGGCGCCACCTAGGGGCCCTGGAGGTGCGGTGGACGGCGGAGCGTCGGCGGCGAGTCCCCCGACGTGCACGGGCGCGCGTGGAGGCGGAGGCGAGTGCGGTGGACGGCGGAGCGTCGGCGGCGAGTCCCCCGACGTGCGGGCGGCGCGGCGCGGGCGTCGAGGGCGCGACGGACGTCGACGGCGGCGGCGGGGCGCAGCGTGTAGCGGCGCGGGCGTCGGGTAGCCTGACGGCGTGGATTTTGCTCCGGCGCCCGCGTGCGAGTACTTGGTCGATTTTGGGATGGATTGGGGAAGGAGAAGGGCACGCAGTTATGTACCAGGACTCATTGGTCTCGGTTCAGCCCACGAACCGCGTGGGATGAACCGGGACCAATGCCCTGGTCATTTAATGCCAGATTTGCCTCGCGCGTCCGTGGGTTATTAGTCCCGGTTCTTCGTATAACCCGGGACCAATGAGTCCTTTTTCAATTTTATTTCAAACTTTTCAGTTCTGAATGTTGTTCCCGCCTTTTTTTTTCTTATTTAGGTGTTTGAATATGAATTTCAAATGGTTTTGAATCTGAAAAGACTTTCAACATGAAAAGTGTTTAAATTTGAATAAATAATCCAAAACCTTTTTCTGTTTTCTAAAATAATTATTCTAACTATACAAACTATTAACCATTTTGCCATTTTCAATTAAAAATGCATTAACGTTATTGCATATTTTGAATTGACAAAACTTTCAACATGAAAAGTGTTTGAATTTGAATAAATAATCCAAAACGATTTTCTGTTTTCTAAAATAATTATTTTAACTATACAAACTATTAACCATTTTGCCATTTTCAATTAAAAATGCATTAACTTTATTGCATATTTTGAATTGACAAAACTTTCAACATGAAAAGTGTTTGAATTTGAATAACTGGTGAAACTAATATTTTTTGCATACTTTTCATGGACTAGTGAAACTGCAGCTGATTTGAAGCTTCTTGACGAAAGGAAAGAAGCCCCATCCATGGCTGCCTCCTCCACCTCGCGCCTGATTGGCCTGAACCCCGCCGCCCCTCCATTCTTCTCCTTGGCCTTCTCTCGCCCGCACCTCTTCTCCACGCCTCCATTAGCCCCACCGATGGGATGCCTCCTCTCGCCGCCCCCGCTCCAGATGCCGTTCTCCTTCGGCGGACGGCTCGCTCCCATGGTCAACACCAGCTGTGAGTTTGCGCCCGTGTTGCAGCCCATGCCTAACTTGCACGTGCCCCCTCCGGCGCCGGTGTTCTGCAGCCCGCCGTCGTGCCTGGTGCCGGTTTCCTCCAGCCCGGTGACGGGTTACATCACCCTTCCGCCACAGCCGCCGCTACAAGCTACACGCTGCACCATCACACAGCTTGCCGATGGCAGCAGCGACGAGTCGCCCAAATCCGAGTTACAAGATGAGCCGTCCCCTCGGTCGGTCCTCACGCCATGGAGGAGGCCGGCGGTCCCATCGCCGACGCAACCGAAGCCGAAGCCGACGGCGACGCTTGCGCATCCGTCTCGAGTGGTTGTGGGCAGCAAGCCAGCATTCGATCCACGCAGCGGCAAGACGTCTCTGATGATCTGCAACCTCCCCAACCGCTTCACGTAAGTAGTACTCCTTCGATGCTTTGCTCCATTCTTGTATATACGCGTGCTTGTGCGAGTTGCTTAACGGTGGAAGGCTTGTTTCTCTCAGGAAGCGAAGATTGATGGGTATCCTCGACCAGCATTGCGCCGACGAGAACAACAAGCTGGCCAGATGCCGGAACAAGAACCTCTTGAGGTCGGAGTACGACTTCCTCTACCTACCAATCGACTTCGGGTAAGTATTCCTGGAAACTCCTTCGGCATGTTCGATGGCTTTTGTTTTGCATATCACTAGTCTTCGTCTCCTGGGCCTGTTTGGCTCTCGCCTTAATAATGGTTCTATGGCGCAGGACGAGTTTCAACAAGGGCTACAAGTTTCCCTGCCGCCTGCTGTCCTCCGTGGTCGTCTAGTCTTTTATCTTGCATTCTATCCATGCTTTGCCATGCCATGGATGGATAGAACGGGAGATAAGACTCATTAGAGGCTGCTTAATAGTAGTGGGATGCACTTTCTCGCCGTTGGCGCTTTCTGCATCACTTGGAAATGCTAAAGATCATCAGTTATATGCAGAGATTGTATTGTGAACTATTCAGAATGCTCGGGAACCATGCATTACATATGGTCACTTGTTTTCTAAAAGGTTTAATACATTACTACACATACATTACATTGATTTACATAAAAGCCATGAACCCTTCTTCGCGTATGTCCCTTGCCTATGATCGCTTCGGCCGTAACCATGGAGCATCTTCATTATTTAACGGGATGCTTGGGTCAGTTTTCACTGTGAAGGGCGGAATTTCATCAAACTTATCATAATCTGCTGACATGTCTGTCTTGTCCTCGACTCCCACGATGTTTCTTTTCCCTGAAAGAACTATGTGACGCTTTGGCTCATCGTCTGATGTATTCGTTTGCTTATTTTTTTTCTTTTTTTCGGTCTGGAGGACATGTCCTTCACATAGAAAACCTGAGCCACATCATTGGCTAGGACGAATGGTTCGTTCTGTAACAACCAAGATTCTTGAGATCCACTGTTGTCATTCCGTACAGCTGGTCTACCTTTATCCCTTCTCCATTCATGTTGACCCAACTGCACCGAAACAAAGGGACCTTAAAAGTAGGTCCATAGTCAAGTTCCCATATCTCCTCTATGTAACCATAGTATGTGTCCTTTTGCCCATTCTCGTCTGTTGCATCAAAGCGGACACCACTGTTTTGGTTGGTGCTCTTTTTATCTTGGGCGATCGTGTAAAATGTATTCCCATTTATCTCGTACCCTTGGAAATTCAATACAGTCGAAGATGGTGACGCGGCCAACAAGTAGAGCTGATCTCCGACAGTGGTGTCATTCATGAGCTGTAATCGCAACCAACTGCCGAAAGTCTCCATGTGTTTTTCTTTAATCCAGGAGTCAGCCTTCCCCGGGTTCTTGGAGCGTACATAATTCTTGTGTTCCTCGATATACGGAGCCACGAAGGTGGAACTTTGTAGAACTGTGTAGTGTGCTTGAGTTAAAGAATGCCCGTCCCTACATATCAGTGCTTTCTTTCCTAGCGTGCCTTTTCCACTCAGTCTCCCCTCATGCCGCGATTCAGGAACACCAATCGGCTTAAGGTCAGGAATAAAGTCAACACAGAACTCAATGACCTCCTCTGTTCCATAGCCCTTGAGATGCTTCCTTCTGGCCTAGCACGGTTATGAACATATTTCTTCAAGACTCCCATGAACCTCTCGAAGGGGAACATATTGTGTAGAAATACAGGACCGAGAATGGCAATCTCGTCGACTAGGTGAACCAGGAGATGCGTCATAATATTGAAGAATGATGGGGGGAACACCAACTCGAAGCTGACAAGACATTGGACCACAGCCTCTGTAAACTTAGACTTACTGATCGATGACCTTCTGAGATATTGCATTGAGGAATGCACATAGCTTCACAATGGGTACTCGAACATTTTCCGGTAGAAGCCCCCTCAATGCAACCGGAAGCAACTGCGTCATAATCACGTGGCAATCATGAGACTTCAGGTTCTGGAATTTTTTCTCTGCCATATTTATTATTCCCTTTATATTTGACGAGAAGCCAGCCGGGACCTTGATACTGCTCAGGCATTCAAAAAAGATTTCCTTCTCTGCTTTGGTAAGAGCGTAGCTGCTTAAGTATTGACGCCCTTTATCCGTCTGCTTGTTGTATGGGTCTTTCATACGTTGCTGGTCCTCCCGTGCTTCTGGTGTATCTTTTGTCTTCCCATACACGCCCAGGAAGCCTAGCAGGTTCACGCAAAGATTCTTCGTCACGTGCATCACGTCGATTGAAGACCGGACCTCTAGGACTTTCCAATAGGGTAGCTCCCAAAATATAGATTTCTTCTTCCATATGGGCGTGTGGTAGCGACGTCATTCGGAACAGATAGACTGCCAGGACCCTTTCCAAAGATTACTTCTAAATCCTTGACCATACAATATAACATCACCATCAGGGAGGTTAGGCTTCTTCCGGCGATCTGCCTCACCGTTGAAATGCTTGCCTTTCTTTCTTACGGCATGACTGTTCGGAAGAAATCGACGACCCCAGGTACACATTCTTTTTCCAAATATACTTTCAGTCTTATCTAAACAGTGCGTGCATGCATTGTATCCCTTGTTTGACTGTCCTGAAATGTTACTAAGAGCAGGCCAATCATTGATGGTTACGAACAGCAACGCTCGTAGGTCAAATTCCTGTTGTTTGTGCTCATCCCACACACGTACACCTGGTTCGGACCACAACTGCAAAAGTTCATCAACTAATGGCCTTAGGTACACATCAATGTCGTTGCCGGGTTGCTTCGGGCCTTGGATGAGCACTGGCATCATAATGAACTTCCGCTTCATGCACAACCAAGGAGGAAGGTTGTAGATACATAGAGTCACGGGCCAAGTGCTATGACTGCTCTGCTCCCCAAAAGGATTAAAGCCATCTGTACTTAGACCAAATCTTAAGTTCCTTGCGTCATCTGAAAATGTCGGGAACTCTCTCGATTTTTCTCCACTGGGACCCATCGGCGGGGTGTCTCAACTTCCCGTCTTTCTTACGCTCTTCTTTGTGCCATCGCAACAACCTGGCATGCTCTTTGTTTCTGAACAGACGTTTCAACCGTGGTATTATAGGAGCATACCACATCACCTTAGCAGGAACCCTCTTCCTGGGGGGCTCGTCATCGCCCTCAACATCACCAGGGTCATCTTGTCTGATCTTGTACCGCAGTGCATTGCATACCGGGCATTTATCCATATTCTCGTACTCCTCACCGCGGTACAGGATGCAGTCATTAATGCATGCATGTATCTTCTGCACATCTAATCCTAGAGGGCAGATAGCCTTCTTTGCTTCGTATGTAGTCTCGGGCAATTCGTTATCCTTTGGAAGCTTCGGCTTCATTATTTTCAGTAACTTCTCAAATCCCTTGTCAGAAAACCAGTCTCTGCCTTCCATTTCAGCAGTTCCAGTGTGGTACCGAGCTTTGTGCTGCCATCTTCGCAATTTGGGTACAGCAACTTTTTGTGATCCTCTAGCATGGCCTCCAACTTTAGCTTCTCCTTTTCTGTATCGCATTCTCGCTTTGCATCAGAAATGACCCCACCAAGACCATCAGCGGGCTCATCTGATGCCCGATGTTCACCTCCTTCTTCTTCATTGTCTTCCATTACAGTATCACCGCATTCTCAGGGAACATAGGATAGTTGTCATCATCCTCCTCTTCTTCATTGTCTTCCATCCTAACCCCTCTTTCTCCGTGCTTGGTCCAACAATTATAGCTGGGCATGAAACCTCTCCGAAGCACGTGGCCTTGAATGGTTTTCGAGTTAGAGTACTCCCTGACGTTCCGACAGTCAACACATGGACAAGGCATAAAATTATCCACTTTGTTTGCCTCAGCCACATCGATAAATTTATGCAGGCCTGCAATAAAATCGGAACTGCGTCGTTCGCCGTACATCCATCGCATCCGTGCATCCATCTGCATCATATAATTAAGTTTATCAAATACCATTACAATAACATCTTGAATAGTGAAATGACCACCGTACATCGACACATGCAATATTTTTGTATCAATTACAGATGAAAAGGATAAAGTTGCTAACCTCTGTCGAGGAGGAAAGAGAGAGGAGAAATCTTAAGTGTGGCTCGGGCACCTCATATCATTTTGTGTGAACTTAAGTGTGGCTCGGGGATTTCATCGAACACCTCTAGTGCATAGCAAAGGAAAACAAACTAGCACCCACCTCTCACACCTCCTAGCAGGAAAAAAAGAGAGAGAAAAGCTGGCGGGAGGGGTATATATAGGCAGGGGAGGGGTATTAGTCCCGGTTCATGGTATGAACCGGGACTAATGCTCTGCGGCGAGCCACGTGTCCGGCGCGGGAGCTTTAGTCCCGGTTCATGCCACGAACCGGGACTAATGCCCCCATCCGAACCGGGACCAATGCCTCACGGGGCCCTGGCAGCTCGAACCGGGACCAATGCCTGGCATTGGTCCCGGTTTTTCCCAGAACCGAGACTAATGGCTTTGGGGGCTCCGGACGAAAGACCGTTTTTCTACTAGTGAATCCATCACTCGTCTTGTAACTGGGACCATTCTATAAACTTTGTCTTGGAAAGCCTATCTGGACTAGTCTACGTTCTGGATGCGTCGCCCATCCAGTTTGTGGGGGCAAGTTTTGTGCAGCCGTGTCGCTTTCGGTCCATTGAGGCAAACCAACAGACGTGCCTGACACCCGACAGGTGCGCGGCATCGCACCGTATGGCTGCTCATGGCTCGGTCAGCACTTGATCATCTCTTCGTACCAAACTGCACCTAAAGAGCCATCACAACCCGACCCAGGTGAAATTTCGCGCTGCCGCCAGCCCCTTCCTCCTCTATCCCCTCGCCGCTGCTGCCGCCGGCCTCTACGCCGCGGTGGCGTCGGCCTCCCCACGGCCAAACAACTGGCTGGCGGGGGTGTTTCCTCTCGTTGCAGAGCGGGTGGGCGTCGGGCCGCCTGGGACGGCCATGGCGCGTCGCCGGCGCAGGCACGCCGGAGCGGCAGCTCCGGGGCCACAGGTGGGCTGCGGGGTGGCGGATCTGGGCCCCTAGTGCCCGGATCTGGTGGGGCGCGGCCGTTGACCTGGCCTCGTGGGAGGCAGATCGGCGGAGCGATGGGCCGTGCAGGCCGGATGGGCGCTGGTGGGCCCGCCGGCGGCGTGATGGCCAGGGCGTGGAGCGGTGGTGGGTCGGCAGTGGTGGATGCAGGAAGATGGTGGCTGGCATCGTGCCGGCGTGTTGGGTCTTCTCCGTGAGGTTGAGGAGGCCGGTAGAGTTCGTCCTGCTTGTGGACGGGGTGGTGCAGGTGGACGTCGGCGGTGGCTAGCTGCTGGGCACATGTGCGGCATGTGGTAGATGGAAACGATGGTGACAGTGCTTTTGGTTTGCTCCGGGTGACGCCGGCGTCCTTGGACGTCGGTCCCCTCTTTGGAGGCGTCGTCGTGGAGCGGCAACCGCCTCTTTGTCCCACCAATTCCCGAGTTTCTCTGGGTGAAAACCTTAGACCATGCGGGCGACGGCGGCGTTCTCGTCGTTTTCCTCCGTGGGGGCGTCGTCTTGGAGTCTCGGTACCCTTGCCTTGTGTTGCCATGCTAGCTTGTCTCATAGGCGAGTGCGTGGACGTCGAGGCGGCGGCTTCGAGTTTGTTCTTGTATGTCGGGGCAGCGGCCCCGGTCTGCTGTGCGGCGGTGACCCAATGAGGTGGGGTTGCGGCTCGATAGTGTGAGTGGCGACTTCGTGCCACAAGGGTGGTGAGGTGGTCGGCTCGGTCGATGCGTCCCAGCGAGGGGCGATCTTCAGTATGTCGAGGCAGCGGCCTCGGATGTGGTGTGTCGGCCGTGGTCTGCGGGTAGTTGCCCTGAGCAGTTCGGGCTGCAGGTAACTAGGTCGTGCGGCGTTGCAGCTCGAGCGCGAGCGGTGGCATGTCGGGGCGGCGGCCCCGGAAGGTGGTCCAGGTGGTTTGCGCAAGGCGTGATGGAGAGTTGGATGTCGGGGCGGCGGCTCCGAGTTTTCTGCATCATCGAGGACGTTTCACCTTGTGTCGTGTGGGCGACAAGGTTGATCTCGGTGTTGTTCGTCGTCGAGGCTCCCCAGTGGTGGCCGCTTTCATCTACGACGGAGTGTCCCGTATCTGCTCCTCCCATAGCAGCTGCGGATTCTTCTCTCCGGCAAGGGTGGATAGCTGGCCGGCCGGCCGTGGAGTGGGTGTTGTGTGGGCTTTGCCCTATGGTGTTTGTTGTATGATTTTCGCCCGTTTTCTTTCGCTAATAAACCGGACACATTCTGCTTAATTAATGAATAAGGCAAAGGTTTTGCCTTCGTTTCAAAAAAAATCTCTTCGTACCAAATCAGTATTCCATCTTCGTATCAATATTCAGAGTTCCCTTTAGGATAGGCGTTTTTATATGCTCGGATTTCATATGCTCTTGATATAATAGAATAAATTAAAACAGTAGTTTTTTTTACAAAATTCTGAAAATAATTAGTGACAAACATATACATGCTTTTGAAATACATGTCAAGTTTCGTGGTGAAATGACATATGGTGATCTTTGCCGAAATAACAAAATTAGTGCTCCAAAAATTGCTTTTGAAATCCTATTTCGGTCATTGATTTGTCTTTTTGCATAGAACATGCCAAATCCCATTTCACCACGAATGCTGACCCATTCTTGCCGCCGGCGGCTAGCCGGGCTCACCTCAGACCTCACAAGCCATTGCTCGCTCGCCTATTTAACCCGATCGAACCCCAAACTCTCTTCTCAACCACTCTCACTCGCTCTTGATCTTCTCGCCGCCAGCCAGCCAGCCAGCCAGCCTGCCTGCCAGCATGGGCTCCGACTTCAAGGCCATCCCACTCATCGGTTAGTCTAATCTACTGATTCTGTTTCTCCATTTCTGGTAGACGACCATGCCATTAATCACACTCTTTCTTACCTCATGTTTGCAACGACCAGATATTGGCCCGCTGGTGGAGAAGATCGATGACCCAGGCATGGCCACCGACGAGGACTTGCTGCACGCCGTCCGCATGCTGGACGCCGCCTGCAAGCACACCGGCTTCTTCTACGTGGTAAATCACCCATCACTCGTCAGCTAACTAGCTTGTACTAACTGGGTTGATCTCAATGTTGTACAGTTCATCGATCTATCACACGCTAATTAACAGTGTGCATGCATTGTTAACAGAAAGGCCACGGGATTGAGGAGTCGATGATAATGGAAGTCAGGGATGTCACACGCAAGTTCTTTCAGCTTCCTCTCGAGGAAAAACGGAAGATCAAGTTGACGCCTCGGACTGGATATAGGTGTGGGGTTGCTTCAACATCTTTCACTTGTTGCCTTTATTTTGTTTCCTCGTACTGCATACATGTAGAAATGGACCTAATTTATATTGGCTTATCATCATCAGAGGGTACCAGAGAGTGGGCGAAAACATTACAAAGGGCAAAATTGATATGCAGGAAGCAATTGATGTAAGTCTAGCTCGATCGCCCATCTTTGAGCCTTCTTGTCATGCTTGCTTAAGTTGTTTTGGCTTATGAGTTAAACCATCACGGCAAACATTGACAGTGTTACGCGCATATCGAGCCAGGCAAATACGGAGACCTTGGTAAACATTTGGAAGGACCTAATTTGTGGTACATTTCTAACATCACATCTCTATTTTGTTTGTACGTGACCATTTTCGCATTTCTAGGGTTCAGATCCTGCTTGTTTTGTGCACCAGAATACTGCTTGTTCAATAGTATTTTTTTTTCAAAATATATAGTATGAAGAAACATGTAGGTCTTAATAGAATTTTGACGGTCAAGATTTTGTTTTGAGCCCTAGCAAGATCTGGCAAGCTCCGCCACCGACTGGACATATATTAGATATATCTAACAATGACAATGTTTAATACATGAGGATGTTTCGGTAGTGCTTGTACTTGAGGATGTTTTTTTAGTGCTTGTACTTAAAGAATCGACGTTTTCCACCTTCCATGCAGGCCCGATTACCCATCAAATTTTGAAGGTCTCCTCGAAAATTATGCAAGCCTTCTTCGAGGTCTCCTACTAAGCTCCGCTTTGGTTACTATTTTGTGCTCATGGCCATCACCAGAGGTGTTTATCATGCCATTTTTCGTTGCAGATCTTTCAAGGAAGATCATGCGAGGTATAGCATTGGCACTGGGTGCGCCGTCCGATGCTTTCGAAGGAGGAACGGCGGGAGACCCCTTCTGGTATCTCAGGTTGATTGGTTATCCGGTCTCAGCTGACATTCCACAAGAGCAACGCACTGATACTGGATGGTAAGGAAAAAAAGAGTTTCACCATTGTTGTTTGGTGGGATGTGCTGCAAGAATTATGCTCACTTGGGTGGATACATCATCTCACTCTGTTTTTCTTCTTTGGTTCATCCATTCTATGGCCAATGCAGTGGAGCTCACACAGATTATGGTCAGGGACGCTACTCTACCTTGCTTTCTTCTTTGGAAAATCATATGGTTTTTTGATTTTGTTTTCTCCAAATTAAGAGACCAGTGGAGGGTCTTGAACTTTATACAAAAATTGGAATCATTTCCCTCATTTTGTTAAACTGCAGGCCTTCTGACACTAGTTAACCAGGATGATGACATATGTGCTCTTGAGGTCAGAAACCTGTCCGGCGAATGGATACACGCCAAGCCAATCCCTGGAACCTTTGTTTGCAACATCGGTGACATGCTGGAGGTTTTCTTTGTAGCTAGCTTCCAAACATGAAAAATGCTTATGTAGTCCCATTCGTACTTTGTGGAAGAAAATGCTGGCTTATTGACTGTCCTAAACCATTTGGTTTTAGGTTTGGTCGAACGGAATATATCAGCCAACACTCCACAGGGTTTTCAACAACTCCCTTCGTTACCGGGTATCTGTTGCCTTCTTCTACGAGGTATATGTATGCGTACACAAAGCTAAGAACATAATTTGTTAAAAGGCAGACAAAGGAGCATATATTTCTGTCTAGCTGTTTATACTCCATTTTTCTTTTCTTTTTTCTTGGAACTAATGAATGGCGTTTGTATACAGTCGAACTTCGATGCCGGTGTGGAGCCTGTGGAGTTGTGCAGAGAGAAAACAGGCGGCGTTGCAAAGTATAAGAAGGTGGTCTACGGGGAGCATCTGGTCAACAAAGTTCTCAACAACTTCGTCCTGTAACGTCCGGCGTACAGACCTTCAGTGTGCTGTGAGCCCTCCGGCATGATGAGCCATCGCATGATCATCTTAACGGACTTATTCATCCCTTTATTTTTTCCAGAATAAGCAGGAAATCCGCCTATCTTTGTATTAAGCTTAAGAGAGAATTGAAATAAAGTTACAAGTGTAAACTCAGTAAATACTTAAGGCCCGTGGCAACGCGCATGCATTATATTAGATAAAATGTGCACACGTACACCATTATTATTACAATATAAATTGTCAAGTAGATCAAGCTCTACTGTCCGGCGAATATGGCCGAGATGGGGCTTCTCACAGTGTGCTTGTCCGACACCCACCGTAGTGCGCCCTGCACCAGCCCAAAAGCATTGCCCTTCCTTGGCCATATGGACACCGTGTAACTCTTCACCTGGTTTACCTTGTTGAACCGTAGCGAGGCCGGCACGACGCTGACTTTTATATCATCGTCTTGCAAGTCGATCTTGGGGTAGTACACTGCTGGCACCTCACCGACGTTCTTCACCGTGCGTTTCACCAAGATTTGAGTCGTCGAGTTCCACGACGGAGGGAACATGACGGAAATCGACGGGTAGTTCAGCTGAATCTCCGGGATCACCTTGACAGCCGAACAGTCCACCGCCCTACGAGCGATCACAGATACTTCCCTGTTCTTGTACAAGCCGCAGAGGAAACCGATGTACTCGATGGGAGTAATGTCGTATATGAGACCTGGGTTTATGGCCTTTTCCGGCTTGACATGGCCGGCTCCGAAGGCGAATAAGTTGGCCGTCCTGAGCTGCTCGTCAAGTATTGGTTTGCCAGAGAGGTCGGTGTTGACGGCGGTTGTCATGATGGCAGACTTGATCGCCGCCGGCGACCATTCCGGATGCTTGCTCTTGATCAGCGCGGCGATTCCGCTAAGGTGTGGTGCTGACATTGACGTTCCAGACAGAAAGTTGAATGTCGGTCCGTTATGGCCGCCCGCCGATGGTGCGTCGACTTGGAATGGCCAGGCCGCGAGTACGTTGACGCCAGGGCCCGTGATGTCGGGCTTCAGAATGCTAGGGTTCTGCATGCTGGGCCCGCGAGAGGAGAACGAAGTGATAGCAGGGCCGGCGACGTGCCAAGTATAGTGCCTCGGAAGGAGAACTGCGCAGTCGGTCTCGCCGTCGTCTTGATGTAGTTCAAGATTGCACCCCCGGCGGCTTGGCTCACATGGGACGCTGGGATGACGTGGGCGTCAGCTTTAGTGGAGAAGCCCTCAGTGAAGTGGTTCCTCAGAATCATGCCGGCGCCTCCGGCTCTCAGCACCTCTTCACCCGTTTCAAGCCTCGCCACACCATTGCCACTGTCACAAAGCACTATCTTTCCCTTGACGTCGAAGCCGTCTAGTGAGCCATTGCCACAAAAGCTTGCGTTGGGTGTGGAGCTCTCGCCGGCATAGACCAGCGGGTACAAGACGGCCGCCGGGATGTTTGGCTGGTAGACCGACTCGCCATCGAAGGCGAGTCCGTTTCCAAGGCGCACGGTGCTTCTGATCGAACGGTCCATGGTGCTTGCGGCGACGGTGAGCATCCAGGGCGCGTCGTTCTGGATCGTGTAGTAGTCCGGTCCGGAGTTGCCGCCTGACATGCTGACGAATAGTCCCTTCTCTATGGCGGCGAACGTGCCCGCGGCCATGCTGTCTTCATGGAATGGCACCGACGGCCCGCCAATAGACATTGAGATTATGTCGCAGCCGTCAGCCACAGCGGCGTCGATGCCGGCAAGTAAGTCGGCGCTTGTGCAGGTCTCATGCCACACACCTTGTACATGGCAACGTGCGCACGCGGCGCCATGCCGGACGCGGTGCCCCTTCCCTGGCCAAGCACCTGAGCGCCTCGCACGACTGCTCCCGCTGCCGTGCTTGACGTGTGCGTGCCGTGCCCATGCTCGTCGATCGGCGACGGTGGCCCACCACTAGAGGAGGTACCATTCCCGGCGGTGTCGAAGACGCGAGCGCCGATCAGCTTATTGTTGCACACAGAACGGCCGTTGAAGTCGCACCGCCCTTTCCACTTGGGTGGCGGTGGCGGCATGCCATGACCGCTGAAGGAGAGGTGGTCGGGAGTGATGCCGGTGTCGAGCACCCCGATGATGACGCCGTCACCGAATCCGATGGAATTGTTCCTTGTGCCCTGACGATGTGAGTCCTCCAGCCCGAGGAATTGCGGTGTGTGCGTCGTGTGCAGCTTGTAAACCCGGTCCGGCACCGCGGCAACGAACCCGGGCAGGGCGGACATCGCCTCGACCTCCCGCTGCGTCAGCCGGGCCGCGAAGCCGCTGGCGACGTGGTGGTACGCGTGGAGGAGCCGGCCATGGTCAGGGAGGAACGAATGGTACAACGCCTTCCGGCCCTCGGCCGTGTCCAACACGTGGTGCCCATGCGGCTGCACGTGGACAATGAATGTGCCGCGCTCGTCGCTCGCGCCCTCGGCGGCGACAAGGGCGAGGAGGAGGAAGGGAAGGAGGGAGAGGAAGGAGACCCTGAAGCTTCCCATGGCTAACTTGCTCTTGTCTGGTGCCTGCTCCTGCATTGGCATTTATACATACATGCTAGTTTGATCCGGCAAATGTTGAGACATGCTTGCACGTACGCGTGGAAGAATTTAGAGAACGGGTCATGGACATGGATTTGGTCGCTTGGAATCTCCATGTTGGGCATACTCAATACTTTCATGTTTCAATATCCCAAACTGAGCATACAGTTGATTAGGGACAAAAGGTCAATATCCCAAAGAGAGTCTACATACTAATCAGATTATGCATCTCCGATAAGCAGGAAGTTGTTGATTTTTTCATCCGTGAGCACTTGACAGTTGTGGCCGATCTATGTTGTTAGTGATCTTGAGACCTGGCTAATTCCTGCAGTGTCACCAATTCAAGTAAAGATTATATCTATACGACGAAGTAA
This sequence comes from Poa pratensis, assembly GCA_947311845.1. Taxonomy (NCBI): domain Eukaryota; kingdom Viridiplantae; phylum Streptophyta; class Magnoliopsida; order Poales; family Poaceae; genus Poa; species Poa pratensis. The sequence goes on from CAMZMU010000086.1 coordinate 15,538,155, forward strand.
CGCGTCGCCAGCTTTTTTCTGAGGAGACTAGACATTTTTACACTGATTAATTTGGAAGTGGTGGCAAAGAACATATCAGAGTTGCAGACCATCCGGAGCATGAAGTAATATGTTAGTGATGGTGGATACGCGTGAATATATATGTTTGAATTAAGAATTACTCCAACTGCGATATGTACATGACGGGGTATGATGAAGGACGACTTAATTTGGCGACCTTACTGCTTTCAATTGGCAAGTTGAATTTTAATTGTCAGCTAATGATGGTGAGCCGCAAGCTAACTATGCACATAATTATAGCAACTATCACTCGTCGCGCTGCAAGCAACTTTGCAAGGCTCTACACATATCAACGCCACTTGTTTAGGAAGCAGGCACAATTGTCAACTCTGCCGTGGGAGAAACCTTCACGGATGCTTCATCTACACAATTGTTTTTCGGAACAGAGGCTGGGTCACGAAGGACCCTGATAGCTCTTCATTATATCCAGTGGAGGTACAAAGCTCAACAGAGAGCTCAAGAAAACCGAAAATTACAAGCAGGTTCCAGAAACTTGCAAGAAGAACCCCAACACGAGATCTATGATTACAATCGGGTCCAAGACAACATCGAGTCAGATCAAGCATTGCTGACGCCAGGGACGAACCACTTAGGTCGTCGAGGCACTCGCTTCTGTAGACTGTAGTGCCGCACAACGAACTCCGCATAGAAGCTGTGACTGCCTCCCAATCCCATACAACACGGAGGAAAGGGGCGGCCTGAAGAGTTAGCAGAGTGGCAATGGAGAGCGGCGGCTCAGCGCCATAGCTTCAACCAAGCAACCACCAATGTTGATAAACTGCGCTTTCCGTTAATTCAGTTAACTCGGTTTGGTTAATAAGGTTTTTTGGTTTATACGGTTTTGTATAAATAGGTAAAGCGACAGAACTAAGGTGGCTTTGAATTGATCCAATTATTCGTTTTGTCAGACTTTACGGAATAACATAATGAAAAGTTGGCGTATCTTTTTATGCAGAGGCCAGGGTTTCAATCTTCTTTTCAAAAAAAAATACATGAGATGAAGAAACAGTTCAAAGAAGGACATAAGTTTTATAGGATCAAAGTGCAACGTCTATCTTCCTGGACATCAAGACTTTATTTTCATTTAATGGATAATAATCTCAAGTGAATCAAGCTAGGCAAGGATAGGAGCCGAATTGTTCGACATTTCTGATACAACATTTATGAGTACCAAGTTATCTCAACCATTAATTGCATGCATGGACAAGTTTGAAGTCAAACTTCCTAATTAAACCCTTATGTACAAAAATATACGAATACCATCTCCCATAAGTAAAAAAAACAAACAAAGTTTTAAATAGCCTGCTCTAACTCCGCTCTAACTTCGCTATATATTTTGGAGAGCCCTCCAGTTAAAGCTATGTACTTTCAATGCTAAATTGAAAATGACTCTATTAGACTGCTAAATACCGCTACAATGCTATATTTGAAATCATTTGGCCCCCTGAGCCGCTGCAGCCATAGGAGGGACACAGTTCCATAAAGGCATCCATCTACGTTATATCTTCACGTTTTCGATGTATATATGGCATTATGATGCATTGATGCAAAGCTTAGTTCTTGAATTGGGATGGCTAATCAGTGATCAGATTTATTATTTCTTAACATGTGTATGTCAAGTATATGTGATATACACGAAAATTTAAATTTTTTCTGCCGAGCTCATATGCTCCGAGTTGAATTTCTTTTAAAAAATAATAAAAACTTAAAAAAAATCTGAAAAAACCGGAGACGAACAGGGTACTTTCTTTTACTACTATAACGGTGAGAACTAATTGAGACGAACTATCACCTTATTGCATGCATGGTCGAATGAATGTACCTCGCCCAAGAAAGTAGCCATAGTACTAATATGTTTGAGCTCTTTGCCCAGCCGCCGTGTTGCGGGTTCGTTGTTCGTTCACTGTGGCGTACTGGCGTGGGATGGTCGACATGGATGGGTCAGTGCTGCTGCTGAGGCGGCGGCGCTAGAGATGTACAATGAAGAAGTAAGAGCACAAGTCATGCTGAGGCCATCAGAGCGACCAATGCATACTTAAATTTGAACTTTATATTCCATCTTATTTCCATTCAACCAATTTTCGAACGAATTCATTACATTAGTTGGTGGAGGTAAATTAAATGACATGCACACAATGCGTCAAATCATTTTGGCAAATGTACGTGAAATAAAAAGATGTTGGATCGTTTCATCTTCGTCATAGGAACACATTTCTTACTCCTAGTCCAGTTCCTTTTTTCCAAGTTGTTCTTCGTCAACAATTTTCTTTTGCATAAACCACATGAAGATTTTGATCTTGAGTGGTACTTCCATTTTCTATAAATATCTACGAAGGAAAACGAGTAATATGTCATTCATATAATCAAGGTACGTACATTAGTACATAGATTTAACGACCGTAAAAACACCTGATGAAGTTAGCCCTGACAAAAACATGTAAATAGGAGGAGTATGTGCCATTGCATTGACTTTTGATTTGGAGTACTGCGTTTTAGTATAACGGCTTATAAGAAAGAGAAAAGATGGTGAGAACTGAGAACCAACTGAGACGCACTACCACCTTATTACATGGTCGAATGAATGCCTCGCCCAAGAAAGTAGCCAGAGTACTACTGTTTGAGCTGTGTGCTTACCGCCCAGCTGCCGTGCTGCGCTTTCGTTGTTCGTTCACTGTGGTGCTGGTTGGTCGGCGTAGATGGCCTCGCCATGGACGGGTCCGTGCTGCTGCTGAGGCGGCGGCGCTAGAGATTTATGATACATAAGTAAGAGCACAAGGCATGCTGAGGCTATCAGAGCGGCCCATAAGGCCATAATGGAAAAGTAGAGATAAGAGGTCGGCTGATCATTACCGGAGCATCTGTCAGCGACGAGCCGTACGTCCGTGCTGTTTCGGCCTCCACAGGCGCCGACATATATATGGACGAGCACGTGTATAGTGAGCGCACCGATGATGAAATCGGGCTCCTCTTCCGATGCAGAGGGGATGGACCGTCAGCGACATTTCCACAACGGACCGCACCGCCTCGCAGCAAGCTTCCTGGTGATGATGGTGGCTCTCCTCACCAGGCCAACAGAAGGAGTCTAGCTGATCGGCGAGGTTCATGGTGTCGCACTCTTCTGCGGCGCAAACGGCCCTCGTCCTAGTCCGACGAGGAGGATGGCGTGGTGTTGGGAGCGCAACATGGTCCGGGCTACCGGAGCTGCTGAGGGGAAAGATAAGGTTTATGTGTGGCTACGAGGCACAAAGCCGATGTCAGTTTTGTAGGGCTCTGAGAGCTGTCACTGAGCTCGAGTCTGAAGTGGAACGAGGAAGAGATGAGCGAGCAGCCGCAGGTGGAAATGACAAATGAGTGTTGCGCGAGTGGAGTGCTGGAGGTAGGAGTGAAGTAAGGAATGTGTGATTAGAAAACGAGGGGAAGAAAGAAGAAGGAAGCGCTGCCTTGATGGAGGGATTCAATGGGTAATAGCGGGCTATTATGTTTAGCGCCGTCGATTTCAGAAGCTACGAAAGGCTATAGTCGGGCTATAGCGCGGCTAAGGCCTTATAGCCGTTTTGCTAAATAATGAAAGAAAAACAATATTTATGCAGCATATATTTGTGTATATCAATAATTTATAGATGCCATGGTCAGCGCCCCTCTTGGTTCTATTTTCGGGAGAGAGACGAGAAAACGAGAAGAATTTAGGACTAGGGTTAATATTTGGGTGTCGAAATTGGGCTGAGCAGGACAAATTTGGCCTAAGCAGGACAAATTTTCTGAATCCCTGTGCGGGAATATAGCGGCTAAGGGGCTAAATTATAGCTAAATTCATTTAGCCGGGCTATTAGCGGATATTACCTTTTTAGCCTATGCAGGCCTTATCTATAGCGCAGACCCTCTCATGAGGCTATTGCTGGGCTATAGCCGGATGATAGCCGGCTATTTAAAACAGAGTATGAAATTCATCTGGTTTGTTAGTGTTTTTGCTTTTGTGCAAGGAATAACATGGAAGTTATTCTCTTCATCAACCTCACATATCTTGCATCAATTTATAGTCTGGTCTTTTTCCTTTTATTTTTCACCGTACATAGCGAGTCATGGGTTAATGCTCTTGGTTTGTACTTTGTACAAGCCCCTAAACTCCATGCATGGACAAGTTTCAAGCTGATCTTCCTTTTTTTATATAAAGAGTATATATAAATATTACCGAGATATCAATTACACCCAGCCTCTGCAACAACGTAATAATCTAGGGTATTACGGATGCACACAGCCGAAAAACAATAAAAAGAAGAAACTAAAAAAAAGTCCCGCTACAGAGTTACAGTCCTCGCAGCAGCAGCACAACCACCACCAAGACAACACCTGATGTCCAAATTCTCCATAAGCAACGCCTTCAAGAAGGAAACCGTGCATAAGCGCCATCGTCGCCCGATCGAAGATCTTGAGTTTTCACCTTGGAGATAGTCCCCGTTTTCAAAACAATGTCTTCAACAAGGCAATTGTCAGGCATAACCAATTAAGGCTAGACCTTGGATTTTCGGTAAGACATTGCACTTCACCTGTGCTGTCGCCCCCACTTACATACTGCTGGTACGATTTCTGAAGCTCCAAGCAAGTTCCTCATCGCTGCAAAGGCTCCAATCACCATTGCTAGTCCTCCAATCTCGGCTTACATGACATTTTCCGCCTCTGACTTCACCATGGATTTGCCCATGATGGCAACAGAAACAGAGCTTCGCGCCGCTCCCTCCGGCGCGACCGAATCCCAATCGATCCAACAACCTCTAGGCAAAACACGCCCATGGGAGATCGTCGGTGGAGCCTTCCGGAACCCGACACTCCGGTCAGAGTAAGGAGGACAGACGTCAGACAGATCTTCGTCTTGGCGCAAGAGGAACCGTAGAACCGCCGCCTTTATTCAGTCCACACGCCACTGGCCATCCTGACCGCCTTGCGGGCGACAAAGATGATCATGAACTTGGCAGCCGCCGAACTGAAGATGCTGTCGACGAGGAAGTGCACTTCAGAGCGATCGGCGGCAGCCTCAGGGCCGGTTGTGCAGCAAATGAATCGGACGTCCAGGCCACGGGTGATGCCTATATGACTCAGATCCATGCACACACAACAGATCGAGCCAACCAATGGCTCCGCCAATGCGTGCATGCTGCTAGTACGTACATGATACGTACAAGATCTAGCAGATACAAACACGCTCCGGCCGGCCAGCAGCGTTGCCGTTGCCGCCAAAACTCGCGGTTCTGTCACTCTTGAGACGTACAGAGCAGAGTTCTCAGGGCGGCCAGATCCGTGGGCTAGGACCGGCTACAAAAGGAGAAAACAGTTTACTGGGGGCACCCCACCGCCGCCGTCAGCTGACGGGCAGCCTCCTCCGGCGGCGGCAAGGTGGAAGGGCGGTGGATCGAGGGCTCTAGGGGCGGCGGCGTGGAGGCCTCCGGAGTCCCAAGCCGATCTTCCTAAACCATTAATGTACCAAAAATAAACACATGACATCTGTGGTAAGTAAAAGAACATGTGAATAGGAGTATGTGTTATTGCGGTGCCTTTTAATTTGGAGTACGTCGTTTTACTATGACGGCTTACACTAGTACAGAACGACACATCGGATACCCCTCTATGGAAACGGCAGGCGTTAGGCGACGGAGAATCGCGCTTTCCGCGCGGCCAGTGCGTACAAACCTGACCTGGGCCGCGGCTGGCCCGTCAACATAGGTAGCGGAGAAAATATTAACTCCGTTACCCATAGTATTGGCAACGGTCTTAATTCTGGCTCCGTTTCCGATATGTGTCTCTATAGCAACGGAGACTTTTGGGTGTCCGTTTTCAATGTGGACACGTTCCATCTTCTTGGAATTCGAAGCGAGGCGAGTAAATGCCATGGCGTAGTGGCACCGCCCACTACTCCTTGAAAATCCCAATCCTTGCTAGCTCAAGACGCCACTGAATCTGCTCTCTCTCTCTCGCACGCTCGCTCCCTCCTGCTGATTAGCGAAGATCAGGGCCGGGCCAGCTATGGTGCCAACTGTGCGGCCCGCACAGGGCCCACGATTTTTAGGGGCACAAATTTTTTTATACCTATGTATATGTGTATATGACCCTGGAGAAACTGGCCCATGAAACAGCCCGCTGGCAGCCTTGCACCACGTCCGTGAGTTCGTTTCTGCCTCAGACTGGCCTTCGGCGCGAGGGCCGTGAATTGCGAACGACGCCGTGACGGTTCGTGCTGATTGCTGAATATCAATCGATCGATAGAATCTACAGGCTACAGCGCGCGTGAGGTCATCTCGCCAAGACGCAGGGGCCGTGCTGCGCCGCCGAGTCGCCGACGGCCGGCCCGACGCGAGTGACCGCGCGAGCACGATTCGACGAGTGCTGCTGCCGTGCTGCGCCGCCTCACTTCCTGTAATCCCCTTCATCAGCAGATTGGAAACAGGTCTGTATTATCTGGTTCATTGATCGCATCATATTTAAATTTTATTTATTCATCTCTTGTATCTTGTTCTTGAATAATACAGGTTTGATACTTTGATTGATCATGGGGAAACAAGAGTCCGGTTTCCAGAAGCGTAAGAGAAAAGAAAATGAACAGAAATTTATTAAATCTCAAAAAGGGGCGATGGATAGGTTTGTTAGAAAAGAAGCATCACAAGGTTCATCTGGTAATCAGTCTACTGATCCTTCTACACTTGCACTTGCAATTGTTCCTTGCAATCACTCTGGAGATAGCCAGACAGAGACAGATAATATTGAGGTAGAGGAAGATCCTATTGAGGTCGATGTTGATGATTCTTTCCGGTCTGATATATTTGATCCAAGAAATTGGGATGTTCTTGATTCTAAACAGATTGATATTTTAGCACAAAAGGGTCCAAGAAGAGACTTATCAATTAAGAAAGGTCCTAAGAATACATATCGGAAAAGGTTTACTGCAAAGTTCTATACTAGATCTCTATCAAATGGGGAGCATTGTGATAGGGATTGGCTTGTGTATTCTAAGGAACTTGATAAAGTCTTTTGCTTTGGTTGTAAATTATTTACCAAAGGCCATCGGAAAGGTCAGTTGGCAAATGAGGGCACTAATGATTGGTCACATATGAAAAAGAAACTAGAAGATCACGAGAGAAGTGTGGCTCATGTTTCGAGTATGACTAATTGGTATGAGTTGCGTAGTAGATTGGACAAACATCAAACTATTGATAAAGTTGCTCAACGACAACTTGAGAAAGAGAAGGACCATTGGAGAAAGGTATTATTCAGAATTGTTTGCATTGTAACATTTCTTGCCAAGCATAATCTAGCCTTCCGTGGTAGTAATGGCAAGCTATATGAAGATAGCAATGGTAATTTCTTGGGTTTGGTGGAGATGTTGGCTGAATTTGACCCTGTTATTCAGGAGCATGTTCGTCGGATTACAAATGATGAAACTCATGCTCATTATCTTGATCATAAAATTCAGAATGAATTGCTACACTTGCTTGGTTGTGCTATTAGGTTCGAAATTCTTAAGAAAATAAAGCGTGCAAAGTATTTCTCTGTCATACTTGATTGTACCCCTGATGCAAGTCACCAAGAGCAAATGTCTTCAATTATAAGATATGTGGATTCATCTTCAAATGGTGTTTGCATAGAAGAATCCTTTATAGGATTTCTACATGTAAAAGATACGACTGGGAAAGGACTTTTTTATGTGCTAGAGAATGAGCTAAAGCTTCTTGGTCTTGATATAAATGATGTTAGAGGACAAGGTTATGATAATGGGTCCAATATGAAAGGAAAACATCAAGGGGTACAAAAGCTAGTTTTGGATGTAAATCCTAGAGCTTTCTATTCTGCGTGTGGTTGTCATAGTCTTAATTTAACACTTTGTGATATGGCCAAGACAGATGGTAGAGCTAAAGACTTCTTTGGAATTATCCAACGCATCTATACAACTTTTGCTAATTCTACTAAGAAGTGGCAAATTTTGAAAGAGAACATATCAGGATGGACTCTCAAGTCTGTGTCAGCTACGCGTTGGGAAAGTCGTGTTGAAAGTGTTAAAGCTATTAGATTTCAATGTTCAGACATTCGGGAGGCTCTACTTCAGGTAACCAATATGTTATATTTATAATGATGTATATTTCATTACGCTTTTGCTAGATCCGACTATAATATTTATGAACTTTCTTTTAATTTCAGGTATCCGAAACCGATGGTGACCCAAAGACAAGCAGTGAGGCTCTAGGTTTGGCCAAAAATGAACTTGGAGAGTATGAATTTGTAGTGGCAATTGTCATTTGGTATGAGGTATTGTTTGCTGTTAATTTAGTAAGCAAACATTTGCAAACAAAGGATATGCTTATAGATGTTGCTATTGACAAAGTGCAAGGGCTTATATCTTTCTTCAAGGGGTACAGGGAAACTGGTTATTTAGAAGCCTTGGAGATAGCCAAAGGCATTGCAATTGAGCTGGATATTGGTACAACATTTCGTACAAGGAGAGAAATTAAAAGAAAGAGACAATTTGATGAGAACCCAGATGACACAAATATTGCCACACGGACTGCAGAAGAATCATTTAGAATCAGCTATTTTATACCTCTTGTTGATCAAGCAATTTCATCACTCACAAGAAGATTTGAACAATATCAGGGTTACCAGAAAGTTTTTGGTTTCTTATTTACCTCAGAAATATTGTGTTCATTGGATTATGATAGTTTGAATTCTTCTTGTGATCATCTTGAGGCTGCCCTTAAAATGGATGGACAATCTGATATTGATGCCAATGATCTATTTACTGAGCTCAAGTTTCTTCAAACATTCATGCCAAAAGAAAATGTTGGGCCTCTTGAAGTTTTGAAGTTTATAAAGCGGCATGATTGTTTTCCCAATGCAAGTATTGCATATAGAGTTTTGTTGACCATTCCCGTGACGGTTGCATCGGCGGAGCGAAGCTTTTCTAAGTTGAAGCTATTGAAGTCCTATATGCGTACTACAATGACACAAGAAAGACTCAACGATTTGGCTACAATAGCGCTTGAGGGCGACATGTTGGGGAAGATAAATTATGAGGATATGATTGAAGAATTCATTTCAAAGAACACAAAAAGAATGATGATGTTCAAATAAATGTTATGCAACTTTGAGATATATAGGTATGTTTTTTTAATGTATTCAATTGTTACGTAAGATATTATGTCATATATATTAGAATTTTTCATTAATTTAAATTTGTGTGTGAGATAGGGCACCGTTTTAGATTTTGGCACAGGGCACCGGATTTTGCCGGCCCGGCCCTGGCGAAGATGCCTCGCAGCAACGACACACAGGAGCACACTGAGTCGCCGCGGGACAGTCCCCCCGTCAGCGGCGAGTCCGTTGAAGGACCGACGCCGGAGACGAGCGACGACGAATACACCAACTTCCATGATCCCTCCTTGATGCTGGGCCCGCCGAAGGTTGATTCTGATGACGAGTCAACCGAAGAGGAGAAGGAGGAGGAGGAGGAGGACGACGAGGAGGACGAGGCGGAGGCGCCGGTCCCGAAGAAGGGAGCCCCGGCGACGGAGAAGAAAGCCGCCGCCACCGCCTCCGATATGCTGCCGCCGCCGCCGCCGCCACCACCTCCAATGGCCCCCAATAAGCGAGGCCGTGAGAAGGACGAGGATTGCGCGGAAGCAGGGCGCAAGAAAAACAAGAAGTAGCTAGTAGTAGTTATATAAGTTCTCCAACTGTAATTTACTTTATTATTATTAATATGTACTGCGTATGTAATGTAGTAATCACTAATATTAATATAAGTATCCTATAAGTGGTTTTCTCCATATAGTAGAGATTAGGAAAATATTATTCCAGAGAATAGAAGAAATTCCACAGAGTGGGCGCGTAGGTCCCACACCTCAGTGAAAGAAACACAAAGGAAACGGTCCTTCTAAAGAACCGTTTTCTATGTTTTACCTATATATATGGGCGTACAGAGCAAAACCTAACACTCGTTTCCTCACTCTGTCCCAGTATGCTAGATCTGTTCGTGCCGGCGCCTCCTGGCGTTGCGGCCATCGCCGACGCCGTGGCGGCGCCGTCTCCGCCCAGACGACGGCTATCACGGCGAGGTCTTCGCCATCTCCCCCGACACGGCGAGGTGTTCGCCATGTCCCCCGACACGGCGAGGTCGTCGCTCTGTCCGCTTCCTCTGCCTCCACCACTTCTGGATCTGCTAGATCGATCCAACGGCGACGTGAAGAAGGTATCAGATCCACATCTAGTAGTTCTATCTAGATCATTTCTTGATGTAGTTAACTTGCCTATTGTGCACTTGCAACTAGTTGTAGTTTAGCTAACTTGTTGAAAGTAGTTCAGTTCACATCCGGTAGTTCTATCTAGATCATTTCTTGATGTAGTTAACTTGCCTATTGTGCACTTGCAACTAGTTGTAGTTTAGCTAACTTGTTGAAAGTAGTTCAGTTCACATCCGGTAGTTCTATCTAGATCATTTCTTGATGTAGTTAACTTGCCTATTGACAAGCCATCATGAAGCTGCTGACATCGCAATATCTTGTTGACAAGCCGTGTGTTGGCTGCTCCGGTTCATCAATAAGAGCCACCTCAAGACATAGGTAAGATATCGTTTCAGTTTGCTTAAATTCATAGTGTATTTGTTTTAGCATATGTATTTAACAATTGTAACTCTATTTACTAATGTATAGGGCCCAAAGCTTCAACATCCTTCTCTCAAGAAGTTGAGATAAGAAGAGATAGCTAGAGTGACACCTGCGAGGATTGTGGAAAAGGATGTAGGGAAGAAATCATATATTCTTTCCGTCCTTTGACATGATAGGCTTAGTATAGATGAAATCTGTTATCGTTTTACCTCTTATGTTTGTCACATCTTGTGATGCAATTGTAAAGGTGAAATTGTGATGGAAATGTAAAGTTACATTGTGATATGAATGAAATCTGTTACCGTTTTAGTATTTGAGCTTGTGCTGTGAGATTTTAAGTATCTAGTGGCATTTGTAAATGTGGCATCCTGTAACCGAAATATGAGAAATGCTCAGTGCAAACGGGTGGATGGCAAACTCCGTATCTGATGAAGGAAAACTAAGAAAACGGAAGTCTGCGCACAACCGTTGCCAAATGGAGACCTCATCGGAAACGGTTTTTGGCCTCCGTTACCGATGAAGGCCTTCACATCAGTGACAGAGGCGGGGACACGGACCCTTTCTCCGTTGCCGAAGGGGTTTTTGGCCCGTTTCCGATGTGTCGTTCTGTACTAGTGTTAAGAGCTAATTAAGAGTGAGAAACATGGTGAAAACTGAGAACCAACTGAGAAGAACTACCATCTTATTACATTTTTATTTTGATTAAGGGCATTTTATTACTCAAAGCATCACGATGATACAAAACCTCCTTATTACATTGTCGATTGAACGCCTCACACAAGAAAGTAGCCAGAGCACTAGTCCTGCTGCCGTCCTGGGCGTTCGTTGTTCTTTCAATGTGGTGTGGGTTGGTCGGCGTAGATGTCCTCGCCATCGACGGGTCCGTGTTGCTGTTGCGGCGGCGGCGCTAGAGATATATGATACAGAAGTAAGAGCACGAGGCATGGTTGAGGCCATCAGAGCTACCCATAATGGAAAAGTTGAAATCAATTCGAGATACGACGTCGGCTGATCATTACCGTAGCATCTGTCAGCGACGAGGTGGTGGACAGCCCTGCTGTCTCGGCCTCCGCAGGCGATGTAGAAACGGACGATCTCGCCTATAGAGAACCCAGTGACGAGGAAAGCAGGCTCCTCTTCCAGGCCGCAGATGCAGAGGGGATCGGCCGCCAGTGATATCTCCACAACGGATCGCGCCGCCTCGCAGCAAGCTGTGCCCGTAAACTCACCAGGCCGACAGAACGCGTACATCTGATCGGCGAGGTGCGTGGTGTTGCACGACTCTGCGGCGGCGCAAGCTGACGCCGCGAGGAGTCCAACTCCAACGAGGAGGAGGATGGCGTGGTGTTGGGAGCAATCCATGGCACGGGCTGCCGGAGTTGGAGGAAGAAACCGATCAGGCCGCCTCAGGACTCGGGAGGCGCTGAGAGGAAATTGAAGGTTTATGTGTGTGCCTTTTTTTTTTGATAAAAGGATTTTATTACTTAAGAGTTTTAAGCATTACACCCGGCCTCTGCATAGCTAAGATGCACACAGCCACAAATCCACCAGTACTCAAATCGACGTGAAAAAATAAAAGGCGAATTACATATCAAAGTGAGAAATTGTAGATCCGCCTAAGAAGATGGTAGCTCAATCCGGAGTCTATGTTGCCACCCATGTCTGGAATATAACTCCCTGACCGCAGCCTCCAGTCTTGACGCCACCTCCATAAATAAATCCTGGTGCTCCACACGCTGCAAGGCCGCCCAAGCTCGTAGCGTAGCTGTACACCGATAAATAACCTGTATAACAGAAGCATTTTTATCATTAAAAACCTTGTCATTTCTATATAGCCATAGCGACCAAATAACAGCAATCGCTCCCACCCTACTGAATAGTTTAAACCTAGGATCCACCCCATTTAACCAGCTGCCAAATAAATCGCAACCGATATTGGGGGATGTAAGGTAGAACCTATCTGGATGGCTGACCATATAGACCTAGCAAACTCGCATTGGAAGAATAAGTGAGTAATAGTCTCGTCATGGTGACAGAAGACACACTTTCTACTTCCGTGCCAATTGCGCTTGGCAAGGTTGTCTTTTGTAAGAATTACTCCTCGACGAAGATACCACGCAAACACTTTAGTTTTTAGTGGTATCTTCATCTTCCAAATTTTATTATTATTTGTACTATCGACTGGAACTTCAGGTAGAATTAGTGCTCTATACATGGAATCAACCGAGAATTTACCATTCGTCGTAAGATTCCATTTAAATTTATCTGGACCTTCCGATAGTTGGACAGCAGCCAAACGAATGAGCAATGCATTCCAGGATGCTTGTCTTGATCCAAGTAAACTTCTTCTGAACGAAACATCTGGTGGGTAAGAACCTAACACCTTCGCGAGCGTGTCACTCTTGTTTCGTACAATAGAATACAGAGCCGGATATTGTTCTTTGAGGGTAGATTGGCCTAGCCATTTATCCTCCCAGAAGCGAATTTCCGAACCATCTCTAATTGTGAAAGCTCCATGTGGGAAAAGGAACTTCTTTGTGGACATAAGACCTGCCCAGAAGTGTGAATCGCCAGGTTTCCAAAGAACCTGAGAAACAGCTTGATCTCCCACATACTTTCTCCTGAGGAGGGCTTGCCAAACTCCATCTTCCGACAGAAGTTTAAAAAGCCACTTACCTAGCAAGGCTCTGTTCTTGACCTCAAGGTCATGAACTCCGAGCCCTCCTTGGTTTTTAGGGCAGCATACCACACTCCACTTAGTCAGTCGATATTTTTTCTTCTCACAATCCCCCTGCCAAAAGAATCTAGATCGGAAGTAATCCAATCTTTTTAAGACTCCTTTAGGCAACTGGAAGAATGATATCATATACAGTACCATATTTGTTAGTACTGAATTAATGAGAACCAGTCTTCCACCCAGGGACAAGAGTTTGCCTTTCCAGCTATTTAAACGTAATTGAAGTCTTTCCTCCACCTTTTTCCACTCAGCATTTGTAAGTCTCCGATAATGAATCGGAATACCCAAATAGTTGATAGGAAATTGTCCTTGCTCACAGCCAAAAAGCTCAGCATACAAGGCGGCGTTTTCTTGAGCCTCGCCAAAACAAAACAATTCACTTTTATGGAAGTTTATCTTCAGACCCGAAAGTTGCTCAAAAGCTGACAAAATCAACTTAAGATTACGAGCTTTTTCGATGTCATGTTCCATGAAAAGAATTGTGTCGTCCGCGTATTGAAGGATCGATAGGCCACCATCAACAAGATGTGGAATCACCCCTTCAATATGGCCATCAACTTTAGCACGTTCAATCAGAATAGCCAACATATCAGCCACTATATTAAATAGTATTGGCGATAGTGGGTCACCCTGTCTGAGGCCTTTTTTCGTTTGAAAGTATTTTCCAGTGTCGTCATTGACTTTGATGGCTACACTTCCTCCCGAAACAAAGCTATTAATCAACGCGCACCACTCAGTAGAAAAACCTTTCATTCTGAGGGTCTGTTGAAGGAAAGACCACTTTACTTTGTCATAAGCTTTCTCAAAATCAATTTTAAGTATTACCCCATTCAGCTTCTTCCTATGTAATTCGTGCACTGTTTCATGCAGGACCGCGACCCCATCTAGGATGTTGCGGCCTTGCATGAAAGCCGTCTGAGACGGACGAACCACATGATCTGCCACACTGTTCAGTCGCATCGTCGCTGCTTTGGTGAAAATTTTAAAACTAACGTTAAGGAGGCAAATAGGTCTAAATTGTTGGATCCTTTCCGCCTCGTTAACCTTAGGTAATAAAATAATCTCACCAAAATTGAGACGAAACAAATCTAATTGTCCACGGTGCAGACAGGCAAACAGTTGAAGCAAATCCGACTTGATAACGTCCCAAAAGTTCTGGTAGAACTCAGCCGGGAAGCCATCAGGTCCAGGAGCAGAATTATGTTTCATTTGGAATACCGTTTTTCTCACTTCTTCCTCTGAGTAGAGTTTAGTGAGTAGGCTATTTTCCTCAGCTGAAACCTAGGGAATATCCTCTGTTCTGGACTCATCCAAAGAGAAGTTGCCTTCCTCTGGGTCACCGAACAGGCCCTTATAGTAATTTGTAATATACGCCTTTAGTTGTTCATGGCCCTCAATCGTTCCTTCATCCTGTACTAGAGAATGATTATGTGTGTGCCTATGGGGCACAAAGTCGAGGGCAGTTTTGTAGGCGCTCTGAGAGCTGTCACTGAGCTCGGGTCTGAGGCAGAGCGAGGAAGAGATGAGCGAGCAGCCGCCGTGAAATGACAACTGAGTTTTGTAGGGGTAGGAGTGCAGGAAGGAATGCGTGAGTAGAGAAGAAGGGGGAGAAAGAGGAAGCGCTGCCATGATGGATCCATGTGTGGAATGGGTAATGCTGTGTCAATGTGCTGTACACACACATTAATTGGCGCCTGCTAGGATTCAATTATCATCTGCATTTCGGAAATCCAACTTGGGTTATAGGAGTATATGCTTTTCAAATGTCAGTTTTTTTTTTGAGAAAATGTACATCCCAACATGCTATGCTCGCACACAAAAATTTACGAAAAAAAGACAATTTTGTGTGGTCTCTCCTAGAAAGACAAAATAATATCGGGTAAAAAGTCATTTTAAGCACCGAAATTTGTCTTTTTTATCTCAGAAATTTGTCTTTTTTACACAAGTCACAAAAACTTATTTTTACGATATATCTAAAATGTCTGGATGTATACCTAAAATGCCTGTATCTCTCAAGAAGCCCGCGTCAACAATGATTTTCGCCCAACTCTCGAGTGGTAGTTTCTATTTTTTTACTCACGTTAGATTCTTGTACTCCTTCCTCCTTGGCCTGGAACAATTGGTCTCTTTTTCTTCATGCCTTTCACCGGTTTATCGGACTGTCAACAATGTCTACTCATAGTTTTTTCACAAACGAGACCGGATTGGCGATAGTAGCTCCGCCCTTTTCGTGAATAACATCGTTTCAGAGGTGCTAGCTCTTCCACATAACATCGATATTTTTATATTTCAAAAATCTGAAAAAAAATCCTAGGTGTAGATAATGTGGAAACTATAGCTGTGCAAAATCTCAATGAAAAATACGTTGTATTTTATCTTGGGAAGAAAAGACAAATGTTGTAGACTTCAATGAAAAATCTCGACAAAAATTAAGGACGCTTTATATTTTGGAATGGAGGGAGTTCAATATTTTAACATGGGTGCATACCATCGAATATCATCAGTTACCCAGCGAGATTAATAATCACTAGCAAACTTGCCCGTGCGTTGCAACGGGAGAAAAAACCGCCGTGGAAGCGCGCAAAGTAAGTTCTCTTCGGCATGGCGGTGTCGCCGTGTTAGATCATGCTCGCCAGGATAAAGAAGTTTAAATATACCTTGACTTGGTTAGGATGTAGATATCAAGTAGTGGAAAATTGAAATAGGACGAGAAAATCAAAATAGTGTCGTATTAAACTGTCAACGTAATAAAGTTGTTGTTAAGATGTGCATGTTGATTTCTTTGAACGAGGATGTGCATGGGTTTAATCGGTGATATGAAAAGACAACTTGGAATTTGAAATCATGTTTGGATACAAAAACTATGAAATTGTAAATTCTGTTCCATTCGGACAATGTATATACAATGATGTGACTCTGTGAAAATATGCATTGGATATATCGGAATATTTATATAACAATTTGCACACATTAATAACAACAATCCATCCACGCTCTTGACATGGGGATTATTTTCTCGACAATCCAAATGACTCTGTAATGTGTCTATTCGCAGCAGTGTGTTTGGATCGGAAGAAACAAATACACAAAGAAAATCAACGTCAAAAATAAAGTGAAACATGCAAGCTGCCGTCATTAAATACAGGGGAAAAATTCAGATCGATATCTGACTGCGCTTCCATGCGCAAGCAGCCTGGGTCTAGCTGAGGGCAGTGTCTGCTAAATAAAAAATCCGCACCAAAAAGTAAAAAAAAAAAATCCCGCACCAAAAAAATCCCCACCTAGGCGCCGCCGCCGCTGCTCACCACCGGGAGCCGGCGCTGCTGCTCACCTCCGAGCCGCCTTCGCCGCTGCTCACCACGGGCGCCGCCGCCGCTGCTCACCCCGGGCCTCCGCCGCCGCTGCTCACCTCTTCCGCTACCTCGCCCACGAGCAGACCGCCGCTGCTCATCTCTCCCGCTACCTCGCCCACGAGCAGCCCGCGACGCGCGCCTCGGCGTGGAACTCGGCCGTGAATCGCCTCCCTGCGCGAGGTGGAGCTATGGAGGCCGGCGGCCGCGCGCGACGAAGAGGATAAGGGACTGCGGGTTAATTTTTCGACACCTGAGGGGCTGAAGCGCAAAGTGCGCGACATGAACCGGTAAGTTCACTTGGCGGTGGCAAATGTGTAATATTTTCTGACTTAGCCTAGCAATGAAAGGGTAAAATTGGAAATTTAAAAAACGTACCATCACCGGCTTAAGCCATATTATATAGTAGAGATTTTGTAAACTAAAAAAACAGGATTGTGACTTGATATTTTAATACCAGAAACCCACAGTTTTGGAAATACCATAGTTTATCCTCCGTAGCACTAAAGCGTTTTTTTAATAATAACAGCAAGTTGCTGATTCTGGCGTCACGCACCGCAGAAGCGTCTGCATCTGCATCAGACCCGCAAGGTGTTGCTGATTCTGCCGCCTGTCATCGCTCGCTGGCTTATCTCAGATCAGAAATTCCCCTCGAGTCTCTCTCGCCAGCATGGGTTCCGACTTCAAGGCCATCCCTATGATCGGTACGCTGTTTCCCACTGTACTCTCTCATCGATTATTCGCATAATCTGTCAGGTCGATACGGTTCCACCTTCAAGATTCAGATTCCGGAATCCGCCCCCGATTCTCCTCCACCCTCTAGGAAACAGAAATTTTCGCATAATCTGTAGCAGCCGAGTAATCATGCTGCGGCCCTAGTTGTAGCAGCTGAGAAATGGTTTTCCCTGAGGAATATGTACAAGTTTTTTTCCCACACGCTAATTGGGCTGTAGAAATTTCTCACTCTGAAGGCAGAAGGTGATACAGCTGACGCGCTGGTTAGTTATCTGAAAATGATTTCTCCTTTTCCTCTTTGCCTGCTCAGATATCGGCCCGCTCGTCGAGAAGATCGATGACCCAGATATGGCCAACGACGAGGGTTTGCTGGACGTCGTCCGGATGCTGGACGATGCTTGTAAGGAGGCCGGATTCTTCTATGTGGTAACCACTCCTGGAACTTTGCGATAGCAATTTGAGCTTCTAAGCTGATTCTGTACTCATGTTTTGAGATCTTTTGTATTTCAACTGAAAATGGAAACGAATAGCATCAGTGGTTTACAGACAAAATGTTATGCTGACATATCAGTAAATGAATGTGGGATGCTATGTGCAGCTGGTTTTTTTCCTTTTGTTTACTCTGTCTGAAGCTATGTTAGCGTTTTCTTCTTAATCAAAATGACGCGCTCCCAGCCTGTTCGAGAAAGAAAAACTTATTCTGAATGTTTTTCAATTCACCGATCGTGTGCTGAGTAACAGTGTGCTGTTGTCTAGGATGACTAAGGTAAATGTTGTCTGTACATTATTTAACAGAGAGGCCACGGGATTTCAGAGTCGCTAATGAAGGAAGTCAGGGATATCACACGCAAGTTCTTTCAGCTTCCTCACGAGGAAAAACTGAAAATCAAAATGACACCTCAGAGTGGATATAGGTGTGGTTGCTTGATTTTTTTTAACTTGTATTCTTTCCAATATTTGTAGCTCATTGTTTCATTGTTTGGTCCTTGGAAGCCTTGTACGTTTATAAATAAATTTTCTTATGACTTATGTCAGAGGGTATCAGAGAGTAGGGGAAAATGTTACCAAGGGTAAACCTGACATGCATGAAGCAATCGATGTAAGCTTATCTCTATCTCTGAATTTTCTTGTCATTCTTGTTTAATTTGTTCTGTGTTGAGAGCTAAACCATGAGAACAAACATGGCAGTGCTACACGCCTATTGAACCAGGCAAATACGGAGATCTTGCTAAACCAATGGAAGGATCTAATTTGTGGTATGTTCCAACTTTCCATATCTGTTCTTTGTTCTGAAGGTATATTTTTAGATCACCACATGTTGCAATTCTTGAGAAAAGGCTTCAGGTCCTGCTATTTTCGTGCATCGGAAAAAGGAAATATTTGATAGGGAGTACTAGTTGCAGTATAGTATCGCTCAACTACTCATGTACCTGTAACATTATTGTACACATCAATATTTAATGATGATAATGTTCACAATGTAAATAATGCTCCTTTAGTCTTGAGAGGCTTTAAAGAACTGAACTGTTTATCTTCCATGCAGGCCGGATTACCCATCCAACTTTGATGCACTACTGGAAAACTATATAAGTCTTCAACGAGGTCCACTTATCTGAATCACTTCAATTATTCTTTACGCTTATTCACCGTCATTGGCAGTGATTATGATGCCATTTTTTGTTTCAGATCTTTCAAGGAAGATCATGCGAGGCATAGCCTTGGCATTGGGTGCTCCGTTGGATGCATTCGAAGGCGAAACAGCAGGAGATCCTTTCTGGGTTCTCAGGCTGATTGGATATCCAGTCTCAGCTGACATCCCACAAGAGCAACGCACCGATATTGGATGGTAAGCAAAAAGGCATTTCATTTCATCATTGTTGTTTCGTGGCATGTCCTGAAAAATTATGCTCACTTGGGTGGATGCATCTCACTGTTCTCTCTCTTCTGTTTTCCGTGCATCCTGTGACCAATTCAGCGGAGCTCACACAGATTATGGTTAGTACACCTTCTTTCTTGGTTGCATTATCTTGTCTTGTTTAAAAGTCAATACTAGTATAATTTGCTTGCTTCTTGGGAAATCCATATATGTTTATTTATTTGGGTTTTCTCTAAAGACTACTAGAGGCTCTACTAGTAATCTCTACCAGAATGATCAAAGTGATGTTTCCTCATTTTGTTAAATTGCAGGCCTTCTGACACTGGTTAACCAGGATGATGACATCTGTGCTCTTGAGGTACTGATTTCTTCACAACAATACCACTGTCAGATATATCTTGCATATGTTTATCCCTCTGCTTCCTATATCATGAAGCGAGAAAATTGATCTGTGGAAAAATGTTTGCAATTATGGTTTCAGGTCAGAAACCGGTCTGGTGAGTGGATATATGCCAAGCCAGTCCCTGGAACCTTTGTTTGCAACATTGGTGACATGTTGAAGGTGATATTTTTTTTTCCTTTGCATACTTGGCTGATATTCGATTTGTTTCCGAACTCAAGGTTCTTAACAACCATTTACCTTATTCGGTTTAGGTCTGGTCAAACGGGATATACCAGCCCACGCTCCATAGAGTTGTCAACAACTCCCCTAGCTACCGTGTATCTGTCGCCTTCTTCTACGAGGTATGCATCCACAAAGAAAAGTAACATTTTATGATTTTGTAACAATGGAGATGGTTATACATGATCTTCTTCGTGTTTCTGGAATGTATGACACATACAGTCAAACTTCGATGCTGCCGTGGAGCCTGTGGAGTTCTGCCGGGAGAAAACAGGTGGCGTTGCCAAGTACGAGAGGGTCATTTACGGGGAGCACCTGGTTCAGAAAGTCCTCACCAACTTCGTCATGTAAAGAACAGATTTCTGTATCAGCTACTGAAAACCTTGGGGCCAGTCATTGTGTTTCATCAATAAAACCTATCAGCAAAATAGTCTCCTCTGGTCTGACGAACTGCCATAATGTTACAAGTGGGGATACATGAAATGCAACTCAAAGCTCCATGCTGCGCTTCAACCTTGAAACTAGGGTATCATAGTTGCTCGGTGATGCGCAGAAGAATGCCATGGCAAAATGCTCAGTGCTGGTATAATGGACTGTCAGCAGGCTGAAGGCAAGATAATGAAAGCAATCAGAAAATGGGGTGACAGGAATTGAGAACTGGGAGAATAGGGCATATCAGTGTGAATAAGACAGACGTCTTCCATAGTAAAGAGTACTTTGACCAATGAGAATGTATAAATTTATCACCTCAACTAGTTGAATCATGTAAAGATTCATGCACACTATGATGTCACTCTGGAGAGTCGGTTGTCATGTTAAGTTACAAATATACCAAGAAAAAGTCAATACCCACATGAAAATGGCAGAGCTACATCAAGTTAACCAGTGGTACAAGAGATGGAGAACACTAGACAATCTAAATAGTTTGTAGCGTACAATAATATAAACTGCAAAAGTCATGGATAACGTTTCATATGTATCACGTACTCTAATATCTTATTTATGAACTTGTTAGCACTAATTACTATGCGTCAAGGGCGGGCGTCCGCGCGTGGAGGCGGCATGAGGGGTGGCCTCGGGGCACTGTATCCCATGGCGGCGGTGGTGGCCGAGCTCGTCAGCCCGGATTCTTGCCGGCGGCGGCGGGTCGGCATGGCGGCGGCGTACACCCCTGGTGCCGGCGACGGAGGGGCTTGGGAAAGCGATGAACCTTGGACGACCGCAGCGGAGCTGGCCATCGATGGTGGTGTGCCCGGCTTCGGCCCAGATCTGGCCCCTTGGGCCTGGATCGGGCTGGCTGGGCCCCATGGGTTGATTGGTTTCAGGGGCTCCCAGGAGCCCACCCCTGACCATGGAGGGTTGGGGCGCTGGATCCGGACCCGTCGGATCTAGATCTGGCAGCCGCTGGCGGTCCCGATACGGGCTCTGCGGGTTCGACAGGCGGATGCGTCTTGCTAGTTGAATCTCACTGTCCGAGGTGCCGGTATGCTGACCCTGTTTTCTCCTATCCGTGCCGGTGGGCTGATCGTGGCGGTGTCCGGCCCCACCGTGGCAAGCGATCCCGGACGCCGAGGCGGCGGCCTCGGAAGGTGGACTGCGCGGGTGTCTGTACGGCGAGCGGCGTGTCAGTGGTGATGACCTTGCTTCTTGGCCATGTGGATGGCGAGGAGTGGGTGGCGTGGGACCCTGGTGCTGGCGGCGTTTTCGTCTCTGTCTCGTGTTTTGGGAGCCTGACTCGGTGGCAGTGGGCGTTCCGAAATACCGGGCATGGCGAAGGTTTTTCCGGGCGAAAGCCCAACGCTCCTGCGTCGACGGCGGCGACGTCTACGGGTGTCGTTACCCTCTTGGGGGCGTCGTTGTGGCTACCTTCGTTGTGTCAGAGCTCCGGGTGAAAACCCTAGACTTCGGTCTCGACAATGGCGACGTGAGACGTCGTTACCTTCTTGGGGGCATTGTCGTGGAGCTACGATATCTTTTGGTGTCATGGCGATGTCATTGGTGGCAAGTTTGGTTCTCATGTGTTTCTTGTTTATCCTTGATCTGCTTTGTAAGAGGGTCACCTCATCACCTTGTATCGGTTTGGCCGTTGGGCTTTATTTATAAAGCGGGGCGAAAGCCTATTTCGTCACTATGTTAAGGAGGAGGGTAGAGCCTTGGCATGCGTGGAAATAATAGATGGCCTAGCTAAGGTAGATGATATGGTTAAGAAATATGAGCACACTCAATGAATTTATGTGAATGTCATGGAGGGAAAATTGCAGAGGAAGAACAAGCTCCTATTCGTTTTTTTTTTTTAAACTCCTATTGCAGAGATAGTAAATGTAGCTTATGAAGTTTTAATGCATGTGTTCTACTACACTGTGGAACTTGTAGAGATGTTCTGTACAAAATAGAGCAACTTATAGAATGTTAGAGACACGAGCACAAATTGTTTCCCGGCAACAGATTCACCGTCTCTCTGATGCACCGGACCAAACGCCTCAGCCAACAGTTTGATTACAGGATGATCAGCACACTGTTAAACACAGTCACCTAAACTCCCAAGGGTTCATGCAAAGAAAATAGAAAGATAGTTGTTGCTGTACATATCTACAAAGGAACGGTATTAGCTGAGCGATTCGAGGAGCTATTCAACTTTGCTGAGAAATAGTTCTTTAGGCCATCAACGAGTTGTCGGATATCGTCTCCCCAAGACCATGTCGGGGGGTTGAGAGCTCGTATCGAGTTCAAGCAAACTAGAAGGGTTCCTCCTTCATGGAGAAGTACCTGAAATTTGGGCAAAACGCGTAAATAACAACAAACACAAAAGAGTAAATGAAGTGTATGTACAAACTAAGGGAATTTGAGAAAAAACACGTTTGAGCTTGCAAGTAATCGCAAGTTCTTAACTGTATAAACTCCATTTCTAATTTTCTATGGTAAATAGATTCTGCAATATCGCAAGTTCTAATTTTCTATGGTAAATAGATTCTGCAGGTACATGACTAGACTTGGAAGAAATAAACCTGCTCTAATCAACTAGTGTTCTACACACTGACATTTAAACATGATAGACATGTTGAAAACCATGCGGATACTGCAGAACAGATTGCAAAATAATCTCAAGAGGTTTAAGATATAGATGGCCACAAAATCCAATACAAGTCAACTCTTGGAGATCTGGTTCAAAAAATGTAAAACTTAGCATATTCGTATTCACTATGACCACATAATCGGACCCATATCAAATATCTGGGTACTTTCCCTTCTCTTATCTCCAACCAGCCTGCCAATTTATCTGCCGGAATTAGATTAACTGATTGTCTTCGCACAATAACACCAATATGATGATGCTCATCCAGCCAAAACGTGTAATCAATACAGATTCCCATGTTTTTCACATCTATATTTTAACCTCGTAATATGCCACACAGAACCTTAGAGCTCCAGACACTGGAATGGTCATCAAATTTGCTACACGCACACACTCAGGTCATTATGCAAGAAAGAAAAAACTTACCGTCAACCAAAGAGGGAGAAATCCTAAGACAGAAGGAAGTGCAGCAAAAACAATACAAGTTAAGGCAAGAGCTACACTTTGCTTGACCTGCAAGGATGAACGTCAAAAGTGTAAGAACCAAGAATATAGTGTTTCTGCAAGTTAAAGTGCTCCACATTAAGCCCACAAGATTCATTACCAATGAAGTTGTTTGACGAGCTTTAGCTACACAAAATGGGACTACACAAAGATTATCCTGCAACAACAGAATATCTGCAACAGCTACTGCTGTTGCACTGGCGCGTTGTGCTAGAACAATACCGACTGTTGCAGCTGCAAGAGCAGGCGCATCATTTATACCATCACCAACCATTATTAAACCTCCACCTGAAAACAAATACAAAGGTACATAATGAGTGGCCAACAGGAAAAATACCTTCCTCTTCCAACAATGAAGCAAAGTGACTACCAGAAATACTAATAATAAGGCTGCAAACACAAATTTCTATGATAAGCAACATGGCTGACAAAAAATACCAAATCATTTAAATATATCATAAACAGTCTTTAGTTATGCACAAAAGTACCAAGGAACTGAGAGGGTAGCTCGTAGGTTATGGACTACATCATGATAGCAACTAGAAGTTGGAAGAAAACCCTTGAGTAACTAGATCAAGTAATGTAGCGTGGAAGAAGGTGAAATCGGGTCATCTTGCCGCCCACCTGGGACGTACACTGATTGTAATCTAGTTAAACGCTTGTATCACTCTTAGGAGGCTGTAACCAAACTCTATCTTTTCAATCAAATGAATCGTAGAGAATCCTTTGCGTTTTCTCGAAAAAAAATTGAGTAGAAACCAAACCATTGTGATTAAGTAGTGGGTGCCTAAGCTAGATATGCCGATGATTGAATAACATGTGAAAATGGAAAAACTATCATAATCATAAGAAAGAAATCTGGTAGTCAAAAGACATCGAACTACCTCCCTCCCTTGAAACTGCTTTTACTTTGTTCAACTTGTCCTCTGGCTTTAAAGAGAAGTGAACTTCGTCAATACATACAGCTTTAGCAACTCTCATAGCACTTGATTCATGATCTCCAGTAAGCATCATGATTCGAAGTTTGGCCTTTTCTCTCAAGGTATATATAACTTCACAGACACCAGTACGGGGTTCGTCCTCAAAGTGGAAAAGGGTTACCTGAAAAGATTCAATGAGCAGATAAACAAAACATGGAAGGTAGTCCTTCAAATAATTGGCAATTTATATGGAAGATTGGTCGTTATAACACATTCAAATGGATGTAGACATGAAGCAAGAAAAACTTGGCAGAATTGTGGGCAAAAAGAACTACAGCGTGCCAAAACTTCTCGTATGTATTGTTTTTGTTTCCGCTTTGCTCTCCCAGTATATCATAACCAAACGACCCAAGAGAAGATGAGAGTTTGTAAAATAACAATTTATACCAGACAGTGTCAATTTAAATCAGTAACCGCCTTTGATAGGCTGGATCCAGACTACATTAGGTTCCAAAACGTTTCTCGAGCCTTAATTTACTTATCATTTAGCATAATTATATAAATGAATGTGTGCACCAATCACCCCCAAATAAATAACTGTACAGCGACATAAAGAACATCAAAAGGCAACGAAGAGAAGCCTGCTTATATAAGAAGACTTGTCCTCTGATTTAACTCACCTTTTTATCTACTGACAGAGCAGCTTGGACAAATTCAGGCCCAAATGAAGAAGATTTTACTGCTTGTTTTATTTTATCAGATTCACCATTAGATCTGTACAGCGAAGAAATATATTCAACAGAACCAATAGATGCCTTAGCAAGCTCATTTTCGTTGTCTCTTGCCTGTATACAAATAGAGGAGCCGTCAAATAAAGATACAAATATCCAAATCCTCTTATACTCCATATACTGATCAAACAACACAGAATGTGGATCCTAATTGTTCAGTCTATGGAAACGTCTGCATCACATTATGAGTAAATAGGGAATGTAATAACCTTGAGATAGAAGAATAGAAACTGCAACCACTGGATGAGATACGTATGCCTTATAGCAAATTAAATTAAAGAGCACTGGCTTTTTTCAACAGCATACTTGACATATTCTACTTCACAGTTCACACTCTTTCCTTTTCACTCACATGATGAGATGATTAACCCATGTGATCCCTCCCTCCCTCTTCACTGTTAATTTCAAAACATATTTAAAAATAGAAATCACTCTCACTACTATTCCACTGTAGGAATCAAGTTTACAATAATACCCCTCCAACAGAAAATTATTTCTTGATAGTTGATATATCTAACAGTTTACAAATGACTTCGCTGGCTTTAATATATACAGTATCTAACTTACACATACCTTGATGCCGCTCAAAGTAGCAACAACTCCTCTACCAGGTAAGGACTCAAAACTCTCCACAGCAACCACAGGGAGATCTCTCCCGATAGAGTGTTTTAAAACTGCCCTGCAAATCATACAATCAATATTTCAACTCTCTGCTACAATTATTCTAGAAAAATCATAATATACATGATAAGATGAAGATCATAATTAAGAACTTCAACATCAAGCTTAAATTAGAGAGGAAGACAAGAGAGTTTACAGCAAGTTTAAGGGCATGCAAGAATTTTTTTGGTGCCTAGTGCATAAGCTAATGGAAATCAAATATACTCTACTTTGTATCAGGATTGCAAGAATGAACAAGCACTGATTAGCACTGCACTCGCATAGCACATTCTTTTAAACTTGTGGACTCATAGCATTTAAAAAACAAGACTAGACGAACATATCTTCCTCGATGCGACTCTATAACAACAAAATATGTAAAAAGTAAGTGTTGCATATTTGCATTTCAAGGTTAAGAAAAATCCAGTATTTTTTTTACAGTACACTAAACTAATAGATAATAGCTGAACATGCAGATTACCTTGTATATTGTATAGTTCTAGTCGATGTCAAGCCAGACATAATCGATTATTAAAACAATTACTGATACATATATTAAAAATAAATCAGCAGACTTCTTGGTCAAGCGTTGCCTGATGAATATCTGGCTAGCATCATGGCCTGGATTGACTATAAATGCAATGCAGGTATAGTAATTATCAATACATTGGCCCAAGGGAACTAGATCCAAACCATTCCTAACATGTATATGCCCAAGGATTGCATAGTTCTTGCTCATAATGATGCATGCAAAAAAATTAAAATAAATAATGGGCTTTGAGAAAATTATCCATCTCCACCTTCCAATAGGATGCGTTGTTCCTTTCTCCATAGCAGCAGCAACAGCTAGAGCTTCACTTTCACAGTTTGGTGTACAGCAAGAAGGATCATTAACACCATGACTCACATCCAAATGTCCATGAATGGGCTCGATTGCTTTGCACATAAGCTTTCCAGTTGTTAACGTGCCTGTCTTGTCAAAAGCAATAGACTGACAAGCAGAAGAGCATCCAAGACATGCCCACCTTTCAACAAAATTCCCTACATGGAACAAACAAGAGGATAATACCACTATCACACAGAAGAAGCTTCATCCAAGAAACAGGACCATGGGTCATAGTAAATTGTCGAATACAAAAAGAAGCTACCAGTAAGATAACACGAATTGATAAAACAGGATCAAAGTAATAGCTGGTATCTTCCCAGAATCCCATTCATATCATGACTAAAGAAGCACTACACAGGCACAGTAGTTGTAATAAAACAAAGTATTCACATTAGTATCCTTATCTTGCGCAACCTTTGTGCACAGAATCATAACATAGAGAAATGGGGTCGAAAGTAACTCGGTAAAATAATGATAAAAATCCAGAATAAAATACTAGATGCTGTCACTAAATACAAAGCTGAAAGGCACCGTCTCATACTGAATGATGATAACCAATAGAGCTAAGAACACTGAAACTTTCAGACGTTACCTTACTTGCAAGAGAACTGATGGCAGTAGCATATGCTAATGGGGCTACAGCCAGTGCACATGGAGATGCAGCCACCATAAGTCCTAGTCCACGGTAAATTGAACCCCTACAAACTAAAGAAAGTGTCAGGGCAGAAAGCTCAATCCTAGAGCTCAGTACATTAGTTAAGTACAAATTGACAAATCATCAGTATTAAGCTTTCTGAAGCACATGTCAAACTTTCTGAAGCATATACTAACAAAAACAACACAGCATGTCGTGTGACCTTAGTAGAATACCTGAGTTACCGAAAAAGGGCCACTTAAAGAGGAACGGTCCCAATAGTGCAACAGCCAAAGACAGGGCCACGACAACTTTGCTATAGTGCTCTCCAAACTCATCTAGCCATCTTTGCAACTTTGGCTTGTTTAGCTGGCCCTCTTCGTCAACTGGACAATTCTGTTAAGTGTTGAATCCTCCCATGACTTGGTCACCTAGAACAAACGCCACCGAAAAAAGCATGAAAAGGTAACATTCTGGAAGGAGACAAGCGAAACATAATTGTGTTGCAATAACTTTACGCTATGCTAGAAAAAAAAGTAAATTTGTTGCTAGTAACTACTAACCATTATAAAGTAAGGTTAGTTCATTCTGCAAAAGTTAACTTTTTTTTTTTGCAAATATCTTAGAATGATGTTTCCTACCAGTCTGGCATTGTTTCCTCTCAAATGGTTATGCAATACCAAGCATTACTAGCAACTTACGCATTACAGTCCTGCCATTAAATAACTTTCAGGTGTTATTTTAATAAAATTACTAAATGACTAAATAGTGCATCAACATAATTGCATTTTTATGTGAGAACTATACATTTAAAATTAGTAGAACAAAGCCAGATAAAAATGAAGCATCTCAGGACTACAGAACAAAAAGAACTTGGAAAAGGTCTCTTCACTGAAAAAGGAAAGGCCTAACCTTTACAATCATCATTCCTTCCAGGTTCCTGGCTCCACCTGGTATAGCATCCCCCACTGTCCTTTCAACAGGTTTTGTTTCACCAGTGAGGTGTTCTATAGTAATCGTTGATGATCCTTGGTAAACTTCTCCATCAACAGGCACAGCCTAATGAATACAAGAACTGCTCCACAATGAGATAAAATTCCGAACGATCTAGACTAGAAAAATAGCATAAACATGATAAGGGACAATGACAACATGCTAATTGTGAAGAGACTAAGAAATTAAAAAAAGGAAATAAAATGGAGTAAGCTTTTCTATATAGAGAAACAACACACCTCACCAGCTCTGACCAAAATATGAGAATCCACTTCAAGGTCATGCACAGGAACTTTGGTGTAACTTAGATTTGAAAACTGCACCGATTCATCTCCACTTGTTTCTAACAACAGTGCAAATTCTGGATGATTTTCCTTAAGCTCCCTCACATCATACATTGACTTGCTTGTGAAGTACTCTTCAGCTATAAGAAATAACAACAGAAGCAAGAAACTATCAATAAATACACAAACAACAGCTGAAATGAGGAGAATTTCAAAGTCTGTCAAACATATATACCGATATGAGCTAAGTTAAACATTGCAAGAAGAAGACCACCCTCCAATGAGTTTCCCATGAATATAGAAGCAAATGCTGCAAGAGCCATGAGGACATGGATATTTATTTTTCCATCAGCGATATCTACAAGAGCATCAGCGCTGCTGAAACCTACAGC
Organism: Poa pratensis; assembly: GCA_947311845.1. Classification (NCBI taxonomy): domain Eukaryota; kingdom Viridiplantae; phylum Streptophyta; class Magnoliopsida; order Poales; family Poaceae; genus Poa; species Poa pratensis. The sequence continues at coordinate 15,567,315 of CAMZMU010000086.1, forward strand.
AAAAGCAGGAAAATGTCAAGTATTCCACAGACAAGCAAACTCAACAAAACTAAACATCTGTTTCGGCTATATTAAGGACCAGAGCAAGCAAGCACTTCCATGTTCAATGAAATGTAGCTAGCATGGTTTTCTTTGCAAACAGTAGATCTTATTGTCACCAAGTCATTACAAAGAGATTCTGAAGTTTGGACATGAAATTTCTATGGTGCAGATTCTTATCGAGTGTCGACAATAACTGCTTCTTCCAATTTTTATGTTTGGGTATATTCTGTGTTGTTCTGCTGCTAGAATCAACATGTTCTGAAGGCCTGCACGTAATATGGGATATGCACTACCTATTAATCCCAAACCAGTACTAAAGTACTATCAAAGTTATCGTCTCAACTTCTCAACTGCTCATAAGCTTAGTTGAAAGTTCATGCTGATCAATTTTATCAGTTTCAACTAGCTTTAGTTAAAGATCAGCATAAACTCTATGTAACTTATAAGAGCAAATTTCTCAATGGAAGCCAATTTCGTGATAGTGTGCACTAAATTTCACCTGGTGAGAAAATCCCCAGAGTATGCTTAGCATAATTGAAGCCACGACGGCATGGCTCAAACTAGACTGGCATTGCTATTTCAACGGCATGGCTCAAACTAGATATCATCTCAAGTTCTCAAGTGCTCACAAGCTTTAGTTGAAAGTTCATGCAATCATGCTGATCAATTTTATCAGCTTCAACAAGCTTAGCAGTTACTCTCTGTAACTTCTAAGAGAAAATTCTCAACAAAATTCAATTTCATGAAAGTGTGCACTAAATTTCCCTGGTGAGGACCCCAGAGTATGCTTAGCACTCAATTGAAGCCACAACGGCGCTCAAATAGATTGACATTGCTACTTTAACCGCTCCGTATGTACTCCGAACTAGAAACCAACAGCTGAGATGAGTGGGTGGCCTTACCCCGACAAGAGGAAATGCGACGGCGATGAGCGCGGCCGGCAGACGCCGACTGAGCTCAGCAGCGCGACGTGCGGGACGACGGCGGCCATGAGGAGGAGGCCGAGGGAGATGCAGCAGACCTGCAGGTGCTCCCGCAGCGCGTCGGCGACGTCGGCCCACCCGATCGCCCTCGCCAGCCGCATGACCGCCGCGCCCCCGCCTGTGCCGCGCCCGTCGTGGCCGTGTCCGTGTCCATGGTGCCCGTGGGCGTGGCTGTGGTGATGGTGGTGGTGTGGTGGTCGCCGTGGGCACAGGGCGTGAAGGAGGGAGGGACGCGAGGCGAGGAGGAGCGGGGGTTTGGGGGCTAGGGATAGCGATAGGGAGGGTAGGTGGGGAGCGCGGCGGCGGCGGAGGTGTGGGAGGGGAGGGGGCCTCGAGACGCGGAGGAGGTGGGCGGAGCGCGGGAGCGGCGGGGCGGAGGAGGAGGCGGCGGCTGTGGCGGTGAGGAACTGCATCGCTGCTCGCGGCGGCGAGGCCGAGGCGTGTGGTGGTTGTGGTGGACTCGTGGTGGTGGTGGTGAGCAGCTGCTGGTCCACGGCTCGGCTTTGGAGCTTTGTGCCGGGGCGTGTGGAGGCCGGGGACGATGCGAGCCAGTGATTGTAACCCTGTCTGTCGTCACGGTGTCGATGGATGACTTCGACCGTCGATCAAGAACATGGGAGGTGAGATGTGCAAGGAGATCCGAATTCATATTCAAGAGGATAGCCGGTATTCAGTTCAAATCCTCGAAAAAAGATGTTTAGCTGAAATTCATCTGAGCATCATGTAGTTCCAGTCAATTCTTGTCACAACTCGTTTGACATCCATCATTTCATTTCATTTTACCAGCCAAACATGTTAGGTATGGAATAAAAATGAATTCTATAATTCTGACTCAAAATGATAGCTTCCAAACGACCTCTCAACTGAATGGAGTCGGTAGAAAACAAATACTCCCTCCGTATCAAAATATAAGACTTTGTGAATATTGAGCCCAAATGAACCTAGACCTGTTTTAGTGCAAGAATCAACATGAATTTTGCACTATATGAAATACAGTACATGTTAAATTCATCACACATACACGTGACTCTACTTCCATTTTTGTGCATTTCTACTTTCTTATGTCCACACATATTATTTTTTGCTTTTTAGGCAATAACATCCTTCTGCGCCCGGTTTGTTGGTCGAAAAAGACTGGCCTCCAAAATAGATGGTGTCACCTATTTGAAACTAATTTCAAAACTTCAAAAAGTTGATTCTCTCAATAAACACCCTGTCAAGAGTTTCCATAACAGCATTAGCTTGATTGTTACTCCAAGTAAAGCTCCTATTTGCATTTTATAGCTCAATGAGCCCAAATCTATTAACCTAGTCATTGAATAGATTAGCCCAATAATAATTAACATTGCCAGTGTTCTTTCATGACTCTCTCTCTAATAAGGGTAAATTCGCCACCCACCTAGAGTAGGACATGTGCAACTACAGAGCATGTTATGAAGTTCATTAATGAACTCTAACTTGTGCTCATAATAGGCAGAGCCATACACAGAGACAAAGTTCCAAGTAAAGTCATCTTTCTTAGTGTTAATTAAGCAAGACAAATAAAACTTGTGTTCCAATTCAAAACCTAAAAAATATCATTATTAGCACCAACCATGATACCCCAAGTAGTGTCAACAGCTGCAGTGTGAACAGCTGGCAACCAGTCGAAAGATTGAAGGTGAGAAAAGGTAAAGTCTTAGTTTTAGAAAAGCTAATAAAATCTGGATGTTGCTTTCAGCTTTGTAAAGTCCGTCTGGCCCATTTAGGATCTATCTGTTGTGGCTGCAGCTGTAGCTGGTGGGCTGTGATAAAGCAACTGGTGGAAGCAGCTGGTAGAGGTAGAGATTTGATGTTTGGCAAAAAATGCTTCTAAACCTCTAGAATTCCAAAAAAGATATCTAAAGCTTAGGTTTTTCCTACTATTATTTTTCCTGCCAGACACATCAATCCAAGGTGTCTCAGAGGTATCCTCCATCTCACCAGTGTGAGGGTGGACATTAGGTGCACTATCCCCATAGGTAGGTACAGATTCCCCATCCATTTCTTTCCCAGAAATATCAATGTTTGTAGCGAGAATCATGTCAACGTGGTTTGACTGAGAGCCCTATAGTCTATTAATCTCAACAGCCCTAATGTCGTTAATATTATTTGAATTTTCCTCAGCATTACCACCTACAATAATCCCAGCATACTAGCATTCCTAGCTAGACTACTGTCATTAAGAATTGAAAGAAATTACTAGTATTGTGGTTCATACCTTTGGAAATTTCCAAATTCTCAACGGGAATTTTTCCATCCCTTTGGATCCTATAGCTCATTCTAGAAGCAACTACTGGACCACATTTCTTTGTTTTAGCTGGTGATGCAGGTGCTTTCACACTCGCCTCCCTAGTTACAGTTGTCTGAGCATGTACAATAGCTTCATCCTCAAAATCTTCTAGTTGCTGCAAGAGTTGCACATAAACATGCTCCTCTGGCCCTTTCTGGCTCAGAGACAAATCCCTAACAAGATTTGACTAGGTCCCCATTATCTCATCTCTCACAATCTCTTCGAGTTTGCTCAGCTGACTAGATTCCTGAATAGCAACAGTCTTAGCTCCTCCTTTGCCAATGTTAGATGGGGCAGCATGAGTACTAACAGTAGCATTAGTATCCATGTGACTACCTCCCCCATTCCCTTGTTCCTTTTCAAGCTGTTGCTGAAAATCATCACGAGGATCATAATCTGCAGGGTTTGGACTATCATGATTGTTATCTTCATGACCATCATCCCCACCCGCTTGTGCATCATCTTGAATGTCTTCAATAGAAAAGGGCATCATGAGGAAATTATGCTCAGCTTCAAACGACATGTCCTTTGAGATTCTGCTAATGTCCTTGACAGATATTTTCAATCTCAGCACTTTGTAGAAGCTTATGAATACTTCATGCCAATCTATGTTCACAAGTACTCCAAAGAGGAAGCAACTTGTCCAAACACCTTCCAGGTCCACCATTTGGGAGGCAGCCCTTTAACATTCACTCAAACCTCTTGAAGTTCACCAAATGGAGGTAGCTCCCCATCCCAGTTAGCAAAGGAGATGGAGACCCCTTTCTTCTTCAGGTTGATGGAAGGGTATACCACTAGCTCTTTGACATTCTTGTTTGGGGAAACCTCATTAGGAAGCTCTTCTTATCAAGCTGTCTGATATGCCAGCACCAATTGGTTTTCCACATATCAGTTAAGCTTTGCTCAAGCTCTTGGATATATATCTCCCCACCTTCAATATATTTAATGTTTAGCCATTCAATAGCCACACTGCCTTCAACTTCTAGGTGGAAGAAACCCCAATATAGTTAGCACTCCCCTAGTATTGAACCATGGGAAGAGGCTTGTACCACTCTGAGCAAGCATCCATACCACATATAAAACATCATTTGTCCATGGGACCCAGCCCAACAAAGTGCGCCAGCTCACCACAATTGAAAAATATGGCATTTCTATATTTTGGATCAAACGCAGGAGCAGAGCTATTGCTGTTGCCAGCTTTGTCCACTGACTGATCTGACGTTGCGCTTGATTCCTGAGTATTGTTGCTTTTTGGTTGAGCATCACCACTCCCCACAGGTTGATTTGCTTTCTTCTTTGTGTTCGAGCTCTGCTGTTAGGAGCCACTCAGCTAACTGCCACTACCCGACTGTCCACCAGTCACACCCTGCTGTGGAGGAGCAAAACCCGGTTGATGCATCATCACCATCGGATTCTGTATCTGCGGGGGCATAAATTGCATCTAAATTTGGAGGCCATTGTCCCATATGGAATGGCGGGAATCCCGGCTGCATCATCAGAAACATCTCCGACCCCCCGTTGTTCCCCTGCTGCAGGTACTACCTTGATTCATCTGTAGAGGCGGTTGTGGTTGCGGAGGAGGAGGTGGGCAAGCCACCCGCAGGCTCACGCCTTGTGCAGGCTGACATCCCCGCCAAGCACCATATCGCCCTCCACCCTGAGTACCTCTAGCAACCCCAACCATCTTCACGACCTCGGTGAATGTGTCGCAACCAGTAGCCGCACCCGGTTCTCCTTCGAGAAGGAGAACCTCTTCGCAGTCGGAAACCTCCTCCCCTCCATAGGGAAGCAATCTGCAGCCTGGAACTCTCTCCTCTCGAACATATTGAAGCGAATCCACGTGAGCGTGGAGGTCGAACCTGGAACCCTAGCACGATATTGAGGGGAACTGGGAATATTCTCTCCTCTCTAAACCCTTGTACCATGACCAGAAGATGCAATTCCCGCTACCATGTTTACCTCAGCGACACGACTTGGATTTTCGCCATTCATGGGGACACTTCTCGTCCATCCAGTAACCCTCTCTTTCGAAGCACTGACCCGTCGGCCAACACGATTTGAATCCCCACACCCAGGAACTTTGCGCCGCCGATCTACAGTGCTCCTCTCCGGTGATCTCGCGAACCTCGCGCACGGCGATGGATCGTGGATCCTAGATCTCGGTCTTTGAGCTCCATGTGTCGTTGTGTTTCCACCCGCACTTCCCCAATTACTCTCTCCCTTCAACCACTACTCTCGGGAAGCTACGTGGCCCGTCGCCATGGACATATGGAGAGGGAAGGAAGAGGGAGGGAGGTGGCGCACCAGGTGCGGCAAGGTCGGGAGCGGAGCAAGCATCATTTGGCGAGCGAAGCCTCGAAGACAGTTGGAAGAAGCACCGATACATGTCTTTGTTTCGACAAGTTCTTGAAAACTAGGGCCGAGCTTGATATGTTATGACAACAACTCTGGAGGTAACCCTTAGAGAAATAGTGACCATACTTTGGGTGCCACCACCGAGTTGATGAGTCGGGGCGGGTTACCCAGAATCTTAAGGCCCCTATTGGTTGCCCGTGTTCTCACCGAAAACTGGAGTATTAGTGGGTCCTGATAACCCCGGAACTTTTTACAGACAATCACGAAAATAATTCCGTCGATTAGTTTTTTTTTGTTTTGCGAAACACAGTGCACACGTTGACAAACACGCGTATACACTCGATCACCGCTATGAATGCACATACTCACACCCTACCCGTATGAGCACCTACGAAAGACTGAGCCGACGGTTGGGTTTTACAATAGGCGAAGTCACCAGATGCGCCTCACAATCGACGGGAACGTCGCCTCCCACTAAAAATAATTCGCCTTTAGTGAGAAACGCTAGTGTCAAACCTAGGTTTAAACTCTGGTGCGCTGAGGGTAGAACCACCCTCCTAACCATCAAACCACAGGTTGGTTCTCATCCGTGGGTTAGTTGGTCCAGAGCAACATACGCATGGGAGTTAAAACGGACGTAGTATCCCTCTGTTTCTAAATATGAGACTTTCTAACTTTTCACACTTTGTCCTGATTCGTTCCTAAATGAGTGAATCAACACACTAAACATGTCTACATATGTACGAATAAAAACGAAACCAGAAAGGCTCGAAAGTTTTATATTTTGGAACGGAGGGAGTACTAGCCAAGCGGGCCTAAGGAGAAGCCATGGTACACTCCAGCCTTCCTGGCTCACCCTTTTATGAAGATTTCTTTTATCTAGGTATTTTCTTTTCCAAACATTGCAACTATACTTCTTATCATTTGCTTATAAATGATACAGCCGAATTTACAAGAGAACCTCATAACAATAACAATAATTAAGATTTTCCCTATAAAAAAATAATAATGAAGATTTGTCTCTAATCATCATTCTTTCACAAAACTGCTACAGCTACAAAAAAAAGGAAGACAAGTAAGATGCTCTCTAAAGAAATCCACACGAAGTCAAATAACCTGTGGATTACTGTCTTACTGAGGCCTCCCGGTACATCGGATTATTTTGTTGGAGTAGCAAACATACTAGGTTGAACCCAGCGACGCACTTCCGTTACCATCGACGCTGGTATAACCGTCTCGACAGTCCCAGCAACTAAATCGTATGCATAAATATTTGTGATGGTCTTCAATGTGGGAGGCCCTGATGTGCCAGTAAAATACATGGTTCCATCTGAGCTATCTGTCACTGAGCCACTGCATTGTCTGGGATCAAATGTGTAGACTTTCCTCTTGCCTTCCTCCTTCACACGGATAGACTGACCCTTGCAAAGAAACCAACTGGTGTCATCCAGCTCCTGGCCATCGAGGGGCGACCACTGCAAAGCTTCCATGTCCATCTTGAAGAACTTGAAAGCACTTCCCGTCGCATGAAGATACGATACAATCACAACTTCCCCATCTGACGCAACAAGGTAATGTGCATCTTGTAGGCTCCACTCTGGACAAGAAGCCGTTCTCCAGGTCATCTCTGTGATGTCGAAGATCAGGACCTGCCCAAGGAATTCGACGCAGACAGCCCGTGTCCCGATCAGAGCTACGTCCATGATCAAAGTGTTGTCGATTGGTCTGCACATTGCTTCTGACAGGTGCAGATTACTGGTATGTTTGTGGACGCACCAGTACACATCTCCAGGACACGCGACATGGACAGTCGGAACAACACTCATGATCTGGACGCATGCAACGACGAGCGGTGTTCCACGAGGATGAACATAGAACACAAAGTAGCCTTTGTTCGGAGAGTGAAGGACCGGCAGGTCAATCCGCCTGCCGGTGCTAGGGTGGACTAGGAAGACAATCTGCTCCTGGAAGTAAAATGGCGTGTGTCGAACCATGAGAAGTCAGCCGCTGTTCTCGAATTCAACAAAGGCATCTGGAAATAATGTGCTTCTTATTCCGCGCACATTTTCACTCGAAATATCAAACAGAAGCCTCTTCTGGCTGCTGCATTCCACAGCAAACATGGCCAAAGGCCAATGGCACCCTCGGCCCTTCAGAACCATCGTTCATGTTGACAGCATTTGCTTCCATTGCACAAGGATATCTGCCAGAAGCATTGTGGACGGAATTAGAACATCAGTGGAACACATGGTCTACAGTAGGGTGGTAACTTTATACTAGAGGGCCTTACGGTTTAGCAAGCCATTATTATGATTTTGATAAACCTGCAAACCTCTCATATGTGAGTACATGTTTGACATCTATCTGCAACTTATAATGGAGTAAGTACCAGCTTAATTTGCCGAGAAATACCTACCAGAACACAATAATGAGAATATCTACAGTTAATCGTTCTAGCTTCAGCATTTGACACGGTTACACCCCAAGACCACCACTCCAAAAAGGCTTTTAACTACCAAAGCTACTCTGAATGGCACCAAACTGTTGTAGAATTTGGACAAAATTAACTGTTCAAACAGCTAAACTGAAAACGTGGTGTCTTGGTCCGGTTCTCTGCAACTTTGTAACGAGGTGCAAAAGGATTCTATTTTTGCCGCAATTAATGGAATAAGTAGCTCTAACTCTAACGATTGAAGAAGCGACGCCGAACAGAGAAGGTAGATGCTGACAACAACCCTGTACCTGAAATCGGCAACGGAAACGCCGTTGGAGAGCGAAGCTACTACTGGGTGTATGGACGGTGCGGGTTGTATAAATTAGCAAAGGACTCCGGTTGCGGGTGTCGATTCGGAAATTGGACCGGAGTCGATTCGGGTCCCCTCCGAGATGTGGTGGGAGCGGAGTAGGGAGCTGCAGGGCGGCTGGAGTGGAACCGGAGAAGGTTGGAGGAGGGGAGGGAGTGGGGAACTGGGGATGGAGACGGGCGGGTGCGGACCGACGGATCCTACGCGACGGTCCAGATCAACGTCATGAGCCAGAACCAGGTGCGATTACACAAATACTACTCTCTCCGTTGACTAAAAGAGACGAGCAAATCTTCGAGATCTTCAAACTCTTTCTTCTCCCATGACACAATCTTATACTTTTCTGAATGTAACCGTAGAACAATGAAAAAGATACCAAACCACAGACCTGTGAATAGCAACGAAGGTTCTCCCATAATTATAATTTTGCGCCGCAATGTCAAGACTTTGTGCACGCACGCAGCCATTAAACTGATCAACCAACATCGGCAAGAGTACCAACACTGATATTTCAGGGAAAAACAACCGAACAACTTGGTCGACGTCGTTGGGAGTCGAGGGAACGAATCACCATTGTCGTGGACGTAGTAGCCGGGACATATACTGCGAGGACAATCCTCCTCGCGGCAACCATGAGAAAAAATCTAAAATCGAACTGGTGAAGTAAGATCTGAAGAATCATACCTAGACAAATATAATCTTTCAACACCACCATTGACGCCGGGAAGAAGATCTCGTCGCCGCACGAATGGCCAAAGATTACTTACACTAGTACAGAACGACACATCGGAAACGGGTCAAAAACCCCTTCGGCAACGGAGAAAGGGTCCGTGTCCCCGTCTCTGTCACTGATGTGAAGCCTCACAATGGCAACGGAGATTTTTATCGTTTGCAATAAGTTTAGCAACGGGCATAATATATAACCGTTGCCTTTATTCTTTACATCAGATACGGAGATTAGTTTTTAACCGTTTGTAATGAGGGCTAAAGGAAACAAAAAAAAAGCCGGTGACGCCTGCTGCACCGTCGACGGAGCCTTGTGGTTCTTGCTTGACGGCCGCCGGTTCTTCACCTTCCTCTTCGCCCAGCTTCATTGCGTGGTCTTCTTCTACCTATTTAGTACTGCACAAAAGTCTTGCTCCTGGAGGCGCCGGCTTCAGTGGACCGTGTGGACGGAGCCCCGCTCCTACGTCTTCACGGCCGCCGCATAGTCTCCAGGTTTCCTCCTCGCCCTAAAGGAGATGAAAAAAATCAAAATGTAAGGTCCTTCATGTCTATACACAAGACATATGATTCTTCATAGGCGTTACAGAAAATATAGAACTAATTACAACTAGAACATAGCCTAAACAATGCCTCATATATAGGTAGATTGGACACACAAATTCCAGGGATGGAGCAAGCGAGCCAAGTAGGATGCACAAGATCGATGTGTATTTGTGCATATCACAAGGATCACTAGCGCCACCCCCGGATCACACGGTGTCACCTAATTTTAATCATCGGCATAACAGAAACAAAGCTAAAATCAGAGCAAATGCCTACTAAAAACAGAGCATATCCATGGATAAACAATTAGCTACTTACAACTAGAAAACAGCTAAAATCTATGTGTAAACAATGCCTACTAAAAACAGAGCAAATCTATGGATAAACAATTAGCTACTTACAACTAGAAAACAGCTAAAATCTATGTGTAAACAATGCCTACTAAAAACAGAGCAAATCTATGGATAAACAATTAGCTACTTACAACTAGAAAACAGCTAAAATCTATGTGTAAACAACGCCTACTAAAAACAGAGCAAATCTATGGATAAACAATTAGCTACTTACAACTAGAAAACAGCTAAAATCTATGTGTAAACAACGCCTACTAAAAACAGAGCAAATCTATGGATAAACAATTAGCTACTTACAACTAGAAAACAGCTAAAATCTATGTGTAAACAATGCCTACTAAAAACAGAGCAAATCTATGGATAAACAATTAGCTACTTACAACTAGAAAACAGCTAAAATCTATGTGTAAACAATGCCTACTAAAAACAGAGCAAATCTATGGATAAACAATTAGCTACTTACAACTAGAAAACAGTTAAAATCTATGTGTAAACAATGCCTACTAAAAACAGAGCAAATCTATGGATAAACAATTAGCTACTTACAACTAGAAAACAGCTAAAATCTATGTATAAACAATGCCTACTAAAAACAGAGCAAATCTATGGATAAACAATTAGCTACTTACAACTAGAAAACAACTAAAATCTATGTGTAAACAATGCCTACTAAAAACAGATCAAATCTATAGATAAACAATTAGCTACTTACAACTAGAAAACAGCTAAAATCTATGTGTAAACAATGCCTACTAAAAACAGAGCAAATCTATGGATAAACAATTAGCTACTTACAACTAGAAAACAGTTAAAATCTATGTGTAAACAATGCCTACTAAAAACAGAGCAAATCTATGGATAAACAATTAGCTTCTTACAACTAGAAAACAGCTATCCTACTGAACTGGGGTCTTACATTAGGCGAGGCGGGCCCGCTTAGCGTCGTCGCCGGCGACGGAGCTAGCGCCGGCCTCCCCTGGCGGCGCCTTACCCTCGCCGTGGACCAAAGAGAGGGCTATGGCGGCCCGGAGGTCAGACTGGTAGACCGCCTCCTCGGCGCGTTCGACCTGGGTCGACGCCTCGGAGAGGAGGACCGCCGCCTCCAGATCGGCCTCGCCCTGACGACGCTTGGCGTCCTCGCGCTCGAAATCGGCGCGGGAGAGTTGGCAAGCGATCTCCAGATCACGATCCTCCTCCTCTTCCTCTTCCTCTTCCTCTTCCTCCTCGTCGGAGGACGAGGACGAGGAGGAGGAGGAAGACGGATGGCGGCCGGGGTACATCGCCTGGCGGATCTCGCGGTAATGGTGTCCAAATGAGCGGGTGCGGCCGGAGCCTTCGCCGTGCGGACGAGCGCCAAGGCTGCTGGACCGGCCCGCGGGGGACGGATCGGCGGCGGCCTGTTCCGCAAGCTCGCCCCGCAACACCAGCTGACGCTGCTGCTGCCTGAAGGCCCGGAGGGTGGGGCGGCCACGGCCGCGATGGCCGGATCTACCAGCGCCGACGGTGGAAGCCATGCGAGAGAGTGGAGAGAGAGGAGACTGTGCGGCGGCTAGGGTTGGAAGTGAGTGAGAGTGAGAGTGAAGGGCATAGTAGGTTCTTATAGGCCGGCTGTCGGGCTGCTTCTAATGGCAACGGAGATTACGAAACTGTCCGTGTGCGAGGAGCACACATCGGTAACGGAGCTAAACTAACCTCCGCTGCCAACATATATTCCACTATTCACCCGTTGCCGATGTTGTGGGCCTGCTTTACGGCCTAGTGCGGGCACGCGGGGGATGTCGTGATTTACCGTCGCCTAACTCCTGCCGTTGCCATAGAGGGGTATCTGATGTGTCGTTCTGTACTAGTGTTATTATAGACGAAAACATCTCCATTGAAGTAGAAGATGGATACTGAAAGGGCATGGCGCCCCCATGTGTGGTTTTGGTAATTAATGACAATCCCTATGGACTAATGGTTGCATTGAGTTGTACTTGTAGTGTTGTCCATAGACCATGCTTGAACTCCATATGTTGGATTCAAGGTTGATGCCATGAATATATTGATATAATGAAGTATTTGGCATCAAGATCAAGAGGAAGAGTATGTGATGACCAAGTTATTATTCGAGGAGTTATCCTATGATTGGTCATATGTGAGTTGAGCATATTGCAAGTATGTGTTGAAGAATGGGCTTGCATCAAATGAAGATTTCATATAGCCCATGAACGATGACGTCAAGTGGTGATCGTCATCAATGTTGAGAAGCGCAAGTTCAAGAGGAGCATCTCGAAGAAATTCTAGGCTTGAAGCTTGCCACCCATTTAGAGATAATGTTCATGTGAAGATGTGCCTAATAGAGGCTCTCCCATAGTGGAGTATGGGGAGCAATGTTTGAGTCTTCACCAAGCGAAGCGCAATCAAGAAAGGTGGTCCACTTGAAGAGATCAAGATCGACGTCATCTAGCTCAAGTGGAATGCGCAAGGCAAAGGTATGATAGGGTTTCTATTTTACCGGTCTCGTGGTACTAGTTGGGAGACCGGGTTATAGGATAGATACCGTACTATCAAGAGGGGCTCTCGATTGAGCTTTAGCGTATCAGTTGGGGAGAGCTCAAACCTTTGCATACTTGCCTTCATCATCTTTCTTGGTTCTTATTTGGATTTTCTCCTTGTTGGGTTTTGGTGCTTGTTGTGATCTTCATGACAAGCCCAAGTTCTCCGAAAACGGATTTCGTATGGAAAACTTGTTGCGTTTTCGGGTTGGAAATATTATCGGTCCACCTTCGAGATAGAGTCCACACCTTCCCATGTCTGGTATCCCCTCTATATTTGTGGCCCTTAATATTTCAACAGAATTGGTTTCACCTGTTTTGGAGATAGGGTCCACACCTTCCCATGTGTGGTAGCCCAAGCTCTTGTCGTTACCTTTCCAACAGAATTGGTTTCACCTGTTTTGGAGTTCGAACGAGAAAGTTATTACATTTCAGGTTCTGCTGTTTCTGTCAAGATTTGCTCAAGCAGGGGAATCGGATTATCCGGTCCTAACCTACTCGGATTATCCGATTCTCAAGATTGCTCGATTTCGGCTAAGGACTTTTAAAACAATGCATACTGGAGTTTTTCGGAATATCCGATCAAGCTGATTCGGAATATCCGATTCTTAAGTTATCTCTCGAAATCGGCTAAGGACTTCTTGCTGCCTGTTTTGTGGTGTACTGATGTTTTTCGGAATATCCAATATAGGTCTACCCGGATTATCCGGCTGTGCCGGATTATCCGATACTTTGTGTTTCGGACTATCCGATCCAGTCGGATTATCCGATCATGACTTATATCGGAATATCCGATTTTTCTGTCTGCAACGGCTCTTTTCTGGGAGGGGTATAAATACCCCTCCACCTACCTCCAGCCATCCAGCTTTTGCTGAGCACGAATTTGACCCCCATTGTTGACCTTCTTGAGCTTAGCTATCTCTTAATCCCTCCATGATTCTTGCCTCCATTTAGTGGGAAAAGAGAGAGGAGATCTAGATCTATTGTTCCACCAATCCATCTCTCCTCTAAGTGAGGGGAAGCCTTTGGATCTAGATCTTAGAGTTCCATTTGTTGGGTTCTTCCTTGTTCTTCCTCTCTTCTCCCCCCACAAGCATTAGTTGCTTTTGGTGGGATTTGGGAGTGAAGGATTTGACCACCTCTAGTGGTCTTGCCTTCATTGCATCGGTTGCATCGGTTTGAGTTCTCCATGGTGATACGTGGAAATCGAAGTTGAGAAGTTTGTTACTCTTGGGTACTTGGGGTGCCCTAGAGCTTGTCCTCTTGGGTACTTGGAGTGCCCTATACGGTCCTTGTTGATCTCGGAGTTTTGGTGGCTCGCGGGATTGTTGGGAGCCTCCAATTAAGTTGTGGAGACGTGCCCCAACCTTGTGAGTCTTGTGGCTTTGGGAGCCACAGGATTCCGGTGAGAGCCTCCAATTAAGTTGTGGAGTGTGCCTCATCCTTGTACGGGTTCGGTGACCACCCTCAAGTGTCCCATAGTGGCTCGTGGCACTCTACATTGGTAGAGGCACGAAGGAGATTACGGTGTGCCATTTGACGGCTATTCGAGGATCACTTTGCGACTCCGCACCGCTCCAACGGAGACGTAGCTTCCATTGGGAAGTGAACTTCGGGATAAATCATCGTCTCCAAGTGCCTCGGTATTTCTATACCCGAGCTTCTTACTTATGCTATTTACTTTGTGATAGCCATCGAGCTTGAAGTAATATATCTTGCTATCACATATTTGCTTATCTTGTTTAGCATAAGTTGTTGGTGCACTTAGGTTAACCTAGCTTGTTTAGGTTTCGTGCTTGGTAAATTAAACGCTAGTTTTATTCCGCATTTATTCAAGCCTAAACCGCAAAGAATTTTAATCGCCTATTCACCCCCCCCCCCCTAGGCGACATCCGTGTCCTTTCAGATACCAAAACCCTAATCCAATCTATTGGGAAATACTAATTTGATTGAAAACTCCACTCATAGATCGGGTTCCCCACCCTAGCAAGTCAATTAAATTGGAACGAAGGGAGTACGTGCTACGACGGACGTGCTTTGACCAATGTCACCCCTTCATGATATTTATGAAAATTAGTTTATCCGATTCATTTTGTTAGTCCTTTTATGGTCAAAGTATATTTAGATAAGAGTTGAAAGCTGCCTCACTCCCACAAATCACCACAAAACTTCCTTCTTGGAATTTTAAAGAAGAGAAGAAGGGTAAAACATTAGGGAGTTAAAAAGAGGAAAATGGAGAAGTGTGAAGGATATCGTAGTTTTAAAGCAATATATAGGGTTCTATGAAGGTAAAGGACCAAACTGGGAAAATCCTATGCGAAAAGATGGTTACAGCAGAAGATAAGAGCATCTCTACCGACAACCTCAAAGCACTCTAAGTATCTCCAACGGTACCCTTCATTTGTTCGGAAAGACCCATAAATTGTCCGATGCCTTCAAGGCCAACCCCATTCTTGGGGCGCTCGTGGGTGTTGGACAACGTCTGGACAAACCATCCGACAAACATGCCCAACATGTCATAGACATACAGGGAGGGTGACGGTAGGTAAGGGGCCACCTCGCCTACACCCGCGCCGCCGTGTGGCCACGCGTCAACCGCCACTTATATCGATGCCTCGCCCGCTTCACGTACCCCAAGTCCCCAACCCTTTATAATGCAGGATGCAGGCTCCTGCGACGGCCACTACTCTCACCCTGCTCCAACTCCGGCGTCCACTCCCCCCCCCCCCCCCCCACGCCAGCAAATGGCGTACAACGATGAGGCTGGTGGCTCCGAATATAGCGACGACCACCGAGGCCACAACCTCCTCCTCGTCGAGGCATGACTGTTCGAGCGGTACAATCTTCGGCTTCCAGGGGGCAGCTAAGCGCTGCCTAGCGACATGAGGCTCAGCCTGCGCCTCTTGCAGTGTCGGAATGCCATGAAGCAGGCACGGTGATGCCACCCCAACAACACTAATTAGTGCAACTACACGACCTGGTTTGGCCAATTCCGGTAGGAGAGGCAGGATGCCCTTGAACACTGGGATAACATCGAGAAGTGGGTGCACCAAGCTCCAGAAGAGCTTGGGGCGCGGCCACACGCTCGAGGGTGTGGTCGCTTGGGCGTGGCAGCGGGCCAATGGAGCATTTGTCCTGCCCGAGCCGTCACGTGCACCACGCCACACATCATCACACGCGCTGCCAACACTAAAGAATGAGGTCGGCGCGCATCGGAGCGGTGGCGTCGTGGTCTGCACGCCCAAGGAGGAGTCTGAGATACGGCGGGGCGGCGACATCGTCATCGACGCGCCATCACGCACGTCGCCCCGCAGGCCCAGTAGGAGGACCAGCTTTGAGACCCTGTTTGCGACGGGGACAAGCCAGGGTTCACGACGGTGCTCCCGCTCTGTGCGGACACGCCTATGATCGTGTCGCTCTTGACCCCAAGTACTCCCCGCTTACTACCTGGAACTACGCACGTCACTAGAGCCGCAACAGCCTAGGTGGTGAAGCCGAAGCCCAGCGACGGCGTTCTGGAACAGGAGGATTGGCCGGATTGGCCATTGCATGGAAGTCGCAATGCAATTCATGTTTGAACATCCCAAGGCCATCGGGTGGTAGGAGCCGGGTCCGTCTCGACATCCCAAGTCGGAGCCCTACGACGACGACATTATCTAGAACTCCGACGACATGAGTAGATACTGCCTAGTTTAGCGTTTTAGTTAAATTTCTTTCACATATAAATTGTCGTTGAATTTGAATGAAATTAGACCCTTTTCTATGATTCGATCTATTTTTTAAAAAAATTGGTTTGAGGGGAACAACCCCCATTGTGCCAAACAAATTTGTAGGGGTGCCGGTGGTTGTAAAATTAAGTGAAAAGGCACAGGCGGAAAAGGGAAAATAAACTGGTGTTTTGGCTCATATGTCTAAATGCATCTGTTATGAAAATGCATTTCATAATATCAAAAAATTACAAACAAAATTTCGGTTGTACATTTGGATATTCTATGTCCAACCACAAAGTTTCGCGAAAAAACAAACATTTTTGTGCCCTTTATAGAAAGACAAAAAATGTCTAGTGAAAAGTCATTTTGTAGCACCGAAATTTGTATTTTATACACATGTCACAATAAATATATATTTTGTCCAAAACTTTATGTATGAACATAAAATGTCCGCATTCACATCCTGCAGCTCAGCACCATAAGTTTTACCGGAAATGAGATGATTGTTCAGATAACTGCTAGGAACGACTACAATTTTACAACCCATGTTTCAGAGGGAACAGCAGCAGTGTTACACATTTGGTACAAAACTTAAAACAGCCTGCTTGACAATTTCAGCCTAGGGAAATACAGTAACAAACAAACAAGTTAGACGCACAATCCTACATATCCAGCTTAGGACGCCGAGAGCGGGATCGGCCGCACCGCCCCTGGATGCGGCGGAACGCGGTCTTGATCCTCTCCTTCAGCACAGCATTCTCGCATTCAACATCACCGCTCTTCCCGTCCAGGCACGCAACGTCTCCATCCATGGATATAACAAGTTTCCCTTCCTCTGCGACTTTAACATCGCCGAAGAGGGACACCATGAGGGAGTACACCACCTTGTGCGCCACCTTCTCCGTCTCTTCCTGCGTCTTGGCCGCCTCCTCGACGGGGACGGCCTTGGGGCCCTCACGGCCGATGTTCAGGACCATGGCCACCACGGAGTCGGACACCATGTCGCTGATGGGGTCGGAGGACCACTGCAGCGTCACGTAGCTCTCCGAGTCCAACCGGATGGTCACCCTCTCGTGGACGATCAGCGTCGGGACGTCGGGTTCTTCGGTCGACGGTTCCACGCTCTCGTAGATCTGCTTCAGCCTGTACTTGATGACTTCGAAGGAACCGGAGTAAGGGACGGCGATCCGCTGGGTGATGTCGGCAGTGGATAGCTGTGTGTACACACGGAGGTCCTCGGGAGCCATGATCTGGTACGTGAAACCCTTCTTGACGAGTAAGCCGCTGACTGATTCTTCCCCTTCTGGTACCTTTTCTGCCAACCTGCCAATTGTCTTGGCCATTTTCTCAGAGCTGAAGTACATCTCCACTGACTGGCAGTTCTTGGGAGACATGATCTTCGTGTTTGTTCCCTCAAACTGAGTAATGAGTTTCTGTTTAAGCCTCCCCATCTCATTTGCTTCTCCGTGTACAAGAATAATGTTGGGTGGGCGAAGCTCGCCCAAGAAACCGCTCGTCTGTGGGAAATCAGCATGGGCTGAAAAGGAGATGTAGAAGATCTGCATATGGAGAGGAGCAGTGAGCCCGTTTGCTAGCGTCACTTCTCTCGGCTCGTTGATAATGGTCTTCGCAAGGGAGCCTTCCATAGCATAACCTGGAATAATACATGTGTTCTTCTTATCCGTGCACCACTTGTCAAAAAGCTGCCTGGAGAGGCCACTCTGGAGGCTACCTGGGCTTGCCATCACCACTGAAGGACCCACATCATTGAAGTTGTCAATGCTGTTCAAAGGATCGATATGCTTGAAATGGAAGGGATTGGACTGTGCAAACTGGTTCCTGATCCTTTCATTCATGGAATTTATGTATGTCTGGTACACAGCCATGCACTTCTTCGCCAGAGGGGAGGCATAATATATTGGAATCTTATGGAGCTCTGGGTGGTTAGACCAATACTCATCCAGGATAAGCAACAGCTCCTGTGCTCTGCCAAGCGCAAATGCCGGGATAAGAACACGACCCCCTTGAGAAACAGTGTTGTGGATTGCATCAGTAAAGCGCTTCTCCCTGACATTGCGCGGTTGGTGTTGCTGCACACCATACGTTGACTCAATAATGCAGATATCAGGGGAGAACTGGGGGATCTCAGCAGCTTTCAGGTGCCGGTCTTCTTCACGGGAGTAGTCACCAGTGTAGAGGATGCGAACACCAGCAATATCTACCATGAACATGGCAGCACCAAGCACATGGCCAGCAGTATAGCACCAGAAGCGTATGCCATTGATTTCCAGCGTCTGGTGGAAGTCTATGACCTGCAATGACAATTATATGTTAACACAATGTCTATTCTCCTTTGGCTGGACCAATTCTTTCTTCTAATAATGCAATGGCAGAGCTTTACAGTCAAAAAATTCTCCTTTGGCAAATTAAGACTTCCAGTCCCCACAAGCAGAATCATGCATTAGCTGTAAAAGAAAACATTATCCTGCTATTTGGAAAGTAATGCCCAGATGTTGTAGGTTCTTGATTATAACCAACAGTCCAATGACATTTAAATGTTTTGGATATTCATAATCTTACCAACACATAAGAATTCATAAAGGAGACAGCGAGATGGGGGGATTTGAATCTAAGTTCACTTTAAAACATCAACCAGACATATAGGCTATGACTCCAGTTTCTTAAACAACACAGTATCCTAGTTTGTTCTGATTGTATCTCTTAAAAGAGTGTGCCAATTTGTTTCATCAACCAGTCATTATCTATCATCATCTTATCAGCAACAAGTACACCGTATCGAATGGAAAAAGAAACGGACTAAAGTCATTCACATTCGTTCCATTTACATCTGCCAAAGACAAACGGGATAATAAAGTGATAATAAAGTGAAAAGAGAGCCCACCTCGATCTTGTCCATGGAACGGATAATGTCCTGCTCATCGAACAGCATGTCCTCCACAGAAACCTTGCTCACTTTGACGTAGTCCGAGAGCATCAGCCTATATATGACCTTGGTGGCGTGGGTCATGAACACGCGGCCCTTGAACGTGGTCTGTAAAGCAGAGCAGAGCAGAATTCAGGCATCAGACGGCATGATATTGACCTCGTCGCGCTTCTGATGTGAATGAAATCGGCGAGCGAGCTTCCGAGCATTGCTTACCTTCTCCAGGAAGTAGGGCAGCGACGCGGCATGGTCCAGGTGGAAGCTGCAATTTCAATTCAAGCCCGGAAGTTAAGCAGAGAGTGGGGTGCAAGCGGGGGAAGAGGAGTTGGGAGATCTGTTTACTGGGTGACGAGGAGGACGTCGATGGCGGAGGGGTCGATCTCGTCAAAGTAGGGCAACGCCGCCATGCCGGAGTAGCCCGGGTGAATGCCGCAGTCGAACTGAACCAACCACGAGCAAGAGGTCAGATTCCCTCGACATTCTAGCAGAGCTGGGGGAGGGGAGGTAGGGTTTGGAAGAGGGAGGGGTTTGGGGGTGCATACGAGGACGGTGCGGTCCTTGAAGGTCATGTGGACGCAGGAGCGGCCGACCTCGCTGCCAGCGCCCAGCGGAGTGATCACCATCTGGTCTCCCTCCCGCTCGCCCGACGCCAGCCGCTTCCCCGCCGGCGGTGCCGTCACGACGGATGCCATTTTTCTGAGAGAATAGCCACAATACCACTAAGCAAAACCAAAAGTTCCAAAATACCATTAGTTAGAACTAAATAAGTTCCAAAACAGCACTCACTTTAGCTTTTTCATGCCAAAATATCACCGAGACTGACAAATCAGTACAATTGTTAAAATTGTCATCTCTATCCCAACTCTGCCATAGTCGATCTTCAGAGAGAAAATAAATTAAAAAACTCTGGATCTCCTGTCTGGCGCCACTTGGACTACTTCCACATATCCGGCAGTCCGGAGATGGTGTGCCAGCCACGCTCCAGGCTAAAGCCAAGATGAACGCGGCACACCACGACAGGATCCCCTCGCTCCCTCTACATCATGTGAAACGCCAGCACCAGGAGCTCAAGCTCCTGGCCTCACAGCGCTACCCGTGCAGCCATTTTTTCCAGCCAAATCCCGAACAAAGAACCCCATATTTTTCTGCAAAAATGGATTCCCTACATCCAACTGATGACTTATATGCCCTCCGTTACCTCTCCGCACTTCTCTCATCAACCGAATCAACCCTGCTGTCGAGCCTCTTTTCTCTGGTCGCCATGGGAGCAGAGCTACTGCTCTGTTCCTTTTTCTGAACGAAAGAAACAGAAGGGCCACTACTTATGTTGACGTTATTTTTTTCTATATTTTTGTTGGCCAAAGACAAGGGCATTTCCGAGACTGTTACAAAACTGGAAAAGCCATGTTGACTAACAGAATTACATTGACACCTAACGGTAGTGGTATTTTGGTATAACGCGGCAAACTGATAGTGCTATTTTGGCACTTATTTGGAGCTTTTGGTTTTGAGTAGTGGTATTATGGCTATTCTCTCATCCCGCGGATATTTCCACTTGAAACATAAAAACAGAAGCCGCTTCTTGCTGTTCCACTCCACAGCAAACAAGGCCAATGGCACCCTTGCCCCTTCAGAACCGCCGTTGGCAGATGCATTGTGGACTGATTAGAACATCAGTGGCACACATGGTTTATAATACGGTTGGTAACCCTATACTAGAGGGTTTTACGGTTTAGCGAACCCTTATTATGAATTTGATAAAGCTGCAAACCTCTAATATGTGAATAATTATTTACCAACATCTTTCTACAAAAAAAAATCAAGTTTGCCAGGCACCAAATTAGGTGTGTAGATTGGAGCCCTCCCATACTGTGAGTACATGTTTTAAATTTATCTGCAACTTAGTATAATGGAGTAAGAACCAGCTTAATTTGCCAGAAAATACCTACCAGAAACCAGTAATGAGAATATCCGCAGCTAATCGTTCTAGCTTCAGCATTTGACACGGTTACACCCCCAGACCTCCACTCCAAAAAGGCTTTTAACTAACAAAGCTACCCTGAACGGCACCAACTGATACAGAAATTTGGCAAAATTAACAGTTCAAACTGTTCGTTGTAAGACAAAGTGGTGCTACTTATGTTATCCAGATTTTTTTTTCAAGAAAGTGAAAACAAATCAACTGAACAGCTAAACTGAAAACTTGGTGTCTTACTGTCTTAGTCCGGTTCTCTGTAACTTTGTAATGAGGTGGCAAAAGGATTCTAATTTGGCGGCAATTAGTGGAGTAAGTAGCTCCAATTCAAGTGACTGACGATGCGACGCCGAACACAGAAGATAGATGCTGACAACAACCTTGTACCTGAAATCGGGCGGACGCGATAGGCAGCAGAACCGGAGATGCCGGTGGAGAGCGAAGCTACTGCTGGGTGTATGGACGGTGCGGGTTCTAAGGACGCCGGCTGCGGGTGTCGATTCGGAATTGGACGGTTGGTCCCCTACGAGAGGTGGTCGGAGTAGGGAGCTGCACGGCGGCCGGAGTCGAACCGGAGAAGGTTGGAGGAGAGGAGGGACGAGGAGGGAGTGGGGAATTGGGGATGAAGACAGGAGGGTGCGGGCCGTCGGATCTAGGCGACGGTCCAGATCAACGCGCTGCACCTGCAGTAGTCAGTAAGCGGCCCTCTGTTCTGTTGTGCCGAACCAGAGTGGATTGGGGAAAAAGAAAAGCCAGCGAAGCATGGCCGCCTCCTCCGCCTCCGCGCCGGCGCGCGGCTAAACCCCCACACCCCCCGCCGCCGCAAAACCCTAAACCCCGCCGCCATGCGCCTCTTCGCGCCCCTCTCCCAGCGCACCGCCGCCCCGCATCCACACCGGCATCCACCTCCACCTCCACCCCGGACATCGTCGCGGAGCTCGGCCGCATCCTCTCCACGCGCCGCTGGAACAAGGGCCGGGCCTACAAGCGCCTGGCCCCCTCCGTCACGCCCGCCCTCGTCGCGGACCTCTTCCGCTCCCCCCCGCCGCCCCGGGCCCCGCCACCGCGCTCGCCTTCTTCGACTGGGTCGCGCGCCGCCAGGGCTTCCGTCACACGCCCGCCTCCCACGCCGCGCTCATCCACCTCCTCGCGCGCTCCCGGGCCCCCGCTCCGCGCTACGAGGGGCTCGTATTCTCCATGTTCGGCTGCTCCTCCACCCCGACGACATGCGCGTCGCCCTCGACGCCGTCGGGGCCATCTGCCGAACAGGTACCGCGCGCCACGCGCTGTCCCCGGCCTGCTACAACTTCGCGCTCAGGTCGCTCGCGCGCTTCGACATGACGGGCGAGATGGAGAATCTCTACGCGCAGCTCGTGCGGGACGGGCTGCTGCCGGACACCAAGACGTACAACGCCATGATCAAGTCGCACTGCAAGGAGGGCGACCTCGCCGCGGCGCACCGGTATTTCAGGCTGCTGCTGGACTGTGGGCTGGAGCCGGATACCTTCACCTGTAATGCGCTGGTTTTGGGTTACTGTCGGACGGGAGACCTGCGGAGGGCCTGCTGGCTGTTGCTGATGATGCCGCTCATGGGTTGCCACAGAAATGAGTACTCGTACACCATTTTGATCCAGGGTCTGTGCGAGGCTCGGCGTGTGAGGGAGGCACTTGCGCTGTTGTTGATGATGAGGCCGGATCGGTGCTCCCCGAATTCACACACGTATAAGTTCTTGATCGGCGGCCTGTGTAAGGAGGGCAGGGTTGGTGACGCCAGGATGTTGCTTGATGAAATGGCTCGGGGAGGTGCGGTTCCAAGTGTTATGACGTACAATGCAATGATCACAGGGTACTGCAAGGCAGGAAGGATGCATGATGCAATGGGGATTAAGGAGCTGATGGAAGGAACTGGGTGCCGCCCGGATGATTGGACATACTCCATTTTGATCCATGGCCTATGTGATGCGAAGATAGACGAAGCTGAACAATTACTGGATAGTGCTGTTAAAGGAGGTTTTAGACCTACGGTTGTTACATTCACTAACTTGATTGATGGTTATTGCAAAGCTGAAAGGATTGATGATGCACTCAGGGTGAAAAATAATATGATGTTGAGTAAATGTAAGCTTGATATAAATGTGTATGGAAAGCTGATCAACAGCCTCATTAAGAAGGATAGGTTAAAAGAGGCTAAAGAGTTGCTAACTGAAATTTCGACAACTGGTTTAGTTCCGAATGTGGTCACCTACACTTCTGTTATTGATGGCTATTGCAAGATCGGGAAAGTTGATTTAGCACTAGAGGTCTTGAAAATGATGGACACAGGTGGTTGCCGGCCAAATTCGTGGACATACAACTCCCTGATGTATGGATTGATTCAGGGTAAACAACTTCACAAGGCAATGGCACTTATAACTAAAATGCAAAAAGATGGAATAACTCCTGATGTTATCACCTATACCACTTTGGTTCAAGGCCAGTGCAATCAACAGGAATTTGATAATGCTTTCAGGTTGTTTGAAATGATGGAGCAGAATGGTTTGACACCCGATGAACAATCATACACTGTCTTAACTGGTGCACTATGCAAAGCTGGAAGGCCTGAGGAAGCTTATTCATTTCTTGTTAGAAAAGGAGTAGCCCTAACCAAGATACATTATACTACTTTAATTGATGGTTTCAGCAAGGCAGGCAATAGTGACATTGCTGCCGCCCTCATAGAGAGCATGATCAGTGAGGGATGCACGCCAGATTCATACACATATAGTGTACTGTTGCATGCTTTATGCAAACAAAAGAAGCTGCAGGAAGCATTGCCGATACTGGATCAGATGGCTCAAAGCGGAATAAAATGTACCATTGTTGCTTATACAACTCTAATCAACGAAATGCTCAGAGAAGGGAAGCAAGACCATGCTAAAAGGATATATGATGAAATGGTTTCATCAGGTCATAAGCCAAGTGCAACCACATATACTGTATTCATTAACTCGTACTGCAAGGAAGGTCGAATTGAGGATGCTGAGAACTTAATTGTGGAAATGGAGAGAAAAGGTGTTGCCCCTGATGCAGTGACCTACAACACATTCATTGAGGGCTGTGGGCGTATGGGATATATTAACCGCGCATTTGATACTCTGAAGCGAATGATGGATGCATCATGTCAGCCAGATTACTGGACCTATTGTATTCTGCTCAAGCATCTTGTAAAAGGGAATCTTAACATCTGTTATGTAGACGCTTCGGCTTGTGGAACTTGATAGAGTTGGATACTGTTTGGCAGTTTCTTGAAAGAATGTCAGAACATGGTTTAAATCCCACAATGACGACATACAGTTCTCTCATTGCAGGATTCTGCAAAGCCAGCCGTATTAAAGAAGCATGTGCTCTTCTTGATCATATGCGTGGAAAAGATATAACACCCAATGAAGAGATATACACGTTGCTTATCAAGTGCTGTTGTGATACAAAGTTCTTTGAAAAGGCCTCGTCGTTTGTTAACAACATGATAGAATGCGGCTTTCAGCCTCATCTTGACTCCTACCAGCTTCTTATACTGGGACTTTGTAATGAGGGAGAATTTGAGAAGGCTAAATTGCTGTTCAGCAGCTTGCTTGAACTGGGCTATAATCATGATGAAGTTGCATGGAAAATTCTAAATGATGGTTTGCTAAAAGTTGGTTATGTTGATATATGTTCCCAAATGCTGTCCACCATGGAGAATACACAGTGTTGCATTAGCTCTCAGACATATGCTATGCTCACCAATGGCATTCATGAGGCATCTGGCAATCTGGTTGGTGAACTCCAACGAGAAGCTAATTGAGTTAGCGTGACTGATGTGTACATGCTAATAAACTGTAAATTTCATTGGCCACTCTTTTCATTGGTGACCAGTTTAATTAACTGAATGCTTTCTTAAAGCAGCTCAATTTCATCTGGAACTTTCTGTCCAGTGGTAAGTGTCCACACAAATCATGTACCATATTTTACCCAAACGCGTTATTGCCTACAAACTTAGTTGACATAATTATTAGTGCACTTCTCTTTCCTCATTGTATAATTGAAGCAAGGAAACTCTTGCTTACAAACAAACACATGTTTAGAAATCAAAGCCTGTATCTAAGGTTAGACTTGTCAAATTTGACCAAATAATTATTATGGTAGTCCAATCCAATAGATACTGTCTTGATAAATTTGTACAAAACCTTCCATGAAGGCATCAACTAACTAAAAGGGGATCCCTTCTTTTTTCCGGCAGGAAGACATGTGCAATTTTGATATTAGTGAGGCACATATGCAGGTTTCAAGGAGGACTGCATTGTACAAAACTGACTTAGAGAAACATCTAGTTGAGATGCCGTTTGATTAGCTAAATGCCAATACATGTTGCTCAAAGTGACCAGTTACTGAAACAGGATTAGTCAAATCGAAGGCACTTCTCATCATCGCAGTTGGGAGGTATGTGCTGCATGGCTTCTCAAGACTATGTGCTACCTTGCTTTTGTTGTGCATTTGGTCATCTTACGGGCATCATTCCTACTTTTTTATGCAGATAGTCAGTGTCAGGCTCACCCAAACCTAGGACTTATGGAATTCCATTTCTTGCTTTGCTTTGCGGGTAATAAATTATGACTGTCATTCTTTTTTCTTTCTATTAGAAATTGGTGGTATAAATGCCATACAGTTCTTCTACATCGGAGAAGTCTAGTTTTGTATAATGTTAAACAGTCCATCTCTCTGCAACACCTATTTATGTAGAGGTTCACATCAGAGCATATAGTGTGGTGCGAAAACTTATCAACTCGGAAGAACTGAACTTAAAAATTGTTGGGTAGGTACATAGACTTATGCCCGCTTGGAATGGGTGTAAAATTAGTGTGGCCATCGATATTTAGCTCAACTTTGAACTAAATACTGGTGACCACACTATTTGTACATCCCTTTGAGGCAGCCCCTTACTGTGCAAAAAATGAATATGTAAATAAACTTGTTAACTACTACTCCTTCGTTAAAATATAAGACTTTCTAGCATTTTTGGCTTTGTCCTGATTTGTACGTATGTAGACATGTTTTAGTGTGTTGATTCACTCATTTAGGAACAATTAAGACAAAGTCAGAAAGGCTAGAAAGTCTTATATTTAGGATCGGAGGGAGTACCTCTGTTCTTGAGTGTATATCACCCTTGGATGCTTGTAGTCAACCATTACAAATTTTGACCACTAATGTGTGTTAAGTACATTGATTCGTCTGGCAAAGTTCTTTCATGTTATGCACGTTTTGTTATTTTCTATAAAACATATTATGTTAAGAAATCGTAGTGACAGTCTCGCAATGGGAGATTGTAAAAAGTAACGGAGGGAGAAGGTTTTCCTGTTATTTAGCCCAATGTTTGATATACCTTCAGGTCGTGGTTTAGCTAAGAAACAACAGTGGTTTGTATTGAATTTTGCATTGAGACATCAGACTTTGTCCATGGTGAGACTTTGATAACATGAAACATGATACTTTAAGTGAGTCTTTTGAAAAATGAAAAGTAATAATAGAAAAATTCATATAGACCTCCCCCTCCTTTCACCCTTCTTTGTGTATTATACATGTAAAACTGCTGGTTCTTTGGTGGCTCATCTTGAGCCACCTCTAAAAATCTATAAAATTATCCTTAGGGGGTTCCCCAAAGGTTTTGCGGTAAAAAAAAATCATATAGACAAGCAACTTGCTACCAGCCTTTGTCAATGTGACCTGTCTGCCAGCCTTGCTCCTATAAATTGTTGCAATTTGGTCCTTCGCATTGCTTTTAAGAACAGAGGCTTAAGTTCACAGAATAAAAACTCAGCATCGTTAATGTAAATGCAATATTTACGCGTAGATTTCCACAGACCAGGAGAACCAACCACAGTCCATGGCTATGTAGCATGATGACATCCTCTCTTCGTCCTCCTATAGCATAATGGTCCTTTCTGCGAGGACTTCGAACAGGAAATGCAGTATTCAGCTCTAATGCTGACTGACGGAATCCTCGAGATGGATACCGTTGTGGCTTTACTTACATAGAACACATCTGGATCCATGACCTAGTTTAAATATATGCATGAATATTTCATGAAGTGGTCTATTCCAAGTTTCTTTCCCGCCCTTGTGGTGCCAGTGCGTCTGTCATCAAGGCGAACATCCTGCCAGCTGGCTCCAGGCCTTAGGCCCTATATCCTACTGTGATTATTGATTAATAATAACACATGCATGGTCTGAAGCATCGCCTTTTCTCTAAAAAAAAGAGATATAAGAATCTACTCATGGTGTTATTAATCTAGTTATGATTTAAATGATGTTTAGCTGATCAGGTGCAAAGAGCACCCTCAACTGAAAGGTCGGGTTCAGATATGGCACTTGCAAACTGGAATCTCTGGATGACGGCCATCGATGCTTATTCAGAGACGCCAAGGCTTCACATATTTTTAGCTGAAGGGTGTCAACCTCAGGAATGCCTTCTACGGTTAGTCTGCCACTCAAATCTGATCTATTCTGTTGATTCCTAGGGATGTCAAGTACGGCATGTTATGCCCCTAGAACATATCTCTGATTTTGGGTTTTTAGAGCGGCTTTCTGACAAATCATGTTGTGTTCCCCATTCAATCATCATGCTTAAGAATGAATCCATATTAGCTAGAAGACATAACAGTATTGTATCTGTTGTTTTAACCTTTGACCTTACACCCTTCTGGCTCCAGGATACTCATATACGGGATCGTAACGAGAAGATCACTGTGTTTTGATATGGACTTCTGTAATCTATCCTTGCTCAACTGCATAGGCAAAACCGCTACTCAAGGCACAAGCAGCCTGCCTTGGAGCAGTGAGATTTAGTTTATTTTGGACATGTCTTACCATCTCTCTGCACATCATCTCTCTCGCTCTCTACATTGTGATCCTCCTGCTTTACGTAGATGCTTAAGATCAAACATTGTCGCTGGAAAATTGTAAAACATTTCCTGCTTCGTAGTTCTGGGCTCCTTTTTTCGGACAAGTCGAGCAGCGCTTCGTATAGTGCCCAGTGTGGGGTTTTGGAGACGGGGTTGCATGGTACGCTGTACAAATGAATCTGTCGATGTACTATGGCAATTGCACAGCAGTGCTAACGATATGGTATGTCATGTACAACCGACGATACATGCTGTAGCGAGTTTCTCTCAGTTCTCCTGTGCGCGAATTTGTTCCTTATTCTTATTCTTTTTTGTGTTAGGAAAACTCTTTACCTCAGCTGGCATCCACGTGCATGATTTGGAATCTTTTATTTGGATGAAATGACGATACAAGTAACTGTAATTGTGTGGACCTCTAATACAAGAATGTATTTCAGTTAGTAGGGAGCTTTTTCTATGTACATAATAACTGTTGATTGCTGAATGGAAAGATCTAAATCCCAATTTCAGCCATTTTGTCGCTTCTCCATTCATGATGAGTTGACTCCATGCACAAAATTTTATTTTCCCTCGGTTCCCTTGCACATTTTCATTACTTTAAATGATTAGACAAAGCACAGTGATTACACAAGTTTAACCGGTGGAATTAATTTAGCCATTTTGAGTCATAATAATAACGATGTATATTGTGATGTTTTACTAACATTATCCATCTCGTGGGGAGATTTCGCAAAATATCTATGACGATATAAATGGAGTCATGTAAATGAAAAGAGAAACAGTTTGCTGACACTTGGGACAATAACAGATTTAAACGAAGCACACGATTGACTGAAGGAGCCTTATAAGAACTAAACGTGGGCTCCAATCACCAAAGGTACCCTTCCAATGCATGGATTTCAGACAATGGCCACTCTTCTTATGCACCCAAACAACCCGCAAGGGAGGTCTGACAACATCTCTCTTCCTTTTATCTTTTGCCTTCTCTTTTGGCCCATATAAGCCATCATCCGGAAATAAAATATAGTTATGTACATATGCGGGTCTATACATGTTCATTTGCAACTTTCTATTCGTAAGGTATGGATTTGAGATATGGCAAAAAGAAGGTATGGATTTGAGACATGTTGATTATCTTCAGTTTATGTAAACTTTCCACCAGACATTTGTTTGGTAGGTTTATGGCATGACTCCTTGGTTGAAGAATAGGAGGGTGCGAAGGAAAGAAGAAGCGGAAGGAGGAGGGGTTGACGAGGACAAGTAGGAACATAAAAGAGGCAAGAGAGATAAACTAAACCTCTAGCTTTCATTGCACTTTCCTTTGCTCCACGTGGAAATTTACTCTTTCTATAACATGTCACCTCAAAAATAGTAAGCGTTACAATATTTTTAAAATCATAAAATTCAACATATCATATATCACAGAATAATCATCCATGTGCATAATTTGGAATCTTTGCTTTGCGCGATGCAGGTATTAAGTCACCCAAATAACAATGTGAGCTCTATGGGAACTCATTGGGTATCCTGCTCTCCAATGTTCTTTTCTAAGGAAACTATATGATAAACTCTTTCAAGTAACTATAGTTGTAGCGGTCCTCTTATAAAAAATGTCTTCTAACTGGGAGCTATGTCCACTTGCATAGTAATTGTTGGTCGTTGAACGAAACGCTCTAAATCCGAGTTTTAATTGTTCTTGTCACTTATCCTTTTTCACATTATGTATTGAATCTATGCACAATTTTTTATTTTCCCAGGTAAGCCCAAGATTAGACGGATCTTGTCTTGGTCCATTGAATATACATGTATTTGAGATAATGGTCACTCTTTGGATGCACCCAAACAATCTATGTGGGAATCTGTACAATATATATTCCTTTTTAGCTTTTCCCTTGACTTTTGATCCGGAAAACAATGAACCGAAAAGATAGCTATGTACAATTTGGTTTAAACATGTTCATTGCAACTTTCCACCTGGAAGGTATGGATTTAAGACATGTCAATTATCTTCAACTTATAAACTTTGTACCTGAGCACGTAAATAATTTTCACTTTCTTCATGAGTATCTAACCAATCTTGATAGTACAATTTTCTAAAAATTGAAAGCTATAAAATGAAAATTATGTTTTCTACTTGTTCGCCAGCCTTTTGAGTCCTCTACTACGCTGATGCAACTCTTAGTTTCTTGTTAGCGCACGTGTCTTCACGTTTCTAGCCCTTACGTTTTCATTTCTTCATTTGAGGTGTTGGTTCCTTATAGAGTGTCTTGATTTCTCCTATATATATTTTATGAATCTTCTTTGTGACTCAAATATCGGAAACGTGAAGAACCATTGAGTCTTCAGTTAGATTTTAAGTATTTTTTTACAACATGATTTTAAGTGTTTAGATTAAAATATGAGTTTTCATCTTGCATATCTATTATTCACTTCTTTTAAGAGGCTAACACCCTGGTGGTTAAACCAACAACTGAAGACTAATTTCCTGTGTATACTCGTAAACTCATTAGTCCAATAACCATTTGTCATTGATCATCGAGAGACCACGTAGAGGGCACTAGATGCATTTCCACTCACCCGTGCTCCCAACTTTTGGTTTGTACCACGAAACAAGCAACATGACTGTGGTTTCGCTGCCCTCCCACCGGAGAGGACGCAAGCAGAAACGGGTTATTAATATTGGGGATAGAAATGGTAACCGTAACGGAAGAAATGGAAATTATGGCGTGGAGCTGGCACTGGAGGAATAAGTGCCTTCCATCTTTGGGACCACAGTCAACAGAGGGGTTCCCACTCCTCCTCTCTTGGCTCCCGGCCCTATAGATGGAACCCCCGAGAGTTTGACAATTGGCCGTACATACAGTAGCCACTGTGGTACCACTCTCTGGCTTGCAGAGTGGGAAGCCACTGTCAGGGGTTGGAAAGGTGGGTATTTTTATAGGTGCTTGGTTGGTGCTCTTGGGTTTTCTCTGTGATTGTGGTGTTCTTTCCTTGTATATGTTTGTTTCATCGTATTTTCTTTGTTGGTTGGGTTGGTAGGCAGAAGCTAGATACTGGGTAAATACTGGGTGGCATAATGCTCGGCGGTGACCATAGGCATGGGAAGGAGCCGATAGCGGCGGCGGCGGCGGAGGACATGTTCCCTGAGGGGATGCGCGTGCTCGCCGTCGACGACAATCGTGTCTGCCTCAGGGTCCTTGAGGTCCTCTTGTGCGTCTGCAAATTCAACCGTGAGTGCTCTTCCTCGCGCCTCGATAGTCTTTCTCCTCCCGCGTCCATGTCCATTAGAAACACTCGAAGCTTTTTTGTTTGATATTAATCGTTGCTTGGTTGGATTTGATGCAGCGACGGTGGTGACGGACGCAAGGACGGCGCTGAGGATGCTAAGAGAGGGAGGGGAAGAGCAGTTTGACCTGGTGATCATCGATGTGCATAGGCCGGACATGGACGGCTTCAAGCTCGTCGAGCTCATTTGCCTCGAGATGGATCT
Organism: Poa pratensis; assembly: GCA_947311845.1. Classification (NCBI taxonomy): domain Eukaryota; kingdom Viridiplantae; phylum Streptophyta; class Magnoliopsida; order Poales; family Poaceae; genus Poa; species Poa pratensis. The sequence goes on from CAMZMU010000086.1 coordinate 15,599,002, forward strand.
GCTAGTCATCAGTATAATTAAACTCTCTTGCTCTATACATCTTTGCCAGCCTATGTCTTACTGGTTGTTCGTTGTCTTAGTTAACACTGCTAGCTCATGGTATTTAATTGAGAATGTTAATTAATCCTGAGCCGTGGGGTTAGAAATTTTCTCTATATATATGGTATTTCTAAATAGTAGATGCACCGAGTCCTGGGGTTAGCAACATGATATCCTCTAAATATGGATGGTTCCTAGGAACCGCGTGCACATATGTGTTTGCTATACGCACACGCTCTATTGTTGGTAGATAAAATCTAATGAATGGGACCATCTTTCAACATGAACCAAGGGTGGCTATGGAGGGAAGTGGATCAAAGGTCGAGTGACACGAGGGTTAGGTGGGTTAGGGAGGGATCCGCTGTGATTGAGATAATCTAAATTTAGAAGGATCCTATGAGCCACGCACTTGCACATATGTTGTGTTGCACGCACGCTCTATTTTTTGGTAGATAAAATCTAATAAATGGGACCATGTTTCAATGTGGACAAATGGGTTCCCATCTAACGGTTAATGTGAGTAGCAACTGGGTTATGTGGGTAAGGGCGCATCGTTGTGAGTGAGATCCTCAAAATTTAGAAGGATCCAACCACAAATGTTTCGCATATGTATCCCTCCACGCACACTCTATTTTTTGGTAGATAAAATCTCAAGAATGGAACCATTTTCAACATGGAGTAACGGATTCCCATCTAACCATTCATCTGTTAGATCGGGAGGTTGGGGGGAAAGGTGGAGCGACACATAGGATCGGTGGGGGACCGGAACCGATGTGAGTGAGATCCTCCAAATTTCGAAGGATCTTAGAAACCATGCACGTGAACATACGTGTTGCTGCACGCATGCACGCTCCATGTGGTAGATTAAATCTAACTAATAGGACCATGGTTCACCATGGACCAACGGGTTCCCATCTAACCAGTCATCTGTGATTGGGCAACTAGTGTGGAAAGGAGAGAAAAGGTGCGGAGACACATGGGTGAGCAGGGAAAGGGCAGGATCCGCTGTGGTGGCAGTTCATGCGTGTGGGGTGGTAGAAGATCGACAAGAGCCGTTGGGTGAGGAGATGGTTGCGATGGTTTTGGGTTAGCATGCATGGGAGGTGGCGGCTGATCTGTTGTTAGTAACTTTCTGTATAAGATTCGAATCCCACTTTTGGAGAGAAATCTAATGGAACGGGTCCCATTTCAACCAAAATCGACGGTCTCATCTAACCATTCACTTGTACTCTCAAGGCAGTGGACATGCAAGCAGAGGTCATGTGTAACACATTCATATTGAAACATGTGTCTTATGCTAAATTCATTATTAGAGTCTTCGCTTCACCTAACTTCCCATTGTATTTAAAAATAAACCATTTATATGCCTCACATGACATTCCATTGATGGTCCTTAAAAGATACTCCCTCCGTTACTTATTATAAGGTGTATAGTTTTTGCTGACAAGTCAAACTTGACTAACTTTGACCAAGATTTTATAAAATATCATTAGCAATTACAATATCAAATTAGTATCATTAGATTCATCATTAAATATTTATATTTATATTTTATTAATATTTCAAATATTTATAGTTTTTTGTAAAATCCTGGTAAAAATGCTCAAGTTTGACTTTTCAGGAAAAACTATACACCTTATATAAAGGAACGGAGGGAGTATAAATTTTTGGTTCTGTTGATTACATAGAAAGTGAAACTACATATTTTATTTCTTTGAATCGTGATAGTTAAACCATTTGCATTGTCATTTACGTTAAAAATGAAATTTTGTATGCATATTAATTAGATTTAGAACATTATTTGGGTTCAGAGTTGCTACCTAATAGGCTAGAAAAAATGGTCAAATATAGTACTTGATCTCGAGGGTTCATCCATAATTAAGCTATGAAGGTTAATTCGGTAACCATTGTTTTGATTTATGTCTAGTGAATGTGTAAAATCTATCTCATTTATAAAGCTTCAGAGCACTAGACTCACCATAGTCGTGATGCAATTTTTTATGTGGAACAAATTTTCTTCGCCAATTTCTTGTGATATTCAGAGAATACTGAACACCTTTTTCTGATCTTGAACCACTAGGACAAACAAAACGACTATGTTTCATAGTTTTGTGAATTTCCACATTCCAAAGCTAAGTCACTAACCATATGCCATGCAGTGTTATCTATGAATGGAGACAAAGAGACGGTGCTGAAGGGGATAAATCTTGGGGCGTGTGACTATTTGGTGAAACCTGTGCATATCAAGGAGCTCAAGAACATATGGAAGCATGTTATAAGAAAAAAGCTTGGCGTTGTGAACCACAATAACAGTGAAAGTGATGGTGTAGATCAAAGGGTGCACCCAATGATTGCTGAGGGTGAGCGGGGTGGTACAAAGAGTATAAAGTGCTCAAATAAAAACAAAAATGATGGAGATGATTCTGATGGGAACCAACAGAGAACCAGCATAGCCATCCGGAAGAAGAAAAGGGTGTCATGGACCAGGGAGTTGCACGAAAGGTTCCTGGAAGTTGTCAATCAACTTGGCCTCGATAGTAAGATATCATAATTCATTGCTTATTCACCAAAACAAAGTTTATGGTTCTTGGATTTAATCTAAGTAATATTTTTTGATTGCGAAAATGCAGATGCGGTCCCAATGAAGATATTGCGAATGATGAATGTCGATTACCTGACTAGAGAGAGAGTTGCAAGCCATCTGCAGGTTTAATTTTTACCCTTATGCTTAATTCCTATGCCTATGTCCATAATACTTCTAAACTAACGATTTTTCACATATAAGTTCAAGACTAATAATGCAAGTTTTTATATAGATGTGTGTGTGTGTGTGAAACTTTGCGATGAACACAATATGATATAATGCATGCCCACTTTTCCTACCAATTTTGAAATAATGAAACATCTTCATATATCTTTCTACTTCCCACATATATTTCATTTCTTCCAATTAGCATGAATCTCAAACACATTCTTTCCCATCTTGTCATTTCAGAAACACCGGCTCTACTTAAAAAGGGTCACCAATGACACAAGGAAGTCTAATCCTCTTGTTGATTCCTTTGAAAGACGGAGCTCGTCCTGCTACATGAACATGAATCACGAGGGAAACTCCAGTACTTCCTATGCACATCATAGAGGATGGCCTTCGTCAACTTTGGGTTCCAACATTTCAAAAAACCCTTACATAACACCATATGTGTTAGGAGCTCAGGGTGCAGCAATGCAGTCCATAAACTGGACAATGGGGCCAGTTGACCATGGGCGCGGCATGCTAAGGCGTGTCATAACGTCGCTGCCCGACACAAGACGACGCCACTCTTTGGGCCCTCCTGTTAGCTCATTGGCTAAGATGGCATATCACACAAAGTTGGATGCATTTCCTCCTACCCATTCTAGCAAAGCCTACGCAGGCGTCTCGCGTGAAAAGCTATTGGAGGCAAGCAATGCGGTGCCTACCTCCAATACTGGCAACTCCTCATTCGCAAAGATACTGAATGGTGGGTTGTTAGAACCCGTAAACCGGTTCTTGGTGAAGCCTCCGGAACCAGTTAGTCAATTCTCCAGTCTAATGAATGCACCACCTTCGGTGGTCGGGGCGCGTTGTGATGCCCAGTTTCCATACCTTGTTGGAAGTTCTAGAAATCCCTGGCATAAAAATATGGAGCCATCCAGTTTTCCTGATAATATGGGTGGAACACCTCTGGCTCAATCACATGTGAATGTCCCCCAAATCAACCAACTGCAAAGATTTGGAGCCTCTCCTGGTCAATGCCGATGTTTAGGAATGAACAACATAATCAGATGGCAGAAATCATGAACAACAACACCACTACAATGGGTGCCTTTGGTGAGCAGATGATGCCATTATTCAATATGTCAACAAACACAGCCCAGAAGAGATGATCAGTGACAACTTTTCACCAATGACTCAGATGGCTAATGGTGTAAACACCAACTCTCCCTTTTTGAACCTTCTTACGGGCAACTTTGTCATGCCCCCGACTAAGATGGTTAACAGTGGAAGCATAAACCATGCATTGCCTGACCTTCAGGGCAGATCTACCACGCCGACGGAGACACCAATCTCGGGGTTGCATCTAGCATTCTCCCTGTGGAAGAAGGCCCAACTGATCATCAAGCTCTTAATGATCAGCCAAACTACAGCAATTCCTTCTTCGTGGGGGATATTTTGGCCAACATGCTTAACGAGGTAACAAATTTTTATCATTATTTCACGGCACAATGCATGCTCATTAATTTTACTTTGCCTGCTTTTATGGTGATTTGGCATCATCTCTAGCCTTTTTAAGCTTTGCATATGAGTTTGCTTAGCAGGATCATATGTATCTAAATCGAACTTCCTTTCTCACTTTAGGATTTCAATGGAGATGATGCTTTGTTTGGTGGAGAATGGTAGTTCATTTATTCGAACTGACCTGCGTGGGAGATATCTATGCATTGTGTGGAAGCAATATGCTCACCGTTAGTACACAATTCTTGCACATTGTACCCATGGAAATTGTGTGAAAAATTGTCGAATCATAGTAGGCCAGTTAGCAACAGGTCGTGCACTTCCATTTTGTGTTAGCTTGAGATTTCAGCTTGATACTTGTGTTTGGGGCATCACATAACTTTATGTTATCCGACATTTGTTTTTAAAGATCCCTCTCATGCCTTGGTTGTTTCTTAATTTATATTCTTGTATGTTTGTGTATGCGCAAAGGCATCGACAAAGCGATTTACGGTGACGGGGACGAGAAAGATCGTGCGGCATTGCACCGGAAGAAGCACTGGAAGAGGCTCTCCAATATGGTAAAAAATGCTTCGTCACACTAACAAACCAACTATGTTGTGACTCTCGGATAGTAAAAAGTGCTTAGATAGTATGGTACTGTACTAGAATGAGCGATTGATGTGAACTCATTACTTGACATTTCCAGTGGGTAAATATAACTTGTCCTAGTTACCAATGTGCTTGGGAATGGAATCTCAGTTGTTTCATGATTTTTTTAGTACTAAGAAAGTACGCAGCTAAATATAGGGGTCTGACGTTTACGAAGGCCCGCGTTACTTTAAATAGATTACTGTTAGTTTTCCATGGAGAGCTCAACTGATAACATAGTTTATGAACAAATTTCTTTTGATAAAGGGCGGTTTATTAAACTGATAAGTTAGCATTACATTGATATAATTCATATGGGAGCTCACACCTAAGCTGTGCATAGTTAGGATAGACACAACCACTAAAACAAATCCAAGAAGAAGAAAAAACATGGCGCAGTACAAGTATATGAGAAACTCGTAGCAATGCCTAAGGTGACGGATGACCAACCCATACACTGTGCTGCCATCCATGTGGGCTGCAAATATCCCTCAACACGCACTCCAACCATGTACAGGAAGATCTCTGAACTCTACACTTTGAAGAGACGACCAAGAGCGAGCTAATTGGCACACCGGTAAATGACATGTGAAGGACGAGAATATTTTTATTAAAAACGAACCATTTCTACATAGTCAAAGCGACCAAATAACGGAAAATGTATGCCCTAACAAGAATTCTAAAATTGTCATCAATTCCCCGCAACCAGATCCCAAATATATTTGCAACGCTACTTGGCGGGGACAAGTTAAAAGCAACTTGGACGATTCACCATAGAGAACGAAGAAAAGTGATTGATTGTCTCATCACTATGGAAGGAGCCACACTATAAATTTACATCCCAATTACTCTTTACTAAATTAACGAAGGCACCATGTAATTTTTATTTTTTATCGGTACCTTCATTTTCCATACATTTTTGTGATTATCAACTGGCACATCATGAACCAACTCTTTGCACATAGAATTGACCGAGAATTGATCATTTTCATGGAGATTTTAATGAAATTCATCAGTCCCTTCCTACAGCTGAACCATGGAACCACTGAAGTAGAGTGTTTCATGCCGCAAGCCTGGGTCACAATAAATCATGCAAGAACGACACATTTCGAGGAGATGTCTACAACACCGTAACGATCGATCATGTCGCTTTTGTGCCGTATAATATTGTACATGGCCAAAAATTGTTCCCGGTGAGTGGTATTACCGAACCACTTCTCCTCACGTAATATGATTTTCGAGCCATACTTGATAAAAAATAATCCAAAAGGGAAGAAATGTTTGACCAACATAGAAGTGTGAATCCCAAGGTTTTCAAAACACTTAGGATAACACCTTTGAGACTACGTATTTTCTACTCAAGAGAGTTTGTCTGACCCCATCCTCGGTAAGAAGATTAAATTGCCATTTACAAACTGAATTCTTGACCTTTAAGTCATTAATACCAAGAACCCCCTCCCCCTCCCCTTGATCTTTGTGCGGCAAACCACATCCCACCAAGCTAGTTGGTATTTTTTTCATGTCTCCTTGTCAAAAGAAACATGATCAGAAATAATCTAGTCTATATAAAATCTCTTTTGACATCTGGAAGAATGATAGTATATACATTACTATACTTATTAGTACAAAATAATGAGTACCAGTTTTTGGTTAGAGAAGGCAATTTCCCATTCCAACTACTTAGACTTTTCTCGAGTAGTTTCTCCACATGTTTCCATTCGCATTTGTAAGCTTCCGATAATGAATATGTATACCAAAATATCAAACTACAACCCAGGCCGGCTCACAACCAAAAATTCAGCATAGTGATCAACCGCCTCTTGGGCTTCCCTGAAGCAAAACAATTCACTCTTATGAAAATTTATTTGCTCAAACACTAAGAGAATTCTTTTCAGGTTCTTCACCTTTTTAAGGTCATGATCCATAAAAATAATCGTGTTGTCAACATATTGGAGTATCAATAGTCCACCATCAACTAGGAATGGAACTACCCATCAACCAGACCAACCACCTTTGCACGCTCAATCAAAACGGCCAACATATCCGCCACTATATTAAATAGTACGGGGGATACAGCGGGTCGCCTAGCTTCAAATTTTGGAAGTACTGACCAACAACATCGTTGACTTTAATGGCCACAGTACCTATAGTGACGAAATTGCGGATCCATGCATGTCATACCTCGAAAGAACCTTTCATTGTCAGAAATTACTATTTGACATTGTCATAAGCCTTTTCAAGTCGATTTTAAATATTACCCATTCAAATTTTCCGGTGTAACTCATGGACCATCTCATGAAGGATAACCGCCGTATCTACGATGTTTCTACCTTATATGAAGGTTGTATGCGTCGATCGAACCACATGGTCTTCCATCGAATCTGCCTAATAGTTGCGATCTTAGTGAAATATTAAAGCCAAGATTAAGAAGACATATCAGTATGTACTATTGGAATTGTTCTCCATCATTTATCTTAGGCAACAAAATTACCTCACCGAAACTAAGACGAAACAAGTCTACTTCTCTGGCGTGCAGAAAGCCAAACAAACTAGAAGGTCCAATTTGATGACGTCCTAGAAGTTTTGGTGAAACTCAGTGGGGAAACCATCCAAATCTAGGGCCTTATTATGCTCGTTTGGAAAACCGCTTTTCATACTTCCTATTCTGTAAAAGGTGCAGTAAGATATGTGTTCTCATCATCAGTTACTTGGGTGATACCATCAGTTCAGGAAAGAGAGAAGTTTCCTTCCTCCGCTGCCCCAAACAAGCCTAATGTTTTATGATATAGGATTTTAATTGCTCATCATCCTCCATCGTACCCTCACCCTGTTGGAGGTTATGAAAGGACAAACGATGTCGCCTAGAGGGGGGTGAATAGGCGATTAAAACTTTTCCGGTTTAGGCTTGATAAATGCGGAATAAAACTAGGTGTTTTAATTTAACAAGCATACAACCTAAATATACTAGGCTCACCTATGTGCACCAACAACTTATGCTAAGTAAGACAAGCAACAAGGTGATAGCAAGACAAAGGACTTCAAGCACGAAGGCTATCACAATGTAAAGTGCATAAGTAAAGAGCTCGGGTATAGAAATAACCGAGGCACGCAGAGACGATGATGTATTCCCGAGTTCCTCCCTTTTTAGTGGAGTACGTCTCATTGGAGGGGTGTGAGTTTCAAACTCAAACGCCACAAATGGCCTCACCCTATTCTCCGATTAACCTTGCCCAAAAGCTCGGTTCACCTTCCACTATCGGAATCATTCAAGGCGGAATCCGGAGCCTTTACACAACAATCTTGAGGCACAACCCAAAAAAGGATTGGGAGCTCTCAAGTCACCAACAACCGTCTAGGGTCCAACGACCCAAGAGTAACAAGATTACAATTTTCACTTCCACGAATCCTCGTGGAGAGAGCAAACCAATGCACAAATGCAAATGCAAGAACACAAGAAGTGCTCAAGTCCTTCACTCCCGAATCCCACCAAAAGCAACTAATGCTTATGGGGGGAGAAGAGAGGAAGAACAAAGAAGAACTCAACAAATGGAACTCCAAGATCTAGATCAAGAGACTTCCCCTCACTTAGAGGAGAGATGGATTGATGGAAATGTAGATCTAGATCTTCCCTCTCTTTTATCTCAAACATATGCAAGAATCATGGGAGGGATTGAGAGATGGACAAGCTTTTCCAAGGTCAACAATGGAGGAGAGAGAGGGGGAAAACGTGCTTAGGTTATTGGGGACCCTTTGGGGAAGAAAGCCCCTTAAATAGGTCCCCGAAAATCTGCCCGTTGGGCTGTTTTTCGCCCCGGGGCGGTACTACCGGGCCTTTCCCGGTACTACCGGATCACTACCGGGTAAAAAACTGCTCGAAACCAGTACCAAAAACGAGATCCGGTAGTAGGCGCGGTACTACCGCCCGTGTAAAACTGCAGAAAACACCGACACCAAAACGGGTAGAACTTTCGCATACGAACTCCGTTTTCGATGTTCTTAGTCTCGTTGGAATCACCACAACGAGCTCTATAAGATCATGCAGAGAAACATCATAGTTCAACAAGGGAGGGTAAAACCAAATGTAGAAAGGTAAAACCTCTCTAAAAAGGAATAACCGGTAAAACCTCCAAAACCGAAAACGCAACAAGTTTTCCATACGAAATCCGTTTTCGGTGAACTTAGGCTTGTCATGAAGATCACAACAAGCACCAAAACCCAACAAGGAGAAAAGCCAAGTAAGAACCAAGAAACATGATATGCCAAGTATGCAAAGGTTTGAGCTCCCCACAAAGATGTGATCAAGTTACTCACTTGAGAGCCCCTCTTGATAGAACGGCGTCTAACCTATAACCCGGTCTCTTACTAACATCATGAGACCGGTAAAATAGAAACCCTATCAAGATCATACCTTTGCCTTGCGCATTCCACTTGAGCTAGATGATGACGATCTTGATCTCTTCAAGTGGACCACCTTTCTTGATTGCGCTTTGCTTGGTGAAGACTCACATATCGCTCCCCCATATACACCAAGATGGGAGTGCCTCTCTTAGGCACATCTTCACTTGACCATTATCTCCAAATGGGTTTCAAGCTTCAAGCATATGATATCTTCTAGATGCCTATCTTGAACTTGCACAACTCAACCTTGATGACGATCACCACTTGACGTCATCCTCCATGAGCTATAAGAAAACCTCCTTTTGATGCAAGCCCATGAAGAGATAACTAACCCAACAAAGTAATGCCACACACACACATAATGGGTTAGTTCACAAAGCTATATGGACACTTTCTTACCATACCATTGGATCACATGATCCCACATGCTACATCATTTAGCTTTGTGTTTTGATCAACTTGAATCCACTCTTTGCACTTAGTCTTGATCAACCTTGTATCTTTCATTCTTTCTTCACAAAAATGATGTCTTAAATCCTTCAAGACATACTTGCAATATGTTCAACTCAATATATGACCATTCTTCATATAACCCCATGAATAGAACATTGGTCATCATGTAAGCTTCTAGAGTCCAACACATGAACTCCAATATTTCCCTATGGACAAGATATATAAGAATGTCTCAATGAAAACATTAGTCCATAGGGATTGTCATTAATTACCAAAACCACACATGGGGGCAACATGCACTTTCAGGTTATGAATAAGTTTCTTCCAATGACGACCATTGGCCAAGTTATGGACGTATCTTGTATTAGAATCTCCTTAAAAATGAATAGTGTTTTGGATCGTTGGTACAATTTAAACTCCTCCTCATGAAGAAGTCATTTCACATGTGAATTTGATTGGTTTTTAAGCTCGATCTCTTGTGCAGTCAAAGGTTGTACTTCCGCAAATTCTGCAATCTCATCAATAATGGATGAAAGTCGAAGCTTTTCTTTTTAAGTATGCCAGGTGTGTGACGCGCCCACCCACCAAGGTATTGCAGCATAGTATAAATTTTATCATTCCATTTTTCGATGGATGTTCCAGCCACAACTGCATTCGGCATAACTTATTTTACCATATTGCCATAGCAATCATCGTGCAGCCATCCAAGTTCAAAGTTGAACTGACGTTTACCGTGAGACCTTTGCACACATGTGGTTAACCGAAAAAGGGCTTGATCCGATAAAACCTCAATATGTTATAGAGAACTTAAAGTGGCCAAGAGGTTTTTTTTTTCTTCCCATTCAGTATCCATTTGTACTTGATCCAGTTTTTCTTATTTTGGCACTAGGTGTATTTTCGCCAAGTAAATTACTGTCCATTTTATTGAAACCTCTCTCAAACCCAAACTATCAATTACAACATTGAATAAGAAAGGACAAAGTGTATCGAACCAACCACCATTTTTTCATGCTGGAATGTAAGCATATTAAAATCACCCTCTATTAGAATAGAGTACGGACTATCCTTAGCTAGATTAACCAGTTCACACAAAAATGTTGTCTTATGATCCTCTTGGGCAACACCATACATAGCAACCAACTCCATGTGAAATTTTTGGCCTTATTTTAGAGATGGAATTTAATATGAAATTCCATCCAATAAGGCCAACACACCAAAAACAAATTGACTTAACATCAAGTAGGATGCCACCCGACCTACCGCTTGGAGCAAGAAGATGACAGGTGAAATATAAACCAAGGCGGTTAAGGGCAAGCATTGGCAATTCATGTCTATCAGTCTCAAAAATCGCAATAAATTCCAAAATATGATTCCATACACAATCAACAATAAGTAAACGTTTAGCCAAGCCAGCAAGCCCTCTGCTACTCATAAATATGCTATTAATTAGTTGGGAAATATTTGGAGATCTCCACCTTTTTCATCGCTTTTTTACTTTCCTTTGAGGATGTTGATTTAGACCTCTCGCTAGACACCTTTAGATCATATAAAGATCCAAGCGTGACTTCATCTAAACCAACATCCAAAATCTCACCTACCAGATTAGTTAGAAGTTGACCATCATATGTGGCATCCGCCTCCTCGTCATCTAGTTGTGTGGGGGTCATCATATCCAAAAGCTTAGGAGAAACATTCATTTGGTCAATCTCCATACGCTTAGGGCCATTTGCTGAAAACATCATTTCTTTTTCATTTGTTCCCATACTAACACCTGTACACTTATAAGAAAAAATTTGAAGACTTGGATGAAGGTGAGTACCTGTCGCCCATCGAATACTCGTCCTTGGAGATCGATTCATCATTTGTGACCACATCGTAACCGCTGCGCCTAGTAGTCGACGACAGTGTACCCAATGGCGAGACCATAGATGGTGGCGTACGTGTTGTAGTATCCACCCCCACCAGCACCGGTGCACGGGCACCAAAGATATGGATGCTCCAGGTTGCGACACAGAAGGAGATGGAGACCTGGCCGCAGTTCCAACAGATATCAGTGTCAATTCAGTAGACTGAGGCCCCACCGAAGTCCCCATGCATGTCGTATATGGCTTCTTGGGAAAATTAACGACTCATATGACAAAAACACTCAAATTGTGGCATGAGTGAGGATCAGATGGAACATCTAAGTTGATTAGAGAAAGAATGAAATAATCTTATCCCTAGTACAATCCCATTAGTACCAGGTTTGTGTTAGTCGTCTCGTTTTGGAACTTACTCTCTGACTCTTTCCGTTCACTTTTATATGGTATTCTATTTTTTTGAAAATACACGTATCTACATATATTTATTGTGTAGTTTCACTCATTTTTATCCGTATCTAGTCAATATTAAAATATCTAGAATGTATTATCACTCTATATATAAAGGCGCTGCACTTTAGCGCGCGCTGAGAGCGCTCCGGACGCTGTAGCGCACTGCTCAAAGAACAGTACCACCGGATACTGTTCATATGAACAGTAAGTGGGTCCTGTTCATACAAACGGTGAATTTTTTAATTTCTTTTTGCAAAAAAATTTTAGGTTTTTTTAACTTTTTTTTTCTCCCAAAAATACTACTATATTTAAAGGTGTTGCACTTTGCCGGCCTCTCATCGCTCGGGGCACGCTCGGGGCTACTGTTCATATGAAGATCGTCGTTCCGAACGACAGAGGGACTTATTTGCAATTATTGGAGAGTCCAGGGATCTTTTCACAACGACGCGATCATCGCCATTCCGACCGTCGGAGGGACTTATTTGCAATTAATGGACAATCCAAGGACCTTTTAAGGCGCGCAGCTTTCTCGCGCTGAGAGCGCTCCAGGTACTGTTCACAGAACAGTAGTACTGTTCTATAAGTACTGTTCTATAAATTTCACAAAACAGTAAGTACTGTCCTTTTTTTTCGAATTTTTTTTAGGTTTTTTTGAATATTTTTTTGTTCTCCCAAAAATTATATACACGAAATATATGCGCGTCGACGAGTAGGTTCCATTCCCCTGAACGGTTTCAAGTTTTGTCGACTCTAACTCCTCAATTTTGGATCCAAATTCGCACAAACATTCGACGAATTTTGTCAAATTTCTGGCAGAAAAGTCCCCGCGTTTTCCACAAATTCTTCCCTCACGCTGCCACGTCACCGACTACTGTAGATGTCTACAGTACCGCACTTCTACAATGCCGTTTTAAATTTTTTTTTTCCAGAAAATTGATGTATTTCTATAAATACCCATACCTGTCGAAAAAATATGGAAAATACATCAAAATGCTCAGAAAAATAAATGCTAACTATTTACGTCGAAAAACAAACATGTTTAGATATTTTGAATTGGTGAATATTTGGACAAAAAATGTACTTACACTAATTATGTGGAGTTAAATTCATTAAATGCTCACATAATGCACTTCCTCTAATTATGGACTTAAATTGAACATTTCAATTTGGTAAAATATTTGAATATAATCTAGATGAACTTTTCCTAAATATGGAATTCAATTCAATAAATGTACATCAAACATGTTTAAATATTTTGAATTGGTGAATATTTGGACAAAAAACAAATGCACTTTCTCTAATTATATGAAGTCATCAAAATGCTCAGAAAAATAAATGCTAACCATTTATGTCAAAAACAAACATGTTTAGATATTTTGAATTGATGAATATTTGGATGAAAAAGCAACTGTACTTTCTCTAATTATGTGGAATCTAATTTATTAAATGTTCAAATATTTTGAGTTGGCAAATATTTAAAATAAACAAATGCACTTTCTCTAATTATGGACTTAAATTGAACATTTTAATTTGGTAAATATTTGGATGTAATCTAGGTGAACTTTCTCTAAATATGGAATTCAATTCAATAAATGTGCGTTTCCACCCATTATGGTCTTAAATTAAATATTACTAAAAAAATATAAACATATTTGAACATTTCAATTTGCAAAAAAAAATTGGAGATACTCTAAAATACATCAACATGCTCACACAAATATATGCTAACTACTTATGGCATAATGCAAACATATTTGAACATTCCAATTTGATTAATATTTGGATACAATTTAAATGAACTTTATCTAACTATAGAGTTAAAACTAATAAATGCTCATATCATGCATTCTCTAACTATGGAGTCAAAATAAAAATTACTGAAAAAATAGAAACATATTTGAACATTTCAATTTGCTAAATTTTTTTTGGATATAATTTAAAATATATCAACATGCTCACAAAAATATATGCTAACTACTTATGGCATAATGCAAACATATTTGAACATTCCAATTTGGTTAATATTTGGATACAATATAAATGAACTTTATCTAACTATGGAGTTAAAACTAATAAATGCTCATACCATGCATTCTCTAACTATGGAGCCAAATTAAAAATTTATGTCAAAATACAAGCATATTTGAATATTTTAATTCACTAAGTATTTGAACATACTCTAGACGAAAAATTCCGACGGATTTCAACATTTTGAATTACAACGGGTGCGGCGTGCACGCCACGCCAAATTCCACTAGTAAAAATGAATGGATGGAGTATAAAGTTTTTTTCCAGTCAGTTTGGCTTGCATACCATACACGTGACGCCTGGTCCTCTAGTTAGCGTGTTAGCATCTTGTACTAGTCATGTTAGGACTTCGTGTCCATGTGGTGGTCATGTCCAACTTGTAGTTAAATTGGTTTGGGCATGTGTGGTATCCGAGTTAGGTCTAGTCAGCTTTGCTATATCCGTGGTCGTGCGTGTGTGTATATAACCGAACAGGTCGTGTAATAAGTTGTACCAGATATATACTGAGACAGAAAAAAACAAGCCTCAACAAGTGCTTCCTGTGCCTCTGTGTTCGTGAGCTTGGGTGAAAGCTAGCTAACAAGGTTTGGAGCGAGCCACTGCCGCCATGGCCACACAGACCAGCCCGTTCCGCCGGTGGAAGCGCTTCTTCGGCGCCTTCGCCGCTATCGAGGCCGCTGACCCTGTCCTCTCCCGTCACGGGATCCGGCGTGCCAGGGACGACATCGTCAAACTGGTCCGCGACGCCACCGACGACCACCACGCAGAGCGGCTCTGCCTCCTGCTCGACGACGTGATGGCGGAGTCCCTCAAGACGCTGAAGCTGATCCTGGCATTAATGCCCAGAGTGCTTGCCAATGCCACCACCGACCTCGCCAAGTCCTCCGTCGGCGCGTTGCGGGAGCATGACTAGCGGCGTATCCGCGTCCTCGCCGGTGGCGTCATGAGCAGCCTGACGCGACGTTGAAGCAACCGATCAAGGTCACACATCCGCCGTCCAAGAAGACGTGTCACGTCATGGAGACCCATCGTGGACTCAAGACGGCAAAGATCGTGCCAGAGCAAGTCTCCAAAGGCCCCATTGGCATCGAGGATGCTACTCCCTCTGTTTTTAATATAAGATGTTTTAACATTTGTCCACATGCACATATACACAAATGTATATAGACATGTATTAGTGTGTATCTTCACTCACTTTAGTGTGTACCTAGACAACATGTGCAACATCTAAAACATCTTATATTAAAAAACAGAGGGAGTAGCTATTACGCTCTGCTTCGAGGAGAAGATGGAGGCTGCAAAGCAGAAAATGTATTACCAGTTACCACAACCGGTCGGACGTCCCTGAATTTATCTGGGACCTCCAACTGTTTTAAGCTTAGTGCAAGTTTTTTGTGTTTCAGGCCTTAGGTTCCTCATGCGGAGGTCCTTTTTTTAATGCAGATTGCACCCTTTTGTCTACTCGTTCTTTTCTTTTTGTATATATGCAAGCAATCAACAGAGCATTCTTAACCATTTTAAATCTTCAGCCAAGTTGATACTATATGGATAATATTCCATTCATATTTTGTTCGAAAATAATGGAATATGTATTATTTTCTAATTGTACGCATGTAATGACATGTTTCATGTGATGATATGTGCTTAAGTTAACAAAGATAATGTAGATGTTTGTCTTAACGTGGTCAGATTCATATGTCCGCATGGGAAAATCTTCCTATCTGCCCCAGAGCCTGGAGGAGGCCAAGCTTCAAGCATGGCTCGGGGCCTACGATCTGGTTTGGATCTGCATATGTCTATTACTCTGAAACTCTCGAAACAGGCTTTCGTCCCGCTTTATAAATAAAGCAACATGCCAATCAAGTCCATACACAGTTACAAACACAAGGACGGAACTAGAACAGCTTGCTGAGGCAGCAGCACAAGTAAGCCCGGGGGGAAGCAAGAGAAGGTGGCGGGGGGGGTGGGAGAGATAGATACATAGGGGATGGGAGAGAAAGAGAGGGAGGACAAAAACTAAGCCCCTCCGGCGCTAGCTGGATGAAGTAGAGGAGATGCGCCACGCGGTCCCCACAAGTCTAGCGATCATGTCATCCAGTTGCCCCCTGTCCCGCTGCCTAGACAACGGGTGCAACTGTTGCAACAAAGCCGGAAATTTAAACATCGAGTCAGAAGCCCGCCGGAGAAAGATCCGCTCAATCACCATCTTATTGCGAATTGTCCAAAGAGTCCACGTCAACGCGGCAAACACCAACCAGAAGAGGCGGCGCCTCTCCCCGGTACGGTTCGTCTGGATTTCTAGGAACTCGCCCAGGTCTGAGGCCTGCCAAGCAGGCCCAAGCGCCTCGTGGACGAAGTTCCATAGAAACCTGGCAGCGGGGCAGGTGAAGAGGATGTGAGTTCCCGTCTTGGGGATCCCACACATGGGGCAAAGCCCATCACCCGGCCCCTGTCGCTTACGTACCTCCACCCCTGAAGGGAGGCGGTCCCTAAGAAGCTGCCACACGAAGATTTTAATTTTTAACGGTAGGGGAGCCTTCCACAGAGGGGAGGCCCAATCTCTAACTTGGTTACTGAAAAGACAACGATAGGCCGACTTTATGGAGAATGACCCAGAGAGCGTCAAGTGCCATGACACGAGGTCTCGGCCACCTGGCAGCGTTTCCGGAAGTAAACTCCGCAGCTCTGCCCAGGCTGTAGCCTCGGCAATACCAAATGTTCGTCGTAACGGGATGTTCCAAGTCCCGTTGTGTATCGCCAAGCCCACCAGCTGCATCGGGTCCGCACAAATAGCAAACAAAGAGGGGAACCTATGTTGTAGCGGGCTCCCGCTAAGCCACGGGTCCAGCCAAAAGAGAGTGCCCTCTCCATTACCAATGGAGAAGCGGACACCCTTCCTAATCTCATGCTTGATGGATTGGATGGACCGCCAAAATTGGGATCCATCCCGACGGTCACAGGAGAGGAGGGGGCGGCCCTGCAGGTACTTCGCTTTGATTAGTTACAGCCATAACCCCCCTCCTCTCTAAGTATCTGCCACACCCATCGCAGCATGAGCGTGACGTTCATCTTACGGGAAGATAAGATACCTATGCCCCCTATGTCCTTGGGGGTGCACACATCTGCCCATTTGACCATGTGGTACTTCTGACACCCATTGGCCGCCTGCCAAAAGAAGCGTGAAAGTTCTCTGTCAAAAGTGACATGCGTGCCTTCTGGGAGTACGTATACTCCCATCAGGTACATAGGCAGGCTAGAGAGATAGGCGTCAATCAGGACTGTTTTGCTCCCCTTAGAGGTGAATCGCCCCTGCCAAGGCTCCACCTTAGCTTTGACACGCTGGGTAACCGGCTCTAGGTCCTTAATAAGGATCCTAGAATCACTAAGGGGCATCCCAAGGTAAGTAACAGGGAAGGCAGATAACTTGCAATTTAGTTTGTCCGCTATCCTCTGTTGCTCTTCAAGGGAATACCCCATGATCATGACTTCGCTCTAGTCGAAGTTAATCTTGAGGCCTGACATGGTCTCAAAGCAGAGGAGAAGGAACTTGAGATTAACAATGTCAAGTTCCCCCCCCCCCCCCCCCCCCCACCACCACCATGATCATGGTATCGTCCGCATACTGGAGGTGGGTGATCCCACCTCCAGGAATAAGGTGCCCAACCACACCAGAGATGTGGTCGGCCGTCTTGGCTTTATCCAAGATAGGCGTCACCGGCAAGGTCAAAGAGAAGGGGGAGATTGGATCCCCTTGCCTGACCCCACACGAAGACCTAAAATAGGGACCAATTTCCCCGTTAATATTTATGGTCGTGCTCCCAGTCATGACGATCTGCATAATCCAGCATATGAAGCGCTCATCGAACCCGCGACGCTCGAGGACCTGGCGAAGAAAAGCCCAGGCCAAACGATATCATATGCCTTCTGGAAATCTAGCTTCAGGAAGACACCTTTAAGGTGTCTAGCCTTAACTTCATGAACAACCTCACGAAGAGCCAGAATCCCGTCATGGATAAATCGTCCCTTGAGAAAGGCGAACTGGTCGTGGGTGAGCGAGGCGCTCCACAACTGGGGTCAAGCGAGAAGCACACACTTTGGCAATCAGTCTCTGGATGACGTTGATCACCGTGATCGGCCTAAACTGTCGTATATCCGTGGCCCCTACGACATTGGGGATCAAGGTAATCACACCAAAATTGAGGCGAGACATAACCAGTGTCGCAGTATAGAACTCCTAGAACATCGGCATAATCACCACCTCAATAATCTCCCAGAATTTCTGGAAGAAAGAGACAACTTTGGAAACTCACTACTTATTTGAGAGAGATTAACCACGTATTCCATTAACAGAAAATAAAGTTATATGATGCAATCAGACGAGAGAAAAATAGTTGCTTGAAAACTTTACACATAGAACCCTAAAGGATAAAAAATACAAAACGATCTGTAGAATTTTCTGCACACACCAAAGCTAGCGGCCGCCACCCAACTCCAACGCCGCCGAGGCGCACGTCAGAAGAGACGGCGAGGCTCCACCATGGCAAGATCCAAATAAGCACTATCGCCAACAAAACTTTGTGAGTTGATGAACACTTGAACAGACCTGCTGCGAGCAGCAAAGCACATGTCGATGTGGCATGTCAGCCGGGGGACGTCTCCGTGCTACCTTGGACCGTGGCCCGCCACATCCCATCTATGAAGTCAAGGAAGAACGGCAAATCCACCACCTTCGGACCACCATCCTTGCTCCAGAGCATCTGCCTCGCCCTGGCCACCAACGCGACCGCGAGTAACGATGACAAACGCTAGCGATACACCGAGAAACTAATCTCCCTGGGTCTAAAGAACGGCGAGAGAACCAAGCCACCTGCTCCACGACACCGCTAGTTAGAGCAGCGTCGGATTGGGGGAGAAGCAAAGGCACCTTATTCTGACGTGGTGTCGTACCCTCCACTGATGTGACACCCTTGGAAAAATCAAGCCCAAACCAAAGTCAAAACGTCGAGGTCCCCACCCCCTTTCGTCGCCGGAACGGGCGGACGGAAGAGGAGCAAGGGGCAGAGTGGTCGCCTCTGCACTAGTCGAATTTAGTGTTAAGGACGTGCCGCAGCGGCTACTCTAGGTTTAAAAAAGGAAACTGACTAATGTTATGTCCATCACCCTTCTCTCTGTTATGCCTCGTCCCCCATTGTTTTTATTTGAGGCCTCAGACGAGATGGAAAATACTCGATTTTTTGTGTGACCGGTTAGAAAATCGTTTACCGTGGGCGAATACATTTTTAGGAGCCGGTACCTACCAGCACAAGATTCACCACTGATTCGTGCCCTAAGATCCGTGCCTCGGATGAAACATTTATGAATCTTGTGCCGGTACCTACCGGCTCCTGTAAATTATGCGCGTTGGTTTACTGTGAAACTTTGAGAGTGCAGGCATGCACTAGTTGAGGTTGCATGGCCCGCGCGCAGCCTAACGACATGTTGTATGCCTGTATGTATGCCTGTATCGGACTCCGAATGCGACTCCAAGTTTGAGAGTGCTGTATGCCTGTATCGGACTCCGAATGCGACCCCAAGTTTCACCTGGTTCGACTCGAATTCAGCTCGCTCAACCGGCGATAGAAGGATCCCTTTCTCGGAACTTCTTGTTGCATTTCAGCGTCCCTCCGTCCACGAGAGACCGCCCATCGCCTGATCTACCGAAAGCTAGGTCAGAGCTTGTGATTCGCCGCCATGGCCGCTCAGAGTCCGCTCCGCCGGTGGAAGCGGTTCTTCGGCGCCTTCGAGTCCATCGACGCCGCCATCGAGGCCGCCGATCCGGTCAACCTACCCCGCCACGAGTTCCGGAGCGCCAGGGGCGACATCGTCGAGCAGCTCTGCGACGACGCCACTGACGACGACCACGCGGAGCGGCTCTGCCTCGTGCTCGACGGCGTGATGGCGGAGTCCCTCGAGACGCTCAGGCTGCTTCCACCACCGACGCCCAAAGTGCTTGCCACCACCGACCTCGCCAAGTCCGTCCGCGCGCTGCGGAAGCACGACTCGGAGCGGGTGCGCGTCCTCGCCAGCGGCATCATGCGCGGGTGGAGGGCGTCGCTCCAGAGCGACCTCGTCAAGGTCAGAGAGGCGATGCACAAGCTGGACAACGTCAAGACGAACATTATCGACCAGCAAGCGCCCCCCGCAGACAACGCGAGGACGAAGCAACCTCTCAAGATCCCGGACAGCGATCGTCGTGTACTCAAGACGGCGAAGATCGTGTCAAAGCCGCCGTTGCCCAAGATCCCCGCCGTCCCTGCCGATGTCTGCTCCGAGGAGAAGTTCCAGGCGGCGAAGCGCAAGTTCCACGATGGGTACCGAGAAGCAGACGACGCGAAGCGGATGCGCAAGATACAAGTCGTGGAGACGCCGGAGATGCTGAAGCAGAAGAGGCAGAGGAACTGCGCCAGCTCCATCGGCAGGAAGACGACCTTCTCGGTCACCAAGCACCTTCACAGGGTTTAGGGCTCAAAATGAGCCACACCACTCTGAATCGACTTCTCAAACATGTAGTGCAATACTGCAATTGTTTTTTTTAGATCAAAGCAATACTGCAATTGTAACTGGCACGAAAAGGGCAACGCAGTTAATTTGTTTGCCTGTTCTGTAGTACATGTGAATGATGTAAGGAAACTGATGAATTGAAAGTAGGTTTTAGTGTTCCAGAATCTGCTGAGTCCTGAAGATATGCAGAACAGGAGTAACACATTGCTTGGAGAAATGTAATTAGTCATACTGGGAAAATGTTGCATCGAGCAATTTGTAGCTGATGATTGCCAACTTAAAAGTCATGAACAAAGCTCTCCTTTTGTAATTTGATTTATTTTGTCCGTATTCCAACTGACAATTTGATTTCGGCTCCAAAGCTCCAGTGATCCTGTTATTTTTTTAAAAATGAAAATCATATTTACTTGTTTCTAAAAAATGAAAAAAATCAGATGTAGCCAATGGTGTATCACATGAACGTGCAAAATATCAATTTCAAATACTTTGAATTATGAGCTACACAATATGCCAAAAGCATAGATCTGAGTATGCATATTTTCAAATCTCTAAATTTATTATTTTTGTGTAGCTCATAATACAAAAAAAATTGCATTGCTTTTTTTCATGCTTGTAGGATATATCATTGGCTATGTCCAGATATTTTTTTCAGATTTTTATGAAACTCCTAAATATATATTTTTTGAATATTTTAAAATGGAGGGAGTGAGCTCATGAGTTAAAGACACTTTCCGGGTTATACATCCACAAATTTATCAGAAGAGTCTTCGTTTATTCGCATGTTGGAATGTAGGAGTAAGCAACAAAGATTGCATACAAGCTGCGTCCACAAATTTTGAATTGCCGTATATCAACTTTGCCTTCTCTTCGTGACAGAGAGCTACTTTAAGCAGAAAAAGCTATGTTACAAAGAACAAAATGCTAGCTCATGGCATCATTCATGTAGAAGACATATTTACAGGCGTACACGATTTCCCTTTCGTACATGACGAACCCACAACACTGTCATTCGAAACACTGATTCAGTTCATATCCGCAGAACAGAAGAGCCAATTACACTCCATGGATTACACAGCTGGCTGACGGATATACAGTGAGAAAACCGATAATAGCTGAATTTCGAACTAGAGACGCAATACCCCACCATAATGCTGACTGACGGAATCCTACAAAATGACCAAACAATTAGAGGTTCAGTATTTCAGTCGATCGGTTTTACGAGTATGTTGACATAAATGTCCAGTTTCTGAATTACTGGGTCCAGTGAGAAAACCGATAATAAAAAAAAAGAGAACCTTTTCACCTAAGTGAAAAGTGGCAGGAGCTCTGCCTATTCTTATAGAGAGAAGAAAATCACCCTGGTAAGGCACCAGAAATTCGTTCCCGACGTGACTCGAACTCTGGTCACAAGGATGCACCACTGTGACCCTTGCCACTAGGCTACAGCCTAGTCCTTGAGAAAACCGATAATAGCTAAGCATGTAAATTTTACCTGTAGTAAAGGAAGAATGCCATTGTGCAATTCCATAAAAAGCTCAGATGCTGACGAGAACCTACAGTGAGAAATTTCAGTAATTAATAGTACACGCGTGCACTAGCTGGGGTTGCGTCGCCCGCGCAGCCTAACGTCATGCTGTATCGGACTCCGAATGCGACTCCAAGTTTCACCTTGCTCGACTCGAATTCAGCTCGCTTAACCGGCGATATATGGATCCCTTTCTCGGAACTTGTTGTTGCATTTCAGCGTCCCTCCGTCCACGAGAAACGCCCATCGCCTGATCTACCGAAAGCTAGGTCAGAGCTCGAGCTTGTGATTCGCCGCCATGGCCGCGCCCGTGCAGAGCCCGCTCCGCCGGTGGAAGCGATTCTTCGGCGCCTTCGAGTCCGTTGACGCCGCCATCGAAGCCGCCGACCCCGCCCTCTCCCGCAACATGTTCCGGCGCGCCAGGGTCGGCATCGTCGAGCAGCTCTGCGACGACGCCACCGACGACGACCAGGCGGAGCGGCTCTGCCTCGCGCTCGACGGCGTCATGGCGGAGTCCCTCCAGACGCTCAGGCTGCTGCTTCCGCCGACGCCCAAAGTTCTTGCCACCACCGACCTCGCCAAGTTCGTCAGCGCGCTGCGGAAGCACGACTCCGAGCGGGTCCGCGTCCTCGCCAGCGGCATCATGCGCGGGTGGAGGGCGTCGCTCCAGAGCGATCTCGTCAAGGTCAGAGAGGCGATTCGCAAGCTGGACAACGTCAAGAACATCATCGACCAGCAAGAGCCCCCCGCAGAAGCAACGACGAAGCAACCTCTCAAGATCCCGGACAGCAATCGTCTCGTATCAGAGCCGGCGTTGCCCAAGATCATGGTGTCTCCCGCCATCCCTGCCGAGGTCTGCTCCGAGGAGAAATTGCAGGCGGCGAAGCGCAAGTTCCGCGAAGCCTACCGAGAAGCAGACGACGCGAAGCGGATGCGCAAGATACAAGTCGTGGAGGCGCCGGAGATGCTGAAGCAGAAGAGGAGGATGAGCTGCGCCAGCTCCATCGCCAAGAAGACCACCTTCTCGGTCACCAAGCACCTTCACAGGGTTTAGGGCTCAAAATGAGCCACAGCTCGTGTATTCTCAAACATGTAGTGCAATACTGCAATTGTTTTTTTTAGATTAAAGCAATACTGAAAGTGTAACTAGCACGAAAAAGGCAACGCAGTTAGCTTGTTTGCCTGTTCTCTGTAGTACATGTGAATGATGTAAGGAAGCTGATTTATTGAAAGTGGGATTTAGTGTTCCAGAATCTGCTGAAGATATGCAGAATAGGACTAACACATTGCTTGGAGAAAGGTAATTAACCATATTTGGAAAATGTTGCATCAAGCGATTTGTAGTTGATGATTGCCAACTTAAAAGTCATGTACAAAGCTCTCCTTTTGAAATTTGATTTGTTCTGTCCGCATTCGAAATTTCGATTTGACAATGTGGATTCCGAAAAAATGGTCAGACTATCCCTTTTGCTATTCTTGACAGTTGACATAAACGAGCTAAACTTAATATTACATACGATGGTGTATGAATCCACAAAAACATCAGAAGTCCTCATAAGGTTTGCATCTTGGAACGTATGCAACAAAGATTGCATACAAGCTGCATCCACAAATTTTGAACTGCCGTATATCAACTTTTGCCTTTTCGTAACAGAGAGCTACTTTAAGCAGAAAAGACTATGTTACAAGGAACAAAATGCTAGCTCATGGTATCATTCATGTAGAAGAAATATTTACAGGCGTACACGATTTCCCTTCCATACATGACGAATCCACAACGCTGTCATTCAAAACAGTGATTCAGTTCATATACTCGGACCAGAAGAGCCAATTACATTCCATGGATACACAGCATGATGGCGTTAGATTAACCACTGATACTCCAGCACCCATCTCCATACGTCCTACTGTTAGTAATAACTGAATATCAAACTAGAGACGCAATACCCCACCATACTGCTGACTGACGGAATCCTACAAAATGACCAAACAATTAGGGGTTTGGGCTTTCCAGTCAATCGGTTTTACGAGTTTGTTGACAAAAATGTCCAGTTTCTGAATTACTGAGTTGATGAATCTACAGTGAAAAAACTGATAACAGCTAAACATGTAAATTTTACCTGTAGTAAAGGAAGAATGCCATTGTGCAATTCCATAAAAAGTTCAGATGCTGACGAGAACCTACAGTGAGAAAGTTCAGTAATTAATAGTAAAGTGGTTTCATGAACTACCTTCCCCATAAAAGAAACTGCGTACATAGCATTTCATGTTCATATCTAATAATAATGCTCGAATGGTTGTATGATTTACCTTTTCAAAAGAAGGAAACATTTGTGCAGCTCTTCAATATCAGAATCGACTTTCAGGTGTATATACTCTGTAAGAAGCTCAGAGAGGCAGGAGAGTGTGTCGTTCCATTCTTCACTACTGGAGTTAGGACACAGAGGGACGAGGGAAGCAATACGCTCTAAAATGAAAGATAAAGGTTGACTGGAAATAGAATCTGTGTGTTGCTCTGCAATAGCATTCAGTATTACAGAACTGCTAACTTTGAACTGTTCGGCCCATTTTCGAGAACTTCCTGGGAGATGAAAAATCACAGGATGTTTTGGATCATCAGTTCCTCCATCATTCGGAGATTCATTTTCAGTAACATGGGAAGTGCTGCATGTAGGGTCTCTTGACCTATGCAATGGAAGCACATTAAACAAATCAGCCTTGACATCCTCAGGTAGTTCCTGCAGAACTGTAAAGTCTAACTGGCTTAGAGAATTGGGCATGAAATCAAGCCGCGTGACACTGTTTGTATCAACCAATTCACCAGCTCTTGAGCACGAAGCATTGGCAGCTTGAACTTCCTGGTCAGTTGGCCCCTGTGGCAGTAATAGCAACACTTAGAATACTCAAGCAAGGTTTAAAATATGAAGATAACAGAGTGGCAGCTTTGAACTGTATGCTTCCACTACGTTTCCAGTTTTCAGTTTACTGATCAGCTCACCTTAATATCGCCCTGCTTTTCCAAATGCATGGAGTCTCTGTGCTCTGCATATCCATGCAGCTTTGCATCACAAGCAGGCCCAGAGTTCTGATTAACGGCAGGTAAAACAAGAGATTTTGAATTGCTTTCCTTGCCTTCATCTACGCTTATCATGTCCAGAAAACCACGCAATTCTCCCTTGTACATGTCATTCATTTCAGATATTATCTCAGGAGGAAGGTTCTTGAGGACCTCCAGATCAAGTTCAGATAATGGTGGCAGCTCAACGGCATCAACCCTGGTAGACCTACCAATTGTGAGGTTCCCCTTTGATGAATGGGATGGCACACGTGTAAATGATGGTTTGGAGCTTCCCGAATTTTTCAGCCCACTGGTTCCTACAATTTGTCTGACAAGTCAAAAAATATTTATAGACAACGGAAAATTTGCAAATTCAACACTATGAAGTAAAAAAGTATGCAAACCAACTAAAATAGGGAAACAACACCTTTGTATGATAAAATGTCCAATACCTGCATCATCACTGTTTCCACGCAAGCAGGTTTTCTCACTGCACTGTTTCTTGAGCTTCTCAGCTGATGAACCAAGCCATGATTTAAGCATATTCCCTTGGGGTGCTTTGTTACAAAATAACAACCATGAAAAGATAAGTATCCACAAAATCAGGTAACTACTAGCTAAGGAACAATGTGCAGTAGACTTAAGAAGATTTAGGCAGAAAATTATTAACATTGCAACCTGGAGATTATATTTGAACTGTTTTGTCAATGTTATTTTAGTAGTACAAAGCATGTGAGAAGTACTGGGGCAAGCTTTCATAGCTCATAAGGGCGGTTGGAGGAAGTAAAAGTTGTTGACTTATCGCATTAATCTCCTGGAAAAGCACCTTCTGATATCACTCAACTTAAAGCATATACAAGAGAGTAGCTTATAAAACAATGTTACATGAACACTACAACAACAAGTAGAAATATTACAGTGAGTTCGGCCTATTAGTTAGACCATTTATGCCAATATTTCATAATTTCAGTGCAATGAGTGATATGCTAACTACTCCCTCTGTTTAAAAATACAAGGCTTATTTCTTGCTCATGGTTATTCGTCTATACTCCAAAAATCCAGCTTATTAGATGTAGTTTAGTCACCATTGGAATCTCCTTGATTTGTGCGAGAAAAATATGCCTTACATTTTCAAACAACAAAATTAACTATTAGTTTGTGAAGATATCTATTCACACATGCTGACATGCTACATAGTTTGGTGAGAGCACTTGGGACATTATACTTCAAATGTTTAACATGTAGTTGTAGACTAGTAGTACATATAGCTCGGCCTCCAAAACGCTGCTCTCTACAAAACTGTGTATTCAAACAAATAAGAAAACATGTAATCTTCAGCCATAATCTTAAATGTCAGAAGTAAAAAAAAACTTCTTAAGCGCCAAACACCATTCCCACTTTCAAATTGTTAACTTGGTACATCTAAGTCCTCTGATGATTACAGACCCAACTCTTGACAGCATTTTTTGTTATCCCAATGCAAATAGCAAGACGTATTTATACCATGCCCAAAAGAGTGTTGAACAATAAAGAGAAAAACACATAGATGAGAAATCGAACAGTTAGAAGATACCTCCTCGAGCTAAATCTGCATGCTCAAGCTTCGACATTTTAAGTCCAACTCCCCGAACTTCCTTCGCATCTATAATATGGCATTGCAGAACTTAGTCTTCAACAAAGTAACCCTGACAAAATACTAGTTAAAAGAGAGATTTGATATGAGACAGAATATATCGAACTTACCAACATGAAAAGCTGCAAACAATTGTCTTGCGATTCTCTGAAGAGTGACTAAATTGTCAGTTGCACCTGTGATCTTTGAAACAGCGAAGGGGAAGTAAGGTAAAAATAATAGTGATGGCAGAAAATCACATCTTGTATTAAGAATGAGCACTAAGAACTGAGAACATGTTTTACAGGATAAATGCTTGCCTGACCTGTGCTGCAAATGGTCAAGACTACAATACAATGACATGGAATGCAAGTTGATACAGAAAGACAAAAATAAACTAAGACGATCCAATGACATGACTATCTATTCAAATGCATCATTTAACACTTACTGTGGTGGAACGACTCATGGTTTCGCAATCACCACATCCCATGAACTTTATTGGCTCTCCAGCACCTTTCCTTCTTGTTTTCACCTTCAAGGCAGAACATATTGGTTATGAAACTATAACTGATTGCCACAGATATGGATTAAAAAGTCTGTACATTCAACAGAAACAACCTTAAGGGTAATAGTACGGCCCTGTAGTCCACATCCTTGTAAGCGTAAAGAAACCTCCTTGCTTAGATTGACAAGAAAATGATCAGCCTGCAAAGATAAACATA
The DNA here is from genome assembly GCA_947311845.1 of Poa pratensis. Lineage (NCBI taxonomy): Eukaryota > Viridiplantae > Streptophyta > Magnoliopsida > Poales > Poaceae > Poa > Poa pratensis. The sequence continues at coordinate 15,626,577 of CAMZMU010000086.1, forward strand.
ATAATATCAAACCTGAAAAAAGGGCACACGTCTTTGTTCTCATTAAATCTGACTCCCCAATTGACTTCAGCACCCACAGATTTTGTTTCCTGTAATATATGTGTAGCAAAAAAAGTTCAGATGTATCCGGTTATTCCATTCCAAAAAGAAGTATGACCAAAATCAACACAGGTGCCTGCTAAGCATCAGTGATGAATAAAATCAAAGCCATCTGATCCATGTAAGCAAATAGGTGTTTGCAACAATGAGCTAACAGCATGCAGTTAGAAGATCTTAACTATGCAACCTGAACACAAAACTGGGCATCAAATTTGCATTTTCCCACGCGAGAAGGTTATGACCTTGATAATAGAGTTGTGGGTTCTCACAACAGAAAATAACTAAGATGCTTCTACCTGAACATCTTCAACAGCTGAATGGTCAATTCCTCTGCAATAGTTCCATAACATATTACTAATCTTTTTTCCGAAGTCTTTATGGAGAGCATCCTACATAAAAGTGTTCGTGGGAATTCAGTAAAAGAAACATATGCACAAACCTACAGATCAGAGACTATGGTGATGTAGCAGGTATCCCAGATAGAATGATAAATTATTGCTCATTAAAACTGTAAAAGCAGAAAAATATTCATTCTATTCCACGGCAGTAAAACTTAGTCGAGCATGATATCGAACTTGTAAATAAGGAACCATTTGACAGCACCCTTGCCAACTTACTTTAAGAGAAGGGGTGACTACATATTAAACTACACAAGTGAGATGCAGGCAAACCTTTGATATGTGGCGAAGCTGACCACAGTATTCAACTTCGTTGCTTTTCAGTTTATCAGAAACGGTACAGCCAATGCCTGGAAGTGCTTTGATAGGGAGGGTATTCAAATAACCATCAGCCTGTAATAAAGTTGCTTTTAGACAACAAAAATAGTCAATAGAGCAACAAAAACAAAACTGTACCATGAATAAGGAAGAAAATCAAGGGACTAATATACTGTCTTCAACTATGTTTAACTGTATGCAAAGACGACTAAAGCAAAATCAGTAATCTGAAGTTGTGAACCAGATAGAAACTAAAGGTTTTTTACATGACACGAAGTCACAAACCAAAGTTTTTTAAATTTATCTCATACTCCCTGGTGAACAGCCATTAACAGCTTAATGTGTAGTCAGATCTAATATACCCAGAAAATACTACAGGTAAGATTTCTAAAAAAATAGTGCATGCACTTCCCTAATCAACAACTGATTGTGGTTAACCTTGTTGCAATCAACGAAAAAAGGCTCAACTGAAATGCAAGATATATGTAGGAAACAGGGAAAGTCCTTCAGAATCCCTACAATTGTTGTTCCAAACATGCCCTCAATCAAACTCACCTGGTACATGGAACTAATGTACTCCCTCCGTTTCCTAAAACATCTTATATTTGGGAACGGAGGGAGTACAAAGCTAAGGATCACACAGTTAACATGCACACATACCTTCTCGGATGAAATAAATAACTGTCCATTCGGCTTTGCAGATCTGGTGGCTAATCGGGCTAGGAGCCTGTTCTCAGCAATACCTGCACTAGCAGTGCACATTGTTGCACCAAATATCTCATTTCTCATTCTCTCTGTAACTTCCTCCGCATTATCGTCTAAGCATTCAGTCATATCCAGAAAAGCTTCATCACAGCTCAAAGCCTAAATAACTTAGTTAGACTTGGATGTATATGTGGCGAAGTGTGGGGATTGTATTAACATGAACATATGTCGACTAAGCATGGGATAATACAGTACAAACCTGAACCTTACTGCAATATTTATGCAAAATGCCATAGAACTGGTCAGCAACCTACAATATAGTTCCATACCAAGATCTCAATTTGAACAAAAAGCGTTGTCCACACAAAAGTTGAGACGGATTGACCATCGTGGTAAGCTAGAAGATATACCTCCCCATATGCATCGAAGTTATAAGGAACAACTGTCAGGTGAGGGCACCGAGCTTTGGCATCTCTAACGAACATACCAGCCTTTATCCCTGAAATCAATAAAAGCGGACATCAAATATATTCAGGTGTCCACAACCAGATTTTAAGCTCCAAATGTGATTCCCAATAAAATAAAGCACCATAGTTTCGTGCAGGATAGTTTGCAGATGATATTTCCGCGGTTCCTTTAGGATTGTCGGAATGACAAACTGCTACTGGCTTATCATGCAGCTCTGGCCTACTTCTGATGACGACGGATACAAAAAAGCAGTCCTGGGATTGCAGAAACATTATATCAAAGATCAAGGTAACAAGTACTCCCTCCGTTTTTTAATATAAGATGTTTTAGCATTTTCCATATGCACATGTACACAAATGTATGTAGACATGTATTGGTGTGCATGTTCATTCACTTTAGTATGTATCTAGACAACATGTGTAATATCTAAAACATCTTATATTAAAAAACGGAGGGAGTATAACGCAGCTCTGCCTTATGTCTGATGACAGAAGATACTAAAATATAGTACTCAGAATTGCAGAAAGTTATGCCCATGATCAAGATAAGCAGCTAAGCAAATATTGACCTTCAGTCTTCTGTGAGCATTAGTTTAAATAGTGATTGAAATTTGTAGCTCGGACAAAGTTATAAAGATCTGATTTGCTACTTGCCACCTAGTTTATGCAGATGATTTTTTTTTTCTCCATACAATCTAATGACATGGAGAACCAATTCGTGGGTATACAACTATATTGACGGCAATAACCAATTCATGGGTGTACAATTATATTGACGGCAATCTGCATATTTCAAAAATGAGATAACGGAAGCTTTATTTCCCCAGCAATAAGGCATATTAATGTTTGGAAGGTTAGTGCAAAGCATCAGCATAAAAAAAATACAATTTATATGCATAGCTCACAAAAGGATGACAAATTGACAAGATTACCATATCAATATGAATTATTGTTTTCTTCTTCCCAGAATGATCTTTGTTGCCCTTACTTATTTTAGCTCCAAGTGAATTTGAGAAACGCTTGCGGTAGCGGTTTCTCCAGGTTCCAATGAAATGCAGTCGAGAATGCTAGAGTACCACATAAGTTCATGTAAAAATAGTCAGTGAGACAAAAAAAACTGCAGTATAACATTTATGGAAGAATAAACGATATTATAATGAGCTAGAATCAACAAAGTGTGTCAGTAAGAGAAACTTCAAATAGTATAAATTAACCAAAAAAAACTCCCATCCAGTACACTTACTGCACAGAAGATTTCATTTTGTTCAATCCTTAACAACACCAGAATAGATTTGGACATATACTTAATTCCTTACAAGATAGTAGATTCGAGATTTGAATAGCAGTGTTCCAATATTGAACCAAAGCATGCCAAGAATTGGATTCTTCGTGGAGATGCTAATACAGCATACTTCCATGCCATTGCGAATGGGCGGCGTCGTAGGTGCTCGATCCCTTGTCTATGGGCGGATGGCCTCCTATTAGAGGAGGCCCAGGACCTTTCCGACCATATATACTCCTTATATAAGGAGTTATTTACGGAGGGTCCCCGCACGGGTGTGGCGTTGGCCGCGCACTTCTGGCCCTTAGGGGCCTTAGTCTCGGATGACGAGAATAGGGAGCTTACTCTCCCATTCAGTCCTGAGGAGGTGCGCCGGGCCATTATGGGGATGAAAGCCAGCTCGGCCCCGGGTCCGGATGGTCTGCCTGTCTCCTTCCAGAAGTTTTGGGAGTATATTGAGGCGGTGATTATGCCGATGTTCCAGGAGTTCTATACTGGGACACTGGTCATATCTCGCCTCAATTTTGGAGTGATTACCCTGATTCCTAAAGTTGTAGGGGCCACGGATGTACGTCAGTTTAGGCCGATCACGGTGATCAATGTCATCATGCGTTTGCTCGCCAAAGTGTGTGCAACACGCTTGGCGCCAGTTGTGGAGCGCCTGGCTCACCCACATCAGTTCGCCTTTCTCAAGGGACGATTTATCCATGATGGGATTCTGGCTCTTCATGAGGTTGTTCATGAAGTCAAGGCGAGACACCTTAAAGGTGTCTTTCTTAAGCTAGATTTCCAGAAGGCATATGATCGTTTGGACTGGGCTTTTCTACGCCAGGTCCTCGAGCGTCGTGGGTTTGACGAGCGCTTCATATCCTGGGTTATGCAGATTGTCATGTCCGGGAACACGGCCATAAACATTAATGGCGACATTGGCCCTTATTTTAGGTCTTCGCGTGGGGTGAGACAAGGGGACCCGATTTCCCCTCTTCTCTTCGACCTTGCTGGTGACGCTCTGGCGGCTATCTTGGACAAAGCCAAGACGGTCGGTCACATTTCTGGGGTGGTTGGGCACCTTATCCCTGGAGGTGGGATCACCCACCTCCAGTATGCAGACGATACCATGATCATGGTGGAGGGTTCGGAGCTTGACATTATTAATCTCAATTTCCTTCTCCTCTGCTTTGAGGCTATGTCTGGCCTCAAGATTAACTTCGACAAGAGCGAAGTCATGATCATGGGATACTCCCCTGATGAGCAACAGCAGATAGCGGACAAACTTAATTGCAAGTTGTCTACCTTCCCTGTTACTTACCTGGGGGTGCCCATTAGTGATTCTAGGATCCTTATTAAGGACCTAGAACCGGTCACCCAGCGTGTCAAAGCTAAGGCGGAGCCCTGGCAAGGATGGTTCACCTCTAAGGCGAGCAAAATTGTCCTGATTGATGCCTGTTTGTCTAGTCTACCTATGTTCCTGATGGGAGTTTATATACTCCCAGAAGGCACGCATGCCTCATTTGACAGGGATCTCTCACGCTTCTTCAGGCAGGCGGCCAATGGGCGTCAGAAGTACCACATGGTCAAATGGGCGGATGTGTGTACCCCTAAAAACATGGGGGGCATTGGTATCTTATCCTCCCGTAAGATGAATGTTGCGCTCATGCTACGATGGGTATGGCGGATACTTAGAGAGGAGGGGGGACTTTGGCTGCAACTAATCAAAGCAAAGTATCTGCAGGGCCGCCCCCTCTTCTCCTGTGACCGCCTGGATGGATCCCAATTTTGGCGATCCATCCAATCCATCAAGCATGAGATTAGGAAGGGTGTCCGCTTCTCCATTGGTAATGGAGAGGACATCCTCTTTTGGCTGGACCCGTGGCTCGATGGGAGCCTGCTACAGCATAGTTTTCCGTCTTTGTTTGCTATCTGCGCAGACCCGATGCAGCTGGTGGCCGCGGCGATACCTGATGGAACGTGGAACATCTCGTTCCGACGTACTTTCGGTATTGCCGAGGCTACAGCTTGGGCAGAGCTACGGAGTTTGCTTCCGGAGTCACTGCCAGGCGGTCGTGACCTCATGTCATGGCACCTGGCACCGTCTGGGACGTTCTCTGTAAAGTCGGCCTATCGGAGTCTCTTTAGTTCCCCAGTTAGAGCGTGGACCTCTCCACTATGGAAGGCCCCCTTACCGTTAAAAATCAAAATCTTCGTGTGGCTGCTTCTTAGGGACCGCCTCCCCTCAGGGGTGGAGGTTCGCAAGCGACAGGGGCCGGGTGATGGGCTCTGCCCCATGTGTGGGATCCCAGAGACGGGAACCCACATCCTTTTCACTTGCCCGCTGCCAGATTTCTATTGAACTTCGTCCGCGAGGCGCTGGGGCCTGCTTGGCAGGCCTCAGACCAGGGCGAGTTTCTAGAAATCCAGGCGAACCGTACCGGTGAGAGGCGACGCCTCTTCTGGTTGGTGTTTGCCGCGTTGATGTGGACCTTGTGGACAATTCGCAATAAGATGGTGATCGAGCGGATCTTTCTCTGACGTGCTTCTGACTCGATGTTTAAATTTCTGGCTTTCTTGCTGCAGTGGCACCCGTTGTCTAGACAACGGGACAGGGGGCAGCTGGATGACATGATTGCTAGGCTTGTGGAGACGGCTCGGCGCATCTCTTCCTCTTCTTCCAGCTAGCGCCGGAGGGGCTTAGTCTCTTTTTGTTCGCCCTTCGCTTCTTTATCTCGTTGTGTCTCTCTCACCGCCCCCCCTCCCCCCCCTACCCCCACCACCGCCTTTTCTTGCTTATTTCATGTGGGCTTACCTGTGCTGCGCCCCCAGCAAGCGGCCTTACCGCTCTTATGTTTGTAACAGTGTATGAACTTGCTTGACATGTTGCTTTATTTATAAAGCGGGGCGAAAGCCTGTTTCGAACAATTGTGTAACAAAAATAAAAACAGAACAGCTTTAGTAACACACCTTGAAATAATTTTCAACAAAATTTGGATCTGTTAGGGTTGAATGTGAACGGCTAGAAGATTTAGCTGTATCTTTCTCCAACGAACCCAATGATAAATGGCTCCCCACGGAGTTTGTACCGCACACGTCCGATGTAGCATCAGGGGAGTCAGGCACATAAAGTTTAGCATCCATGTCATTGTCCACACTTTCTGAAAATGTTGTTTCACAATCATTATCATCCTCGTCCACTGCAAGATCTTCACCATCTCGTTCTTCGAATGTTGAAACTTCACGTTCATCCGGGGATAATGAGTCCTCTGCTACCTGAACACTCATTAATGATCCTTCTTTTTCATGAAATTCATTTTGGTCTTGTGATTCCTCCTGGGCAGAAGAAGTTTGAAACTCAAGGTCTTTGTTTTCATCATTTTGGCTGCCCTGGTATTTTATTCCATTTTGTTTCTCAGAAAAGAAAGAAGAAAGCTTCATCTGCTTTCGGCTTGAAGAACTATGGTGACTTATTTGATATGGAATGCCTGAGTGATAATAAGAAAACAGAAGAATAATTCCGTTGTAAGAAGAAATTAAGTAATGTAAGTGGATACGAACTACAGGTGTCATAAGAAATCAGCACATGTTATACATGTGAAGTGCAGAATCATATAAGCACCATATGTGAGAAGGGGTAGATGAATGAACTGTTCTAGGGGGAAATCAGCAAATAAGTGATTTTTATATAGTTATTACCATTGTGTTCAGTTAGCTAATTTCACTAATTGATCTACCACCTGCTATTTTTTAGAATATGGCTACATGTCCATAAATTTAAATTTTGAACAAGGGAACTTGGCTAATTTTATCATACCTCAAGGAACAGGTGCATAGAAGTAACTAGGGAAAACTGTAGATTATGATGATATAACATGGTTCTAGATTTCTAGTGGATGGAGGACCATGCAGGGCTACCTATCTTAAGTTATAAACAACGTCTGCCAGGAAACCCTGTTCATTAGAAAGATTTACTTCATTCCACACTGTTTTAATTCCATGTCCACTGATTCAACTTACAACTCAATCAAACCTATCAAGCAAACATTATTGCTAGCAGTATATGGTTTATCGAATCACTCAAGCAAAAGCTGCAGGAATGGAGTGTATCATTCAGCGCTGCCATACTGGTTACAAAAGAGAAGGAGGGAAGAACATACAGCTGAGAAGCCGGTTCTCTGCGAGGGAATCCGCCACCCACGCAGGCTTCACCACAGGGAGTCCCTTACTGAATGCTCTGGATTAAGCAGCAACGATGTCAGGGTCACGCACAAGAAAAAAGAACACAGTTGTTACATATTTACACTAGCACAAAGAGTGAGCCTCAATTATGTACCTCATATTTCGCATTTTGCTCTCCGGGAGGTGGGTGCAGATGATGTGCGTCACCGTGTGCCTCGAGAAGTAGTTGACGAAACGGCCTCCGTTGTTCAGCATAATCTCCTTCAGCTCCTGGAAAATCCCCGAAACAATCAGATTGGAATAAATCGGCCGGCGTAACCTCTACCGATATAGCTACAGAAAAAATGCGATCAAATCGCACGAGTACAGTTACAGTATGAGCGGGCGGCGGGCACGCACCTGGTGAGAGGGGACGGTGAAGCCGTCGACGAAGATGGAGACGCCGGCGAAGAGGCCCCCGGCGGAGGTGGCCGCGTCGGCGTCGAACTGCGCGGGAGCTTGCTGTTCTTCGCGGCCATGTAGCTCCCGAAGTCGGCGAACGGGGAGGAGGAGAAGGCGCGGCGAGGGTTTTGGGCGGAGGTGGAAGGCGACGCGCCGGGGTCGTCGTCGTTGTCCCTGGCACGCTTCTGGCCCGACGAGGAGGCCGCCGGATGCGCCGGCGGCGAGGGGCGGCGGCCGGAGGAGGCGCTCATGGCGGGAGGAAAGGGGTGAATGAGGCGGGGAATTTTTGGGAGGGCGCGACTCGAATAGCGGTGCGGTCGAAAGCGAGTGTTGGGCTCGGTTCGTGCACACGACGACGCCTGCTTTGGTCAAGCAGCCCTATCATGTCTTAACCCGGGCGGTCGATGAAAACGTTTATGAAATGACACTCTTTGTTTTTTTACGATGCATTACTTGTATTCAGAATAGTAATGATACAGGTCAAAAAAAGAATAGTACTGATACACATTTGAAAGCTGCGTACCGCTTTCACCGCAACTCAAGCCGGCAATTCCGCCCATGGGCACGCCCACGGGTAGGGGTGTAAACGGATCGGATCGGGTCGGATTTTGCCTTTACCATGTCATTTACCATATTTTTCTCTCGGATTCGGATCGGATCGGATTATGAACGGTTGCGGATTCGGGGGGCGGATAAATATAATCACGGATTCAGAACGGAAACAGAGCGGATTCGGGACGGAAAGAAAATTAGTCGGATCGGTATGTGCAATGCACATCATCAACCCACATAACCAAAAATAATAGCTCAACAACGTAATAATCTAACAAAGTTGTACTCCATAATCTGTACAATGACCATGCAAATGAGTCGTTGTTCAACAAATGAAGTTCATAACTCACTAACTACAAATTGTGCTCTATTAGTTTAGACATTTCGGTAGAAAATCGGATTATTCGGATTATAACCATCTGATAATCCTAATTAATATTCGGATAATCCATATTCGGATGCTATTTTACATACCATATCCTATACCGTATCCGGTTGTTCAGTTCGTAATCGGATATCCTTATCCGGCAGATTTTTCGGAACCGGATATGGATTCTTTAAAACGGATTCGGCGACGGATTCGGTTCGGAAATTATCCTATCCGTTTACACCCCTACCCACGGGCACCCGACCCTAATGGGCAGGGTATGGGTCGCTATGTTCGCCCATGGGTCTCGCCCGTGGGCGACCCGATTAGTCATGGGTAGGGTATGACCCGACCATGATGCATTTCGAATTAAAAAGTGTTACATATATTTATCCATGTCTTATTTTGTTTTTAGTTGACATTGTCACACATTCATGACTTGTTCTGTTTTTATTTGATATCATGATGCATTTCGAGTTGAGGAAAGTGAAGTGTTTATCTATGTCCTTGTTCTGTTTTTACTTGAAATCAAGATGCAAATAGAGTACTTCTCTTTATTCATGGTCAATTCTGTCTACTATGATGCTCTTTATTTCTGTTCCAAGTTGTTAAAATAAAAAAGTTACTTTGTCTATATGTTTATCCATGTCTTATTTTGTTTTTAGTTGACATTGTAACGCATTCATGACTTGTTCTGTTTTTATTTGATATCATGATGCATTTTGAGTTGAGGAAAGTGAAGTGTTTATCTATGTCTTGTTTTGTTTTTACTTGATATCAAGATGCGAATAGAGTACTTCTCTTTATCATGGCCTACTATGATTCTCTTTATTTATGTTCCAAGTTGTTAAAATAAATAAAAAAGTTACTTTGTCTACGTTGCAGAATTTCTCTATAGAGAGATCAAAAAGGTTGTTGTTGAAGAGATAGGCCACGAAAATGTAGTTCAAATTGTTACTGATAATGGCTCAAATTACAAGAAAGCTTGTAAAACTCTTGTAGAACAACCAGAATACAATCATATTGTTCGGCAGCCATGTGCTGCCCGCACGGTTAATCTGATGCTTTAAGACATAGCCAAGTTTCCTGAGGTTGATGTGATAGTCAAAAGTGCCAAGCAAATCTGTAGGTTTTTTCATAATCACAACAACCTACATGATAGCATGAGAAGGAACATTGGTGGTGAGCTGATAAAACCGTATGCCACCCAGTTTGGAACCGTGTTTATGTTCTTTGAGAGTTATCTTGAGAAGAAAGATCAATTTAGGAAATGGATGGTGTCTGACGAGTGGAAGGGCAGTATTTGGAAGAATGATGTTGACTATGTGTTTGCTGAAGATTTGCTATCCAGTAACAAGTGGTGGGAAGCCTTAGAATGGGTTCTCGCTTTGCTGGAGCCACTCTATCTAGCCCTCAGATATGCTGATACACAAAAGCAATGTGCTCTATCTGGTTTCAAGAAGAGTATGATGACAGCCATACAAAAGATGGGTTCTCATCTTGGTGGTGGGTCACAGATGTTCCAAAGAGTCATGAGCAAGGTGTCCCCGAGGATGGAGGCTATGCAAAATGACACTCTTATGGTTGCAGGTAGTTACAAAGTTAACAAAACTGAAACTGATATAATGTTGTTTGTTTCTTATGGTTTTAAACTTCTCTTGGTCTTACTTTTGCAGCTGATGTTTTGGATCCTTTCACACATTATCAGTTCAACTTGAGCAACATTCCAGAATATGCTTCTACACTCACAGATGCCATCGAGAAGATAGCTGACCCCGAGAGTGTTTTTTGGCTATTATTGAAATCGGCACTTATAGGGAATGTCGTGGAAGGTTTAACCAAAGTTTGCCACGCTCTTCTGCAGAAATAATGTCATCAAGTAAATCGTGATTCTTATATGTCTTGATTAGCTCTATTGCCTCATGTTTGCAACTTGTCACCAAGTTTGCCTAATATTGTTTTAACCATGTAGCTGAGTGGTGGTTCCAATTCGGTGGGGAAATTCCTAATCTGCAGAAGTGGGCGCTGAGAATTGTTTCACAATGCGTTTCTTCAAGCGGCAGCGAGAGGAATTGGAGTGCTTTTGCCTTGGTCCACACAAAGGAAAGAAACCGCCTTTTATATGGCAAGCTCCACAAATATGTTTCTGTACGGTACAACCTGAAGGTATTTGTTGGTCCATGCAAAGTCTGAAGTTAGCTATACCTAAATTATTTAGTGTGCTTAAAGTCTCTACTCAAGAACCATGCATGTCTTCGTACTTTTCTGAATCTTTGATTCTATTTTTATACATTGAAGTTACGTGCGAAAGAAGATCAAGACATCGTGAAGCTGAATTATAGAGAGAAGGAAGTTGATCAATGTGCAATGATGATGGATTCAGCCATGCATGATGAATCCAATCCATTGATGGAGTGGTTGAATGAGGATGAAGAGCATATAATTTTGGATGGATCTAATGCTGCTAGCGCCATGTTCGAGCAAATACGTTGCCTTAACTCAAGGAGGAAAGCCTCTCATCTTGGAAGGAAGGAACATAGCAGGAAAAGAAAGGAGGTACTCGAAGAAGAGGAGGATGAGTACATTGAGAGTGGAGATGATGATGATGATGATGATGATGATGATGATGATGATGAAGCAAATGGATCCATGGACATTGATGATGGTGATGATGGCGAAGAAGGGGATGATGGCCAATTTGATGAATCTGATGGAGAAGGCCTGTCAAGACAAGCTAGAAAAGATGCACGAACCCAAGTGAATGAGATTGAGGTAACAAGTGATGGAAGTTTGGTGAATCGTAGATCTGGACGGTTTAGGCAAGCCAAGAGGGTCAAGGACGCCAACAGCCTTTACTATTAGAGACAGGTAAGTTACTTCATTTGTTGTCATCTACAAGTTTCTTTTTCTGGTTTGAGCTAGCTTCTGTTGGTAGATTTTCCCTATAATGCTCATGAGTTCATCAATTGGAGGTCTGATGTTACCATGAGCATGCAACTAGTTGCTTTTTTTCCTGTACTGGTTGTATAATTTCTCCATACTGCTCATGATTTTGCGTTAGTAATAAATAACATGGTAGAAGCTTGATGCGTGTTAAGTTACACGTCCGTTGGGAACCCCAAGAGGAAGGTGTGATGAGTGCAGCAGCAAGTTTTCCCTCAGTAAGAAACCAAGGTTTAATCGAACCAGTAGGAAGTCAAGGGTCTTCTGAAGGTTGTTGGTGGCTGAATGTGGCACGGCGCAGCACCAGGAAATCAGCAGCAACGTGGAACCTGCACACAAGACAATCAAACTACTTTGCCCCAACGAAACAGTGAGGTTGTCAATCTCACCGGCTTGCTGAAAACAAAGGATTAAAAGTGTGATGTGGAAACTGATGTTTGCTTGCAGAGAATTAAAGAGAACAATGATTGCAGTTGGTTGTATTTCAGATGTAAAAGAATGGACCGGGGTCCACAGTTCACTAGTGGTGTCTCTCCATAATAAAATACTAACATGCTGGGTAAACAAATTACAGCTGGGCAATTGACAAAATAGAGAGTGCATAACAATGCATATACAAGTCATGATGATCACTATGAGATTTACTTGGGCATTACGACAAAGTACACAGACCGCTATCCAGCATGCATCTGTGCCTAAATAGTCCACCTTCAATTTAGCATCCGCACCCCTTCCAGTATTAAGTTGCAAACAACAAACAATTGCATTAAGTATGGTGCATAATGTAAACAATACAAATATCCTTAAACAAAGCATTGTTGTTTTACCCCTAGTAGCAACAGCACATCCACAACCTTAGAACTTTCTGTCACTGTCCCAGATTAAATGGAGGCATGAACCCACTATCTAGCATAAATACTCCCTCTTGGAGTTACAAGCATAAACCTGGCCAAAGCCTACACTAGCAACGGAGAGTATGCAAGATCATAAATAACATAGGCATGATAGATCAATAATCAACTTGACATAGTATTCAATATTCATCGGATCCCAGCAAACACAACATGTAGCATTACAATAAGATGATCTTGATCATGATAGGCAGCTCACAAGATCTAAACATGATGGCACAAGAGGAGAAGACAACCATCTAGCTACTGCTATGGACCCATAGTCCAGGGGTGGACTACTCACACATCACTCCGGAGGAAGGCATGGCGATGTAGAGCCCTCCGGTGATGATTCCCCTATCCGGCAGGGTGCCGGGAAGAGCTTCAGAATCCTCCCGAGCTAGGGTTGACGACGGCGGCGGCTCTGGAACTTTTCGTGGATGGAGGCTCGGGTGTTTAGGGTTTTCCCGAGAAAGGCAATTTATAGGCGAAGGGGCGATGTCGGTGGAGGCCCGAGGGCTCCTCACCACGTGGCGGCGCGCCAGGGGTGGGACCCGCGCCACCACATGGTGAGGGCGCCTCGGTGCCCCCCTTCATCTCTCCTTCGGACTCCGTGTACGTGACAGAAAAATAGGACCTTGGCTTTTTGTTTCGTCCAATTCCGAGATTATTTCCAGAACAGCTTTTCTGGAATCAAAAACAGCAGAAAACAGGAACTGGCACTGTGGCATCTTGTTAATAGGTTAGTCCCAGAAAATGCATAAAAATGCTATAAAGTGTGAATAAAACATGTAGCAATTGATATAATATAAGCATGGAACATAAGAAATTATAGATACGTTGGGGACGTTTCAAAGCTTTACTGCCTCGACATACTTTGCAATGCTAGCAAATTATTGATCCATGACGTTTGTACAATTTGCAATGCTCGACATTTTATTTTCTTGTACACATAACCGATGTTTTGTATTGTGAGATTTAAGAAGCCTCTGACCATATTGACGTTTTTGTTTCATGCAAGACTGAAGAGTGGAAGAAAATTGAAGTCTCCCTGATTGCGTTTTGGAGGCGCCATGTTTGAGCTTCGATTACTTCTGTTCTATGACTTGCGGATTGTGAATCTGGACTGTTATGTGCGTATTTTGGACACGTGGTAGGGATTGTTGTGTTGGCATTTTGGACTGTAATTTGAACTTCTAATCTGCACTGTCATGTGTGCACCTTGGGCTAATATTGACTGTTAACTAGCCTATTAATCTGGACTACTTGTTGGATGTTATATCATGTTATGAACTCTGGATGTTTACCATTGAGATGCAGTTCTTATCTGGTATAACATGTAATTTGCTGCTATGTGGTTGTGGTTCTTTATTTTGCTTGTACATACTTTCCTGTGGGGTTTTCAAATTTCTGGGCAAATTTTGGCCAATTTCGTTCAAATTTCGGTTATTTTTCGTTCCAAATTTCAAATTTTGGTTTGTGCTTGTCGTCTGAATTTTTCCAAAAAAACAAATTTCGGTGACGAGGTGTACCCTCATCAAATCCCATGGTTAAGGACCTAGGGTTGAGATTATGGGGAGAGAACGTGATAGTACTGGTAGTTTCGTCGGTTGACAAGCAGAGGCAAAGATTTACCCAGGTTCAGGCCCCTCGGGTGGAGGTAAAGACCCTATTTCCTGCTTGTCTGGTATTGATTGTGGATTATGCGATTACAGGGGAGCTCCGGCGAGTTGATGATCTCGCAAGAGCTTTGGTAGTTCGAGTATGGCTTGGTCCCAGATCGGTACCCCTCCCAGCCTTTAAATAGGCTGGGTCTCGGGAGTTTGTAACCGACCTAGTTTACAAGTAAGGAAAGCCTAAACCGACTATGCCTATGTCTAGTCTTGAAGGGTACTCCATCTTCTTGGGCCTCTTGTCTTGGGCTTCGAGTAGGCTCTTCGATATTGGGTCTTAGTCGTTACGTGCACCAGGTACCCTCATGATAGGGTACCCGATATGTACACCCATGTCAGTAGCCCCCGAGTACTTGTCTGACTCGAAGAATCGGGCATGGACTCTTTCGTAAGTGCACGTCATATGCTTTGAATTCTGTATATATAATTTGAAATTCCTGTATGAATAGCACACGTTTGGCTATGTCGAGTATCTCATCGACTGTGTTTTATGATGATCAAGCGATAATAGCTTAGCAGGCCCAGTACACTCGACGGATCGGGACTGGTTAACTACACATTCGGGTAAAACCTTACTAGCTTTCAATCAAACTCGAGTCCCCGGACTCGAATCTGGAACAAACTGGTCAGATTCGACTAGGCCGCTGAGGTCTTACTGAGTCGATCTGCAGTATAACTTTGAATTTTACCCAACGCGTCCGTCGGGATTTTTCATCATGTCTGCTGACACGGAAAGTATAAGGATTGACGTTGCTGGAACGGTCCTTAGCCCAGCTCGAAAGTTCGGCGGGTCTTACCTTTGCACTATGCGTGCAGCATCCGAGGTATTTGCGTCGGACGCAACTCGGGAATGTTTCGAGTATGATTTCTGAACTTTGTTGGACGAGTCATGCCCTTTGTCGACTGATATTTGCTGTTATGCTATCGGGTGCGCGACGGCGCTCCCGATGGGAGTAGCCCCCGAGATTGTGCTTTATTGCTTTGCAATGGAGGATAATCTCAAAACTCTTCTTACTCTGCATATGTTATTCGAAGAAATTTGTGCCATAATTCTATCGGGTGCACGACAGTGCTCCCGATGGGAGTAGCCCCCGAGATTATGCTGTATTACCTGTAAATGGAGGATAATCTCAATCATTGTCCTAAGCATCTTCAGTCGAAGAATTTTTTGAGCACGCTCCCGATGGGAGTAATATGACTTAGTCGAAGGAACGGTCGAGTGACCAATTTTGCCTTAAGAAAGTTTTGTCACACCCGAACTAATCAGGGCAATCGAGTGACTAATATGCGTTGAGCATACTCGAACGTATTTTCTGAACAGATGCTTCAATGACGTCAGGGATGACGTTTATTTCGACTGCGATTTCTGACACGCGTGGCGTGCGTTATGCTGCGATTGATGGGGCGTGACACGTAGGTGGGCCCATTTGTGCAGAGCTGACCGAAGACGGTGCCGTTTGGACTTGATTTGACTATACGGGCCCACTTTTTCCGCAAGCGTGATGATGTCTCCTCTTTTTACGTGCGTAGTGGGCGCAGTGGCCGGCGACGGTTGCCCTCCGCGTTTGCCACGTGTACGGTCAGATTGCGTACGTAACGCACGATTTGGATCTGAACGGCTGTAATTGCTTTTGTCTTGTGGTAAATAGGGGAACGGCGCTGGCATTTGTTTTTTACCTGCCATTTGCTCTGCGCGCCGCCCCTGTTCCATCGTCTTCCTCGCGCTCTGCCTCCATTGCTCCTGCGCTAAAGCTTTGCGCGCTCTCCCACCTGCTCGTTGACGATGAAGAAAGTAGCGGGCAACAAGCGCTCTGCCTCGACTGCTGCCGCCGCGCCCGATGCGGCGGCGAAGAAGGGGAAGAAGATTGCGGCTAGCACATCTGCGGCCGCCGTCGACCTCAAGAAGACCAATGGGGATTGGATGAAATCCACCCTGAAGGATGCGCAGCTGGACAAGCTGCGCGAGGAAGGATTGCTGCCACCTTCCGACCAACTCCTCGTCCGCGCACCTTCACCCAAGGAGGTACTTCCCGAGCCTCGCGCTAACGAGCGCGTCTGTTTCGCGGAGTTTTTGCCTAGGGGTTTCTCGCTCCCCTCCATGATTTTGTGCGAGGTTTGCTTTTTGCCTACGGGGTGCAGATCCATGATCTCACCCCAAACGGTATGCTGCACATTGCGTGTTTCATCACGCTGTGCGAGTGTTTTTTGGGTGTTGCTCCGAGTTGGGCATTATGGAAGTCCATCTTCATGGTCCGGCCATACAACCGAGGTGGCCGAACCTATCCAGTCGGAGGCCTGCAGATCCAAGTGCGCAGCGACACCCGGTACTTCGCCCTGAAGCCAGTCGACTCGGCGCAGGGGTGGAGGAAGAGGTGGTTCTATGTGCAAGTGAACCAAAATGTGGCCCCAGCATTTTCGACTGCTGGTATAGCCGCTAGGACAAAAGCCTGGGATCACGAGCTTTCGACTGAAGAAGTGGCGGAAGCAGCACCCATGCTGGAGACAATTGGGGGGCTCCTCAACAGTATCACAGGTGTGCATCTGATTGCCACTTTTGTGAAGATGCGGGTATGGCCGCTCCGCGCTCGTGCCCACCCAATGTGGGAGTACGAAGGTCCCCTCGACTCCACTCGAATGAGCAAGGAGGAGCTGTCGAGGAGTGAACTGGTGACACATGTGCGGTCCATCACCAGTACAAAACAGCTCGAGCCCTGCAATGTCGACTGCCCATTTGATCCTTATGGGGCTGAAAAGCCTTTGCCAGAGGTTAGTAAATCTTTCGAGTATATGATCTTCTGTATTTGTTATCCTTCTGTGCATCTTTTTGACTTTCGACTGCTATATCTTGCATGCAGGGCAACTCGACTACCTCCACTCTTCCTCCTCTTCCCGAAGATGGGCCAACTTATAAAACAGAGGTGACAGTAGGAGCGAAGGTAGGGGATGAATCGCCTTTACCTTCGGCTACCACTTCACCCACAGAGGATGTTGAAGAGGAAGAGGTAAAGGAAGCACAGGGCAAGGAGCCTGCCGCGACTGAGGATGTTAGCGAGATTCCTCTTCGCAAACGTCGTCGGGCAGCCCAAGTTATGTCTTCTTCCACGAGCTCACCCGCGAGGGAATCGGATGTGAGGGATGATGGAAACTCAGCTCCGTCTCCTACGACCACAGCTGCTCCCTTGGACGTGAGTCCTTTGAGCTCGGCTCCTCCTCCTCCTCAGTCGAGTGGGCAGCTACTGTCGGGGGAATACTTTCTGGATTAACCCGCGGTCCAGTGCGACTTAACTTACTCGCACGGACAAAGGCCCACTTGGGAGCAAGCCCAATATTGAACCGCCATAAGGGGAAAGATCTAGAAGACATATCCCGGAGGACGTGAAGACCAAGTAGTCTCCGAGTAGGCCTCTGTGGACGTATTCCTTATGGGGGAAGTTTCCTTTTGTAACCTAGCGAGCCTCTGTGTATATAAAGAGGACTCGCAGGACTTAGAGCGGGTCAAGCTATCAAGCCCTAAACCCTAGCTCATACGGCGAGTACCAGATCGGATCGCCTCCATTGTAACACCTCGATTATCATATCAATACCAATCTAGGGTAGGCAGGAAGTAGGTCTTTTACCTCACATTGAGGGGGCCGAACCTGGGTAAATCTGTGTTGATCTTTGTTCCTGCGATCCCAAGCTCGGAGATGCTTGACTCGCGTAATCCCACACCTACGAAGTCATCTATGACACCTGACGTGACAAACCCACGACAGTTGGCGCCCACCGTGGGGCCTGCGGTCAAGAGCGTCACGTTCCGCGCAGGATCCATGAAGGGAGCTGAAGATCTTGTTGTTGGCCGTATCATCACGGTCAATGGCACACCCCTCATCGACGATTCAAGCTGGGGGCCGGAAGCAGATTACTTGGAGACCGGCCACGTCATCCCCTTTGGATCCATCAACGTCTTCGTCGGCTTCATTGGCGGCGAGTCAGAGGATCCATCGCAACATGGCGACTCAGAAGAAGGAGTCGCGGTAACAGTGGACCAAGAAGAAGAATCTATCAACTACGAGTCGCTGCCTCTTGAAGACGAAGAAGGCCAATCCATTGAGTATGTCCTTGAGGAAAGGCTATGCGGAGGCCCTGTGGATAGTGGCTCGCCCTCTGTAGAAGATCGGCACGTTGAAGGGGTCTACAGGACCACAGAAGCGGACGAAGGGCTGGGCATGCCACCAGGCAGCTTAGCCCCCACACCGCCGGAAGCAACAGAACAAGCCGCGCTAGACGCATCAGGAGTCGCGGCATCCGCCGCGATGACGCCAGGAGTCGCGGCCTCAGGAGTCGCAAACAGAGAGACTCCACCTGGAGTCGCGCCTGCGGAATCAGGGTCAAGGGTAGCCCCCAACGCAGCGGTCACGCCGCCACAGGGAAGCGTGTTGCTTACGCCAATATCTGCGGTTAACGCGGCTGCTAGGGTGACAGAATTGGAGGCTACCAGGATCGGGCTATATGATGAAGTCCAGAGAATCGCGGATGAGAGAGCCAGGCTGGCGCGTGAGGAACAGCGCCTCCAACAGGAGCAACTGCGACTCATCGAGGAAACCAATACTCTGCAAGGAATACAGGCCACCTTGCCACACAGACGCCACGCGAGTCGCCTGCAGCCAGGAACAGTAAACCCTATGGAGCTGTTCCAATCGCCTACCGCTGAACCAACAATTGCGGTTCCATCAGTCGCCACCAACACGATCCCATCAGTCGCCACCAACACAGCGCACCCGGTCGCATGGTCAGGGGTCGCACAACCTTCAGTCGCGGTACCCACACACATGGCACCATCTGCCATGGTTATGCGGTCCGTGGCCCCGTTAGCTGCGCCCGCGGTTCAAGCAATCGCTGTACCATCAATCGTACCAGCGGTTCCATCTTTCGCAGCACCAAGAGCAGCAGAGATACCTGGATCAAGGGCCATAGTACAGGCTAACAACAGGGCCATGATGCCCCCGCCATTGACGCAGCCAACCTTTGTTCAGCAGTCGCCACAGCAGCCTCAAAGGTTCCACACGCCGCAAGGGCATTATGTTAGCCCAGTGGAGAATCTCTTTGCGGCCACAAACATCTTGGCCAGGTTAGCGCCAGCAGGAAACACGCCAATGGACAGAGAGGCACGGCGTGCCATTGAGATGCTGAGCACAGCAGTAATACAGCAGGCAAATATGTCCGAACACGCAGGACGGCTGCACTCCACCCCTTACAATAGCAGAGCAACGGCGGAGAGAAGCATCCACGCGGAGTCGCCACACGTTGCGACTTCGAGTTCGGCTAGGCGACAAAGGGAAGATCAACCTGCGGCTCAAAATCAACCTCAGCAAGTTCAACCCATAGAGTTGTGCAGCCGCGCGCGGCGGCTAATCCAATAGGAAGGCCAGCTTCGTCCAACCTATCGTCGCGACTCAAAGGCCCAGTCTGTTTCAGCGAAAGAATCAGGTCTGAACCGTTTCCTGCAGATTTCAAAGGGCCTCGCAAGGTCGCCAACTACAACGCAAGCATGGACCCTGTTACTTGGCTCAACAATTACGAGATGGGCATGAGCATCCTAAACGCATCCGAAGAGATCTGCGCACGTTACCTAAACATGATGTTAGAAGGCGCAGCTCACATATGGCTGCAAAATTTGCCGCCAAATTCAATAAACTCTTGGGATGAGATGAAGGAAGCTTTTATCAAGAATTTCCAAGGAACATGCAAGCGACTCTGCAGCATAGAGGACCTTGAGCGTTGTGTACAGAAGGAAGGCGAGTCGAGTCGCCACTGGATGAGAAGGGTCGCAGAGATCATACATTCCTCAGATAACATACCACCCAGTTCAGCAGTCCTTGTCATGGAGAAAAATTGCAAATTTGAGCCGCTAGTCCACAAACTAGGTCGCATGAAGGATAAAGTCAAGAGCCTAAGCGAGGTAATGGCGGCGGCCAACAAGTATGCTAGCTCGGATAAAACCAGGGACGCATCTGATGGGGAGGAAGAGGAAAACACTGGCAAGGGAAAGAAGGCCAGTAGCAAGCCTCAACAACAGCAAGCTAGCAATGCCAATGCGAGTTATAACAAGCGCAAAAACGAGGAAGGAAACTCAGGGTTAGTCGCAAATACGAACACTCGTTACAAACAAAGCAGCGGCAGAGGAAGGAATTTTCACCCAGTTAATTTGGAAGAGGTTTTCAACCGCCCCTGCGACATCCATATAGGAAAAGATGGGAAACCACCCAACCACACAAAGGCACAGTGTTATCATTACAAAAAGTGGAAGGATGGCAACCACTCAACACAAACAACAATCATCAAAACAATGAGGGAGGTAACCACGGCGGAGGCAACAACAGCAACAACGCCGTCCCAAATCCGCAGCCAGATCAGCCACAGTTCCCAAAACAGTTGGGTCAGTATCATACCATTGTGGTGAATACTTCAAGGAGGGAACAAAAGCTGCGACGACGCAATCAGGCTGTTAACGCCATAGTACCAGCCGTCCCACAGTGGCTAAAGTGGTCCGAGCAGCCAGTAGTTTGGAGCCGCGAGGATCACCCAGGAGAAATAAATGAAGAGGGAAAACTCGCGCTGGTGGTTGCCCCTCAAGTCGCAGGGTACAAGTTGAGCAAAGTACTGATGGATGGAGGCAGCAGCATCAATATATTATACTATGAAACCTTCAAAAGAATGAACCTCCAAGAAAAGCAGCTACACCCATCAAGAACAACGTTTCACGGTGTCGTGCCAGGCATATCAGCTCAGCCATTGGGGCGAATCAACTTGGAGGTCGCCTTTGGGACACAAAGCAACTTCAGGAGCGAGTACATTTGGTTCGAGGTTGTAGATTTCCAGAGCCCATATCATGCGCTGTTTGGCAGAGAAGCATTCGCAAAGTTTATGGCTAGGCCGTGCTATGTGTACCTAAAGCTTAAAATACCAGGCCCCAGGGGAGTCATCACCATCAATGGCGACAAAAGAATAGCTCAAGAATGCGAAGAAGGCGACAAGGCCATGGCCAGAGCAGCTTGCATCGCAGAGAGCGCGCCCATGCGCGAGTCGCAGGAGAATTTTGATGACATCGTGAAGGCAAGAGGCACCTGCCTGACTTGCGACTTCAGATTACGGCCGCAAGGGAGGCAAGGAAGTCAAAGGCTACAAGCCATTGCCAATAAGGACACATCCCAGGCATTGCGAGTTGCCATCAGCAGCCGCAACAAAAATTAAGAGTTTACATCATCAAGCTGGCCACTCAGGGCTAAAAACTTCACTTCTGATCGCCACCTAGGCGCGATCGACCCATTTCTGGTCGCCACTCAGGCGCGACCGACCCAATGTAACACTTCTGATCGCCACCTAGGCGCGATCGACCCAATTCTGGTCGCCACTCAGGCGCGACCGACCCATGTAACACTTCTGATCGCCACCTAGGCGCGATCGACCCATTTCTGGTCGCCACTCAGGCGCGACCGACCCATGTAACATCTCTGGTTGCCACCTAGGCGCAACCGACCCAAGCATCACTTCTGGTCGCCACCTAGGCGCGACCGACCCTATGTATCATATAATGATTCTGAAATAAAGCATCTCAAACTACCAATTGAGTTGTGAGTCTTTTATTTTTTAATCATTGGTCCCTTGGGGGTGCGGCAGCTTTTTAGCGCGGCCTATTCCTTGGGATCGCCAAACAAGTGGCATTTATCGTGATTATACTCAACCTCTCTTGGATGCGACTTGCACTATGCGGCCAAAGTACTGGGGGTGCGGCGTCAATCGAGTTTGATTGCCTATCATGGCCGCTCTCGACCCTGAACACGCACTTTTTACCTGGGAAATACTGAGCCGCGCAAGGGCCTAAGTGAGGAAAAACCGAGACAAATCATAAGGACCAGCCTATTGGTCGAAACATGTACTGCTGAGAGTACTTAAGCAAACCATAAATTGTCTTATGACACATAAATTCTAACAATTATTACAGGCCGCTAAGGGCCAAGATCATAAAACCATTGTTTCTTTCTTCATTGTGCGCAGCTTTTGGCCTGGGGAAGGAGGAACAGGCGGCTTACCAAGCTTGCCAGAAGGAGCAATCGCAGGCTCGCTGGAGGGCTCTTCAGTCGCGGGCTTGGGGGCTGCAGAGCTGGATACGCCTGGAGAGGGGTTCTTTTCCTGCGGAATCACCGCACTGGATGACGGAGCGGGTAACTTCTCCCATCTGCTTCCATCTGCATTATACTTGCCCATATAGGTCGCAAGATCTATCCCCTCCACCAGTTCAGTCGCGTGGCCGCGCATATCCTTCCAAGTCGCCGCATATTCTGAGGCCGTCAGTTCGGTGCCATCCACCTTCTTCGAGGGCCTACCTTTTGCAACCTTGGCAGCATCAAAAGAAGGATAGTATGTCTTGGCCAAAGCAAGAACATGAGCCGCGCCGGTGCGAGCTGAGGACTCCTTCCAGTCCAAAAAGAACTGAGGCGCCCTAAGCAGTCTTTTTAGCAACCCTTCAGAATCACCGGGGACTGGCTTGGTCGGCAGCAGGCACTTAGACAGTGATTTCATGGCATCACAAGTTCTTCGCGAAAAATCGCGGATATACTCCAGCTGTTCTTGAGTACTGCCGCGCTGCACCTTGGCATCTTCACCTACATCGAGGCATGTCTCCGTCAGCTCTACAACATACAGGCAAAGATAGTAGAGAAAACAGATGCAGATATGAGTCGCAAACATACCAGTTAACTCTTGAGTCATGATGCACACTTTGGCGTGGACAAGGTTATGGGCATCAGAAACTTTTTCAACTTTTTCTCAAGCTCGCCAATGGAAACAGCCTTGAGCCTTGCGTCCTCGTTGGCATCAGCAATGGCGTCTTTCTGAGCACTGATTTGGAGGTCCAGTTGCTGGACCCTCTCTTGGAACTTCTCTTCAACGTTTTAAGCCGCAGCTCGGTGGCTTTGGCTTGTTCAGATAACTTGAAGCTTTCATCAGATAGCTCGCCCATCCTGGTTTCCCTCTTCTTCAGCTCAGCGTCACGCTGGCCAAGGAGCTCGCGCAGCCTCTCCAGTTCAGAGGAGTATCCCCCAACTGCTTTTCCAAGGCGAGTTTGGCAGCTGTTATGGAGCTTAGTTCCTCCTACAAAGAGTACATCAGTTAGTAAGTACATATCAACAGCTAAAAGAGAAGCATCAAGTCTCCCTTTAAGTCAAAGAAGAAACTTGATCCTTGGGGGCTAGAGACAGATAAGTGGAGATAGAAGTTTACCTTATAAGCCGCAGACAGGTCAGACAGTGCCTTGCGGAGCTCCATGGCTTGCTTGTCATTTGAGGCAATGATGGCCTCTGACAGTTTCTCAGCGCGGCTCATGGAGGAGGAGGAAGCAACCTCAGCACGCAGAATTGGCGACCGCAGGCTGTCGCCGCTGGCGACTCAATCACTGGCGCATCAGCATCCTTGGCCATTACATCTATGGAGGAGGGTTGACCTTCTCCACGTCTGGATCGTAAGGGGATCCGTTCTATCCTCCAGAGCCACCTCTTGGGCACTGTGTCAAGAACAGGGACCGTGGCCAAGTCATCAGTGGTGGCCACGCCCTCTACCATGGCGGTATGAGCCGCAGGTGATAAACGCGGCTCAACCGCGGTTTCAGAAACAACTCCAGGATCAGCCGCGGATTTAGCCGCACTTCTGCAAAAAGCAAGGGCATTGTGTGAAGAAGAAGCACATAAGCCAGAATAAAAGTATTATAAGCAAGGAAAATCACTAACTCTGGAGCCATCTTCACGAAGGCCATAAGCTCGCCACTTGACGGTGAGGACAGGCCTTGGGTCCCAGAATCTACGAGCAGAAGTTTGCGTGTCAATAGAGGAAAAAGAATAAGCATTCAAGATGACAAGACAACAGAAATTACCAGAGTGGGGACCCATGTCTTCTTCAGTTGAGGCGGTGGGTTTGTACACACGCCTGGCAGCGGAGGAGGTCGCGCCCGTAGCAGGCTTGCGACGCTTCGTGGCCTCAGGATTTCCAGAGCATCAAGCTCTGGCTCCTCACGAGATAGCCTCTTGGAGGCTCTACGGGGAGTTGGTCCAGCCGCGGCAGCAGAACTCGCGGCTGGCACTGGACTGTCATCCTCGTCCAGTTCAGTCTCTTCACCTTCTGAGGCCGCAGAGGCGACAGAGGGGATATCAGCAGTTTCGCTGCCCTCTAGAGTGGGCAGCAACTTCTTTCGTGCGGCACGCTTGGGAGCAGCAGTGCCGGCGACGGTCGCAGGCAGCGACCAGTAATTCTCATCAGCCTGGATCAGGAAGATATAAGTTGCAGTATTAAGAAAGGAATGCGACTCAACTACGAAGGCGAAAAGACAGAGAAGAGGAGTTACCTCAAAAGGCTTGTTGTTAACACTGAAAGGGGCAAGCCCCACCTTGTCAAAGGAGATGTCCTTCTCCTCAGTCACGCGGGTGACGAATTCCACCCAATCCTCAGGCCTCCAGTCCGCAGCCTTGATGCGATCGACGTCAGCAGAGGTGCCTGTGCACTCAAGGAAGGATCGCTGTCGTGGACTCACGGGCTGAATGCGCCATTTGGTCCAGCAAGAGAGAAGATCAAGGCCAGTAAGACCATGACCTATTAAGGCGCGGACCTTGATCAGCGACTCATTGATGAAGGGCATGGCCGAGTCGCGAGGTTTTGATTTCAGTGCCTCGGTAGGCACGAAGAGGGTGTTAGACCAGGAGGGAAGGCGAGTTTCGCCCTCCGGTGAAGTATCTTGGCAATAGAAGAAAGATTTTTGCCAAGCCCTGGGTCGATTCGCCAGGGCTAGCTTGGGAAGGCAAGAGTTTCTATGGCGTTGAAGAGAGATGGCGCCGACCTGAACATAGGCGCCACCCTTGGAGACAAGTTGGCTGTTGCAGGTGAAAGAGGCCAGCCACAGATCGATGTTGGGGGCTATGCCAAGATAGTCCTCGCACAACACATGAAAATTGCTCACCTGGAGCATTGAGTTGGGCCCGATGTCGTGAAGACGGAGGCCTAGGCGTTGCAGCAAATTGCGGAAGAAGGGAGAACCTGGCGGCGTGAATCCACGCTCCACGTGCTCCACGAACATCACCAGCTCGTTGGGCTTGGGGCGCGGCTCGATTTCATCGCCTGGCGCCCGCCAGACGCCGTCCTCCTTCGGCGGCAAGAAGCCAGCTTCGGCCAGATCGCAAGAGTTTCCTCCGTCACCCAGGATCCTTCCCAGTTGCAGGAGATCCTGCGCTTATCGTCAGATGGCTTCGCCTTGGGCGCCATTGCGAAGGGAGATTGGATTGGGGAACTAGGCTCGGGTCGAGGAAGAAGACGGCGCGGCTAGGGATGAGGAGATTGCAAGGGCAAGTGGATAATGACCTAGGTGGCCGCAGCTTATAACTGAAGGGACCCGCAACTAACGGCACAATCTGCGCTCGCAACCAACGGCACAATTTGCGCCCGCAAAACGAGTAACGGTCCGCAATTAAAGGAAACAGAATATTTCCAGAAGGGAGATGAGTCGCGCAGATAAGTCACAGCTCTGAATCGCATAAGTCAGAAGATTGGTCAGAACGTTTGCAGTGCGGCTCAGAGACCATTTCAAGAGGTCAGAAGATTCTCACCGTAAAGTCCTAACCAATCTTGGGGGCTAATGTCGGGGGAATACTTTCTGGATTAACCCGCGGCCCAGTGCGACTTAACTTACTCGCACGGACAAAGGCCCACTTGGGAGCAAGCCCAATATTGAACCGCCATAAGGGGAAAGATCTAGAAGACATATCCCGGAGGACGTGAAGACCAAGTAGTCTCCGAGTAGGCCTCTGTGGACGTATTCCTTATGGGGAAGTTTCCTTTTGTAACCTAGCGAGCCTCTGTGTATATAAAGAGGACTCGCAGGACTTAGAGCGGGTCAAGCTATCAAGCCCTAAACCCTAGCTCATACGGCGAGTACCAGATCGGATCGCCTCCATTGTAACACCTCGATTATCATATCAATACCAATCTAGGGTAGGCAGGAAGTAGGTCTTTTACCTCACATTGAGGGGGCCGAACCTGGGTAAATCTGTGTTGATCTTTGTTCCTGCGATCCCAAGCTCGGAGATGCTTGACTCGCGTAATCCCACACCTACGAAGTCATCTATGACACCTGACGTGACAAACCCACGACAGCTACCTTTTGGAGGCCCAAACTTTGACGAGCTCGACACTGAGGATGAAGAAGAGCACAGGTTCGCTCCTTTTTGCACTTAATAATATTGTTTTATGAGTTATGTACTTTTGCTTATGTTGAATGCCTTTCGGTCACTTGTAGTGCCGAGACTGTGCGACCTCCAACTCCTCCAATCGTGAGAGCCTTGACTCCAGATCAGCCTGAAGCCTCTCCTGTTGCGGCTGAGGTTGTGAAAACAATAGCCACGACCACTTCCATTGAGGCTGCCAATATTGCGAGTACATCGACTCCGCAAATTGGAACTTCTGCTGCCAAGCCCGCGCCTTGGATTGAACACGTAAGTGTCTTTTTGTCGAGTCTTCCTTCTGGACCTATTTGCGTATAGCTTATGTTGGTTTCGTGTGCGTGCAGCCCTTCTACCTCAACCTGGTGGAATCAGGTAAAGCATTTGTCCAGGTTGAACAGGAGGGGATAATCTGCGCGCTGTTATGGAGCAGCTCACCCGTAAGTATCTTGGGTTTCTGTAAGTCTTTGCCTTGTCGATTGTGAATGACATCTGCCCGTCTATCTCAGGTGACAAGGCAAACGCTGAATCTCGGGTTAAAGAGATAGAAGAGACACTCGCCAAGGAGCGCGTATAGTCGAAGAAGGCTTCGGATGATGCCAAGGACTCCGCCGCTTTGCGCGAGAAGAATTATGCTGAGCGCCTGGCGAGCCTCACCCGAGACGTAGGCGGTGAGTCGAGCCTTTCACTTTTTGCCTACTTCTTGCTGCCACCGAATAGTATGTAACATTTTCTATTACTTCTGCTTTTTTGAAGGAGCTGTTGGGACATCGACACCTGTAGATCAACCGGGTGTCGATTTGTCCCTTGACCGCGCAATCGGCGACCTGGACGTCGTCTCTACCCAAGCCAAGGACGCACTCGCCAAATCTACGAGCACGCTCGGCGCCGTGTTCAAGGATGTGTTCCCCTCCAGCGAACCTCCTTCGACTGTGGATGGCTTCGCAGACGTCCTGGGCCCGGAACTTCGACTATGATGAATTTTGCTCGTGCTTTGACGGTACGCAGCTCAGAGACCACCCTCAAACTCCTTTTAGGTCATGGGATAGAGGGTGACTTCGAAGCCGCTCTGTGCTTTTCCTCGTAAGCCTGGCGGGAAATTGGTGTCCCTAAATCATTTGAACGAGCCAGCCGCAAAGTTGGCTGAAACTTTTATGGCCACCATGGAGCGTCGGGCAGAAGAGGTCGCCGCTCGTGCGAGTAGGGCTAGGTCAGAGTCAATGTCTGAGAAATAGGGCAGTCGCGCCATTGATGTTTTGTAATTAAACTTGACCATACGAGTATGCATGCGCTTTTGCTACCTTTGTATGAATTTATGTTCCTCGTTTTGATTCTGTTTGTGAAGCTGTATGTTGTTGCTCGTCTGAGCTTTGTGACTAGTTTCTCATGAACTTTTATGATGCTTGGAACAGAAACGACCAGCCGCCACTTCATCCAGTTCGTCGCGGCATCATACCCCTTCTCGATCTCGAGCTCAGACGTCAAATGATGCGCGGTAATACGTTATATGAAGGCTCGACTTGCGAAATAGGAGCAGGAACTGGCGAGTGCCCGAAGCGAGCTGGAGAGGATGAGGGCAAGGCCTGCTTTACCCACCCAACGGGAGGAGTATGTGCTTGGCGAGATGGAGATCGTGAACAGACAGCTCGAGTGTAAGCATGACTGCCTTGATCTTATGAGTTCACAGCCTGTTCTTTTTTGTTAACCCAACTTGCGTTGTTGCAGCTTTGTTCAAGATTTCCAGGCGGAGCAGGCTCGCGTGGATGAGCAGTTGAACATGGCAACTGACGAACCCACGACTGGCCGCCAACACTTTCGATTGGACAAGCACCGAGCACGCATACTTGCGACTCTGCAAGATCGGGTGTGGCGGAGCACTATGCTTCTTGAATTGTGCAGGTCGGCCTTCAGTCGAATCAACCAGATGGTTTTTCCGACTGGGCCACAACCTCAAGGAATCCACGCGTTGCTCGATCTCTTCGGTCAACAGGTTCCATTCGAGGCTTCATCACCCAGAAGCTTGTGGACGGTGCCAACGCAACCATGGCATATCTCCGAAGTCAACGTCCAAATCGAATCTTGACGAAACATTCGATCACGCGAGGACATTGGTTGATTGCTATCAAGCGCAACTTATGGGCCCTGTTCTTCCAGCAAAGGATGAACCAGAAGATTAGGTATTTATGTATAGGGAACAGCCCCCGAGTGTAAATTTGCCACTTAGTACATATTTGTTCACTTGTATGTATGCAGCCCCCGAGTGTATCGAGTGGGGTTTATGAAAAACAGTTTACATAGATCATGAATTACATAGCCCCCGAGTGCTCGAGTGAGGTTATGAATTTTATGAGAGTTGAAGCTTCAACTTATGCCTGCAGGCTCAGCCCCCGAGTGATTGATTGGGGTTGAGCAACTTTTTCCTTTGTGTTTAGTGTTACGATCCAGCCCCCGAGTATTCGAGTGTGGCTGGAGTATTGTGTTTGAAGAGCAAAAGCTTTTATGTTTTGAGATAGCTCAGCCCCCGAGCATACGGGTGGGCTAAGTTTTGTGCTGATAAGCTATGCGAGTAGTAGCATGAAAAGTATGAGGAATTTATTGACTATATTCCATTTATGAATTAGGCTGCAGGCCGCCTCATTAAAAACCTTCCAGTCCCCTTAGGTACCCTGGTAAGGAAAAGAGCGCGTCTGAAACCTGCAGCCATCCGACATATGAGCCTATTACATTATGCGACTGAGCAATCTAAGCATAGAAACGGCGCAGCTGCGCAACGTTCCAAGGATTGTGGAGAGTTCGCCGGTCTTCGCATGCTTCAGTCTGTATGCTCCACCACCTATGACCTCGGTGATGATGAAGGGTCCTTCCCATGGAGAAGCAAGTTTATGCACCTTCTTTGCTTCAGTCGAAGTACCAAGTCACCCACCTCGAAGGACCTGGTACGCAGTCGACGGCTGTGATAGTTGCGTAGATCTTGCTGGTAGACAGCTGTACGTGCTAGCGCTGTGTTGCGTGCTTCTTCGAGCAAGTCGACTGCATCTTCGAGTGCTTCATCTGCATCTCTTCATTGTATGCTTCGACCTTGGTGCGTTGAACCTTACGTCTGATGGCAGGATTGCCTCTGCGCCGTAGACCATGAAGAATGGAGTGAATTGTGTTGAGGCGTTGGGTGTTGTGCGTAGGCTCCATAGCACAGACGGGAGCTCTTCTACCCAAGCACCCGCAGCCCTTTTGAGTGGCACCAGGAGGCGCTTCTTGATTCCACGTCACAAGCCCATTGGCCTTTTCGACTTGGCCGTTTGATTGCGGGTGCGCCACAGATGCATAATTGAGCGTGATATCTTGCTCTTTGCAGAAGGATTTGAATTCCTCAGCCGTGAAGTTTGTACCGTTGTCAGTGATGATGCTTTGGCACACCAAAGCGGTATATGATGGATTTTATGAAATTGACTGCTGTAGTGGCAGTCGAACTTGTGATGGGTACTGCTTCAATCCACTTGGTGAACTTGTCGACCGCCACCAGAAGGTGAGTATGCCCTCCATGGGAGGATTTTTTGAGTGGCCCAACCATATCGAGCCCCCACTGGGCGAAAGGCCAGGCCAATGGTATTGTCTTCAACGCCGATGCGGGTGCGTGCGGCTTTGTGGCGAATTTTTGGCAGCCGATGCACCTTTTGACTATGTCCTCCGCGTCTTTGAGTGCTGTGGGCCAGTAGAAGCCTGCGCGAAAGGCTTTGGCTACGAGTGATCGACTGCTGGCGTGATGCCCGCAAGTACCTGCATGAATATCACGAAGGATGGCTTGGCCATCTTCAAATGCTATGCAACGCTGGAACATACCTGATATGCTGCGTTTGTAAAGTTCACCGTTGATGACAGTGTATGCTTTAGATCGTCGAGTGACGCGTCTTGACTCTGTGAAGTCTTCGGGTACCTCGCCGCGGAGTATGTATGCGAGGAAGGGTTGAGTCCAAGTTGGCTCGATGAGGAGTACCTCGACTGGTGGGTCCTCTGTGCTAGGTGTTTTGCTCTTGGCTGGTGCGCTGATGCAGGAGTTGCCGCTTCTTTTTGATTGATCTGTGCTCGATGCGCTCGAAGAAGACACCAGGTGGCACTGGTGCTTTGGTCGCACCAATGTTGGCTAACTTATCTGCTTCTTCATTGCTTTCACGCCCTATGTGCCGCAACTCGCAGCCTTCGAAGCTGCCCTCCATGATGTTGTACAGGTCACGGTAGGCGATCATGTTATCTGCGATTGCGTCACAAGCCTTCATTGTTTGCTGCACCACCAATTCGAGTCGCCGTAGATCATCAGTCGAGTGCACCCGAGGCTTTGGCCATCCTCATGCCATGGATCAGAGCCTCATATTCTGCTTCGTTATTGGATGGGAACTCGAATCCCATTTGCAGGATGTAGCGGAGCTTGTCGCCTTTTGGTGATATGAGGATGACACCTGCGCCTGCGCCTTCGTTTTTCTTCGAGCCATCAAAGTACATGGTCCAGGAATTGGACACATCTGGTGCTCCTGGGAGCTGAGCTTCAATCCACTCGGTGTGGAAGTCGGGTAAAACTTGTGCTTTGATGGCCTTCGGGTAATCATACTTGATGTCTCTTGGTGCTAGCTCGATGAGCCATTTTGCTACTCGCCCAGTTGCATTGGGGTTTGTGAGGATGTCCCCGATCCCTGAAGTGCTGATTACAGTGATCGGGTGCTCGGAGAAGTAATGCGTCAGCTTCCTTGAGGACATGAACACGGCGTATGCCAGCTTCTGATAGTGCGGGTACCGCTGCTTTGATGTGGAGAGCACTTCACTCAAGTAATAGACTGGACGTTGTATGCTTTGGGCGTGTCCCTCCTCTCTGCGTTCGACCACAGAACAGTGCTCACCACCCTATTAGTTGCAGAGACATATAGGTATAGTGGCTCGCGTTCCCTTGGTGCTACGAGGATTGGAGGGCTTGTGAGGACTCGCTTGAGGTCCGTGAAGGCTGCTTCGGCTTCTGGCGTCCACTCGAACTTATCTGCCTTCTTCATCAGTCGATAGAACGGGAGTGCTTTTTCGCCTAGCTTGCTGATGAATCGACTGAGTGCTGCTACTCTACCCGCCAACTTTTGCACGTCGTGGAGCTTTGAAGGCCTTTGCATCGTCAAGATGGCCTGTATTTTCTCCGGGTCCGCCTCGATTCCTCGAGCTGAGACTAGATACCCGAGGAGTTGCCCGGCTGGCACGCCGAACGTGCACTTCTTCGGGTTGAGCTTGATGTGGAAGCGTTTGAGGTTTGCGAATGTCTCCGCAAGTCATCGAGTAGCGTGCTTTCTTCTCTTGTGGTGATGACGATGTCATCTACATAGACCTGGACGTTTCGCCCAATCTGCTTCTTGAGGCAATCTTGCATCATGCGCTGATAGGTTGCGCCTGCGTTTTGAGCCCGAAAGGCATTGTGGTGTAGCAGTAGACCCCGAGTGGGGTTATGAACGCCGTTTTTTCTTCATCCTCTTCCTTCATCCTTATCTGGTGGTAACCCGAGTAAGCATCCAGGAAGGACAAGCGAGCGCACCCGGCGGTGGAGTCGACGATCTGGTCGATTCGAGGTAGTGGAAAGTGATCCTTTGGACACACTTATTGAGTGCTGTAAAATCTACACACATCCGCAGGATGTCTGTATGCTTCTTCTCTACAAGTACGGGGTTGGCCACCCATTGTGATTTCTTGATCTCTCTGATGAATCCTGCTGCGAGTAGCCTGTCGACTTCGGCTTCGACTGCAGTTCTTTTTGGGCCGGATATGCGGCGCATTGTTTGTTTGACTGGTTTAGCACCTGGAAGTAGCTGGAGAGAGTGCTCGGCGAATTCCCTGGGAATACCTGGCATGTCTGCTGGACACCATGCAAATATATCCCAGTTCTCACGGAGGAATTCGACGAGCGCGCTTTCCTATGCGATAGGCAGACTCGACGAGACATTGACTGTCTTGGTCGGGTCAGTCGGGTGCACCTGATGCGATCTTGTGTCGTTGGTGGCACTGAATGCTCTGTCGACTGCCACCTTTTTGTGCTCTGGCATAAGTGTTCGATCGTTGGAGACCGCTAGATCAGCGAGTGTTGCTTCCATGCCAAACATCTCAGAGATTTTGCTGAATTCTCGGTCGCAAGAGTCAGACTTTTGGAAGTTCCCCTTGACTGTGATTACTCCTTTTGGTCCAGGCATCTTCAGCTGGAGGTATGCATAATGTGGCACCGCCATGAATCGAGCGAACGTCGGGCGTCCAAGTATAGCATGGTATTGTGACTTCCAGTCGACCACTTCGAACTCAATCGACTCTGTCCTGAAGTGGTGCTTGTCCCCGAACGTTACGTCGAGTTGTATGGTGCCCTCTGGGCTTATTGCTTTCCCTGGAACGATACCGTGGAAGGTATTTGAAGATCTTGGCAGGTTTTCGACTGACCTGTTCATTTTGCGGAGCGTATCTGCGAAGATGATGTTTATGCCGCTCCCACCATCCATGAAGACCTTGGACATGGCGTAGCCTCCAATTTGCGCGTCGAGTACCAGAGCAGAGTGCCCTGGTCGAACAACCGATGGAGGGTGGTCCTCTTTGCTGAAGCTTATTGTAGTTTCGGCTCCCTTCAAGTATTCTGTTACCGCAGGAGGTGACATGACCGCCATGTTTACCTGTCGAGTGCGAAGTTTTTGCTCCCTGTTGGAAGGTCGACCTTTCTGTATCATGTACATCTGCCCTTGGGGCGGAGGGTACTGTGGTTCGTCCACCCGAGGCACGGGCTGTATGGCACCCGCGAGATTTCCGCCTGGGGCAGGCTGTGGTGGTGGAGGTGGTGCCATCAGAACAGGCACGTTGTTTGGCTGAGGCACGGGTGCAGGTGCTTGTGCGGCTGCTGCCTTTCTGCGATTTACGTAATCAGTCGCCATTTGGTCGAACTCCCTGCAGTTTCTCATCGAGTGGTTGGATCGCAGTTTTCCATCGTCCCCCTTGTACAGGTGGAATCTGCAATCAGCGTCCATCTTTTCTTCGAATGATCGCTCAGATTGTGCCCGTGACTTGCGCCAATCCTTCCTCTTGTAGCTATCACTGCGTTGGCCGTCTCGACGATCATCTCGACTGTCTCGCCGATCATCTCGACTGTCTCGCGATGTCTCGACTGTCTCGCGATCTTCCGACCGTCGGTCGCTTCTGTCCTGATCATTGCGGGGTGTGGAGAACCCAGCCGCCATGAATTCGGGTCTGTCATCGTCGTAATGACGTTTTGAACGTTTGCGCCTTCGGTCGTCTCTGTACGAGTCTCTATGGCTTCGACTGCTATTCTCATGTTTGTCACGGGGTGAGGACCCGCGTGTGGTGCGTGCCATATCCTCTCCATCTGCCCACTCAGTCGCGATCTGCAAGAGGTGGGCTACAGATTTTGGCTTTTGGCGGCCAAGTGCTTCTTTGAAGTCTCGCCTGGCGAGGCCCATGACGAAAGCATCCATGGCCATATCTTCTGAAACCACTCCAACTGAGTTACGTATCTCAGTCCATCGTCTGATGTATGACCTCAACGTTTCGTCTGAACGCTGAACGCAGGCCCGCAGCTCCTCGAATGTTTTCGGGCGCTCACATAGAGGCTCGAAGTTTTTGACGAAATCCCTGCGGAAGTGATCCCACGAGTCGTATGTTGATGGAGGTAGGGCCTTGAGCCAGTCGCGAGCTGTGCCTTCGAGCATGAGTCGTATGTACTGCATGGCTGTAGTGTTGGTGCCCCGCTGGCACGCAACTGCCAGCCTGTAATCTTCCAGCCACCCGGAAGGTTCCTGTCGACCCGTGTACTTGGGCTGTTCGGATGTGAGTTTGAATCCTTTGGGCATCCGTGTCTCGCGGACGCGTCGAGTGAAGCACAGAGCTCCATGTGGCTCAGGCTCTCGATCAGAGTATGAGTCGCTACTGTAAGATCTGCGTGATCTGCTCCTGGACCTGCGCCTTCGCGAGCCGCTTCTTTCCTTCGAGTGGTGGCGACGACCACTGTGATTATGCTCTTCCCGAGGCGCGTCGACTAGGGCACGGTCTCGACTCCCACCTGGAGTTCTTGGAACTTGGCGTATGGCCTTTGCAGCTAAGGCGAGTGATTTGATCTGTTGGCGGTGTAGTTTTGCGTTGGGGTCATCCGCTGGGGGCTTGATTGCCTCCAGGTATGCTGCAGCGGTGTAGAGAGCACCTGCTGCTGTTTTGGGCACCGGCAGTCCTTCCTCGTCGTATGTCATGAAGGAGTTGCCTAAGTTGCGGGTGAGTGCCGCCTTCTCGCCTGGCGAGAGGTGTGACAACCTTGATCTGCGTCCTGTGTCTGCTCGCCCGGTGGAGCTCAGGGAGAGCTGTCTTCTGCGCGCACTCGACAAGCTAGCTTGCTTTTTGCGTTCTTCGAGTGTGCTCTTATCTGCTTCAGTCGAAGTGACTCCTGCCAGTTGAAGTACTGGAAGGTCAACATCTCTTCTTGTGTTGCGTCTGCTGGCATCATTGTGCACTCCTTGATGACTTTATCTGCTTTTGCTGCCATCTCAGCAGTGATTGTGAGAGTTGTGGCTCCGTCCGGCATAGTACTGTGCACGGGAATTCTGTAGGCCTGCGACTGGCCGCAGTTCTGATGTTTCTGCGGCGATGGCAATAGACCTGTGTGGTATGACCCGAGGGTATATGTATGTACTTTCGAGTCCCGTCATGGACTCGACATCTTCATCGAGGCTCATGTCTGAGCCTGTATGTTCATCGAGTGGTTCGTCTGGACGGATCTCGCAGTCGACGTCTTCGTCGCCTATGCCCATCTCGGCGTCGGCGAGGTTGTTATGAGTCTCGAAGTCGAGGTTGTTGTTGGCGCAGATCTCGGAGTCGACGTGGTTGTCGATATGAGTTTCGAGGTCGTCGAAGTCGCTGAGGGAGATCCCGCAGTCGAAACTATCCTCGAGTGGGAGATCCAGCTCGGGATCGTTTGTGCGGTATGCTGATTCGGCCTCCTCGCCCTGGAGCTCTTCAATGAGCTCGCGCATCTCTCGTGTGGACATGGTTGTTGCAGACGAACAAGCTTGGAGGGTCGACGATGGTATGGACACAGTGAGATCCGCAGTCGAAGGAGCCGCAACCGATGGAGCCTCGGGTGCGAAGTCGCGAGTTGGCGTGGATCCGTCAAGTCCTGCACACCAAGCTTGTTGACGAAAAAATTGAACGAACCAACGGTTAAACCCAAACCTGACTCGAGATCGGAGAAGGCCTCCTGGAATCCTGGCGAGTGTGGCTCGAAATCCATCAGAGGATCCGATGTGCTTTTTGCGGGTGAAGCTGGCGTGTTGCCGTTTGTCGAGTGAGCCGGCGAGTTGCCGTGTGCCGCCTGAGTCGGCGAGTTCTGGTTTGTCGATGCAGCCGGCGAGTTGCCGTTTGTAGATCCGATCGGCGAGTCGCCGTTTTCCGATGGAACCGAAGAAACCGCGAGTCCAGCACTATTCTTTCCCACAGACGGCGCCAATTGACGAGGTGTACCCTCATCAAATCCCATGGTTAAGGACCTAGGGTTGAGATTATGGGGAGAGAACGTGGTAGTACTGGTAGTTTCGTCGGCTGACAAGCAGAGGCAAAGATTTACCCAGGTTCAGGCCCCTCGGGTGGAGGTAAAGACCCTACTTCCTGCTTGTCTGGTATTGATTGTGGATTATGCGATTACAGGGGAGCTCCGGCGAGTTGATGATCTCGCAAGAGCTTTGGTGGTTCGAGTATGGCTTGGTCCCAGATCGGTACCCCTCCCAGCCTTTAAATAGGCTGGGTCTCGGGAGTTTGTTACCGACCTAGTTTACACGTAAGGAAAGCCTAAACCGACTATGCCTATGTCTAGTCTTGAAGGGTGATGACGTGAAACACACGTTCGTTGGGAGACCCCAAGAGGAAGGTATGATGTAGTCAGCAGCAAGTTTTCCCTCAGAAAGAAACCAAGGTTATCGAACCAGTAGGAGCAGCAACTCTTCAGAAGGTTGTCAACGGCGCCAGAAAAATAGCTGTCGCAGGGAGTCTGGACTGTTGACGTGGAATCTGCACACAACACAATCAAACTACTTTGCCCCAACGAAACAGTGAGGTTGTCAATCTCACTGGCTTGCTGAAAACAAAGGATTAAACGTATGGTGTGGAAAATGAGTATTAAATTGCAGAGAATGAAAAAGGAACAGTTTGCAGTTTGTGGTTGTTTAATCAGTGTAAAAGAATGGACCGGGGTCCACAGTTCACTAGTGGTGTCTCTCCATAAAAGATAACTAACATGTTGGGTGAACAAATTACAGCTGGGCAATTGACGAATAGTGAGCGCATGACAATGCATATACATGACATGTTGACTACTATGATATTTAATTGGGCATTACGACATAATACATAGACCGTTATCCAACAGCATCTATGACTAATAATCCACCGCCGGGTTGTCATCCGAGTCCCCCGTTGGTATTAAGTTGCAAGCAACGGATAATTGCATTAAGTAAAGTGCGTAATGTAAACAAACACATATGCCCGTGGACATAGCATCGTTAGGTTATCCCTAGTGGCAACAGCACATCCACAACCTTAGAACTTTCTGTCACTGTCCCAGGTTAAACGGAGACATGAACCCACTATCTAGCATAAATACTCTCTCTTGGAGTTACAAGCATCTACTTGGCCAAAGCATCTACGAGTAACGGAAAGCATGCAAGATCTTAAATAACATATAAGATAGATTGATAATCAACTTGACATAATATTCAATATTCATCGGATCCCAGCAAACACAACATGTAGCATTACAATAATATGATCTTGATCATGTAGGGCAGCTCACAAGATCTAAACATGATGGCACAAAGTGGAGAGACAACCATCTAGCTACTGCTATGGACCCGTAGTCCAAGGATGAACTACTCACGCATCACTCCGGAGGCAGGCATGGCGATGTAGAAGCCTCCGGTGACGATTCCCCTCTCCGGCAGGGTGCCGGGAAGAGGTTCTGAACCCTCCCGAGCTAGGGTTGACGACGGCGGCGTCTCTGGAACTTTTCGTGGATATTTGCTCAGGTACTTAGGGTTTTCGCGTCGGGGGGAATAAGTAGGCGAAAGGGCGGCGGCTGCGGACCCCCGAGGGGCCCACACCACCCTAGGGCGCGGCAGAGGGGGGCCCGCGCCCTAGGTGCGTGTGGCCTCCTGGTGGCCCTCCTCTGCTGCTCCTTCGCTCCGTCAGGTGTGTTCTGGAAAAATAGGCACCCCCGTGTAGTTTCGTCCAATTCCGAGAATATTTCCAGACTAGCTTTTCTGGAATACAAAAACAGCAGAAAACAGGAACTGGCACTTCGGCATCTTGTTAATAGGTTAGTCCCAAAAAATGTATAAAAGTGATATAAAGTAGATGCAAAACATGTAGCAATTGGTATAAAACAAGCATGGAACATCAAAAATTATAGATACGTTTGAGACGTATCAGCATCCCCAAGCTTAGTTCCTACTCGTCCTCGAGTAGGTAAACGATAAAAACAAAATAATTTTTGAGGTGACATGCTACTATCATAATCTTGATCATATAATATTGCAAGGCACATGTAAATGAATGAAGTGATCCAAGTCAATGGTCTATAATTTGCTACCAAATAGATAATGAGTAAACAATGAATCACACAAGCTAAACGTTTTCATGAATAGTACTTTCGAGACAAGCATCAAACAGTTTTGCATAAGTGTTAACTCATAAAGCAATAGTTTCTAATAAAAGGTATTTAATCAACACAAAGGAAGAATTTAGTTTCAGCATTTGCTTCAACTTTCAACATATTTATCTCATGGATATTGTCAACACAAAGTAGTATAACAAGTCCAATACATTGCATATAACGCATGTTGTAACAAAGTTGACACTAGTGTTTGCTTGTGGAAGACAGAAAGAATAGGAAAACTGACTCAACATAAAAGTAAAAGAAAGGCCCTTCGCAGAGGGAAGCAGGGATTAAATCATGTGCTAGAGCTTTTAGGTTTTTGAAAGCATATAGAGATTGCATAAAATATTTGATACTCCTCCCAACCTTGCTAACACAAGCCATGGCTAACCGAATCCTCGGGTGCCTTCCATCAATCACATACCATGGAGGAGTATCTATTTTTGAGAGGTGTTTGTTAATTGTCAACGAATGGTAGCGGGTGAGAACAGTATTCTACCTGTCGAACGGACTTTTAAGAGCGGCTCCCATGAAGGACGTTATTTCTACCAGCAAGGCAGATCATCCCTCTTTCTCTTTGGTTTACACACATTCAGGTATTTCACTGTTTGTCATTGCTTACTGATGAATCAGGGCAAAAGTGTGAAGAGAATTAATTGGTTAAAGTTGTAATTAATTGGGACTGGGCACCCCGTTGCCAGCTCTTTTTGCAAGTTATTGGATAAGCGGATGTATATGCCACTAGTCCAGGTGTAAAAGTCCACTCGACAAATAGAATAAAGAATAACCACACTAATTCCTCATGAGCTAGTAAACATTGACACAAAAAGGGAATAATAACATTTTGAATAATTTAAAGGTAGCACATGAAAAATTTACTTGGAGTGGCAAGGAAATACCACATATAGGTAGTTATGGTGGACACAAATGGCATGGATTTTGGCTCAAGGATTTGGATGCACGAGAAGCATTCCCTCTCAGTACAGAGTTTAGGCTAGCAAGGTTATGTAAGCAAACAAGAATATCAACCCGTACACCAAGTTTTATATGACAAACATATTGCAAACGTTATAAGACTTCATACCGTCTTCCTTGTTAACCAAACCCTGTTATTAGAAAATATCTAGACCTTAGAGATACCACCGATGCAAACCAAATTTTCAACAAGCTTTACGGTAGTTCTTCACTAATAGGCTTAACTCATGTGATGCACAATTTAATCATGATCTACTTGTTAACTCAAAACAATTGACAAGCATCAAGTTATCCATTTTAGTGATCTACAAGATTAAGCAAGTTTTTCCTTATACCAATTACCACATGCAACATTTTCTGAACCAACCAAACACCAATCAATTTATTTCATCAACTCTCCAAACAAATATAAGTGAAGCAAGAGAGTACTTTCTACAAAAGAAAGCTAATAGCTCTGACAAGAGATACATGAAAACAAGAGCTAAAAGCTGAACAGCGCTAGATATGAATACTCAACAAATATAAGTGAAGAATAGGAGTATTCTCATGAAAAAGCGGAGCGTGTCTCTCTCCCAATCAAGAATGCTAGGGTCCAGTCAAGCTTTATTGAAAATAAAAGTGCAATACTGAAAATAAAAGCACACAGACGCTCCAAGAAAAGCACATATGATGTGAAAGAATTAAAATATAGTTTCACTAGAGATGACCTGATAATTTTGACGATGAAGAAGGGGATGCCTTGGGCATCCCCAAGCTTAGACGCTTGAGTCTTCTTGAAATATGCTGGGGAGATCCATGGGAGCCTCCCCAAGCTTAAGCTCTTCACTCTTCTTGATCCTATTATATCATCCTTCTCTCTTGACCCTTGAAAACTTCCGTCACACCAAACTCAAAGTAGATCTCATTAGAGGGTTAGTGCATAATCAAAAATTCACATGTTCTATAAAGACGCAATATGATTTGTTACTTTAAACATTAGCTACAGCCACTGATGTTATGTGAAGCTCTTCCACCCAAAAAAGAATTTCACTCAACACTAGTAAAAGAGAGAATGCAAAATAAAAAGGCATAATCTGTCTAAAACAGAACAGTCCGCAAAGACGAATTTTTTCAAGGCACTTACGACGCTCAGATCGAAAAACTCTGAACTAATGAAAGATTCAGACATTCATAAAGATTACGCACAAAAATTTCAGATTTAATTAACAATCTGGTGATTTTAGGAATTTCGTACAGTGAACAGCAAAAATCTGTTTCTGCGCAGCAATCAAAATTAAGCATCATCTTAACATTAGAGGCTACTCTTGGCACAACAATGCGAGAAAATAAAGATACAAAGGAGTTGCTACAGAAGTAAACATCCTCCTTGACTAATACTGAAAATAAAAGATAATGGGTTGCCTCCCAAAAGCGCTTTCTTTTAATGCCTTTTAGCTAGGCTAGAAGATTTTAATGATGCTCTCATAAGAATAAGAGTTGAAAAACAAAAGAGAGCATCAAGAGGCAAATATCAAACACATTTAAGTCTAACCCACTTCCTATGCAAAGGAATCTTGTAACAAAATAAATTATTGAAGCATAAAGCAACTAGCATAGAAAGATGAAACAAATATAGCTTCAAAACTTTCAACATAAAGAGAGGTGTTTTAGTAACTTGAAAACTTTTACAACCATATTTTCCTCTCTCATAATAACTTTCAGTAGCATCATGAACAAACTCAATAATATAACTATCACATAAAGCATGCTTTTCATGATCTACAAACACATAATTTTTATTAAGCTAAAAAACAGTAGGGTTATCAAACCCACTTTTGACAATAGTAGTATAATTAATATCATTAGGCAATATAGGACCATCATCAAGAGCATTATCATATATAACATTAGGGAGCACATTTTTACTTTCTGCAATTTCCTCTTTTACTTGAGTCAAGGAGGATGTTACTTCAAATTTATCAAAAAAGATATTTCAATAGAATCATGACATTCAACAATATAGCATTCTTCCTCCTTAGGTAGGCATGGAGGGTAATTATATAATGTAAGAGTTAAAGAGTTACTGTCATTAGAAGGTAGATCCTCCTTTTGTTCATCACTCTCTTCCTCTTTTTCATCAAATGAGCTTTCAGCTTCAGCAATTTCTTCTTCCACATTTTCCTGCAAGGCATTAGTCTCTTCTTTATGAGGAAAAATCCTCTTGACATGTTCAGTAATATAAGAATTTTCATCCTTATAGTTATCAAAACAATATTTAAGTATAGCAAGACTTTCAGATTTATAAGGGGCATCAATTTTATGCTCAAGATAAGAACTAATTTCAAGTGCACCCTTAAAGACAATAAATTCTTCCATCCTTTCTACCTCATAAGCATTATAGTAACCTTTAACATAAGAAGCTAAGGTTTCATTTTCATTACAAGCACATTGGAAAGGAAAGTGTTTAGACTTCCTATGACAATCAGATTCATTAAAGCAAAAAGATTTGCCAAATATATAGCATAAATTTCTAGCATATTCCTCTAGTTGATTTAACAATTTCCATAAGTACATCCCTTTTTGTGACAAGCGGTAATTCCTATAATATCTTCGTTCATCTTCCGTGGACCCACCTTGCCAACAAGATCTAGTTTCATAGAGATAAGCCATTGATAGCAAATAAACAACTAGACATAATAACAAACCGAAATAAACTAAATGCAAGAAACTAATTTTTTTGTGTTTTTGATAATTGAAAGCAAACAAGATAAAATAAAATAAACTAAGCAAGACAAAAACAAAGTAAAGAGATTGGAAGCGTGAAACTCCCCTTGCAGAAGACTGCTGTCTCCCCGGCAACGGCGCCAGAAAAATAGCTTGATGGCGTGAATCACACGTTCGTTGGGAGACCCCAAGAGGAAGGTATGATGCAGTTCAGCAGCAAGTTTTCCCTCAGAAAGAAACCAAGGTTATCGAACCAGTAGGAGCAGCAACTCTTCAGAAGGTTGTTGGCGCCGAAATAGCTGTCGCAGGGAGTCAACGTGGAATCTGCACACAACACAATCAAACTACTTTGCCCCAACGAAACAGTGAGGTTGTCAATCTCACGGCTTGCTGAAAACAAAGGATTAAACGTATGGTGTGGAAAATGAGTATTAAATTGCAGAGAATGAAAAAGGAACAGTTTGCAGTTTGTGGTTGTTTAATCAGTGTAAAAGAATGGACCGGGGTCCACAGTTCACTAGTGGTGTCTCTCCATAAAAGATAACTAACATGTTGGGTGAACAAATTACAGCTGGGCAATTGACAAATAGTGAGCGCATGACAATGCATATACATGACATGTTGACTACTATGATATTTAATTGGGCATTAC
Source organism: Poa pratensis (assembly GCA_947311845.1). Classification (NCBI taxonomy): domain Eukaryota; kingdom Viridiplantae; phylum Streptophyta; class Magnoliopsida; order Poales; family Poaceae; genus Poa; species Poa pratensis. Next base: position 15,669,152 of record CAMZMU010000086.1, read on the forward strand.
GACATAATACATAGACCGTTATCCAACAGCATCTATGACTAATAATCCACCGCCGGGTTGTCATCCGAGTCCCCCGTTGGTATTAAGTTGCAAGCAACGGATAATTGCATTAAGTAAAGTGCGTAATGTAAACAAACACATATGCCCGTGGACATAGCATCGTTAGGTTATCCCTAGTGGCAACAGCACATCCACAACCTTAGAACTTTCTGTCACTGTCCCAGGTTAAACGGAGACATGAACCCACTATCTAGCATAAATACTCTCTCTTGGAGTTACAAGCATCTACTTGGCCAAAGCATCTACGAGTAACGGAAAGCATGCAAGATCTTAAATAACATATGAGATAGATTGATAATCAACTTGACATAATATTCAATATTCATCGGATCCCAGCAAACACAACATGTAGCATTACAATAATATGATCTTGATCATGTAGGGCAGCTCACAAGATCTAAACATGATGGCACAAAGTGGAGAGACAACCATCTAGCTACTGCTATGGACCCGTAGTCCAAGGATGAACTACTCACGCATCACTCCGGAGGCAGGCATGGCGATGTAGAAGCCTCCGGTGACGATTCCCCTCTCCGGCAGGGTGCCGGGAAGAGGTTTGAACCCTGAGCTAGGGTTGACGACGGCGGCGTCTCTGGATCTTTTCGTGGATATTTGCTCAGGTACTTAGGGTTTTCGCGTCGGGGGGAATAAGTAGGCGAAAGGGCGGCGGCTGCGGACCCCCGAGGGGCCCACACCACCCTAGGGCGCGGCAGAGGGGGGCCCGCGCCCTAGGTGCGTGTGGCCTCCTGGTGGCCCTCCTCTGCTGCTCCTTCGCTCCGTGTGTTCTGGAAAAATGGGCACCCCGTGTAGTTTCGTCCAATTCCGAGAATATTTCCAGACTAGCTTTTCTGGAATACAAAAACAGCAGAAAACAGGAACTGGCACTTCGGCATCTTGTTAATAGGTTAGTCCCAAAAAATGTATAAAAGTGATATAAAGTAGATGCAAAACATGTAGCAATTGGTATAAAACAGGCATGGAACATCAAAAATTATAGATACGTTTGAGACGTATCAAAGGGTACTCCATCTTCTTGGGCCTCTTGTCTTGGGCTTCGAGTAGGCTCTTCGATATTGGGCCTTAGTCGTTACGTGCACTAGGTACACTCATGATAGGGTACCCGATATGTACACCCATGTCATTCGGCAATTTTGTCCTGGGCGGAAAATTTGCAAACCGAAATCCAAAACCTTGGTCTGCTGCTCGTTATCGCACGTCGGGCACGACAACAGACATGGCCAGGGAGGTTGAGTCGCTGCTCTCTATAGAGTCTCCGGCTAGTTGCTCCTGTTCTCCTCATCTCCTAGTCGCCGACCACCCGGTCGAGCTCGTCGATAGGTTGTCAGGGTGACATTCGCTTGGCTGGGATACAGTCGCCAAGTACGTGGGTTGATGCCTGTTGTAAGCTGAAAACTAGGGGGTGGATGTTCCGTATTTCTCCAATCATTGCAAACTACTACGTGGGAAACAAAAAAAATGTTTTGGGCTGGGGGGCAGCGGCCCCCCTAGCATCAACATAGCTCTATCGTTGCTCACAGCAAAAAAAAAGGGGTCGGGAAGTAGAGCCGAGGTAGGAGGAAGGATTACCGCAAGGAGAGAGGGTGAGAGCCAGTTATGTGATCTGATCTTCGATGCGCGTCGAATGAGTGTGCTCCTTTTATGGCCTAACAGGTCCACGATTCAGCATGCAATCATTGGGCCACCCGTCTCGCCCATAGTGGCCTCTGTTCCAACCCAATACTTGGCCCATGGGTAGACGTACCCATGACATTCTCCCTCCTTTTTCGACGGCTTGTCCCAAGTCAGTGCTCGTGAGAAGTGAGTTTCTAGCACCGCCACATTCTCCCAGGTACCCAGCGAGGGAGGAAGTCCAGACCATTGAATCAAGCTTCTTCCAGGGTGGAGCGGCGACGATGAACCTCATGGGTACGGAGTATCTGCACTGGGACTTGATGTTGCGGCGCTACATCGTCCACCCTGTTTGAGGCTGTCTTGGAGGTCCTCCTGCGAGTAATTATGCGATACCCAGGCCTGTTGTTGTTGGGTGCCGTCCATAACCTGCGGCTGTGACCACATGATCTCTGAGGCCAAACCCGAGCATCAAGACAAGATAACAATTCAAGACATGGCTTCAAGACAAGGTTATGGTGTGCTCATGAGTTGAGTCATGGTTGACCAAGTCTCGAAGCAAGTACTCAGGTGAAGATTTCACTAGGTATCACAAAATATTGTGATAGATATATGTAGATATACGGCCGAACCCATATATGATGGACAAAGGTCTGTACGATCGCATGTCCCCAATAAAATGTGCGAAATACCTTTTGGTGGATGGGGATGATTGTGGTATCTGTTGCTAGAAAAACCTAGATGGAGACCCAACAGAGACAAAACGGCGGGAGATGAAAAACAAAAAGCCTAAACATTGACAATAGAGTCTACGGAGAAACGGGGACGAAAAAGTCAGCAAAAATCCATCCGACAGGAGAGATCAACCCAAACTCTAGCGGGCCAGTGATGCTCTAGAATTGCCTCACGATCACCTATGAAGAAGATCAACCGTCACCTACGGGCGAAGATGTTAGGATTGATGCCAAACACTGGTCACAAAACTAAATGTTTCAAGGTGTGACATTAGCTAAAAACATTCTAGGATGGACTCTTGTTGATGACAAGAGTCTAATTGAATAGAAACATGTTCAACAGTGAGATGATGTCAGTCGGTCATTGCTTTAGGAGAGTGCCTCCGTGTTTGGAGAAGGTACTCAAGCTCAAAAATAGTATTATATTTTTCGTTACGTAGGATCCAGCAATTAATGGAGACTTTTCGTTTTCTCGGACGCGAATCTAGTAATTTCTTAGATACAGGTTCTCTAATGTAGAATTGCGAAGTATTTTATTCTAAAATCAATGTGAGTACATAAAATTAGAACAATCCCATATGCATTTTGGTTACACCAATCCAAACTCTCTGTAATGGTCACATCCTCCTCCATGCCAGAATGAACACATGCGCAGCCTTCACAACGACTGACAAGGATATACATCTCGGGTACCCTACCGTAAGGGTACCTGGTGCACGTGCCGACTAAGGCCCAGTTATCAAGAGTCTACATGAAGCCCATGACGAAAAGCCCAGCAAGATGGAGTATCCTCCAAGATTAGACATAGCCATAGTCGGTTTATACTTTCCTTACATGTAAACAGGGTCGGTTACGGACTCCCGAGACCCAGCCTCTTATAAAGGCTGGGAGGGCCGCGATCCTGGACAAGCCATACTCGAACACCAAAAAGCCCTAGCGAGATCGACATCTCGCCGGAGCTCTCCTTGTAACCGCATAATCTCACACAATCAATACCAGACAAGCAGGAAGTAGGGTCTTTACCTCCACCCGAGGGGCCTGAACCTGGGTAAATCTTTGCCTCTGCTTGTCAGCCGACGAAACTACCAGTACTACCACGTTCTCTCCCCATAATCTCAACCCTAGATCCTAACCATGGGATTTGATGAGTTAACCCCTCGTCAAAGACACATATGGGTTATGCGGCTATGAGTAGTATCATAGCCGGATTTGAGCCATGCGCTAGGTCAAACTCAAATCAACAATGAAAAAACAGTACAACAGTCATATTATAGCTACAAAGGATTGGGTTACCACGTCCCAGCCCATAGCCCATATTGCTCGGGACATGGCTACAAACTCTAGCTATGATCGAGTGAGTTGTGTTGTAAGACAAAATTTATTGGTACCTTGCGATAAGTGGGCATGTATATTATAAATTCGCATAATGCCTGAAGGCCTCTTGAGCGTTGATGCGAGAAATCACTCTTGTTTGAAAAAACGCACCAACATTTTCCTCCATGATAAGAAATCCAATTCATATTTACAAGATTTACACCAAGGAAATCACCAGCATTTTCAAGATCCCAATACTCTCCCGCTACAGCAAAAAAAACACAATTGATTTTGGAGTCTATGCAATGTGCCGATAGAATTTAGTTTCACCAATCATAAAAAAACGCAGCCACTTCGTTTCCGGGTCGTATCCAGCTGCCGTTGCCGTACAAAGAAGAGAAGCGATGCAACCGGCGACAACGAGATCAAACAGGGGCAGATTGATTGCGGACCCAAAATCCAGGGCCCGAGATTTTATAATACAAAAAAGCTCGCAAACCAAAAGGAAAGAAGAAATTGTGGTGGTGGAGCAGGGCAGGCCACCACCACCACCACCACCACCACCAAGCGAGAGCCGATCGAGCGCAACGCGGCGGGTAGGGGAAGGGGAGGAGAAACCAAAGCAGCCTCTCCCACCCAGGCAGAGGCAGGGCCAGGCCAGGGGGAAAACCAAAAAACCATAGGCACGCCACTGACCAAACCCTAAGCCAGCCGAGACACGGGAGGCCGCGCCGGCCGCGATGCGCAAGGCCAGGCCGCCCCAGCCGCAGCCGCAGCCGTCGCCGTCGCCGGAGATCCGGTACCGCGGCGTCCGGAAGCGCCCGTCGGCCGCTACGCCGCCGAGATCCGGGACCCGGCCAAGAAGACGCCGATCTGGCTCGGCACCTTCGACTGCGCCGAGGACGCCGCACGCGCCTACGACGCCGCCGCCCGATCCCTCCGCGGGCCCGCCGCCCGCACCAACTTCCCCTCCTCATCCTCCTCCGCGCCGCCGCCGCCTCAGAGGCCCCCCGCCGCCGCCGCGACCACGCCCGCCACGTCCAGCCACAGCAGCACCGTCGAGTCCTGGAGCGGCGGCGCCCCGCGCGCCCAAGCCGCCCTGGCGGCACGCAGCGCCGCCCCCACCGACGAGGAGGACTGCCGCAGCTACTGCGGCTCCTCGTCCTCCGTCCTCTGCGGCGAGGACGACGACGCCGCGGCCTCCCGCTCCCGCTGCCCTTCGATCTGAACATGCCGCCCCCGCAGGACGCCGCGGCCGCCGATGCCGATCAGATGAGTTGCCGCTACGACACGCTGCTCCGCCTCTAGCCTGGTCCTTCACGGGAATAGCGAGGATTCGGAGGAGGGGGGACTAGAAAAAAAGATCGAGAACCGCTCTGCTCTGGTCCTTCTTCCGATGATCTGGTGGTCTTCTCCTCTCGCTAGAAATGGATAATTCTTGCCTCTTTTTTGTTCTTCTTATTTTTCTTCTCTTACCACTTTGATTCGATATGTGAATAATTCAGTCATGTAAGCTGCTGCGAGCGAGGAAATCTGAGCTTTTCCTTATCTTTCTCTGTGGTATTGCGAGTCATCTTCCTCTTGTTGTTTCATTAGTTAACCGATGAAATGAAGAGAAAATATTTATACACATGCAGTAGCTGATTCTGCAACTGCTTCATCATCTCAAATCTGTACTGACTGAGTTGTGTAATCTATGCATTGCAATTGTTACGGTGAATAACATTATCTGAAAGTCCCAAGAAGTATGTGTTTCAGATCAGTTATATACATGATGCAGTTCCTAGTATTCTTAATTTCTTATCCAAACTTTGTGTTTATGAGCTGAGTGGATTGTCAACGGTATGTATGCATTGCAATTGTAAGTTTGATGGACAGTATTATCTGAAAGTTCTAACCGAAATGTTGAGTCATTTTTGCAGTATTTCTTCTTTCAGGCTACTGATGTTAGGAAGTGTTTGGAAGTTTGCTGTTTCTTCCAAGCATTCGATTGAGAGCCATTGCTTCACTGGATCATATGTTGTAGGCTTGAAGCAAGTTCTGTGGAATAATTGGGATGGGAATGTAGACATGTTTGTCTAGAGCAAACTTGGAAGCGCATATGGTTTTAGATGTCACATTCCGAGGAGTCACAGACGTGTGTGCTCATCCTTCTGCTTGACCAACATTCTCATCAAATGCAACATGCCTACATAATTCATATTCCTCTCATGCTTGCTTCACTTGCCTATTGTGATTTGTACTCCAGTGTTCAAAGCAAGATGTGGAGTCGTAGCGGTTGTTCCAACTCCATGGGGATATGTAAGCTGGATGCAACTGTTCCTTTTTGGGTATCATAATTTGCTACTACTCTAGGATTCAATTCAGATAACCGGCCATGTCAATATCCTGCTTGGAACATAAGAGGTATACCACGATTTTCAGTACTTGAATTTAAAAACAAACGTGGACTTGTAGTTGTTGGAAAATTCTTGCTGTGCTGACTACCTTTAGAAAATGTCAAATTGGGATATATATGGCGACGCGTTGACTTGGACGGGTGGTCTTACCTTGTGTGGGTGATGTGTTCTTGACCTTTGGCTGGTCCTGAAATGGCAGATTTGGTGTAGGAAAACCCCTTGCGGCGCAGTTCAGTCGGTTGGTGCAGGCTTTTTAGCTGAACAGCTGATGTATTTCTGCCGGGACAGGATGCCGCTGTGTTGGGAAAGAGCAGGATCACCTTGATTTGACTGACTGCCAAGAATCTTGTGCGCGATCTATTCGTGGCACCTGGCTTGGGAAAGAGCAGGATCACCTTTTTTACTAGCTTGGATACGGTATGCATACAGTAGCAACTGGCACGAGAAAAGTGGCCTTTTCAGATGGAAGATTCTCTGCTCTCAGCTGCAAAGGCCAAAGTTGTCAGATGAAACTGAAAAACTGTCAACTCCCTGTATGCAACGGATCAAATATAGACACACTACTCTCCTCTAGGAATGTATGCGTGTGCTATGAAACGGGGGATTGGCAAATATATAATAAAAATCTAGAAATTCCGGAATGCATAGTGTATCTTAGCGCCAGTCGCTGCCCCAGTAGGCGCGTCAGACGAAAAATCGCACTCAGCCGCGCCCCATATGTGGGTTAAGTTTGCCGCGGCCCAGTTTTCGTTCTCCAGCGCTATCCTGTCCTGTAGGGAGCCGTTTACTAGTGTCGGACAAATCCGTGGTCATCGCCACGTCGGATACCGATATACGGGCCCGCGTTGTCATAGACACAAACAAACTCTATTTCTCTCCCCTTTTTCATCTCTCAATTCATTTCTCCTGCCGCTCCTGTTCCCGCTCATCGCCGCCGACCCACCCGCCCCCTCGTTGCCATGGCACCGTCGTACGCACCCAAGGAGAAGCCAAAATGGGCTATGAGCGTTCACCCTCGGTGAAAGCCTCACGCACCAAAGGAGAATCCAGAGGGGTGTCAATGAGGCGTGGGAGAGGGACTGCATCCGGCGGGCGATAGGCATGGCGGAGAGCAACGGGTGGCGCGATAATGCTATGCTGAAGGCGGCGACCATGGAAAAGAACCTTGCCACCTTACACCATGGGTTCAACACGGGATGTATTAATGTGCATCCTTTTGCTAGTTGGTAGATGTGGTTTCCCTGCTTCGAGAGTACACGGACAAGGAGTTCAACTTGATGCATTATCTTAGAAAAGTCCAAACATCGATAAATGGAGGATCGCCCGGAAGCATCTCAAGAAGGATGGCCATGGTAGCAACATAGATCTAGATGTGCCCTCCTCCTCGACGGCCTCGACGGGACGCTCCATTGGGAACAAGAAGGCAAAGGCGGCTGTTGTGGCGGTGGCATCATCGGAGATGGTTCAATCATCCATCCACAAATGCTTCGCCGAGGTCTCTGTGAACTTCTCCTTGAGAAGGAAAGAGAATGATGCAAGGTAGGCGGTCTTGATGGGGAAGCAATACAAGAAGCTCGAGCTCGAGAAGGCATGGGTTGCGGTGAAGCAAAGAAAGTAGGACATCATGATCTTGACGACCGATGTGTCAAATGTGGATCGGAAGTGACAGCGTGGCATACCATGAACAAGACCGCCATCTTGCTAGAAGCTAGGGCATCAACCGCGATAACTCCGGTGGCGACAAAAGAGCCAACATCTTCGATTTGATTTATCTTATGTAATATTTGTGGTTGGACTTCGTGGTGTTTTGGTGGCCAAGACTTAACTTTAGGGCCGGCCGAGACTTTTATTTTGTGGCTGATACTTTGAATTTAGGGTCTAAGACTGTGTGTTTTCATAATTTTCAAATTGCAAAAAAGGAGCAAAAGTTTATCGGGTGTGGCGTTGGGGAGAGACTTCCCCAATACGGCGGCAGCATGTGCTGAGGCCTCCAATAGCGTTCGTCCAGCGCTATTGCCGTACGTTGACGGAGTGTGACTGGGATGCTTTAACCATAGTTTTTTTTCCCGTTGTTATGACTAACAAATGAGCCCACTAATCAATGCTCCCACCTATAGTGTCTGATTTCTTATTCACTGCAGTTTGGTTTTTATTGATAGTACAATTGTTAAAAAACATATGATATGAACATAAACATAAGTAATGTTGAAAATCGACACGCCTGAAGCCCTGAAAGGCTCTGTATATTCTGCATACATCTTATTTCTTCTCCTCGGAGTCCTCTTGTGTCAAAAAATTCCTACTCTCCCTATTCCTAATTATAAGATATTTGAATTATTTGAATTTAGACTACATACGAAGTAAAATGAGTGAACACAGTAAAACGCGTATAATTACATATGAATAAAAAAACTTATTATATTTAGTAGCGTAGGAGTAGTAGCCAGTGCGGTACCGGTGTGGCGCCGCCCTGGATACGGGTTCCAGAAACACTGGGGCGGCTGCGAGAGATGGTAATATGCGTGGCGGTGATGTTCACACATATGCAGGTCTTTTTTACGAAACACGGTACAACGCAGGGATTAACGAAGTCACCACGGGCGCCTCGCTGTAGACGGGAACGTCGCCTCCCACTGAAAAATATTCTGCCTAAATGAGAAACATCAGCGTCAAACCTGTGATTTGAACTCTGATGGGCTGGGGGTACAACCACCCATTCAACCACAGGTTGGTTCTCTTCACGCAGAGGTAGGTGAGTTCCTGTAAAAATCAAATGAACCCAAGCCTATGTGTTTCCTTGCAACTTTGAATGAGCGGTGGACATTTCTTTTCTTTGACTGCAACGGTTGAATTTTCTGTCACCCGCGAAAAAAATGTGTGCAATCTTCTATAGGATTTGGAATGCCACGCCACGGATTAGGTTTATCTTTGATGAATGTACCTCTTTGAGTCTTGGTCCAGTAGAGGCCTTTGATTCTCTCCCTCTCTGTTCTCGGCCCGTCTATTTGGGTAGTCCATTAGCAAGCTTTAGCCTTGCAGGCTTGCTGTCGGGCCGGGATACAAGTAGGTCGCAGATTCAGACGGCCTTTTCCCGTGAGCAGCAGAAGAGTAGCCGCATCATATTTTTTTTTTCTTGGCACGACAAAGCGCAGTAGATTTTCTCTTCTCCAAACGAAATACAGCGGATCAGTCAACATACATCCAGTACACTATTCCGGGGGAAATGCAGCAAATTTGGACCAATGATTATGTAAATAGTTGTTTCACTGAAAAATTGGTTCGAAATTCAACCTTTGCCTAATAATTGCAAAACAAAAATCTGGTAAACCAAGATGTAGCCGACACTGATCTGAAAAAAGTCTCAACTCATTTTGATTAGAGGTTTGGAATATATTGATAGTGTTAGTTTGGCAGCTGATTTGATCGATTTTCTTTGCCACACGTGTACTTACAACTACAAGAGGGAATGACTTACGGGAAATTATGTCAATATATTAAACCTATCTACAGGTGATTATACCAATGTGTGGTGCTCTTGGTAAGTGTAGAATCAACCAGTGTCCTCTTCCCAAGAAAACTAGTGCTCTTTTCGTTTCTGGAAGTAAGGCCAATGAGTTTCCAGAAATCAAACAGTGTAAAGTTTGACCAAGTTTTAGAAAAAGTAATCATATGTACAATACCAAATCAGCAACGTTAAATAATTACTCATGAAATATATTTCATGTGTTGTCCTCATATAAATAATTGTTGGTACTATTTTTTTATAAATATATTTTACGCAAAAACAGTAGGGAAAGCGTCTACCGCGCCATTTTAATTTTCTAAATACTTGGTCAAAACTCGAAAATCCCTTTTGACTCCTGAGCTCACGTGCTACTCCGTGCTTTTGAAACTCCAAAAAAATAATATGAAAACACTTCAAAAAGGTCTGAAAAAGTAGGAAACATATTATTTTGAAATAAATTTATTTTGTGCTGAAGTTCCGTCACGTGATTAATTTTGTGATTTTTCAGAGGGAGTGCACGCAGGACGAGGCGAGAGATGCAGGATTACAGGCATACAACAGCCACGCCTCCTCCCGCTGGTGCCCAAGGCCAGGCCTGTTTGGATTACAACCAAAGCTGACCTTACCAAAATATTGACTGGCCCGTGAAATTTGGCAGTCGTTTGGAACGTTACCAAATAATTGGCTCGCCCAGCCAATCCGCCGCGCGCTAGTGCTATTCTCGCCAACTCGCGGGCGAGTCGAGGGCGCCGAAAACCTCCGCCAAAAAATTGGCACGGCGACTTGCCCTCTTTTTCTCGGTGGGTCCCATGTACTACTCATTTTTAATTGCTTAGTATAGCATACAACCTGCTGTTTTGACTGTTTTAATCGCCTGGTATCGCACAATTAGCTAGTGTACATACTCCGAACGTGTATCAACTTCAAGCCGCAACAGTTGCACTTCATTCTTTTGGTGATTTTCTTTTGCGACAAGATTTTTGTCTCTTTGAGTGCGTCATAGTTTGTGTAATAATCTACATATTTTTTCTGATTTAGATAGTAGATGTATAAAATATTCCAGAAAATAGTATGCACGAAATCAATTTGTTGCAAACCAAACGTGGTCAATTTTGCCAAAATTTTGGTATACTACAATGGCTACAAACCAAACAACTACTACCTACCAAAATTTTGGTCGTGCCCTTGCATTGGTCATGCCAAAATTTTGGTGGGGCAAATTGGGGCTCAAACCAAACAGCCTCAGAATCTCTGTGCCGTGGCACCCGTCCATGTGCTCTTTTTCCTGGACGACCCCGTATTCACACGGTGATCATGGTTCCACTCTCTGGTCTCTGCTCACCTGCTCGGTCCACCGTCTTGAGATCTCCCTGTGCTACTACCCTGAGGCGAGCGGCTGAGCAAACAACGGCTCCGATCCGATCACCACCAGCTTAAATCAAATCAGGTGACTGTTCCCGTTACGACCATGGTCCCAGCTCAGTTGACTTCACACCAGGCACACGTCCGCGGAACTGCATGCGTGCAATAATTTATGTCCATCCGAAGCCCGTGTAGGTGTAGGAGTTCGTAGGAGAAGTGGTGGTGGTGCGAGTGCGACGCCGACACTGAGAGCTCAGAGCTGCTCGGCCCTAGGCACGTCACGGGTTGAAGCCAGCCACGCCTCGCACATGCACGCCCCGCCCACCCTCGTCGCGTAGATAGAGCAGTTCGGCCCACCACTGTAGGACTGTAGTAGTAGCATTCAACACTCGGCAGCTAGTAGAACAGCACAGACGCACACGCTCAGGCATTTATTCCAACACGTCTATACTTGCCTTGCCCGTGTTATGCAACCTATCTGTCCTGACGAGGACGGATCCGAGCCACCTCTCTCACATCGCCGCCACCGTTGCCGGGCTCTCCACCGGCGCTGTCCTCCCTCCTCCTCTTTCTCCCGGGTCGTCTCACGCGGGGCGGCTCCGGAGGTCCCCTCCAACACCAGCTCGTACCCATCATGTTATCCTCCCCACGATCATCGCCGGCGGAGGTGGCGGACATGCTTAGAGCATCTCCAGTCGGAGCGTCCAAATAGGCGCCCAAACGGTGTCCGGAAGAGCGATTTGGGGCGTGCCCGGACACAAAATTGACTGAAAATGAAATTGGGCGGCCACATAAAAATGCATCTCCCACTCGGAGACCCCAAACGAGCATCTCCGGGGCCCACATCAAGAGAAGAAGCAGGCCGCCTCTCTCCACCTCCACCTCCTCCATTCTCTTCCTCCGCTGGCTCCCCTTCCTCCTCCACCAGCTCTACTCGTGGCTCCTGCTCGCGGCGGCGGTGGCATTGCTGCTGCTCGCAGTGGCCAGCTCGAGTCCTGCTCGCGGTGGCCAGACCGACGACGACACCGCCCTAGTACCCGAGTGCGACCGCCTGCCGCTCACCGTGGAGCGCTCGTCTGGGTTCATGGCCGTCAAGTACATCGACGAGATGGAGCTGCTGCGGCTGTTCGTGAACGCCGGCGGTGTGGACGCGCGCACAGGCGCGCCGCGGTGGGCGTCGGCGCCGTTCACGCACCGGCCACGCTCGACATGGTGGCCATGGACCCGGACCTCAAGGCCCGCGTGTCTCGAGACGGAGCTACCTCCTGTACGGCCCGGCACCCGCTCCCTCCAGCTCCCTCCCCGACCACCCGCGTCCACGGAACACCACGCGCCCGGACCAAGTATATTTGCATGGTATTTCAAGCCATTCCAAGTAAATTTGCACGTGCTACCTTTAAAACCTTCAAAATATTTCTCTTTTTGTGTCAATGTTTACTAGCTCATGAGAAATTAGTGTGGTTATTCTTTATTCTATTTGTCAAATGGACTTTTACACCTGGACTAGTGGCATATACATCCGCTTATCCAATAACTTGCAAAAAGAGCTGGCAACGGGGTGCCCAGCCCCAATTAATTACAACTTTAACCATTAATTCTCTTCACACTTTTGCCCTGATTCATCAGTAAACAATGACAAACAGTGAAATACCTGCATGTGTGTAAACCAAAGAGAAAGGGGGATGATCTGCCTTGCTGGTAGAAATAACGTCCTTCATGGGATCCGCTCTTAAAACTCCGTTTGACAGGTAGAATACTGTTCTCACCCGCTACCATTCGTTGACAATTAACAAACACCTCTCAAAACATTTTTACCTCTGTTTTTAAAATAAAAAGCTCTAGCACGTGTTAATCCCTGCTTCCCTCTGCGAAGGGCCAATCTTTTATTTTTATGTTGAGTCACCATCCTTTCTTTGAGCACTTCTTCGAGAGCATAACTGTCGTTCTTAGTGTAATGTGCTTGTCCCAGGATACGATTAATTGAGGCATAACTATGATACTTTTATCTTTGATATCTCTATATCTAGTCTTCACTTGAACTTCAGAGGTGCCTTGGCATTTATGTTTTGCTCCACAATTAAGGGCAAGCGAGATACCACTCTATCATGCTTTATTATGGTCATTACAATCTTGTTGATGTTTATAAATTTCATGTTATAAGCTCTTAGTTCGTTGATACTTTCATTAGGTAACATGGTTGCTAAGTTTTATTATCCATACATCATGCAATTGTTAAAGACCTGATCATAGCATTTACAATCAAAAATTATTTTGTTATCATTTACCTACTCGAGGACGAGCAGGAATTAAGCTTGGGGATGTTGATACGTCCAAAACGTATCTATAATTTTTGATTGTTTCATGCCATTTTTATGCTTTTAGCACTTGTTTTATATTAAGTTTATTATTTATTTGGACTAACCTACTAATATTTGCAAAAGTGCACAATGTTCTTGTTTTACTCTTTGATGTGTAGAAATTATCAAGAATAAAAGAGGAAACCTTGTTGGAGTCGAATTGGGACTTTCCTGAAATCTGTCTGAGACCTTTTTACGAAGATTGCCAGTTTGACCCTCGAAGATGACGTCAAATGGAGACCTGGCTGTTACGAAAGTTGTCACAATTTTCCATACGAAGATTTTAAGCCCGAGATCAGCCCAATCGGAGTTCGGACGCGGCCTGTAGGCCCGTTTTGGTGGAACCCTAAAAAGGGGTGACGGAAATCCGAGAAGATATATAAAGGGAGGAAACCTAATTCGTGGAGGACTCCTCCACCCACGAATTTCAGCCACCAAAAGCCACGTTTTTGCCTCCCCATGGATCCCATCTCCATGGGGGAGGGCTCCCAGGAAGCCATGAAGGAGGGAGGCTAAGGGGCGGCGCTCCCCAAGCTTGCCGGCGGCAGGGAAAGGAGTTCCCGGCACCGCCGGCGCCGCCGCCGCCCTGCGCCGCCGCGCTGCCCCTCTCCGCCGTCTTCACCGCCATCTCCATCACTATCTCCTCCTTGTATTCAGTGGTTCATCCTCCCACAAACCTCTGTACCGTCCTATGTAAACATGGTGTTTGATGCTATAATATTTATCCTATGATTTACATCATGTTTCCGTAGTTTATTTGTCTTTTGATTGCTTAATTGAATGCATGAGGTTCATTAGAGTTGTATGTCTATATTGTGCTGTCCTTTGGTGTCCATTATATTTGTGCGCGCATGGATCAAACACCCTAGGGTTGGTAGTATTTGTAACGAAGCGGGGAAGTTCTGCCGGAGTGACAGAAACCTGAGAACGCGAACCGATTAGTTGCACGTATGGGAGTAAGAGGACCTTGAACTTAAGCCTATGGTTGGAGAAATCTTAATGCATTGTTAGTATTTGCGGATGCTTTCTAACAATCCAATCATATAGTACTTGTAATCCCAAGTAGTGGAGTGCATGTATATTTAGCCTCTCCCACATAGAAAACTGCATCGAAGACAATGAACCAAGTACCTTCACTAATTAATCTTGGACAAAGCCACCACAATTACCACCACTTGTCCACACTCATGGTACTGTTAGTATATGGTTACTTAGTGTATTTTATTGCTGCAGCACTAACATTTACTTTCTTGTATTTATTATCTTGCAAAACTACCTCTCATACCCGTATTGCTACCGTAGTTTTATTTTCTACATAATGCAAACGTTTAGTGTGCGTAGAGTTGTATCAGTGGTTTATAGAACTTGAGAGAATACTTATCCTACCTTTAGCTCCTCGTTGGGTTCGACACTCTTACTTATCGAAAAGGCTACACGCGATCCCCTATACTTGTGGGTTATCACGGGGCCGCGTGGATGCCATGGCACGCGGGAGTTCCTGCCGGAGTCGGACGAGGAAGCGGAGGACAAGGAGGAGACGCGGGTCAGGAGCGGCTGCTGCTGCCGCTGCCTCGGTGGCGCGGCCGCGGCGCCGTTCCTGCCGTCGACGGGGTGCTTGGTGGAGATGAGGTGGAGGAGGCTCGCCACGGGCGCGGAGCGCGACGGCGGCGGTGGGCGGCGCGCGTTCCTGCTGCCGGAGTCGCAGGAGGAGGCCGACGAGGACGAGGAGGAGTCGCGCGAGAGGAGCGGCCGGAGTCCCAGTCGACGATGGAGACGGCCGGGAGGCCGGAACGAAGGAGCGGCGGGGAGAGAGTACGAGGAGAGGAGGATGGGGTAGGTGGAAAGATGAGGGATGAGGAGAGAGAGGGCGCTATGTGGCTGACGCGTGTGACTTTGCCCTCTGCCCGGATGGAAAAGTTGTGTCCGGCACCGCCCAAGGAAGCCCTTGTTCTAGGGCGTGGTTGGGGCGTGCCGGACAAAAGTTGCGGACCAATTTTCTTTTGAGCACCGCGAGTGGGAGCAGTTTTTGTCCGAAAAGCCCCAAAGGACCGAAAAAGTGCTTTGGGCGGCCCTTTGGGCGCTCCGACTGGAGATGCTCTTAGCCTGTCCTAGATGGGGGTGAGGGCCGGTGTGCTCCGGTGGCCTCCTGCACGTGAAGGCAGGCCGTCGCCGGGGCTGCACAGGTGGAAAGCCAAGGTGTGTCGTGGGGATGGCGGCCATTACACGTTGGTGTGTTGTCACGGCACACGTTCTTGTTCTTGGTCACCCCATCGTCAGTTTTGTAAGTGTAGCAAACTATCGCTAGGTTGGCTGCCTTTTTTATTGATCTTTGTATTTATCTTGTAAAGTTTTGTTGAATATAATGAAAACGAAGGTGTGTTGGAGAGGCTGGGCACGCCCTCCTTTTTGGAAAAGGAAAATCTATGCTGGGACGCGTGTGAAACTGTGAACCGTAGCGGCTCAGGATGACTTCAACGGGCCGACGCATCGAGTCCGCGTCGGTCCGTCCCTGTCTGCTGGAGCCAAAATCACGGCCCAACGGGGCGACGCAAACGAACCGACCTCCGTTTTTCAGTCCGCCGCGCGTCCGCCCGACGCATTCCTGGCCCAAATTTGGGCCACCGATGCGTCGGCGCGGACGCGCGGCGGAGTGGAAACACGTCCGCGCGGCCACGCGTGGTGTCCTCCCCGAGCCCACCTGTCAGCGACACGGCGCCGGTCAGCCTCCTCCTGGCCCAGTCCTTTTTAATGCCAGAGGATAGGGGCAGGCAGCCCCCACCCACCCACTCCATTGCCCCACGGCCGCTCCCTCTCCGGCGACCAAACCCTAGCCAGCGAAGCCCACCGCCACCGTCGCCGCAATGCCGCTCCGGTGGCTTGGATTCGGCAAGGCCAAGAACGACGGCGAGGCGGGGTCGTCGTCTGGCCGCCGCCACTTCCGCACTCCCTCCCCGACGCCACCGTCTTCCCCGGAGCCGGAGCCGCTCCCCGCCGTCTTCGAGCTCGCGCCGCCGGGCATCGAGATTGCGGCGCAACCGCGTCTACGTGCGCAAGGAGGACTGCCAGTGGTACTGGGACCACGCAGTCCCGCTACCGTGGCCAGATGTCAAGCTCCCCGAGCATTGGCACCTGAACCCGCTGCGGATCTCGGTGCCGCCAATACCGACCAGCCAGCGGGCACGGGATCTGGAGGTTGAGCGCCGCCGCGCGCGCCTCCCGGCCTCCGCCCACAACGACCCCGCCTTCGCGGCCACGTCCCGCAACTGGGATACGTGGTTCCGCGACGAGCACAGCCTGCGGCGGCAAGCCCTCTACACGCGGCCTCCGGCGCCGCCAACTGGCGATTGGTCACCGCCGCCGCACACACTGCGGCGGAGCGCACCACCAGTGTCGCGCAGTTTGCGGATTGGCGCTCCGCCACAGCCGCCTCCACCGGCCGTGAAGATGGAGGTGGACATGGACGACGAGGACGCCGCGCTCGAGGCCGCGAAGGAGGCCTCGCGGAAGTCCATGGCCGAGGACGAGGCCAAGCGCTGGGCCATTGTCCTCGCTGACGTCGCCCGAGAGCAGGAGGAGGCCCTGCAGGTAAGGCGCAGCAGGCGGCGGTCATGGAGCCACGGTGGTGGCATGCCATGGACGTGGACCTGCCACCCGACGCCGCCCCTTCCAGACGGCCTGCTCGGGCAGAGCTGGATCTGGAATGGCGGCAGCTGGGAGGTCCAGCGGGCGCCACCCCTCCCGGAGCAGGAGCAGGAGCAGCTGCCCACGCCGCCGGCCGTCGTTCCACGCGAGGCGGGCCACCGGCGCACCTCTGGCAGGAGCCGGACTACGTCATCCTAGCTGACGACGAGTAGTAGAACCCCGCGAAGGGCAAATATTATAGTTTTTTTATATTTTTGTTTTTAGAAGTAATATGTAAAATGACCGTTTGTGGCTACCCCTAAATATGAGAGAAAAATGCTCATATATGGCCTGTCAGCTAAAAAAATCATGTGTCCGTTTGCGATGCGTCGGGCCGTTGGACGCACTGCCACCAACGACGGACAGGGGCGGACTGGACACGTCCGTTCCCCGACGCAAACGGATAAAACGCGGACCAAAACACGCGTTGGAGTCATCCTCAATCCATCGCTCGAACTCTGTGCTGGGGACGGTGCGAAGTGTGATGAAGCACCCACGTCCAAAATTGCAGTAGACGTGGAAGTTTGCGTGGAACCACGAAAGTTTGTCACGTGAACCTTTTTCCACTCCGGAGTGGGATTTTCACGTGAATTTACTGGCACCACGGTGTTTCCATCTCGCTCTGTTCCCTCGCCCTCACATGCAGGGAAAAAAGTCCCGTTGATGATGATGGTTAGGTTGATCCCTAACTTTACAGCGAGCCAAGCCTTTCGCTCCGAGCCAAAAACCTGGTACTTACTACCACTAAGATTTTCACCCCCAACCCGTTCATTAAATACAACACCTACGAACCCCACAAAATCACTCCAAGCCTCTGCGCAAGCTCACTCACTCACTCTCCACTGTCCACCACCACAGTGCGAGCAAGGAGAGCAGCCAAGAAAACCCAATGGCGCCGGCGCCAGCCCTCGTGGGCACCAGCCTCGTCTTGGCGCTCCTCCTGCTCGCGGGCGACGCCTCCGCGGCGACCCTGGCGCTGTACAACAAGTGCGGGGAAACGGTCTGGCCGGGGATCCAGCCGGGCGCCGGCCACGAGATCCTCGCCCGAGGCGGCCTCCAGCTCGCCCCGAACCGCGCCACCTCCATCCGCCTCCCCGCCGGCTGGTCGGGCCGCGTGTGGGGGCGGCAGGGCTGCGCCTTCGACGCGGCGGGCCGCGGCAAGTGCGCCACGGGCGACTGCGGCGGCGCGCTCTACTGCAACGGCGCGGGCGGCGCCCCGCCCGCCACGCTCGCCGAGATCACCCTCGGCGCCACGCCCGCCGCGCTCGACTTCTACGACGTGAGCCTGGTGGACGGCTACAACGTGGCCATCGGCATGGCGCCCTACCACGGCTCCGGCGCCAACTGCCTCCCCGCCGGCTGCGTCAGCGACCTCAACAGCGTCTGCCCCGCGGGGCTCGCCGTCCGCGGCGGCGGGAACAACAGGGTCGTGGGGTGCCGCAGCGCGTGCGCCGCGTACGGCAGCGCCGAGTACTGCTGCACGGGCCAGTTCGGCGGGCCGCAGACGTGCAAGCCGACGACATACTCCAGGCTCTTCAAGCGGGCCTGCCCCAAGGCGTACTCGTACGCGTACGACGACCCACCTCCATCCTCACCTGCAACTCCGGCACCTCCTACGTCGTCACCTTCTGCCCTCACCGCCACTAGAGCTAGACCATGCGGATCGATGGTTCCTAACCTAGCTAGGGACACTCAACTCTGTTGCAGTTGAGCCAGTGCTTGGTGCATCCGTGCATGGCATTGTTGCTGTTTGTTCTTGGTTCTTGCAGTCTTAATGTCGGGATAATAACACTAGTGTTAGCTGTAGTAGCGGTGAACTGGTGATGGTTTGTGGTGGCAGGCCTGGATTGGTATATGGTATAATGGTACTATTATTATATGTTAGAACTATGATCTTCACTTGGACTCTTGGTTGACTCCTGCGTGCGTGTGCTATTGTTGATACTATCTTTTGATTTCGCTCGTTCAGATGTTCAGATCTCAAATGTTTGAGCGCTGTAATGTAAAAAGTGATCATCAGATCTGAAATTTCGACCACTGGGCAGTGGGCACCGCCCCCTGGGCAGGGCTATGCCTGCCGTCCGTCCGTAGGGCGTCGTGCACTGCGCCGCATTAGCCAGGGAGCTTTTGTCCGGAGCAAAAAGCTCGTCGGATTCCCTGAAATGCAGCGATGCCTCTAGTCTTCTCCCACAAAGGGATATTTGAATTTCCGAGAAATGCTGATGAAAATGCGCATCATGTTTCAGAAGGAACCTGAAAGTCGAAGGTGTTCACGACTGGAGTATTCAGTCAATCTGAATAAATTTTCAACTGCCACAGTGCCACTCAAGACATTACTGCTCTCTATCTAGCAGTAGTCAGCAGCGAGTCGCAGTTATGAATCATAGGATGCTCTGATAAAAGTTGCCGCAACTGGCTGCAATCAGAGCATCTCCACTCGCGGCGTCCAAATGGGTGCCCAAAGGCCGTCCGGACTACCTTGCCCATTTGGGCGCCCTCGCTCCCCACTCGCGAAGCCCAAATATTATTCAAATATGAAATTTTGATATGAAAATATATATATTTCATTGAAATTTCATTCAAACTAACATAATTCATTCAAATTTAAATCTAGACCTAGACTAGATCTAGTAAGTAGGGTGGCACGCCGGGCACCGGCAGTTGGGGCAGGCGCCGGCCCTTGCGGCGGCGAGCACAGGACCCCGGCGGCAGCTCGAGCAGAGGCAGTAGAGGTAGCCGGTGGTGGAGGTGGTGGCGGCGGAGGCGGTGGTGGTGGCGGCGGCAGAGGCTATGTCGGCCTCGATGGCGAGCTGCATGTGGCCGGGATCCCACTCCGGCGTCGGCGGCCAGTCCTCCAAGCCGTCATCATCACCGTCAACCTCCTCCGCCTCTTGTTTAGGTTGCGGCGGAGGAGGTTGCACGCGGCCTCCTTCCGATCTTGCGCGACGAGCCTGCTCCACCGTCTCGTAGCGAACCCTCTCCCGTTCCATGCCCGCTGCGAAGTCCTCGTCGGTGGTGTCGGTGTCGACGTCGTCGTCGGAGTCTTCGAGCCAGTCCGCAGGCGGCTTGGGGGCGAAGAAGGAGTGGAGGCGGTAGGCGTGCTCGAGCTCGACCTGCTTGTCCCAGTACGCCGAGTTCGGCTCGAACCTGGGGTCGTCGTGCAGCTCCGGCGCCATCGTCCCCATGCACGAGGCGACGTAGTCGAGCCGCGCCTGGCCGGCCAGCATGGGTGCAACGGGGACGTGCACTGGGTTCGTGGCCCATCCTTAGGGAGGACGCAGTTCGCCGGCACCGGCGTGTTAGTGCGGACGAGCTCGCGCGCCTCGGCTTCCATGAGCTGGTTCGCCGGTGGCGGAGGAGGCGGTGGAGGAGGTGGTGGAGCGTTGACGGCCGACGAGCCTGCCTCCTGCGATGGCCAGCCGCGGCGAGCCATGGCGTTCTGCCAAACCTGGCTGTCACGGCGGCGACGACGGGCCTCCCTCTGCGCTCGTCTCTCTTCCTCCGTGGCGCGCCGGGGAGAGGCCATGGCTAGGTGATGGAGATGGCTGTGTGGGATGGTGGAGATGGCGAGGAACCCGCTCTATATAGCGGCCGGGGAGGCGAACGGATGAGGTCGCCTTAACTCCGGCCGTCCAACGGCTCGCCTGCCACACCATTAACGGCTCGCCTGCATTGACGCCGTCGTGGCGCAGACGCTTTCTCGCAGCAGAGCGAAGCGACGCGTCGCTGCGCCCGACTGGGAAACCGAGACGCCGCCCGGCATTAATGCAGCCTTTTGTCTCACTGCCAGGCGTGGCCCGCGCGTCGGGAGCCGACGTGGCGTCGCGTTTCCTTCCGTCCGGGGCCGCCCCAAGCCTCCCCAAGTTGAGGGCGTGGACTGGGCGTGCCGGACACAAAACTGGGCCGCGCCGGACCGAATTCGCGTTTGGCCGTCGCGAGTGGGCGCGATTTTGTGTCCGGCACGCCCCAAAGGCGTTTGGGCGGCCGTTTGGGTGCCGTGAGTGGAGATGCTCTCACTCCCAGCTTTCCTCACTTTCCGGCACATCAATTTGCCCAGCAACGTCGCCGTGGAGCCTCCTTGCCGCGCGTAACTGAAAGCGCACCTGCATTATTTAAGATCTTCCTAGTCGTACTAACAGCATAATCACGAGTGCCCGTGCTTACTTTAGCCGTACGAGATCACTGCTTGCAGTTGCAGGACTAGTTTGAATTGTGACGCATTACCTTTTTCGTTTGAAAATTTGATGTATCTAGAGTGAGTGTCTGAAAAGAAGAGAGTTTATCTACAGAGAGTGAGAGAGAGCATGTGACTACGGGATCCAAGCTTTTGAATGCAGCCGTTGCGTACATGGTCCGTACTGCTTCAAGATCCAACAACTATCGTTCAAAAAAAGGAAAAGATCCAACAACTGCGCAGGTAGATCGATCGATGATAGATCATAGATCGGGCGCAACAACCTTTTTTCCTTTGGCCTCTGCTTTGTCAACCATGTGGGCGGTGCACTGGTAAAGATAGACAAACTGTAGAGGTGGGCAGGCAAAGTGCTCGCCTCGAAACATCAAATTAAAATCCATAGACTCTTGTGGTGTGCAACACCGCGTTTTCGAGGTGCGCCAGCGCTGCAGTTTGTCTGCTGCATTTTGAGCTCGTCTCGAGACATCGAAATACAGTATACACTTTTCCTTCCCGTGGTTCGTGCGATGTGTTTCGGAATTCTACTTTCTACAATGTCAACGGCAAGAACAAATGTACTCTAGTGCGTAGTATCTTGTTTGTACCACTAATAAACTAATCCAACGACAACGAATTTCGAGCTCAAAAGATAGAGAATTAGCATAACTAACACTACCTGGCCCAGATAGGTCGTAACGTTCTACTTAGAAATATAGGTCGTAATATTTTTTCCGGAAAGGTATTAACAATACTCACTTTGCCACCTCGTCTAAAGCAAAAGGCTGTCACGACCCATCACACGATGCCGGGAAGGAGTTGGGATGCGTGTGCGAGAGCATCTGCAGCTCCGCTAGGTTTCGTCAATTCGTTTTGATCGAACTCCAAAGCCCACATCGCTAGTCCACGGAAATTATTCATAGTGGGTTACTGTCAATGGCAGCACCGCAGCAGGGTTCTACACTTCTGCGAGTAGAAAGTACAGTAGAATTCAAGATCTTCGACGCTGTCAATGCGCTCCGACGACGCGTCGCACCTTCATGTACAACTGCATTCAAGATCTTACTGTCAATGGCAGCAGGGTTACTGTTACTGTCAAAGGCAGCAGGGTTCTACACTTCTACGAGAGCTCTGCTAGACTTCACAAACTGCTTCGCTTCGAAAAATTGTTCAGAAACTGTTACTCGAAAAATATGGTTCAGAAATTGCAGGCAAGTAGAATAAGTGACACTTTTTTGTCTAACGCCCGACGAAGGCCGGAGGCCGGAGGGCGATTTTCGAGCCGTTTGATCTTGACATGGACGTACGGTACCTGCTGATGATCAGCTGATCAGCTGCACTAGCTGTTTTTTAGCATAAGCTGGACTAGTGTTGTTTTTTAGCATAAGCTTGCAGTAGCCGGTAAGAGTAGTATCTTGGGCTAATCCAAGCCTTATTTCAGCCTTAGGTTTTCTTAGGGCATCTAGGCGTCTTTTTTTTGGATACCAACTTGGCAGCCCGATGCATGACGGCCCGGCGCAGTAAGCACTGACATGGCCACGCGCGGAAGTGTGGCGGCCTGGCCCAGTAATGATTATTTCGTCTTCCTTTGTTTTTTTCTTTTTTTTGTTCTTTTTTCTATTTTCTCTTCCTCCTTACTTTTACGTTTTCCTTTTTGTTTTTTCCTTTCTTTCAGAGAAATTTATGATTTTTTTTGTTGTCTAACAAATTATTAACTTTTTGAACCCTGTGAACAATTAATTTGAATTGTCTTCATTCATTGCTCTTCATATGACATTTTTTTGGTACATCCAAAAGAAAAAATGAACTATGATAACTCTTTTTCTCTTTCATGTGAAAATTGATTTAAACATGCCAACATTTTTTTAAACTATAAAAATATCTTTTAAACCACGCGAATATTTTTGTCAACTTCAATATAGTCCATAATAAACAATTTTTTTTTATTCCGGCACCGAATCTTAGGAACTAGCACCGCCAAGACATGAGAAGCCCCCCCCCCCCCCCCCCGCCGCCGCCGGTGACGCCCAGGCTTTGCTCTAGTGACACCCACCGATTATGGCGATGGGAGGGTCGAGGGCGGCTAGCCGACGGCGCGTAGCTGCGACCGACGGGGCCACACAGGTGCGGGATGTGCCAGAGGTCAGGCGTGGATGAGTATAGGACGATGCTTGCGACCCCGACGACAACGTAGCTTTGGGATTGTTGAAGAGAGGGCACATAGAGGGTTCTGGATCTGCTCTCTCGGCGGTGTAGGAGATGGAAGTTCAAGTAGCGGCGGCGGAGCTTGCTGCCGTGCGCTCGGTCGCAAGCCCGTAAAGATATACCTTTGGCGTTGCTTCACAAAAATAAATAAATGATAAGACAAGATCACATGACCAAACTTTAAACTTTAAAGTTGCACCCGATATGTTCACGAAAGCGTGCGTGTATCTTATATAAAAGGGTAAACATGAAATGTGACGCACGTGAGAGATGCAAAAGTAAAACATGGCGATCCGAAGCAGAGTTGGAAACAGCCACCGGCCACCAATGCCAAACGGTCCCTACGCCACGATGCTGATCTCAGACAGACCAACACGATGACAAGGGAAGTGGTGTGCACGATGCTCCATCACCAGCTAGAAAGATAGGTCGAAGGGTTGAAATATCAGCACGCCAAATAGGCAAATAACAACAAAATCTGCCCGAAATCAGCCAGGTAACTCCAGGAGATCTTAAGGCCCTGTTTGTTTCTAGAGTTTTTTTTGGGATTGGTGGGGATAATCCTCTAGTGGATTGAGTGAAACCCCAAACTTCACCAAATCCCCTAGAGGATTGGGGATCCAATCCACTAGGTAGGGGTAGTGTATTGAATCCCCTAGTGGATTGAGAAAAAATGAACTAGAGTTCGGGTATTTGTGGGGAAAGGTGGGGATAAAATCTGTCCAATACACTAGAAACAAACGATGTTTTGAAATATGTGGGGATTTTGGGATTTGACCGGGATAATCCCCACCAATCCCCATAAAACTCTAGAAACAAACTGGTCTAAGGCGCAGATACAAATATATGCCACGTGATTCAGTCAATACGCACGATCGGAATGGCTGCCTAGGTAGCTAGCTGCATATGGCCGGCCCGCCTCTTGCTTGCCACTCGATCAGGAAGGAAGAGATGATATGGTAGGGGTGGCCCATCCATTTCTTCAGTCTCCTTTTGATTTTTTTCAGCTTGCTTTCTTTTTGTTTAGTGTATTTCTACTGTAAAGATAATTGAAGAGGGGAAAGGCAACGTAGAAACAGGTGACAACTCACAAGGTCGATCACAAGTTGTGGTTATATATCCAGCTGCCCAGTGGATAACTGTGAGATTGACCCACAGCCACAGGCAGAGCCAGGATAAGACCAGAAGCATAAATGTCCCGCACGTGTAAAACGGAACAGCTACGAACATACAGTACTCCTCAACATATACGTATAGTCTCGAAGCCAAGCGCTCGTATCGTATGCTACTCGTGTTTGGAATCGTGTAACGATCGTCGAACCTTGGAAACGGTCTACTTCCGATCCGCATCCTTCAGTAATCTAGATGGGCAGACTGGACACTTCGGGTTAGGAAGTTTCTGGCATGGTGCGCCGTTGGGTGGTGGGAGCGGCGTCCGGGCAAATAAATCTGTCTCAACTCTATTCCCACACCGGCGTTGTCCTTCATTGTGGCGTCCTGGAGTTGGTGGCACTGTGTGCTTGCCGATCTTTCAGATCGATGGCTGTAGGGTTCATGGATGGTGTCGGCGAGACGGCGGCGGCGACTCTATCAGACGGGTTTTTCCTCCAGCTCTGTCCCCGTTGCTGTGGTGTTGTCTCCAGCGCCATGGTGGAGAAGAGAGGATTCGTCCAGTAGTACGTGCAGACGGTGGCCTGCACTGGTGACAGCTGGAAGATGGTGCATCTCGTGGTGGGTTCGTGGTTGGAGGCTGACGGTTCTGGTTCCCTACTCCGACGTCGTCGTGCGGGGGTGCCAGTGCTAAAGTTCGATGGCGTGTCCGGGGTCGTGCTGCACCGGTCTGATTCTTTCAACGACAATGGTTTGTCCTATGGCAAACTATTTTGGAGGTCCGAAAAGCTGATGATCAGCGATGGAGACGCGTCGAGATCGGATGAAGAGGTGATCTGTCTATTTTTTCTTTGGTGGCTGCTACGGTGATGCCGAATAAGATGGATAGGCGTTGGTTTGTCACATAGATTTATCCTATCTTTTCAGATCTGTAAGATCGGTGTATACGTACTTTGTATCTCGTCTTTTATTTATTAATGAGAATCGTATTACCATGAAAAAAAAAGACCGGACACTTCGCCAGCACATTTCAATTTTATTTCCTTCACATTTGCAAGCCAGAACAGAACCGCAAGGATTCAAGCTTCAAGGAAAATAGGACTAGCTAGCTGCTCTCGTCCCATCTCCGCCACGAGTTCAACGTGCGTGCAGCCGTGCGGGTGCAGCACAACCAACCCCGTTGCGGCTCGCGCGTCTCCGACTTAGCCATGGATGCATGGGATCGATGCGCGACGCGGCGCCACTGTGGTGTCCAGCTTGGCGATCGAGAACGATGGGCGATCCCGTTACGCCGGTGGATGGTGCGCTTTCATCAATCATCCTTCGTGTGGGTGAGCACCGCCGGCTGCGTCTCGGTTCCGATGATTGAATGGCCTCCACAATAATGCAATTGCAAGTGTGCAAGTAAACAAAAACAGTACTAGGTTCTAAAAAAATGAGTACTATTACTTCTTATTTTTGCTAGTGTGAACCGAAGGAAAATTGAGGAGTTGAGGTCGTATTGAATGGGAAAAGAACTCTTTGCTTGATTGCACAAGGTGGAACTACCGAGCAAAAAACGTGTCACAAAGCTGTTTGATTATACAATATCTTAATTTTTTTTTACAATATCTTAAATAAAAGGTGGCATTAGATACTGTAGTAGAGTACAGAATCTATTAGGAAATGACATAACTTATTAAACATGTGTATCAAACATGTCACAAGCTTGTTTCAAAAAAAAAAATGTCACAAGTTAAAGTTTCAAAGTTTTGATCGGCTCGTATCCTCGATTTGCATCGGAAAGTCCAAAGTGAGCTCGGCCTCCATGGAGACTGATATTTTTTTAATCTGTTTTTAAGGTTTTTTTAAAAATATGAATAAAATTCTAGATGGAGATAATGTGATGTAGCCCAGGTCACCTCCGTCACCATGTCAAGCACTCCAACACTTCACAAGTCACCATGGATATCAAAGGTGAACCCATTCCTATACTTGAGCTCAATTCCTACCCTTTTGAATGGTATGCTACGTCATACTCCGTCCCTTGATGATACTAGGATGGTCACGACGTGTACACGGGAAGATGGTCAAGGTGCGAGAGGAATGAAGCCGGACAAGACGGTGGCTTGGAAGAGAAGAAGGAAGAGGAGCCAGCAGCCCCAGGCAGCGGTACTACCGCCAGAGGTAGCGGTACTACCGCCCCAGCAGCTCTAGGCAGCGGTACTACCGCCGCCGCTACCGCCAGAATCGGTGCTCTGTTGCTCAAGCCGGTACCTCCAGCGGAAGCGCAGCGGTACTACCACCCCGCAGCGGAACTACCGCTGGACCCAGCGGTACTACCGCCACGGCGGGATCAGAGGCGGCTTCGAAGGCCCATTCCAGCGGTACTACCGCTGGACCAAGCGGTACTAACGCTGCGGCGGGAACCAGCACGGGTTGGAGACCCTTATCCTCTCCCCACCTACCCCCTTTTGGTCAACACTGGACCCCTTTGGCTCAGATCTAGAGGAGAGAGTCTATGATGAGAGAGAGTTGAGCATAAGCTCCTTACCCACCCCTTGTGGTATTGCCTCCCCTTGTGGAGAAGATCCCCTTGTGGATTCAAGGCCTCCTCTTGTGGAGAAGATCCATCTTGTGGATTCAAGACCTCTACTTGTAGTTGTGCTACTTGCCAATCTTTCATCATTGGGTGATTCTATTGGATCGGTTGGGTTGACCGTTTGGAGAAACAATCCCCCAAGATCTCTCCTTGTAATTGCTACTTGCTAATCTCTCCCTTTGGATTCTATTGGACCGGCTTGGACCTACCGGTGAGGGTAACGTGTCCTTGTATCGTGTTTGTGTTCATGTGTTCTTGGCGTTCTTCGTGTGTTCTTGCGTGAGTTCGCCCAAATCCGCCGTCAATCCTTGAAGATCGGGACCTACCCTACATCATATGGTATCAGAGCAAAGGTGGCTACGGATTTGACCCTCTTTCCCCCACAAATCCACCCAAATTTTTCTTTGAATTTGAGAAATTCGAAAATTTCCACAAAAAATAGCCCCAAATAGCTTTTGGATCGATCTGTGATTCCGGTGCGTTTTGGTTGGTTTTGATCCATAAATCTATTGCTAAACTTGTTGATCTACCTTCCTATGCATTCCCATGGCCAAATTTCATTGATTTCTCCTCTGATTTGGTGTTTTTCGAGCCGTTTTCCGCCAAAATCGTGCATTTTCGCATTCTCGGGCATGAACAGCGCTCCGTAGCGGTACTACCGCCAAGCACCGGTACTACCGGCTACGCTACCGCCAAAAATCACTCTCTGGATGACCCAGCGGTACCTCTAGCGGTACTACCGCCCCTCCCAGCGGTACTTTCAGAAAAACTGAAATTTCAGAAAACGGTTTTGGTCATATCTTTTGATTTCGGACTCCGTTTTTTGGTGTTTTTCGGCTCGTTTCGAAGCTACGAACAAGGCCTACGTCACCATTGCGGTTGATCCATCATATACCACCACCAAAATCCGTGGGTAAGCACGAAGCTTCTACAACAAAGGGTGAAGATCGTCGACGAAAGGTATAACTTCGCGAATCTTTTGTCCCTTGCCATTCCTTTGTGAGCCACACTATATCTTTGCAATTACCATGTCCTATTGAGGCTAGCTCTTGATGATTGCTTGGGCTTTGCACATTTGTACCGTGTAGTTTCCGAGCAAAAGTTGTGCGCTAGTTCTTTATATATCTTGTGTTGGCATCAAAAAGTGGGTGAGCAAAAAGCAAAAAGAGCAAAAAAAAAAGAAAAGAAGAAACACCACTTGCCATATCTCTTGTGGGAAGTGCGCAAGCTCGATGAACATCTTGTAGGTGGTACATTTTGTGCAAATCTTGTAGCCCACCAATAAATTGCAATCGAGCTAGTGGCTCTCCTTGTACTTGTGCAACACGAGCTTAAAATCTTTGCTAGGATCATATGGTTCTTTATCTCACTTATTGGTTGCATGAGTCCCATTTATTTCCCCGTGCGTGTGTTTCCTTGAGCTACATTCCTATGTTTTGAGATTGACTTGTTTTTGCTTTGTGATCATCATGGTTCTCTACTTGACTTTACAATATCTTGGTTTCCGGTGGTTCAATTTGCTTTCCACCTACCATACCTCCCTATCCATTTTTAAGCCGTGTGTGTTTTGGAGTTTGCTTTGGATACTTGAGCACAAGCACTTTAATTTGTGATCGTTCCCTTTGGTTGTCCACAACGTCCAATACTATCTACAAAGGTGAGAGGTTGTGTTCTAGTTTCCTTTCACTCCACATATATACACTTGTCTTGTGAGTTGACATGTCTAGGTAGAGTGAATCCAACTATGGAGGCGAAGATCATAATGAGTACATGATGAGTCACATGGACTATGATGCCTCATGCTTTGAGGACATGGGGTACTTCTACACCGACAATGACCCCCATGACATGATGGATCATCACCAAGACTTCCGCTACGACTCCGACTATTCAAGCGTCCACGACATGGAGCGGTACCACGACTTCAAGCAACCTTCATCATATGCTATCGACTCCAAGTACACACGAATCGATGACATGGAGCGGTACCACGACTCCGACTACACAAGCTCCAACGACAATGAGGCGCAAATCTCCTCATATGCCTCACCATATCGTACCGACTTCGACTACAACTCCGATGATATGGTGGAGAACGGCTACGACTACTACTCTTGTAGCATGTACGACGAGATCGACTACACCTTCGACAATATGCAAGAGGAGAGGACTCCCATCACCACCATGTTCAAGAGCGGCACCACCAAGCGTCATGTCACAACCTACTATGGTTCAAGCTCAAGACGGTGCTCCGACAAGACCACCATGCATTCGTCCTATGGAGCTCCATCCACTTCAAAAAGGCGCCATGAGACGGACATTGCCAAATGTGCCAAGTGTCCCAAATCTGCATCAACTTCAAGAAGCCGCCATGAGAAAGAGATCGCCAAGAGCGCCAAGCTTCGCCATTCTACATCGACAACAAGACGGCACCCCAAGAAGTGCATCGACAAGGCCAAGTCAAGTCAAGGCCCATCTAGCTCATCAAGGAGCCACAAGAAAGATGCCACGGTGGACGACAACATGTCTAAGCTTCAAGACGACATCAACACACTTGACAAGCTTCGGAAAATATCACCAAGCTCTAGTGGAAGCTCCAAGAAAAAGTCGCCAAGGCATCCAAATGACTTTCGATGTCACCCCTACACTCAAGAGCGTCAACGACGACATGAGGAGAAGGCAAGAAGGACGGCACGCCATCAAGCAAGTGCACCAACAAATTCTATAAGTTCCACCATTGATGAGATCATGGCCGACATCGACAAATTCTTCGAGCAAAGCCTACGTCGACGCCGGAAGAAACATGGTCACAAACGTGAGGCCACAGACCCATTGACGCCATTTTCAAGCACTTCTCTTCATATGGTATCTACACCAAGTGCCACCACTACATGGGCGCCCTTCTCAAGCCCCTCACATGATATGGTGTCTACACCTAGTGCCACCACCACATTAGCCCCCATATGGCAAGATGAAGACCTCATATGCGACAATTGCCAAGGCCAAGACCATGATCCACGAGAATGTCCCAATCTCTTGTGCCCAATACGCAATCGAAGAGGTCACATGATGTGAGAGTGCAAAGTTGGTGACCATGACGGTGAGAAGACGGTCGAGCATGGGATTTTCCCTTCGACCATGGAGGCGAGCATGGATGATGCTATCACTTTGGTTGATGCACCAAGTGAAGTTGCCGAGCATGGGATTTTGCCTTCGGCAAAGGAGTCGAGTTATGATGCCCACATTATGACATTGACCTTTGGAGGCGAGGTTGTTGAGGAGGTTGAGCATGGGAGTTTTCCTTCAACCTTGGAGGCGTTTGAAGTTGAGAACATTGAGCCTACCCTCATGAGTTTGAGTTATGAGATGGTACCAATCCCATGTGAGTATGAGAGCCACTTAGCCCACTTGAGTGAGAGTGAGTTGAGTGCCTCCACCATATGTGAGTTTGAGTGCTTTATTTGAGGGAATGAGTGATACACCACCTCAGTTGAGGGAGGTAGTTGATAGGTCTTGTGAGGCCATTTCGATTTCTAACAACATAACCTCTACCTCTAGTGTGTTCTCTCATTGTGTGCAAGGTTCCATGGATGATGAGACGCTACTCCTCGACATGACGGTGCCTCAAATCAAGAAGATGTACATAGAGTATGATGATGATGCCACCCCATGTCTACTTCAAGATGGACAAGTCGGCTACATGGAAGCCCCTAATACTTCAACACCTACTTCATATGAGCGGGAATACCAAGGTATGGGTGTTGATGTGACCATGATCCCACTAGTGGACATGATGAACTATGATTGTTTGCATGCTATGTATGATTTTCTTGCCACATCATATGATTCGTTCTTATTCCCTTGTGATACTTTGTTTGAAACCAATGTTGATCATGTGGAATTATCTATTTGTGATGATTTCGCCTTGAGCATGACTTGTTACGAATGTTTCCATTTTTCTCCCATTGTGGCATGCAACATGTTGAACAATTTCCCTTTCACATGTGTTGCTTGCAATAATGTTGAAATGTTTGATAATGAGATTGCCCCCATAGGTTTCTCACTTTTTGGAGATTTTTGGTTCTCTCTTATGGACATTGTTCCATCCTTCACTTTGCATAGTGACCATCCACATATGTCATATTTTCCAATTGACTTTGATGTGTTTGGTGATGAGCAAATGAAGATACACTTCATGATGGATGATGTGTTCATATACCGTGCACATAACTTCTTCATATGATGTCTTGTGTGTGCCGGTAACCACATGATAATGTCAACCTCGATTGAGCATGAGTTGACAACACGAGCTCTTGAGAGCATACATGTGAGTAGTGGATCGAATCCAACTCTCAAATCTTTCTCATGTTTTGCATCAAACAAGTTGAACACTTTCTCTTGCTTATGGTTTATTTGCAATCATGATAGTGCGTTTGGTCTCCTCTATGGCAAGCATGTTTCCTTGATCTTTCACATGGATGATTTATGTGTTGCCACAACTATGATGAACACTTCTTCTTTCCAATGGCTTGTTTGCAACCATAATGACATTTTGTGCATGTTTTGTCATGAGTTTATTGGTTTCTACCAATTTGGTGTTGCAACAATATGTTGAAAACTTGCTCTTTCATGTGCTTTGTTTCCAACCATGATGATATTTTGGATATTCTTCATTGTGTGTTTTTGCCAAGTTCTCCTCTTATTGCATCAAGGATGATGACAAATTGTTCTTTCTAATGCCTTGTGTGCAATAATGATCATATGGTTCAAAATGAGATACCTAGATGGCATACTCATATTTTTATGAAGTTTTTGTGTTCGCACATTTTGAAGATGTTCCATTGGATTGTTGGCACATTGACCTTGCACGTGCACTACCTTTTCATATTATTGTGTTGTGCTAACGATGCTATGACAAAGAATGGACATGTAATTGTTGATATACTTCCCTTTCTTGCACACACATGGTTTGCTTGGTCTTTAGTGTTTGTAGGCATGGTGAATTCCAATTTGTCGACAACACGTCTACCTCCTTTGCATGGTGATGAAGAGCAAGAGTCGAGGACGACTCTTTTTGAAGAGGGGGGAGATGATGTAGCCTAGGTCACCTCCATCACCATGTCAAGCACTCCAACACTTCACAAGTCACCATGAATATCAAAGGTGAACCCATTCCTATACTTGAGCTCAATTCCTACCCTTTTGGATGGTATGCTACGTCATGCTCCGTCCCTTGTTGATACTGGGATGGTCACGACGTGTACACGGGAAGATGGCCAAGGTGCGAGAGGAATGAAGCCGGACAAGACGGTGGCTTGGAAGAGAAGAAGGAAGATGAGCCAGCAGCCCTAGGCAGCGGTACTACCGCCAGAGGTAGCGGTACTACCGCCCCAGCAGCTCCAGGCAGCGGTACTACCGCCGCCGCTACCGCCAGAATCGGCTCTCTGTTGCTCAAGCCAGTACCTCCAGCGGAAGCGCATCGGTACTACCGCCCCGCAGCGGAACTACCGCTGGACCCAACGGTACTACCGCCACGGCGGGATCAGAGGCGGCTTCGAAGGCCCGCTCCAGCGGTACTACCGCCACGGCGGGATCAGAGGCGGCTTCGAAGGCCCGCTCCAGCGGTACTACCGCTGGACCAAGCGGCACTACCGCTGCGGCGGGAACCAGCACGGGTTGGAGGCCCTTATCCTCTCCCCACCTACCCCCTTTTGGTCAACACTATATATGACCCCTTTGGCTCAGATCTAGAGGAGAGTCTATGATGAGAGAGAGTTGAGCATATGCTCCTTATCCAACCCTTGTGGTGTTGCCTCCACTTGTGGAGAAGATCCCCTTGTGGATTCAAGGCTTCATCTTGTGGAGAAGATCCCTCTTGTGGATTCAAAACCTCTACTTGTAGTTGTGCTACTTGCCAATCTTTCATCGTTGGGTGATTCTATTGGATCGGTTGGGTTGACCGTTTGGAGAAACAATCCCCAAAGATCTCTTCTTGTAATTGCTACTTGCCAATCTCTCCCTTTGGGATTCTATTGGACCGGCTTGGACCTACCGGTGAGGGAAATGTGTCCTTATACCGTGTTTGTGTTCTTGTGTTCTTGGCGTTTTTCGTGTTCTTCATGTGTTCTTGCGTGAGTTCGCCCAGATCCGCCGTCAATCCGTGAAGATCGGGACCTACCCTACATCACTAGTAGAAAAAGCACCTATGGTCCCGGTTGGGCTTGGACATCAGTCCCGGTTGCCCAACCGGGACTGGCCAATCGGGACCAATGCTGGTCCCGGTTGGTCCAAGAACCGGGACCAATGCTGGTCCACGTGGCCAGTTCTGGCTGGGCGTGGGGGAGACCCATTGGTCCCGGTTCTTAATACGAACCGGGACCAATGTGTGCCTTTTTTTTTTGGTATTTAGGGTTTAGGGTGCCCCCTCTCCCTCTCGCCGGTTCCCTCTCGCCGGTGCCCCCTCTCCCTCTCGCCGGTGCCCCCTCTCGCCGGTGCCCCCTATCCCTCTCGCCGGTGCCCCCTCTCGCCGGTGCCCCCTCTCCCTCTCGCCGGTGCCCCCTCTCGCCGGTGCCCCCTCTCCCTCTCGTCGGTGCCTCCATCGTCTCCCCCTTCTTCGCATCGCCGACGTGCTCTCCATCGTTTCCGTACGCATATTATACGCTCTACTATATACACAGTACACGTTGATGCATATATAATTAATATTCGATCTCTTGCGAGAATACAAGTATTTAATTACATGGAGATAGATCACATATGTAGTTCATCGTCCGAAGCATAATGTTCTCCCTTTTCATCGATGACCTCCCTAAGCAGAAATCCCGCCAATTCCTCTTGAATTGCTTGTACGCGCCGTTCTGGGTCGATCTTCTCCCGCATTTTGCTGAAAGCAGTTATTCTCCGCTCAGTGGTCAACTCGCGAATGAACTCGCAAACGTAGAATCCACATAAATTACTCCCCGGTGGCTGCTGCGGACTTTTCACCGTTTTATAAGTTAGCTCATCTTTGAATGGACCTTCTACCTTCTGTTTGAAAATTGTCCAACACCTGCTTTGGCAAAGAAAATGAACAAAGGAGTTATTAATTACTTGACATCAGGGAACGAACGAAAGAGGGCGATATAATGCGATAATGATTGAAATTACTTGTTGAGCATTTCTTTCATGTCGGACCACAACGCTTGGTCCCAACTTAATGAGTCGTGGACTTCAACTATGGACTTGTCAGGTTGAATGCTTAGCAGAATCCAGTGGAACCTGCGGACGTTTACATAAAGCAGACTTGCATAGCTCATCAATTACACTTAACATCGAGAAAGCCAAATAAAATATGTACAAGACAGAAACACTCACCTGAAGTTGTAAGGAAATAGTATTTCCGTACAGAAATGTTGCATGGTTAAAAAGGTGGTCAGGTCATGCTCCACGTCTTTGGGGTGATTGACTAACGTATGTGAATTCACGATATATGGGTCAACGAACCCAACCTCAAAAACTCTAGATCTTTTGCATTCCAGCATCTTCATTCTGCATAATAGCGTACAAAAGGATATATATATAGTCAGGATAATATAATACAGGCAATGAACGAGCTGAGCCAGAGACTTAATTACGAAAATAAATCACTTACAGACAATAGCAAGAGAGGATAGATTTGTCGAGGGCGCGCTTTTGGAATAACTGGAACAGTTCAGTCAGTTGAACATGTATAATGTAACGTTTGAAGAAATGCTCCAGTCTAACGTCCAGCGGAAACCACTCTTTCGCGTCCTTCTTTGATGTGTGCACCAGGTACCAGGTATGCAGATTTCGCATATGTGTTGATAGACCCGTCAGCTCCTCATTACTGACCATAGGCTCCCCTTGGACATATTTCCGTGCCATCTCTAACATTGGCGCATATTCATAGCCTAAAAGTTGACCAAGGCTCATACCCAAGGCGGTAGCCTGTTCCTTGGCCTGCGATACAGTGACACCAAGTTATTTAGCAGCAGCTATGGCTCTGGGGTCCAATAATTCCAGGTCCTTATCCATAGCGGCTCTGAAGTCCTTGTCGACATCGGAACACACTATGAGCGGGGGACCGATTGATTTTTCTGCTGTCCGAGCTGGGTAATTTGTTTCCCGCTTTTTGCACTTCTTCCCTTGTTCTGCTCAGACTGGGCACGTGCTAGCTTAGTAAGTTCACGACCATAGTCAGATGGCAGATTCATCGATATCTGGGATGGCTGCTCAAGGAAGGACATAGCCCACTTTTTGGTTTTTGCATCATATACCTTCTTTTGCTCGGGCTTTTTTGGTGCAAAAAAAGCCTTATTGTAGGCAGCCACTACCTCGGCGTTTTCCGCTTCAGTCCTGTCATAAGGTCTCTTGGGAGGAACCGTCGGGATGTCGACTATCTTTTGAGTGCAACCTCTCTTCTGAGTGGGGAGCGGGGGAGCGGCGTTGGTCCGTTTCTTCTGCTGAGACGGCTGTCGTGGGTTTGTCACGTCAGGTGTCATAGATGACTTCGTAGGTGTGGGATTATGCGAGTCAAGCATCTCCGAGCTTGGGATCGCAGGAACAAAGATCAACACAGATTTACCCAGGTTCGGCCCCCTCAATGTGAGGTAAAAGACCTACTTCCTGCCTACCCTAGATTGGTATTGATATGATAATCGAGGTGTTACAATGGAGGCGATCCGATCTGGTACTCGCCGTATGAGCTAGGGTTTGGGGCTTGATAGCTTGACCCGCTCTAAGTCCTGCGAGTCCTCTTTATATACACAGAGGCTCGCTAGGTTACAAAAGGAAACTTCCCCATAAGGAATACATCCACAGAGGCCTACTCGGAGACTACTTGGTCTTCACGTCCTCCGGGATATGTCTTCTAGATCTTTCCCTTATGGCGGTTCAATATTGGGCTTGTCCCAAGTGGGCCTTCGTCCGTGCGAGTAAGTTAAGTCGCACTGGGCCGCGGGTTAATCCAGAAAGTATTCCCCCGACATTAGCCCCCAAGATTGGTTAGGACTTTACGGTGAGAACCTTCTGACCTCTTGAAATGGTCTCTGAGCCGCACTGCAAACGTTCTGACCAATCTCCTGACTTATGCGATTCAGAGCTGTGACTCATCTGCGCGACTCATCTCTCCTTCTGGAAATATTCCGTTTCCTTTAATTGCGGACCGTTACTCGTTTTGCGGGCGCAAATTGTGCCGTTGGTTGCGAGCACAGATAATGCCGTTAGTTGCGGGCCCCTTCAGTTATAAGCTGCGGCCACCTAGGTCATTATCCATTTGCCCTTGCAATCTTCTCATCCCTAGCCGCGCCGTCTTCTTCCTCGACCCGAGCCTAGTTCCCCAATCCAATCTCCCCCTCGCAATGGCGCCCAAGGCGAAGCCATCTGACGATAGGCGCAAATCTCCTGCAACTGGGAAGGATCCTGGGTAACGGAGGAAACTCTTGCGGATCTGGCCGAGGCTGGCTTCTTGCCGCCGAAGGAGGACGGCGTCTGGCGGGCGCCAGGCGATGAAATCGAGCCGCGCCCCAAGCCCAACGAGCTGGTGATGTTCGTGGAGCACGTGGAGCGTGGATTCACGCCGCCAGGTTCTCCCTTCTTCCGCAATTTGCTGCAACGCCTAGGCCTCCGTCTTCACGACATCGGGCCCAACTCAATGCTCCAGGTGAGCAATTTTCATGTGCTGTGCGAGGATTATCTTGGCATAGCCCCCAACATCGATCTATGGCTGGCCTCTTTCACCTGCAACAGCCAACTTGTCTCCAAGGGTGGCGCCTACGTTCAGGTCGGCGCCATCTCTCTTCAACGCCATAGGAACTCTTGCCTTCCCAAGCTAGCCCTGGCGAATCGACCCAGGGCTTGGCAAAAATCTTTCTTCTATTGCCAAGATACTTCACCGGAGGGCGAAACTCGCCTTCCCTCCTGGTCTAACACCCTCTTCGTGCCTACCGAGGCACTGAAATCAAAACCCCGCGACTCGTCCATGTCCTTCATCAATGAGTCGCTGATCAAATCCGCGCCTTAATAGGTCATGGTCTTACTGGCCTTGATCTTCTCTCTTGCTGGACCAAATGGCGCATTCAGCCCGTGAGTCCACGACAGCGATCCTTCCTTGAGTGCACAGGCACCTCTGCTGACGTTGATCGTATCAAGGCTTCGGACTGGAGGCCTGAGGATTGGGTGGAATTTGTCACCCGCGTGACTGAGGAGAAGGACATCTCCTTCGATAAGGTGGGGCTTGCCCCTTTCAGTGTTAACAACAAGCCTTTTGAGGTAACTCCTCTTCTCTGTCTTTTCGCCTTCGTAGTTGAGTCGCATTCCTTTTCTTAATACTGCAACTTATATCTCCCTGATCCAGGCTGATGAGAACTACTGGTCGCTGCCTGCGACCGTCGCCGGCACTGCTGCTCCCAAGCGTGCCGCACGAAAGAAGTTGCTGCCCACTCTAGAGGGCAGCGAGACTGCTGATATCCCTTCTGTTGCTTCTGCGGCCTCAGATGGTGAAGAGACTGAACTGGACGAGGATGACAGTCCAGTGCCAGCCGCGAGTTCTGTTGCCGCGGCTGGACCAACTCCCCGTAGAGCCTCCAAGAGGCTATCTCGTGAGGAACCAGAGGTTGATGCTCTGGAAAACCCTGAGGCCACGAAGCGTCGCAAACCTGCTACGGGCGCGACCTCCTCGTTGCCAGGCGTGCTTTCAAAGCCACCGCCTCTGCTGAAGAAGACATGGGTCCCCACTCTGGTAATTTCTGTGTCTTGTCATCTTGAATGCTTATTCTTTTTCCTCTACTGACACGCAAAACTTCTGCTCGTAGATTCTGGGACCCAAGGCCTGTCCTCACCGTCAAGCGGTGAACTTATGGCCTTTGTGAAGATGGCTCCAGAGTTAGTAACTTTTCCCTGTGCTTATAATACTTTTATTCTGGCTTATGTGCTTCTTCTTCACACAATGCCCTTGCTTTTTGCAGAAGTGCGGCTAAACCCGCGACTGAGCCTGGAACCGCGGTTGAGCCGCATTTATCACCTGCGGCTCATACCGCCATGGTAGAGGGCGTGGCCACCACTGATGACCTGGCCACGGTCCCTGTTCTTGACACAGCCACCCAAGAGGTGGCTCTGGAGGATAGAACGGATCCCCTTATGATCCAGGACGTGGAGAAGGTCAACCCCTCCTCCATAGATGTAATGGCCAAGGATGCTGATGCGCCAGTGATTGAGTCGCCAGCGGCGGACAGCCTGCGGTCGCCAATTCTGCGTGCTGAGGTTGCTTCTTCCTCCTCCACAAGCCGCGCTGAGAGACTGTCAGAGGCTATCATTGCCTCAAATGACAAGCAAGCCATGGAGCTCCGCAAGGCACTGTCTGACCTGTCTGCGGCTTATAAGGTAAACTTCTATCTCCAGTTATCTGTCTCTAGCCCCCAAGGATCAAGTTTCTTCTTTGACTGTAAAGGGAGACTTGATGCTTCTCTTTTAGCTGTTGATATATACTTACTAACTGATGTACCCTTCGTAGGAGGAACTAAGCTCCATAACGGCTGCCAAACTTGCCTTGGAAAAGCAGCTGGGGATACTCCCTCTGAACTGGAGAGGCTGCGCGAGCTCCTTGGCCAGCGTGACGCTGAGCTGAAGAAGAGGGAAACCAGGATGGGCGAGCTATCTGATGAAAGCTTCAAGTTATCTGAGCAAGCCAAAGCCACCGAGCTGCGGCTTAAAACTGTTGAAGAGAAGTTCCAAGAGAGGGTCCAGCAGCTGGACCTCCAAGTCAGTGCTCAGAAAGACGCCATTGCTGATGCCAATGAGGACGCAAGGCTTAAGGCTGTTTCCATTGGCGAGCTTGAGAAAAAGTTGAAGAAAGTTTCTGATGCCCATAACCTTGTCCACGCCAAAGTGTGCATCATGACTCAAGAGTTAACTGGTATGTGTTGCGACTCATATCTGCATCTGTTTTCTCTACTATCTTTGCCTGTATGTTGTAGAGCTGACGGAGACATGCCTCGATGTAGGTGAAGATGCCAAGGAGCAGCGCGGCAGTACTCAAGAACAGCTGGAGTATATCCGCGATTTTTCGCGAAGAACTTGTGACGCCATGAAATCACTGTCTAAGTGCCTGCTGCCGACCAAGCCAGTCCCCGGTGATTCTGAAGGGCTGCTGAAAAGACTGCTTAGGGCGCCTCAGTTCTTTTTGGACTGGAAGGAGTCCTCAGCTCGCACCGGCGCGGCTCATGTTCTTGCTTTGGCCAAGACGTACTATCCTTCTTTTGATGCTGCCAAGGTTGCAAAAGGTAGGCCCTCGAAGAAGGTGGATGGCACCGAACTGACGGCCTCAGAATATGCGACGACTTGGAAGGATATGCGCGGCCACGCGACTGAACTGGTGGAGGGGATAGATCTTGCGACCTATATGGGCAAGTATAATGCAGATGGAAGCAGATGGGAGAAGTTACCCGCTCCGTCATCCAGTGCGGTGATTCCGCAGGAAAAGAACCCCTCTCCAGGCGTATCCAGCTCTGCAGCCCCCAAGCCCGCGACTGAAGAGCCCTCCAGCGAGCCTGCGATTGCTCCTTCTGGCAAGCTTGGTAAGCCGCCTGTTCCTCCTTCCCACCGGCCAAAAGCTGCGCACAAGTGA
The DNA here is from genome assembly GCA_947311845.1 of Poa pratensis. NCBI lineage: Eukaryota > Viridiplantae > Streptophyta > Magnoliopsida > Poales > Poaceae > Poa > Poa pratensis. The sequence continues at coordinate 15,708,882 of CAMZMU010000086.1, forward strand.
AGAAGAGAAAACAATGGTTTGATGATCTTGGCCCTTAGCGGTCTGTAATAATTGTTAGAATTTATGTGTCATAAGACAATATTATGGTTTGCTTAAGTACTCTTGGCAGTACATGTTTCGACCAATAGGCTGGTCCTTATGATTTGTCTCGGTTTTTCCTCACTTAGGCCCTTGCGCGGCTCAGTATTTCCCAGGTAAAAAGTGCGTGTTCAGGGTCGAGAGCGGCCATGATAGGCAATCAAACTCGATTGACGCCGCACCCCCAGTACTTTGGCCGCATAGTGCAAGTCGCATCCAAGAGAGGTTGAGTATAATCACGATAAATGCCACTTGTTTGGCGATCCCAAGGAATAGGCCGCGCTAAAAAGCTGCCGCACCCCCAAGGGACCAATGATTAAAAAATAAAAGACTCACAGCTCAATTGGTAGTTTGAGATGCTTTATTTCAGAATCATTATATGATACATAGGGTCGGTCGCGCCTAGGTGGCGACCAGAAGTGATGCTTGGGTCGGTTGCGCCTAGGTGGCAACCAGAGATGTTACATGGGTCGGTCGCGCCTGAGTGGCGACCAGAATTGGGTCGGTTGCGCCTAGGTGGCAACCAGAGATGTTACATGGGTCGGTCGCGCCTGAGTGGCGACCAGAATTGGGTCGGTTGCGCCTAGGTGGCAACCAGAGATGTTACATGGGTCGGTCGCGCCTGAGTGGCGACCAGAATTGGGTCGATCGCGCCTAGGTGGCGATCAGAAGTGTCATTGGGTCGGTCGCGCCTGAGTGGCGACCAGAATTGAAATTTTTAGCCCTGAGTGGCCAGCTTGATGATGTAAACTCTTAATAATTTTGCTGCGGCTGCTGATGGCAACTCGCGATGCCTGGGATGTGTCCTTATTGGCAATGGCTCGTAGCCTTTGACTTCCTTGCCTCCCTTGCGGCCGTAATCTGAAGTCGCAAGTCAGGCAGGTGCCTCTTGGCCTTCACGATGTCATCAAAATTCTCCTGCGACTCGCGCATGGGCGCGCTCTCTGCGATGCAAGCTGCTCTGGCTATGGCCTTGTCGCCTTCTTCGCATTCTTGAGCTATTCTTTTGTCGCCATTGATGGTGATGACACCCTAGGGCCTGGTATTTTAAGCTTTAGGTACACATAGCACGGCCTAGCCATAAACTTTGCGAATGCTTCTCTGCCAAACAGCGCATGATATGGGCTCTGGAAATCTACAACCTCGAACCAAATGTACTCGCTCCTGAAGTTGCTTTGTGTCCCAAAGGCGACCTCCAAGTTAACTCGCCCCAATGGCTGAGCTGATATGCCTGGCACGACACCATGAAACGTTGTTCTTGATGGGTGTAGCTGCTTTTCTTGAAGGTTCATTCTTTTGAAGGTTTCATAGTATAATATATTGATGCTGCTGCCTCCATCCATCAGTACTTTGCTCAACTTGTACCCTGCGACTTGAGGGGCAACCACCAGCGCGAGTTTTCCCTCTTCATTTATTTCTCCTGGGTGATCCTCGCGGCTCCAAACTACTGGTTGCTCGGACCACTTTAGCCACTGTGGGACGGCTGGTACTATGGCGTTAACAGCCTGATTGCGTCGTCGCAGCTTTTGTTCCCTCCTTGAAGTATTCACCACAATGGTATGATACTGACCCAACTGTTTTGGGAACTGTGGCTGATCTGGCTGCGGATTTGGGACGGCGTTGTTGCTGTTGTTGCCTCCGCCATGTTTACCTTCCTCGTTGTTTTGATGATTGAAGTTTGTGTTGAGTGGCTGTCCATCCTTCCACTTTTTGTAATGATAACACTGTGCCTTCGTGTGGTTGGGTGGTTTCCCATCTTTTCCTATATGGATGTCGCAGGGGCGGTTGAAAACCTCTTCCAAATTAACTGGGTGAAAATTCCTTCCTCTGCTGCTGCTTTGTTTGTAACGAGTATTCGTATTTGCGACTAACCCTGAGTTTCCTTCCTCGTTTTTGCGCTTGTTATAACTCGCATTGGCATTGCTAGCTTGCTGTTGTTGAGGCTTGCTACTGGCCTTCTTTCCCTTGCCAGTGTTTTCCTCTTCCTCCCCATCAGATGCGTCCCTGGTTTTATCCGAGCTAGCATACTTGTTGGCCGCCGCCATTACCTCGCTTAGGCTCTTGACTTTATCCTTCATGCGACCTAGTTTGTGGACTAGCGGCTCAAATTTGCAATTTTTCTCCATGACAAGGACTGCTGAACTGGGTGGTATGTTGTCTGAGGAATGTATGATCTCTGCGACCCTTCTCATCCAGTGGCGACTCGACTCGCCTTCCTTCTGTACACAACGCTCAAGGTCCTCTATGCTGCAGAGTCGCTTGCATGTTCCTTGGAAATTCTTGATAAAAGCTTCCTTCATCTCATCCCAAGAGTTTATTGAATTTGGTGGCAAATTTTGTAGCCATATGTGGGCTGCGCCTTCTAACATCATGTTTAGGTAACGTGCGCAGATCTCTTCGGATGCATTTAGGATGCTCATGCCCATCTCGTAATTGTTGAGCCAAGTAACAGGGTCCATGCTGGCGTTGTAGTTGGCGACCTTGCGAGGTCCTTTGAAATCTGCAGGAAACGGTTCAGACCTGATTCTTTCGCTGAAACAGACTGGGCCTTTGAGTCGCGACGATAGGTTGGACGAAGCTGGCCTTCCTATTGGTTGGCCGCCGCGCGCGGCTGCACAATCTCTATGGGTTGAATTTGCTGAGGTTGATTTTGAGCCGCAGGTTGATCTTCCCTTTGTCGCCTAGCCGAGCTCGAGGTCGCAACGTGTGGCGACTCCGCGTGGATGCTTCTCTCCGCCGTTGCTCTGCTATTGTAAGGGGTGGAGTGCAGCCGTCCTGCGTGTTCGGACATATTCGCCTGCTGTATTACTGCTGTGCTCAGCATCTCAATGGCGCGCCGTGCCTCTCTGTCCATTGGCGTGTTTCCTGCTGGCGCTAATCTGGCCAAGATGTTTGTGGCTGCAAAGAGATTCTCCACTGGGCTAACATAATGCCCTTGCGGCGTGTGGAACCTTTGAGGCTGCTGTGGCGATTGCTGAACAAAGGTTGGCTGCGTCAAGGCGGGGGCATCATGGCCCTGTTGTTAGCCTGTACTATGGCCCTTGACCCAGGTATCTCTGCTACTCTTGGTGCTGCGAAAGATGGAACCGCTGGTACGATTGATGGTACAGCGATTGCTTGAACCGCGGGCGCAGCTAACGGGGCCACGGACCGCATAACCATGGCAGATGGTGCCATGCGTGCGGGTACCGCGACTGAAGGTTGTGCGACCCCTGACCATGCGACCGGGTGCGCCGTGTTGGTGGCGACTGATGGGATAGCAATTGCTGGTTCAGTGGTAGGTGATTGGAACAGCTCCATAGGGTTTACTGTTCCTGGCTGCAGGCGACTCGCGTGGCGTCTGTGTGGCAAGGTGGCCTGTATTCCTTGCAGAGTATTGGTTTCCTCGATGAGTCGCAGTTGCTCCTGTTGGAGGCGCTGTTCCTCACGCGCCAGCCTGGCTCTCTCATCTGCGATTCTCTGGACTTCATCATATAGCCCGATCCTGGTAGCCTCCAATTCTGTCACCCTAGCAGCCGCGTTAACCGCAGATATTGGTGTAAACAACACGCTTCCCTGTGGCGGCGTGACCGCTGCGCTGGGGGTTACCCTTGACCCTGATTCCGCAGGCGCGACTCCAGGTGGGTCTCTCTGTTTGCGACTCCTGAGGCCGCGACTCCTGGCGTCATCGCAGCGGATGCCGCGACTCCTGATGCGTCTAGCGCGGCTTGTTCTGCTGCTTCCGGCGGTGTGGGGGCTAAGCTGCCTGGTGGCATGCCCAGCCCTTCGTCTGCTTCTGTGGTCCTGTAGACCCCTTCCACGTGCCGATCTTCTACAGAGGGCGAGCCACTATCCACAGGGCCTCCGCATAGCCTTTCCTCAAGGACATACTCAATGGATTGGCCTTCTTCGTCTTCGAGAGGCAGCGACTCGTGGTTGATAGATCTTCTTCTTGGTCCACTGTTACCGCGACTCCTTCTTCTGAGTCGCCATGTTGCGATGGATCCTCTGACTCGCCGCCAATGAAGCCGACGAAGACGTTGATGGATCCAAAGGGGATGACGTGGCCGGTCTCCAAGTAATCTGCTTCCGGCCCCCAGCTTGAATCGTCGATGAGGGGTGTGCCATTGACCGTGATGATACGGCCAACAACAAGATCTTCAGCTCCCTTCATGGATCCTGCGCGGAACGTGACGCTCTTGACCGCAGGCCCCACGGTGGGCGCCAACTGTCGTGGGTTTGTCACGTCAGGTGTCATAGATGACTTCGTAGGTGTGGGATTATGCGAGTCAAGCATCTCCGAGCTTGGGATCGCAGGAACAAAGATCAACACAGATTTACCCAGGTTCGGCCCCCTCAATGTGAGGTAAAAGACCTACTTCCTGCCTACCCTAGATTGGTATTGATATGATAATCGAGGTGTTACAATGGAGGCGATCCGATCTGGTACTCGCCGTATGAGCTAGGGTTTGGGGCTTGATAGCTTGACCCGCTCTAAGTCCTGCGAGTCCTCTTTATATACACAGAGGCTCGCTAGGTTACAAAAGGAAACTTCCCCATAAGGAATACATCCACAGAGGCCTACTCGGAGACTACTTGGTCTTCACGTCCTCCGGGATATGTCTTCTAGATCTTTCTCCTTATGGCGGTTCAATATTGGGCTTGTTCCCAAGTGGGCCTTCGTCCGTGCGAGTAAGTTAAGTCGCACTGGGCCGCGGGTTAATCCAGAAAGTATTCCCCCGACAACGGCTGCGCTGGAGACTGGTCACGCGGCGGCGGAGACGGCTGCGCTGGAGACTTGTGAGGCGGTGAAGAGGACGGCTGCGCTGGAGAATGCTGAGGCGGTGAAGAGGACTGTTGCGCTGGAGACTGGTGAGGAGTCGATGGCCTTGGCTGCCAGTTCGGAAGCACGATGAATTCCTTTGGCCATAGAATTGGCGCTTTCTTGGCTTCTCCAAGTTCAAGCACCTCCCCATCTTCACCTGCAGGGTGGTGCAGCTTCAGCTCCTCAAAATCTTTCATCACTGCATCCACCCCGACAACAGCGTAGCCATTTGGAACCGGAGCAAAATGGTAAGTTGGATTAGGTCCAATTGGTAGGGCATAGCCGACCGCCACCTTCACGGATATGTTATAAACTTTCACATGCAGCTCACAAGGTGTGCTCTCCGTGATATCATCCACTGGGTAGCGACGAAGAGGAGCCACTGCATCATCATTACCATCCTGGAGCTCCGTGGAAGCCACGCTGCTTTTCCGATTCGATGGGCCACCGGTACCATCGCATGCAGCTTCTACCATGTGCCGTTGAGATTGGCCGCTAGTACCTTGCTGGCTAAGCACAGCAATTTGTTCCTTCTGCAGCTTTAATTCTTCTTCTATATTACGCAGCCGGTCTGCAGCAGCGCGTGCTTCCATTGCCTCCCTTTCCTTTCTCCTCTGATGGCTTCTATCAGGAAATTTCTTCCTGTGCTCGGGAATCGCAATTGTCTTGGGCTTGGAGCCAGGTACGCCTCGTAACCGTCCGTCGTGTTCCTTATTCCCAAGGGCGCGTGTGAGCTCGTCATCCTCTCTATCGGGAATGAACCGTCCCTCTGCAACATCCTTTACTGCATTTCTAATTTCTTGGATGGGTAGTAGGGGATTATCTTTGTGTCTTCTGTTATATATGCACTTCCCTTCTGCGTCCAACATGCCCCCATGCCCGTAAAACCAATTTCTTGCCCGTTCGATCCACTTGAGTGGCTTTGGAGTGATCCCATTAGCCAGCAGGTCCGCCTCAAGTTTCTCCCACTTAGGCATGCTAAAAGCGTAGCCACCAGGCCCCATAGTATGGTGGTACATCTTTAGAGCAGCATTTGCCGCATTTTTGCAGACTTTTCCAGAGCTTCCTCTGATTTCTTGTACGCCACAAATTCTTCCCAGTAGTCCTTTATCTTCTCATACCCTTTATCGAAGTCTGGAGTCTTATTTTTCTTGACAAACAGGTTGTTCAATCTATTCTTCCAGTTCTTGAATAGCTCGGCCATCTTCTTAAGTGCCCAGTCCTTGACTTTTTGCTCCATGATTTTCCGGGCAATCTTTTCTGCCTCATCTGGATCCTCCTCATCTGAATCCACCTCTGGCGCCGGCAGGGTGAAATTAACCATGAGCTTTCTCCAAAGTCTTTCTTTGCCCTCATCGCTGACATATAGCTGTCCTTTCTCCTTTGGCCGATGCCATTCTCGAACGGTGATCGGGATGAAGTCCCTAACAAGAACTCCGCATTGCTTTACCATTTTATTTTTAACACCAGGGGGAGCAGTCGGTGTGCCGTCTTCAGCGACTCTTTCGATCGTGTACCTTTCTTGGTCGCCCAACTTTTTGGCTGGGCCTCGTTTTGTCCTTACAGAAGATTTGCTCGATCCGGAGGGCTAAAAGAAGAAAGGGCGTTAATATATGTATATAGACAGCAGAGGCTTAATTAATACAATCTTCGGCTTCATTAATATATGTATATGCACCTCGCCGGAGTTTGCAACATTTAATGTTCCACCGGAGCCTTCGGCTTCTCCCTCGTCGGCTTCTCCCTCGCTGACTTCTCCCTCACCCCGGCCGTCGGGTTCTACCTCACCGGAGCCGTCTCTTCGGTTGAGAGACTCATCTCCCTCACCGGAGTTGTTCAAAAACTCCGTGGTGACATCGACAATATCTTCCGGCCCGCGGATTTATCCTGGAGGATATTTTCCTGATCTTCGTCTCGTTCCATAGTTTCTGCAAATTAAGAACAATGCACAAAACTTTAGTTGGTAACTTGTTCCATATGTCAAGATACATCTACAATATCACCTCATTTGCAAGAACAAATTAGAAACTTCATATGCTGCCTTATAATCTCATTTGCAAGAGCACCTCGGGCGGGGAGCGGCAGAGCACCTCGGGCGGGGATTCTTGGGCGCGACGGCGAACTTGGAGACCCTAAACCCTAAAACATCAAGAAATTAAAGCCATTAAGCTCAAGAACATAAGACTCAAGCTAAAATATACATCAATATAGCTAAAATCATTTGCAAAGCTAAAATTAAAATTAACATCAATATAATCTACAATCTAGCTACAATGCAAAATCTACACGTAAACTCGTATCGTAAACCCGTAAACTCGTATCGTAAACCCGTAAACTCGTAAACTCGTATCGTAAACCCGTAAACTCGTATCGTAAACCCGTAAACTCGTAAGGTCGGAACAAAATTGTTTCCCTAACACAAAAAATCCTAAGTGTTTGAATTTCTAAACCTAAGCAAAAAATCCTTTAACATCATACATTCATATATTCATACATTTAAAAAATAGCAATTTCTTCTAAACCCTCAGCGAGAGGGGGCGGCGCGAGCGGGGCGTGGAGGCCGGGCGCGGCCGGCGTTGAGGGCGCGGACGGCGTGGAGGGCGTGGAGGGGCCCGACCGGCGTGGAGGGCGCACGGACGGGCGGCGCGGCGCGGGCGTGTGGCGGCGCGAGGGGCCGCGCGTGGCCAGAGGAGCTAGGGCGCGGCGCGTACGTGGAGGAGGCCGGCCGGCGCGTGGAGGCCGGCGTGGAGGTGGCGCGTGGCCGGAGGAGAGGTGGCGTGTGGAGGCGGCGCGGCGGACGTCGACGGCGGCGGCGAGGCGCGGCGTGGGGCGGCGCGGAGGTCGGGCAGCCTGACGGCGTCGTTTCGCTCCGCGTCGCCTCTGGTCCTTCGTCGATTTTGCGTGAATGAGGAAGAAGAAAGGGTGCCAGCAGTTATAGCAGGGGTCATTGTCCCGGTTGCTGGCAAGAACCGGGACCAATGCCTCTTTGGTCCCGGTTCTTGCCAGCAACCGGGACCAAAGAGTGGGTAATTAATGCCAGATCGCGGCGCGCGTCTATGGACTCATTGGTCCCGGTTCTTGCTAGAAACCGGGACCAAAGAGTCCTTTTTCAAAATTATTTCGAACTTTTCAGTTCTGAAATTTTGTTCCCGCCTTTTTTTTCTTATTTAGGTGTTTGGATATGAATTTCAAATGGTTTTGAATCTGAAAAGACTTTCAACATGAAAAGTTTTTAAATTTGAATAAATAATCCAAAACCATTTTCTGTTTTCTAAAATAATTATTCTAACTATACAAACTATTAACCATTTTGCCATTTTCAATTAAAAATGCATTAACTTTATTGCATATTTTGAATTGACAAAACTTTCAACATGAAAAGTGTTTGAATTTGTATAAATAATCCAAAATCCAAACTCGACTAATAATATGTATAAATCGATCAAAAATGATTAAGTAAGATTTATGATTAAGTAATAATAATTATTAATTCAGTTAATTCTATTTTTGGTGTTGTAAAATCCCATGGCAAGCAGAAGTAAATGCAGAACAATTTCAGTGAACCTATATTTATAATATGTAATAATAATTATTAATGCAGAACAGTTTCTTTTGAGGGCTTGTGAGCTGTTGGATCACTCTGTGAGCCACCAACCGGGACTAAAGGGAATCCCACCAATAAGGAAGAAGCACACGGATCGTGTGTTTCTTTCGAGCGCTTGTGAGCCGTTGGTTTATGTTGTCAATGTAATTTGCATGGTTTGTTTAATATCAATGCGAAAAGTAGTCACCCATCAATCTTGGATACATTTTACACGATCGTCGTCTTAGCTAGACCAGAAGTAGTTCATGACAACAATCTTGGGTACATAGACAAACCATAGGTTAGTCATACTCCTGCCTAGGCCTATAATACTCGTCCTCGTAGTCGTCGTAGTCGCCGCCGTCGTCGTCGTTGTCGTCGGGCGGCGCTGTCGTCGGGCGCCTGGACTGGAAGTGAGGGTAGCGCAGGCGGGGGTTATCGCCGGCCGTGATGTAGTTCATGACGCTCTGGAGAGTTCGGCCGCTCCACCACAGCCGACGGCCGGCCTCGTTGAAGTTCGAAGGAGGCGGGCCATCCTCCTCGTACCTGGCGAGCGCCCTCTCACGCCGATTGATGAAGAAGGCGTCCCAAGTCGGGCGGTAGTCGGGATGCCAGCGGGGATCCATCCGCTGCTCCGGAGTGAGCTCGAGGTAGTAGTGGTTCGTGATGGCCGCCCGACGTGCCAAACCTTGAGGGATAGGAGGGACCGGCACGCCTCCGGTGCTCAGCCTCCAGCCGGCGGGGACGTCGTAGCCGGGCGGGCAGGGGTAGTTCGAGGCGGAAAGCGCCTCCGCCTCCGAGTAGGTTAGAGTGGGTACGGTGGAAGCCATGGGAGAGTGATGAGGTTGCAGATATGAGTTTAGATGTGCTATGCCAATGGAGGCCATGACTACATATATATAGTGAGACCTTTAGTCCCCGTTCGAGCCACCAACCGGGACTAAAGGGGCTTATTTGTTCCCGCGCAATTTTACCAACCGGGACTAAAGGGATTCCCACCAATAAGGAAGAAGCACACGGATCGTGTGTTTCTTTCGAGCGCTTGTGAGCCGTTGGATCAGGGGTGTGTTTCTTTTGAGCGCTTGTGAGCTGTTGGATTTTTAGAACTAGTCCCGGTTGGTAACACCAACCGGGACTAAAGAATCACACGGATCGTGTGTTTCTTTCGAGCGCTTGTGAGCCGTTGGATCAGGGGTGTGTTTCTTTTGAGGGCTTGTGAGCTGTTGGATCAGCACTCCCACCACCACCACCACTCCCACCTCATCCACAGGTACACTTTCTAATCGCCTATAAATAGCGGCGTCCCTGCAGCGAACGGCACACAACGAGCGTCTACCTTCGCCACCGAATCCAATGGCTGGATTTAGCCTACCTGCTGGCATGTTCCCTGGCATTATTGTGTTCGTCCTTGTTCACCGGCCAGCCATTGGAGCCACCTCCTGTAGGACGGTGAACAATGACAACACAACGACGCTGTTGGAAACACAAGCCCTCAGGTAGGTTGAATCCAGCCACTGGATTAGGGTGACGCAATGATGAATTGCCGAGGAGGTGGGAGTGGTGGTGGTGGTGGAAGTGGTAGCCATGCCCCTCGGTCCGATCCAAGCAGCGGCAAGGCGCTCTGATGATCTGCGACATTCCCAACACTTTTTGGGACGGTCGTAGATCATCAGAGACGTCTTGCCGCTGTGGATCGAAGGTCGATTTGCTGCTCACGACCACGCGATGATTTGCAGTATACAAAGCATTCGGATTCCCGTCATACAGCCCTACGGTGCTAATACATTACATTGATTTACATAAAAGCCATGAACCCTTCTTCGCGTATGTCCCTGGCCTATGATCGCTTCAGCCGTAACCATGGAGCATCTTCATTATTTAACGGGATGCTTGGGTCAGTTCTCACTGTGAAGGGCGGAATTTCATCAAACTTATCATAATCTGCTGACATGTCTGTCTTGTCCTCGACTCCCACGATGTTTCTTTTCCCTGAAAGAACTACGTGACGCTTTGGCTCATCGTCTGATGTATTCGTTTGCTTGTTTTTTCTTTTTTTCGGTCTGGAGGACATGTCCTTCACATAGAAAACCTGAGCCACATCATTGGCTAGGACGAATGGTTCGTTCTTGTAACAACCAAGATTCTTGAGATCCACTGTTGTCATCCCGTACAGCTGGTCTACCTTTATCCCTTCTCCATTCATGTTGACCCAACTGCACCGAAACAAAGGGACCTTAAAAGTAGGTCCATAGTCAAGTTCCCATATCTCCTCTATGCGACCATAGTATGTGTCCTTTTGCCCATCGTCGTTTGTTGCATCAAAGCGGACACCACTGTTCTGGTTGGTGCTCTTTTTATCTTGGGCGATCGTGTAAAATGTATTCCCATTTATCTCGTACCCTTGGAAATTCAATACAGTCGAAGATGGTGACGCGGCCAACAAGTAGAGCTGATCTCCGACAGTGGTGTCATTCATGAGCTGTAATCGCAACCAACTGCCGAAGGTCTCCATGTGTTTTTCTTTAATCCAGGAGTCATCCTTCCCCGGGTTCTTGGAGCGTACATAATTCTTGTGTTCCTCGATATACGGAGCCACGAAGGTGGAACTTTGTAGAACTGTGTAGTGTGCTTGAGTTAAAGAATGCCCGTCCCTACATATCAGTGCTTTCTTTCCTAGCGTGCCTTTTCCACTCAGTCTCCCCTCATGCCGCGATTCAGGAACACCAATCGGCTTAAGGTCAGGAATAAAGTCAACACAGAACTCAATGACCTCTTCTGTTCCATAGCCCCTTGAGATGCTTCCTTCTGGCCTAGCACGGTTATGAACATATTTCTTCAAGACTCCCATGAACCTCTCGAAGGGGAACATATTGTGTAGAAATACAGGACCGAGAATGGCAATCTCGTCGACTAGGTGAACCAGGAGATGCGTCATAATATTGAAGAATGATGGGGGGAACACCAACTCGAAGCTGACAAGACATTGGACCACAGCCTTCTGTAAACTTGGTAGAGTTACTGGATCGATGACCTTCTGAGATATTGCATTGAGGAATGCACATAGCTTCACAATGGGTACTCGAACATTTTCCGGTAGAAGCCCCCTCAATGCAACCGGAAGCAACTGCGTCATAATCACGTGGCAATCATGAGACTTCAGGTTCTGGAATTTTTTCTCTGCCATATTTATTATTCCCTTTATATTTGACGAGAAGCCAGCCGGGACCTTGATACTGCTCAGGCATTCAAAAAAGATTTCCTTCTCTGCTTTGGTAAGAGCGTAGCTGCTTAAGTATTGACGCCCTTTATCCGTCTGCTTGTTGTATGGGTCTTTCATACGTTGCTGGTCTGCCCGTGCTTCCGGTGTATCTTTTGTCTTCCCATACACGCCCAGGAAGCCTAGCAGGTTCACGCAAAGATTCTTCGTCACGTGCATCACGTCGATTGAAGACCGGACCTCTAGGACTTTCCAATAGGGTAGCTCCCAGAATATAGAGCACTTCTTCCATATGGGTACGTGGTTGTCAGCGTCATTCGGAACAGATAGACTGCCAGGACCCTTTCCAAAGATTACTTCTAAATCCTTGACCATGTCATATATAACATCACCATCAGGGAGGTTAGGCTTCTTCCGGCGATCTGCCTCACCGTTGAAATGCTTGCCGGGCTTTCTTACGGCATGACTGTTCGGAAGAAATCGACGATGCCCCAGGTACACATTCTTGTTTCCCAAATGTATACTTTCAGTCTTATCTAAACAGTGCGTGCATGCATTGTATCCCTTGTTTGACTGTCCTGAAATGTTACTAAGAGCAGGCCAATCATTGATGGTTACGAACAGCAACGCTCGTAGGTCAAATTCCTGTTGTTTGTGCTCATCCCACACACGTACACCTGGTTCGGACCACAACTGCAAAAGTTCATCAACTAATGGCCTTAGGTACACATCAATGTCGTTGCCGGGTTGCTTCGGGCCTTGGATGAGCACTGGCATCATAATGAACTTCCGCTTCATGCACAACCAAGGAGGAAGGTTGTAGATACATAGAGTCACGGGCCAAGTGCTATGACTGGAGCTCTGCTCCCCAAAAGGATTAAAGCCATCTGTACTTAGACCAAATCTTAAGTTCCTTGCGTCATCTGAAAATGTCGGGAACTCTCTGTCGATTTTTCTCCACTGGGACCCATCGGCGGGGTGTCTCAACTTCCCGTCTTTCTTACGCTCTTCTTTGTGCCATCGCAACAACCTGGCATGCTCTTTGTTTCTGAACAGACGTTTCAACCGTGGTATTATAGGAGCATACCACATCACCTTAGCAGGAACCCTCTTCCGGGGGGGCTCGTCATCGCCCTCAACATCACCAGGGTCATCTTGTCTTATCTTGTACCGCAGTGCATTGCATACCGGGCATTTATCCATGTTCTCGTACTCACCGCGGTACAGGATGCAGTCATTAATGCATGCATGTATCTTCTGCACATCTAATCCTAGAGGGCAGATAGCCTTCTTTGCTTCGTATGTAGTCTCGGGCAATTCGTTATCCTTTGGAAGCTTCGGCTTCATTATTTTCAGTAACTTCTCAAATCCCTTGTCAGAACAACCAGTCTCTGCCTTCCATTTCAGCAGTTCCAGTGTGGTACCGAGCTTTGTGCTGCCATCTTCGCAGTTTGGGTACAGCAACTTTTTGTGATCCTCAAGCATGGCCTCCAACTTTAGCTTCTCCTTTTCTGTATCGCATTCTCGCTTTGCATCAGAAATGACCCCACCAAGACCATCAGCGGGCTCATCTGATGCCCGATGTTCACCTCTTTCTTCTTCAACGTCTTCCATAACAGTATCACCGCATTCCTCAGGGAACATAGGATAGTTGTCATCATCCTCCTCTTCTTCATTGTCTTCCATCGTAACCCCTCTTTCTCCGTGCTTGGTCCAACAATTATAGCTGGGCATGAAACCTTTCCGAATCACGTGGTCTTGAATGGTTCTCGGGTCAGAGTACTCCCTGACGTTCCGACACTTCTCACATGGACAAGGCATAAAATTATTCACTTTGTTTGCCTCAGCCACATCGAGAAATTTATGCAGGCCTGCAATAAACTCGGAACTGCGTCGTTCGCCGTACATCCATCGCATCCGTGCATCCATCTGCATCATATATATAATTAAGTTTATCAAATACCATTACAATAACATCTTGAATAGTGAAATGACCACCGTACATCGACACGTGCAATATTTCTGTATCAATTACAGACGAAAAGGATAAAGTTGCTAACCTCGGCCGAGGATATCATTTTGTGTGAACTTAAGTGTGGGTCGGGCATTTCATCGAACACATCTTGTGCGTGGCAAAGGAAAAAAAAATAGCACCCACTTCCCACCAATCCAAGAGAAAAAAATTAGAGGAGAGAAGGGGGGTGGGGGTTATTTATAGGCAGGGAGGGGTATTGGTCCCGGTTCTTGGCACGAACCGGGACCAAAGCTCCGCCGCACGCCACGTGTCTGGCTCTGGAGCTTTGGTCCCGGTTCGTGCCAAGAACCGGGACCAATACCCCCAACCGAACCGGGACCAATGGTCCACGGGGCCGTGGCAACTCGAACCGGGACCAGTGCCAGGCACTGGTCCCGGTTTTTACCTGAACCGGGGCTAATGGCTGGGGCGGCCCTGGACCAAAGATGGTTTTTCTACTAGTGCATCATAATGTCGAACTCAACTACTGTATATAAAAATAATAAAAAATAATTTGTATTTAGCCTAAAAAAATAAGAAATGTGATAATTTTTGAAAATGTGCACTCTTCACTGCGCCCACATTCACATTTTGGTCATTTTTTTCTAGGTTAGGATATCAACTATTTCATATTCATTTTTTGCACACTAGTACTAGTACAGTTTATTATTATCTACACCTGAATTTGTTGTTAGTGCGAAATATTGATGACATTCATCATGAAACAAAATTTGGTGATGAAAATGGAACCTCACCAAATGCTCTTTGCTTGTGGCTCGAGAAAGTAAGCACGGTAATCTTTACGTGACTAAAACCAGGTTTCCCATGACAGTATAGAAAGATGAGATGAAGTTTCTCGATTACTCATGCATTCATCCTTTTTTCCTTGGAAATCCCTGCTCGCGCGGCAGCACAAATACGCGCACTCAAACTGCCAATGCGGTACAAGCACAAGGTTACGAACAGGTAACCAAACGAGGCCGCGTCTCAATGCCAACACGAGCAAGGAAAAAAAAAAGTTAACAGCCCAGACCACGGCGTGATCGGCCGAAAAAGCCCGGATCCGCCGCGTCACAACTCCTGTTCGACGGTGTCCGGGGAAGACGAGGACGTCATGGCGTCGGCGCCGGCGCCGGCGAGGTACCTCTCGCGATGGCGGCGTGCACGGCGGCGCCAGTGGGGAGCACATCCTCGTCGATCATGAAGTAGGGCGAGTGCCCCGTGTGCACGGACCCGAGCGTCTCGTTGCGCACGCCGACGTAGTAGAACCCCGCGGGGACGACCTGGGAGTAGAAGGAGAAGTCCTCGGCGCCCATCATGGGCGGCACGTCCCGGTACCCGTGGGCGCCCAGGAGCTCCCGCGCCACGCGCTTGACGTGCTCGTACATCCGGGGGTCGTTCACCGTCGGCGGGTAGAAGCTCTGGTTCTCGAAGAAGTCCACGGAGGCGTCGCACCCGTGCACCCGCGCCTGCAGCGTGATCACCTCCTCGATCCGCCGCCGCAGGTGGTAGAAACTCGCGTTCGAGAAGGCCCGGAACGTGCCGCCCAGCACGAACGGCGAGGTGTTGTCGTTGCCGCCGCTGTTCACGACGGCGACGGACACCACCTGCGAGTCCAGCGGGTCGGCCTCGCGGGACACGAGGCTCTGGAGGCTAATGATGGTCGAGGCGGCGGCCAGGACGGGGTCGCGGCCGCCGCGGATCAGGGCCTTGAAGAAGCCGCAGCCGGCGAGGAGGGGACCCGTCCTGGACCCAACCACGGACGTCGGGTGCTCGTGCGACACGTGCACGGCGAAGATCGCCTCCACGCCCTCCAGCGCGCCGTCCTCGATCATCCGCTTCGCGCCCGCGCCGGACTCCTCGGCCGGCTGGAACAGGAGCTTCACAGTGCCCTGCACCAAACCAAGTGTCATGGAGAGTACTAACTGCCTTTAGATTTTAAGTGGACGAAATTTCTGAAATTCCATGCATTATTAACTCCTTCTGAGATGAAGAACATTATAAACTTGTGAAGGCCAAGCTGTAAATGAATGTTGGACCGTATGGTTAGTTACTGCTTAATTTCGCGGTCTCATATGACGGAGTAGCTGGTGCAAGGACAGGCTTGATGAACATGGCGACACAAATTTGACATCGACACGCACACGACAGCAACAGCATGTACCAACAGACATAGTATTACCGTTGCTGTTGCAGTCAGTGCTGATGCGATGACAAATAATTGTTGATATGTGACAGATAATCCAGAAGATTGCAATCCTATATCCATCGAAAGGACTTGGCAAGTTGGCATTAGGCTAAGCAGGTGGCATCCGATACACCTCCCAAAGGAACGAACCGTATTCAGAAACGGGAGTTTAATCAAGGAGAACAAATTCTTCCATTCAGACATCATGATGTCTTTAATCAGACACTTACCAATCCAAGCTGCTAGCCTGCTACTTCTAATCAGTTGCCAGGACACGCAGACGAAGCGAAAGCTTGAGAAAAGCTGTGGGAATGTTTGTCCCAGACGACACCTGACGATGGTTCCCACTGTAACATGATGCCACCGCAGTCTTATGATATGGTTTCAGCTAAGCACCTCGTGATTATATTGCCCAAAGCAAATCTAGCACACAGAAACCGCAGATCACATCGGCACAGCTGCTCGCAGAGTCCCTTGCACGGCAAGAATGACGACGTACAGGCACACGGAAACCGCTAGCTACAGCTAGAGACGGTGACACACTATCGATAGCCACCCGAAAGTTCAGTGTTATAGGCGCTGGCTGGCTGAAAAGTTGAGTTGAGAGGTGCAGTTTAGTTACCTTGAGGTGGCGCTCGCGGGCCTTGAGAATCCTGGCGGCGCCGAGGAGCATGGCGACGTGGGCGTCGTGGCCGCACGCGTGCATCTTCCCGGGGTTCTTGCTCTTGTGCTCCCACTCCACAGCCTCCTGCAGCACCAAACAAAACACACAAACCAAAACTGTTACTATATCCGTCAAGAGACCGATGAATGAAGAGACAAAAGGCGACGAAAGCAAGCAGGAGAAAAGTCGTGTCTGTTTAGCTGGAGGCGTAAAGGCTTCCCGTTCTGGCCACTCACAAACATGGCGTTTCCGCCGAGCAATCGGGATTCGCACGTCCCGGGGCTCGCCGACGGCGGGTGCCATTTCGGGCACCGGAACGAGGAACAGAAAACTTCTAAGAACAAGTTGATCTATAGAAAAAACTTTTTAGAACGACGGCGCAACGAAAACATAGGAAGGAAATGATCTCGCATTGGTGCTTGCATCTATTCTCACCCCAATAACCAAGTGGCCACCCGCAAGCCTACACAAGTTCTAATAACAACTTGAACGGAAGAGAAACACAAACCAGGATCATCGTGTTTTGCGCTTCGAAGCCCAAACAATTTCGATCCCAACGTACGAGACTTGGAGAAAGAGTGAAACGCTAGGCCAGGTGTACTGTTCTTTACAAGAAAAAGGCTATTTTAATTTGATTTGACGATGAGAGATCTAAGATACTGTCTGTGCAATCTAGCATGATGGGCCGATCGTTATGGGCAGAGGATACAAAAGGCGCACGTGCATAACAATACGTGTTCACTTATCGCGTACGTACCTGGATGGGCAGCGCGTCCATGTCGGCCCGGAGCGCGACCACGGGTGGCCTGCCGGTGCCGATGGTGGCGAGCACGCCGGTGCGCGCGAGCGGGTACCGGAACCCGACGCCCATGGCCTCCAGCTCCTCGCGGACCAGCCGGCTCGTCTCCACCTCCTCGTACGCCAGCTCCGGCCGCTCGTGGATCCGCCGCCGCACCTGCCGCAGCCACGCCGCCATCTCCGGACTCCCAGCCATCCCGGCGATCTCCTCCTTCCAGCCGACCACGTCGTCTACGCTGCGGTCGCCAACAACGCCGACGCAGCCGCCGTTCACCGGTCTCCTCGTGCTGGCGTTCGCGCCCTTGGTGCCCAGCTTCGGCGCCGCCACCGCGCCAAGAAGCACGTCCTCCTCCAAGAACGCCGTCGCCGACGAGGCCGCGAACATGACCAGGCGGAGAAGCACGGTGAACAGCGCGTGCCTGCTCTCCTTCATGGCGTTGCTTGCTTGAGCGCGTGTGCGCGGTGCGGGCACACTACTACAGCTATGCATCATGGGCAGCATGGGAGGGGATTAAATTAAGCCACCTGTCACACACGAAAAAAACATACTCCGGTCCCCTTTTCCTTTGGAAACCGCTAGGCGTCCCCGGGGATCTTTCCGTCCGATCCCCCGGGTCGCGCGCCGTCCGATTAGATAGCTAGGAACCGTCCGATCCTGCCTCACCCCCACCAACCACGCGCGGTGCTGCAGACGCAGCAAATAACAGACGCGCGTAGCAAAATCGGTTAAAACCGAAAATCGGCCACAATCCCGTGACTTGCGCGAGGTGGACGGCGACGGCGAGGCGGCGCGCCGTGTAGCTCCGCCGTTGCTGCCGCCATGGACCACCTCCGCCGCCCCATCCTCTATCCACCCCCTGGACATCCTAATCACGTACCAGCGCCCTCGATAGTTGCTTCCATCTCGAATCCGCCCGCACGGCAACGGCGCCGACCTACGTACGAATCTGCGAACGGCGGCGCAAATCCAACGTTCATGCAAGGATTTCTGCGTGATCTGATGAATCCAACGACTGTTTTTTATGCGGATCCAGAGACTGAGCAGCCCGCAACTTCGGTAAGTTTGAAATTTCTGCTACTGA